>CAWUFW010002217.1:0-1200000 GCA_963921515.1 Calotriton arnoldi
GAAGATGCTGGACACTAAACATATAACATTACTATTCCCACTTCAATAAAAATTAAATCAGGAAGGTGCTGGACACTAAACATATAAAATTACTATTCCCACTCCAATAAAAATTTAAGTCAGGGAAGGTGCTGGACATTAAACATATATAAATTACTATTCCCACTTCTGTCAGTATTAACTCAGGGAAGGTGCTGGACATTAAACATATATAAATTACTATTCCCACTCCAGTGAGTATTAACTCAGGGAAGGTGCTGGACACTAAGGGGCCGATTCCGATCTCGGCCGGTAGGGCTCCGAATCGGATTCGGCTTTACCGGATCCGATTCGGAGCCCTGTTTCCCGACCGAACCGTACACGGTCCGGCCGAGCGAGTACGATGCGAAATCTCCGACCGACTCGTCCGGGCGTCCCGACCGCTCCGACCGACTTCGCTCCCGGCTCGAACCGCTCCGACCGACTCGCTCGGACTCGACTCGCACCGCGCAATGGAGACGTTTCCCGGCCGGGTAAGTACGATGCGCGCCGCGAGCAGTCCGACCGAGCCGCGCCGTCCGGCTCGTAAGAGCTGTCGGAGCCGTACTTTGGGGGTCCGTGTCGGACCCCCCTGTACGCGGCGTAGCCGCGCGAGTCGCACACAGGGGGGACCCATGGGTCCCCTACCTGTGCGTGTACGGCGCGAACCGCTCGCCGCGCACCCGCTGTAGGGGGCGCCCTTGTCCGACTCGCACCCATTGAGTCAATGGGAGCCCGCGTACGCGTTGTACGACCGGCTCCCATTGACTTCAATGGGAGTCCGACCGACTCGAGTCCGATAACATACGGACGCATCGTACTCGTTCGGTCGGACTGCACGGGTCCGATTCGGTCGGAAATCTCTCCGGGTCCGGCTCGGTCGGAGAAATTTCCGGCCCGAATCGGAATCGACCCCTAAACATATAAAATTACTATTCCCACTCCAGTCAAAATTAAGTCAGGGAATATGCTGGACACTAAACATATAAAATTACTATTCCCACTTCGTTCAAAATTAAGTCAGGGAAGGTGCTGGACATTAAACATATATAAATTACTATTCCCACTCCAGTAAGTATTAGCTCAAGGAAGGTGCTGGACATTAAACATATATAAATTACTATTCCCACTCCAGTAAATATTAACTCAGGGATTATGCTGGACACTAAACATATAAAATTACTATTCCCACTTCAGTCAAAATTAAGTCAGGGAAGGTGCTGGACATTAAACATATATAAATTACTATTCCCACTCCAGTAAGTATTAACTCAAGGAAGGTGCTGGACATTAAACATATATAAATTACTATTCCCACGGCAGTAAATATTAACTCAGGGAAGGTGCTGGACACTAAACATATAAAATTACTATTCCCACTCCAGTAAAAATTAAGTCAGGGAATATGCTGGACATTAAACACATAAAAATTACTATTCCCACTACAGTAATTATGAAGTCAAGAACACGCTGGACACTAAATATATATGTTTTACAATATTAACAACTTTACCATTTTCCCCTAATAACCCAACATCCCAGTACTAAAAACAACTTACTATTTATATTTATAAATTACTTTATTTCTTCTAATTATTTGCAATTTTTTAAATTTCTACTTAATAAATATTTTTAAAATATTATTTAAATAACACTTCCCACCCTTATCCCCTAATAACGAAACATCCCCTCCTAAAACAAAACATATATTTTAACTTTTTAATATAAATTTCGTTTTTTAAATTATTTTCTAATTTCTAAAATTTTTAAATTCATATCTAAATTTACACTGATATCTTTAAAATACTCACACCCTTATCCCCTAATGACCCAACATCCCACTACTAAAATAAAAAATATATTTTAAATTTTTAATATAAATTTCGTTTTTAAATTAATTTCGAATTTCTAAAATTTTTATATTAATATCTAAATTTAAACTAATATTTTTATATACTTCCCACCCTTATCCCCTAATAACCCAATATCCCGCTCCTAAAAATAAACATATATTTTACATATTTAATATAAATTTGGTTTTTTAAATTAATTTCGAATTTCTAAAATTTTTAAATTAATATCTAAATTTACACTAATATTTTTTAAATACTTCCCACCCTTATACCCTAATAACCCAACATCTCACTACTAAAAGAAAACATATATTTTACATTTTTAATATAAATTTCGTTTTTTAAATTAATTTCGAATTTCTATAAATTTTCTATTTAAATATAAATTTACACTAATATTTTTAAATTACTCCCCACCCTTATCCCCTAATAACCCAACATCCCGCTCCTAAAAAAACATACATTTTACACTTTTAATATAAATTTCATTTTTAAATTAATTTCTAATTTCTAAAAATTTAAAATTAATATCTAAGGGGCACATTACGATACCCGGCGTAAAAAAATCCGCCAGGCATGGAAGCGGCAAAAATCCGCCCGCACACACCGCCTGAACACCGACCACGCCATTATGAGTACACAAACTGAAAACCGCCATCGGCGGAAAAATCATACAAAATACCGCCCGCCATCGTCCGAGTCGGAGTCAAACCGCCCGCCACGGACGGAAACACGCACGACAACACAAAACCGCCCGCCCACACGGCCGACACACCGCACGTGAAATTACGATCGCACCGCCATGAGCGCGGAAAAACAACAAATATACCGCCCGCCAGCGCAAACAACGCCGATGAGAATCGACACTGCAGAAGCCATGGCGCCCACGTACCTGCACAGAAACCATCCGCACACAAAACCAATAGCACACAACATGGCCAACAAGTCCACACAGCAAGGCACGCACAAATACACAAGCACAGTACACATCCCGAAAACACCCCCGGACAAACAAAAAATACAAAGGCCAGAACCCCAGACACAACACACCTGAAAACAACAGACCATGAGGACACACCCACATAGGTGAGTACAAAAGCAGCACTCCCACAGACCACAACCCCTTGCTACATTGCAAACCAGAGAGGAGAGGAGAGGACACAGTGACACAGCAAGGACAGCAGCACACCACAGAAACGCACACATCACAACCACCACCACCACCACCAAACACCGGCACCACAAACCCCCTGCACATTACACAACACACACCGCACCAGCACCACAAACACCATGGCACCACAAAGGATGCCCAAGTTCACGCCCATGGAGCTGACGGTCATGGTCGACGAGATCATCAAGGTGTACCCACAAATCTATGGGAACATGGTCCAGCACACACCACTAGCCACCAGAAACAGAGGGGCCGATTCCGATCTCGGTCGGAGGCGGACCCAATACCATTCGGTCGGGAAAAAAGCCATGCGAAAGCCTGTTTCCCGACCGAACCGTACGCGGGTCCGGCCGAGCGAGTACGATGCGAGTCGCCGACCGACTCGTCCGGGCGTCCCGACAACTCCGACCGACTCGCTCGGACTCGAACCGCTCCGACCGACTCGCTCGGACCCGATTCGCACCGCGCAATGGAGACGTTTTCCGGCCGGGTAAGTACGATGCGCACCTCGACCGCTCCGACCGACTCGCGCCGTCCGACTCGGAACTCGCTGTCGGAGCCGTACTTTGGGGGTCCGTGTCGGACCCCTGTACGCGTACCCGTGCGAGGCGCACACAGGGGGACCCAAGGGTCCCCTACCTGTGCGTGTACGCCGCGAGCGCCCGCGGCGTACTCGCTGTAGGGGCGCCTTGTCCGCCTTGCACCCATTGAGTCAATGGGAGCCCGCGTACGCGTTGTACGACCGGCTCCCATTGAGTTCAATGGGAGTCCGACCGACTCGTGTCCGATAACATACGGACGCATCGTACTCGTTCGGTCGGACTGCACGGGTCCGATTCGGTCGGAAATCTCTCCGGGTCCGGCTCGGTCGGAGAGATTTCCGGCCCGAATCGGAATCGACCCCAGAATGTGGACCCGGATCGTAGACCAGGTCAATGCAGTCGGGACCCTGCCCAGGAACAGAACCGAGATAAACAAACGTTGGAATGACGTAAAGAGCCTGGTCAAGAAGAAGGAGGGCAAAAACAGAGAGCTGGCTGCCGTCACTGGCGGAGGGAATCCCGCGCTCTTTAAGACCTTCAAAGCGTGGGAGGAGAAGGTGCGAGTCGTAATCCATCCGGAGATCCTCGCCGGATTAGCAGGGGGAGTGGAGGCTGGTAAGTACAAACTAATGTATACCAGCACACCGCTATGTACACACATGCGCAACCACCATGCCACAGCTCCCAGGGACAAACACCCCCATGTCCAGCACACAATACACAACACATCACACGCACATGCAACAGACACTACCACACACAGGCCAAACCGAACAACTGTAAGATGCGTGGGGACATGTGTACACTAAGCCAGCCACGTAACCACCAACAGGTCCCCAAATATGCCAGAAGCGCCACAACGAGCACCCACCACACCCATGTGTCCGCCACAGCTGCACTAACCGACAAGTAACAGGTAAGTGGCAGGAACACGAAGTGCAGTGGGTCGGAGGGGGACAGCTGAAGTACAACACCCACCAGGCCCCCACTCCCACAGACCAGCAAGGTGGAGCACTCCCCACACCCATGTGTCCGCCACAGCTGCACTAACCGACAAGTAACAGGTAAGTGGCAGGAACACGAAGTGCAGTGGGTCGGAGGGGGACAGCTGAAGTACAACACCCACCAGGCCCCCACTCCCACAGCACAGCAAGGAGGAGCATCCCCCACACCCCACACCCACGTGTCAGCCACCGCAGTGCACAACGACAGCCGAAAGGCAGACATCACGGTCCACAGCAATCGGTGTCAGTGGGTGTACAGCCACCCCCACGACCCACTACACCCCCCACCCCCACAGACCTGCAACATGGAGCACCCCCACTAAGAGCCATGTGGCATCCAGTACAGTGCACGCACGAACAACTTGCAGGTGGGAAACTGGACAGGGCTGGATTACTGGAGGCATGAGGACCATAACACCACCAACACATGGGACATGTCACGTAGCACACGAACACGCAGCACCGCCCACCGTCACGAACAAGTGAACAATGTGCACACGGACATGAACAGCAGACTCACACCCCACATGACCCATCACAGACATAGCAACACCCAAGGAGCCACGTCTGCATGCACAAGCCACACTGAATATAGTCCCACACGGCAGCCACTGTGCAACTCATCACACACAACCGAAACACCATTGAAGTCCTGTCCATGTAGCCCCTACTGCCTGTCAACCACACACCCCACAACTACGCCTATGTAAGACAAACAACACTAGACGCAACAGAGCGGAACAACAGAAATGCACACGAACACCACTGAACCCATCAAACACACAGACACACCATGCACATACAACATACCATCCATCCCATCCGTCAGCCCCAGTCTCATGAAAGGCATGTCATCCGCACAGCTGCCACACATACAGCAGTCACGCTAAGACACATGCCCATGCCCAACCATGTACCAGAAGTCAATTAAGCGCACGACACACTGTGAGCAACAACACACAACATGGGCCACACCCCCCGAGCACTGCAGTGATGCACATGGCACAGGGCAGCACGCACACCAAGGAGATGGGACAACTGCAATACGTTGGCTGGCACACAACTATCACTCACTCATAACGATGCGTCCAATGCCATGTCCAGTAACCACAACAGACAGCAAATATGCAGGGCATGTCAGGCATGCACACACCTCAGACCATGCACTGTCATGCTGCCACAACACATGTCACGTTCGGCACCCATGGCTCACAGCATGTACCCCAAAAGCATATACCCTCCCAAATGCGAATCTGGGGCATGGCCCCCATGTTGCCATATGCGTTCCTAAGCGTTCCATTTGAACTCCAAAAGCAAAGTACAAACCAGACCCAGGATGGGCCAGGAGCCCGCATACACCAGAGTCACAATGAGTAGGGGCAAAGCAACACACCCATCGGCATTGCCAATCCGTCCCATGCCACATGTGCACAGCACACAGTCCCATTGCCTAGCACACACACCTACAGATGCCACAGCCACACACTCGCCTCCGGGAAACCCATGTACGAGATTGCACGAACTGCCAATGTCAGACGACTAATACATACTTCGCCAGGTGCAACACAATAACAAATCTCATTCTCTCCACAGGTGACGAACTGCTGGACGCTGGGGATGGAGACAGCAGCCAGCACAGCCAGCCTACAAGCCCCCAACGAGGACACACGGATCTGGAGGATCTGTCCACCTCTTCGGACACGGACCACCAAGCTGGCCCATCTGGCGTGGCAGGGCCCAGCCGCTCCCCAGGACCCCTCCTACCCACCAACCCATCATCCAGGGATGCTGAACAGTCCCAGTCCCCTGCTGCCACTGTCGTTGCGGCCACACCCACGGTCATTGCGGCCACTACCACTGCCGCAACCGCCACCATCGCCGCACCGACCACCACCGCCTCCACCACCACCACGTCTTCGCTGGCACCAGCCCCAGCGCAGGTGGTGGCCCGGCCGACTGGATCCACCCTGGGAGCCACAGCGAGGACCGTGGTGAGCAATGTGGCTAGTGGGCAGGCCGGTGGCAGCAGGACTGGTAGGAGGAGCAGGGTCAGGGAAACGCCAGCCTCCCCTGGGAGCCATGCCCTGCCTCAAATGGCCAGAGTCCTTGGGGCCTATGAAGAGGCCCAAGGACAATGGGCCAGGTCTGCTACTGACACGCGGGAGGTGCTGGGGGTGCTGAGGTCCATGGACGCCCATATGGGCCAATTCGTGTCCCGTATGGACCAACTCGTGGACCTCATGGGCCAGCTGGTGGTGGCGGTGGGGTCACAGGCAAGGCCAGCAACACCACCTCCGCTACCACCTGCTAGGGCGCAGGCTCGGGCAGCAGTGTCCACTTCCCCTGCGTCCACAGCCAGTGAGCACACCTCACCCACCACCAGCAGGTCGCCACCACACACCCCCTCCCAAACGTGGAAGGGGCCGTCCGAAGAGGAAACAGATCTCCCGGGAGGACTTCGCACGCTCCAGTCGCAAGTGAGGCAGCCAGCCAGCCTTCCGCCAGCCTTCCTTGACCAGCCACTGCATTGACTTGCTCTACGATCCCACTCCACACAGCCATCTGGATGGCATGTGTGTGTTGGACTATGGACATAGAACCAGTGGGTACACCCTGATCATCACGCAGCCATGACCGACAGCTCATTGTCACTGCACGCACCACTTTTGTCATCACCTTACACACAATCACATGTCACAGTTCGTAATAAATGCACCTTTTTCACTAACTGCTGTTTGTGCCCTGTGTCTTTATTGTACGGAATACAACGGCCACCTTGGGCGGAAAGGCACCTGATGCGTGGCATGGAAATGGAATCCGGAGGGCCTGTAGGGACCTAGGGGTGGGAGACAGAACAGGAGCACATTCAATGAGTGTGTCACACACCCATCACACAGTACATGTCAACAACTACAAGCAATGTACACACATCGCACAGAGCAATAGGGCACAATGCCACAGTCACCAACAGTGGCATACTACCCTGGCCATGGAGCGTTGACACACTGCACGCAGTGAACATACGGCCACCCTGACACAGCACACACACACCTGCATAGATACAGACACATCATCCGTCGTACATGGACACTCACCGTCAAGTGAAGTAGCGGGCGATGAGCTGCTGGCGCACATTCCCAGCTTCCTCCTCTCCGCTGTCCACCTCACTCGAGCTGTCCTGGTCTGCGGGCTGGGGCCCTGGTTGATCTCCGTCATCCACAATGAGGGGGATCTGCTTCCGAATGGCCAGATTGTGCAGCATGCAGCACGCCACCACTATCTGGCACACCTTCTGTGGGGAGTACGCCAGTGCACCCCGGTGCGGTCCAGGCACCTGAACCTGGACTTGAGGAGGCCAAAGGTACGCTCGACCACACGTCTGGTCCTCCCATGTGCCTCATTGTATCGATCGTCTGCTGGGGTGCGAGGATTCCTCAATGGACTGAGCAGCCATGCCCCATTCGGATACGCAGAGTCACCTGGGTGTGAGGGACACAGAGAACCGTTGCTATTCCAACTGGACAGGGGACAGCATCGCACAACCAGCACGCTACACCACTCCACATACTCACCGACAATACAGCCACGATCCTGTTGCAGATTGGCCATCAGTCGTGGCAAGATGCTGTTGCGCATTATGTGTGCGTCATGGGCCGAGCCTGGAAACTTTGCACACACGTGGGTGATCACCATGTCCGCAAGGCACACCACTTGCACATTCAGGGAGTGCGTGTGCTTCCTGTTGCGGTACAGGTGCTCAGTGGCCTGTGGTGGAACAAGGCCAACATGAGTGCAGTCAATGGCTCCCACGACGTGTGGGATTCTGCCAAGGGCATAGAATGCACCCTTCACTGCCGCCAATTCACGAGCCCTGGGGAAGCGGATGTACCTGTTCCGGTACAGCATCATGGCTGCCAGTACATCCCTCAGCACCTTGCTGAACATGGGCTGGGACATCCCTCCTCCAATGCCCACTGTGTGCTGGAATGACCCAGTGGCGAAGAAATGCATGGCGGCCATCACCTTAGCCGTGGGGGTGACAGCAGTCGGATACACCCTGCGGGGACGGAGATGGGGCTCTAACATGGCACACAGTCGATGCAGAGTTGGCCTGTCCAGCCGAAACTTCCTGATTACCTCTGTCTCGTCCATGTCCGCCAGCAATTGGTATGGGCGGTCAATGTTCGGTCTCCGCCTGGGTTAAATGGCAGAGGACACATGTCAAAGCAACACGGCACATAGCAATTTCGCATACACATCACTGACATGACTGAGCAAGCACATGGGCCACAGCCCAGCTGTCAAGCTGGGACGGCACGGCCACAATACACTTACACAGGTCTCCCAACAATGGCAATGGCAAGTGAGACATACCACTGCCATGTGCATGCACATGGGGATCTAGGCCCCAATGACTTGCGGGGCGTGCTGATGGGGACTGACTGCATATTCGTCAAGCGGCAACGCCACGGCAACATGAGTGTCTGCTGAGCATGGAACTGTTTCCGAGGCTGGATGAGTATGGCACACGACGACGACGATGTGGGCACGGGCTGAGCGGCCAATACAAGTGGGACCTGTGGCACGAGGGGATATGAGACAGTAGTAGGTGTCAGCACTGCACCCTATGTACAGCACTGTACGGATCACAGCTCCCGAAACATTGACTGGTGTCCACATTGACAGCCCCATGCCAAGACGGCTGTGTGCTTGCAGTCACACGTCACAGGTGAGAGGTTACATTGCACGTGCCAGGTGGCAGTCGTACATAGTGGGAGCTGGCATGTGTGTGCATGTGTCTCCTGTTCAGGATCCACCAGATGGGCGCTGACTCTGTACTGACCATTGGACACAGCATGTTCCGTGGAAGGCTTGTGTGTGTGGGATGGTGGCACTGGATGTGCCTCCGTTGGGTGGGGGCCATGCACAGGGCGGGTACGTCGATGATTGCGCATTGTTGGTCACGGTGGGTGCACCAGCTAAGATGTGTTGCCCTGTGTTCAATTCCTATGTCCGCATGATGATGGACTGTGGATGTGGGCAGACTACACATTGGTCGATGTGCTGTCCATATGCATGTGCCTTCACACCAGGCACAGCTGCCCCTGCACATGTGACCCCTGCTGGACTCGCTGCTGGGTCTGTGGAGCTGATGCACCTTCTGCGCGTGGGGCGGACAGCTCTCCTCACTTCCCTCATTGCGCATGTCATGTCTTTGCCGCAGGTGACATGGATCATGGAGGGCCCACATGTACGCGTGGGTAGGCTACACATGATTGTTCACTGGTCGCCACCCCCAGTCAGTGTTTCGAATGGGAAGGTTGTCGTGCTGGTGGTATGTTCGATGTGGCGGATGGGCGGGCCTAGGTGCGGGCTTACATTCCGGACATGGGGGGTAGTTGGATTGGCGACTAGTTGCAGTACACACGGGACACGTCTCTTCCTTTCCACATCTGGGTCATCCCTTGTACTAACTGACAGTGATACAGTCATCTTCGCCCCAGCCCTCATGTCCTCCCCTCGCCCCCCAATATGCATGCTCACCTGCGAGGCTAGCGCTTGCACAGGCAGCCCCAAGCTCGCACCAGAGAGGGCAAGGAGTGCATGTGTGGGTCCAGTTGCACGAGTGGGCTGTCTCAGGGTATGATGTGTGGCGGGACGCCGTCCACCTGCGTGGTGCCCCAAATGGAGACCCGGCCTGCATGGACTATGCATCACAGTCTTCGCCTTCCGGATCCGCCACCTGCGACACCCAGTGGCTGTGGCTGCCCTTGCGGCCATGCCGCGTCCGTCTGTGGCTGATGGCCCACACATTCACTCTTTGGCCTCTCTGGGGAGGGCTCAGGGGTGGTGGCGCACGCGCTTGCACTTAGTCGCAATGGCATGTGGCGTGGTTGGTATGATGGGCAATGGATGGGATGGTGCGAGCCACCTCCCGTGAAGTCAGTGCTGCTCGTGCTGTGGTGCGTCCCCCTACACTTCCATTTGACTTTTTGCCATGCTGGACGTTGAGGTTCTATTGCCTGCGTGATATGACCAGGAGGAGCGCGAGGAGACCTCTCACACACCATGCTCCACTGCCATCCCGTGCCCTGTATCGCCTGTGTGGATTGACTATGTTGGGGTTACACCTGGTCGACTGGGGCTGTGTGTGCCTTGTCAAGGGGCATGGCGGGCGCACAACAGGATCCAGCTTGTCCACAGAGGGTGGGCATTCGGTGCGCCTGGTACCGCTTTGTACGTGTGCCCGGCTGCTGTGCACACACGTGTTCACTCCCCCGACAGGTGTCCTCTCACAATGCCCAGGGAAGCGGTGGTGTACTGTTCATGACCCCTCCCAACACGGCGTGCTCCAACTTGGCATGTGCGCATCTACCCGTCGCACCCACCCACCTGAGCACTGCGTCCATACGACTTCACACGACACATGTGTGTCTTCCACAGTAGTGCTACTCATTTGCGTTGACATCCAATACCAGTGGACTACATGGTCATGTCACGACTGCCGTGTACTTCACATACTCTCATCCTCTCTCATTCGTACTTGTGAAATGAGTCAGCGGAGACAGTTCTGGTTTCAAACATTATATTGAGTCTTCTGTCCTCTGTGATGCAGTATAGTGGACACTACTGGCAGCGGGATACATGTTGAGGATATACTGAGCATGATTACAAATGGGATAGGGTGTGGGGTTACATCTGCTTGGCCAAGGCTGTGCTAATGTACATTTACGTATGGCTGCGGAGCTGCGGACTTTGACACAGACGGTATACATGTAGCCTACCAGACCGCTCGGCATCATGGGCACAGTCCATCTCAGTTCCATGTGACAGGTTTGCTGCGGTTGTTCCTCATGCACGCGTGCATGTGAGATGACATCAGGGCATGTGCTTGCGTGCATGCAGCGGCGTGCCACTTGTTGTTGCACTGTGGTGGTTACTGGACATGTCACAGTCACTGGGGTCGTGTTGTTGTTGTATGCACTTGTCGTCCATGCAAAGGTCCTGGTATGGGTTTCCCGGGGCGGGGGTGGGAGGGTGCAGCACCCACAGACTCCAGGCGACCTATTCATGTCCACTGAGCGGTGTGTGTGTCCATGGGCGCTGGATCCATGTCGTGTCCTGGTTGTTCGTGCAGTTCCGTCCATGTGGGTGCGATGCACAGAGCCCATGCCACTGCCTCCCACGATGCATGCGGTGTTCCTGGATGTGATGGGGAACAGTGTGCATGTCCCGGTCATATCCGATGTCATGGCGATGTCGTTGATGGTGTGGTTACAGTTGCCGGTCGTTTGGTATGGCTGTTGTGGTGGTGACTGGCCAGTCCGTGCGGAAGCTGAGCATGGGTGCGGGGTTGGACTTCATAGGTCACTCGGGGAACCTGCGTTGTGGTCCGACGTATTTACAGGTTGTCAGGTATGCGATGCCGTCCAGCAGGGCTTCCATGTCATTGGTGGTGTACATGTTTGCCAGCCAATGAAGCGGATGGTGGCTGTCAAGGTGTTGTTCGTAGGTTGTCCCTTGGAGGACCATGATGGGGCATGCTGGGTGACATTCGATGTAGCTGTTCTCGATGATCCGTCGTGTGGAGGCACAGTGGTTCCATTTCAGTGCGCGTGCGATGTTGGCCACATACGCCATGCCCCCATAGGCAGAGCAGGCCCTGTCGTGTGCGTCCAGAGGGAGGAGTAGTGGTAGCAGGTCCGCCTTCAGACATGCCGGGTTGGAGAGGCATATCTCGACGGGATGCTGGTAGGGACACCTCCGACAGTAGAAGACGGGCATGACGCAGCTGAACAATGTGATGCGGTAAGTCAGTCGGTAACTTACGTTCAGCAGGGACAGGAGATCGCATCCCAATGTATGTATCGTGCTGGTTTGGTACAGCTTGAGCTCTTCGGCGTAGTTGGGTAGGTGTGTTGCGGTTGCCATTTCGCAGCGGTTCGTAGAGGTGGCGTGCTCCGGCTGTGTGTGCAGTCTGCAATGTGCACGCTCCGGGGTTGCTGTGAGCTCTGTGTAGTCGTGGGGAGACAGGACTTGTGTTCTGTTGGCTTGTTTGGAGGACACGGGCCCTCTTCCCACATGCTTCTCAGACAGTTCAAGGTCGGTGCTGTGTGACTCCTTCCAATTAACTTGCATGTGGCCGACATGGGGGAGTGTTTTCTTCTTTCTTCCCCGTCCGTTGTGTGCTTCTGTGATATGCGCTATCTGCCGTGTGGTCGGTCTCCTCGGCATGCCTGTGTTGGTCTATTCTTGGACAATGGCTGTATTCACCGGCTTCTGTCGTAGGGCTGTGGTTTCGGTGTTGGAATGGAAGGTCATTCAGTGCTGTCTGCTCTCCCTTGTGTGGGCGGCAGGCTGCCTTTCCGCTCTGCGTTGGGCCTTGTGTGTGGATGTAATTCTTGGGCCACCTGTTGTCGGTCCCCGGGCTCTTTGGTGTTCCGTTTCATGTGTCTTGTTCATATGTGCAGGGTGGTATGGGTTTTTCAGTGTGGTACTGGCGTTCCTCTTCCCGAAGGGGCCCTGCTTCTCCTAGTTGGTGTTGCCGCCGCTGTGTGCTTCGCCATGTTTGTTACACTGGGGTGTGTCCTGCTGTTGCGTGACTTCACTGACATGTGTGCGTCGGTTGTGTGGCGTTGGGTGTTGTCCGTGAATTGGGCGTTGGGGACATGTCTGTGGCCGGCCTGTCACGTGTCATGTGCGTTCGGGGTGGGGCTGGTGTGTGTGCTGCTTGGTTGTGTCCCTGTGTCTGTGTGCGACGCATGCATGGCGCTGCGGTTGGCCTCTGCGTTGTGCGCATGTGTGGCGGCGTCATCGGCGCTTTGGGGCCGTGACGGGGTGGTTGGTTCCTAGTCCCAGGTGGTGTGTACACATGTGTTCCGCGATGTTAGGATTTGGCCTGTGTGTCATATGTGGATGCAATGGTGGATGTGTAGTGTGCACGCGCTGGTGGGGGGTTGTCCGCTTTATCCGCCCTTGCACTGTGTGCGCTGTTTGCGTGCACTTGTTGTGTGTGTGCCTACCTGCGTCTCCGCGGTACGTTGCGTCCTTGGTGGTGCATCAGCAGAAGCATGGGAAGGGCCTGCAGTGCTGGATTCATGCCCGGGGTGCCGCTTCTTCGTTGTCCGTGCTCTGCGTCCGTGTTTCCGCCTCTCTTTCACGTGCGGTGTCTCTTTGCCGTGGGAGCCGTTTGTTTGCGGCATCGTAATTTATGCGCCGGGCGGGACGTGTTTCGTCGGACGGTGTGTGTCAGTTGTGCTGCGCCGCTACGTGTGCGGGCGCACTTTGATGGCGGACGGTGTTGCTGGCTTGCCGGCGGTGTTTGGCCTGCTTTTCGCATCGTAATTGGGCGGGCGTGTGGACTGCTGCGTGCCGGCGGTAACTGGTGGTTTTTGCATCCGCCAGCACGGCGGTAGTGCTTCCGCCCGCCATCGTAATGGGCCCCTAAATTTACACTAATATTTTTAAAATACTCCCCACCATTTACCCCTAATAACTAAACATCCCGCTCCTAAAACATATGTTACAATTTTTTTTAAATACATTTTCACACTAATATTAAAACATTTTTAATAATACAAAATTAATAACAATACATAATATTTAATTATAGACTAAAAATTAATATTTTACAGTTTCTATATATTTTTTCCCGATATTTTTTACAATACTAACAATTCGATATTATCTACTTACGATATTACTTATTCGATATTTTGTACTTCGATATTTTTTAAAGAAATAAAATGACGATATTTTTGATTGCGATATTCATGTATTCGATATTATCTAACATTCGATATTACAACTTCGATATTACTACAATTCGATATTTATCATTCGATATAATGTCTATTCACCCTTAAAACGCGCTACAGGGCGCGTTTGCACAGTGGTGAAGGGAGGGGGGCCTGAGGTGACATGTGTGCAAACGCGCCCCGTGGCACGTTTTAAGTTGCGGGATTAAGTCCCCTTGAATCCTGAGTGTCCCTGGGGCCCAACTAGCCCCCCAGGTACCTACAGTTAGGACCACAGAGCTGAGTTGCAGAGAGGCGTTCCGAGGCCACGCACCTTTTTCACCTCTCTGCAACGCAACTCTGTTGTGCTTACTGAAGGTACCTGGTGGGCTAGTTGGACTCCAGGGACCCTCAGGATGAAGGGGACTTAATCCCCCAACTTAAAACACGCCACGGGGCCTGTTTGTACACATGTCACCTCAAGCCCCGCCCTCCCTTCACCACTGTGCAAGCGCGCCCGTGGCGCGTTTTAAGTTAGGGGATTAAGTCCCCTTGAATCATGAGGGTCCCTGGGGTCCAACTAGCCCACCCTGTACCTCCAGTATGCGCCAGGGAGCTGCGTTGCAGAGAGGTGTTTAGAGGCCACGTCCCTTTTTACACCTCTCTGCTACGCAGCTCTGTGGCGCCTTCTGGATGTACCTGGTGGGCTAGTTGGCCCCAGGGACCTCAGATTGAAGAGGATTTAATTCCCCATCTTAAAACGCGCCACGGGGCCTGTTTGCACACATGTCACCTGAAGCCCCGCCCCTCCCTTCACCACTGTGCAAACGTGACCCGTGGCGCGTTTTAAGTTGGGGGATTAAGTCCCCTTGAATACTGAGGGTACCTGGAGTCCAACTAGCCCACCATGTACCTCCAAAAAGCGCCACAGAGCTGCGTTGCAGAGAGGTGTAAAAGGGGCGTGGCCTCTGTACACCTCTCTGCAACGCAGCTCCTAGCGCATACTGGAGGTTCCTGGTGGGCTAGTTGGCCCCAGGGACCCCCAGTATTCAAGGGGAATTACTTCCCCTACTTAAAACGGGCCAGGGGGTGCGTTTGCAGACTGCTGCAGGGAGGGGGCGGGGCCTCCGGCACGATGCCGGTCTTTTTTCTTTCTTTTTTTTTTGTATGGGAGGGGGGCTGCGTGGCCCCCCTTCCCTCAGCCACTTTTGGCCCCGGGGACCCCATCCCCCGGGGCCTGAGGCTTTTCTTTTTTTTTTAAATAAAAAACGGGAAGGGCGCCGCGTGGCCCCCCTTCCCTGGGCCTCTATTGGCCCCGGGGACCCATCCCCCGGGGCATGCCCTCTTTTTTTTAATTAAAAAATATTTGGAGGGGGGCTGGGTGTCCCCCCTCCTCAGGCCATTTATGGCCCCGGGGACCCCATCCCCCGGGGCCGGCCTTGACGTTTTTTTTTTTAATTTATTTTTGGGGAGGGGGCTGCGTGGCCCCCCTCCTGGGCCACTAATGGCCCTGGGGACCCCATCCCCCGGGGCCTGGCCACTCGTTGGGGACCGTGGGGGGGTCCCCAATCCCTGCACGGTCCCGCTGGCTCCCCGCGTCCTGCGGGAGCCAGCATTGCTTTTCCATAAGGGGAGCTGCTGACATGCAGCTCCCCTTATGGAAAAGCAATCTGCTTTGCTTCATTGAAGCGAGAGCAGGTTTCTCTGCTCTCGCTTCAATGAAGCAAAGCAAGTTTGCAATGACAGGGCTGGAGCCATGAGGCTCCCGTCCTGCCATTGCAAACAGCAGTGTCCCGGGGGTAGGCACCCCGGGACACTGCAGGAGCTGGCCCTGGGGGGTGGCGGTCCCCAGGGCCACCACAGGCTCCAGGAGGGGGGCCACGCGGCCCCCCTCCCAACATCTACTAAGCCCTGGGGAGGTGATGGTCCCTGGGGCTTCAGGGGTCCAAAACGGACCCCCACATTTCTTTAATTAGTGCCCCGGGAAGGTGGCAGTCCCCGGGGTGTGTGGGGGGCTGTAGCCCCCCACACAGGTAATGTTGTTAAAAAAAATAAGCCCCGGGGTGGTGGTCCCCGGGGCTGCGGGGGGGCCATGAGCCCCCCGCCACCATTATTTATTTGAAGCCCTGGTGGGTGGCGGGCCTTAGAGGCCCCCTAAAATATAAACCCACCCCCCGCATGCCCCCAGGACTTGGCCCACCCGGGGGCAAAATAGCCTCGAAGCGCGGGAGACCGCGCTTCGATTTTTTTTTAATCACGGCGGGATCCGCGCACCCTAAGCGCATCCCGCCGATTTAAAAAAAAAAAAAAAGCTTTTTTCTGGACCCCCTGAGCAGACCTAGGGGGTCAGGGTGTTTCTACCCTGCCCCCTTTTTGCGTTTTGCGACTTGTTTCTGTGCCTTGGTTCTATCGAGGCACAAAATGGCTGCCAACACTTCCTGATTTGGAGTGTTGACAGCCACTTGACAGCCAATTAGCATGCAGCTCGTCATCGGGAGGGTGCGCGGACCCTACGCGGCCATAGATATATATGTGATTTTACTTTTGATTTTCTCAGGAACTACTGAACGGATTTACACCATTTAAGCAAAAGGCATGACTCTGAACCAAGGGCTAATGCCAAATTTGGTGTGATTCCGTTCAGCAGTTCGGGCTGTAGCTGCGATGAAAGGTTCCTATGGAAAATTGCATGGGGAAAACACGTTTTGGGACCCCCCTTTTTTCTCGGCCCCCGCTTG
Source organism: Calotriton arnoldi (assembly GCA_963921515.1). Taxonomy (NCBI): domain Eukaryota; kingdom Metazoa; phylum Chordata; class Amphibia; order Caudata; family Salamandridae; genus Calotriton; species Calotriton arnoldi. The sequence goes on from CAWUFW010002217.1 coordinate 17,067, forward strand.
ACGAATCACCCCGAAACTTTCAGGATAGGAGCGGACCAGAGCGGGCCATAAGTTTCGAAAATTTCGCAAAGATTCGTCAACCGGCGCCAAAGTTATTTCAAATAGAATGTTGTGGATTTCCTATGGAAAATAGGTTCTAACTATAACTATCTACTGGCGACCGCCAGTAGATAATATATATATATATATTATATACTGGCGGTCGCCAGTAAATAGTTATAGTTAGGACCTAGTTTCCATAGGAAAAGCGTTTTTTCTTTTCCCAATAACTTTGGCACCGGTTGACGAATCTTCGCGAAATTTTCAAAACATGTGGCCCGCTCCGGTCAGCTCCTATATATATATATATATATATATATTTATATATTCACTGAAAAAAACAAAGGTTTCAGGGATGTTATAGTTAGTTGGAGATTTTACTCGTACAAAACCAGAGAAATTTCGCCGTTATAGTTAGTTCAGCTAACTATAACTCGCGCCCCCACAATGCACTGCTGATGACGTCACATATTACATCATTCATGACATGGTCAGTGACATCACTGATGACATCACTGATGACATCTCAAATGATATCACTGATGACATCACTGATGACATCTCAAATGATATCACTGATGACATCACTGGTACCTCCAGGTACCTCAGTAAGTGCCACAGAGCTGGATTGCAGAGAGGTGTTCTGAGGCCACGCCCCTTTTTACACCATGCTGCAAACGCGGCTTCTGGCGCACTGCTGCTCGGAGGATGAAGTCCACATGTATTCTGAGGTCCTCAGGACACAAGAGGACCTCATCGCCCCACCAGCAGTGCACCAGAAGCCGCATTTGCAGAGTGGTGTAAAAAGGGGCATGGCCTCAGACCACCTCTTTGCAACACAGCTCTGTGGCACTTACTGGAGGTACCTGGTGGGCTAGTTGACCCTCAGGGACCCTCAGGATTGAAGGCGACTTAATCCGCCAATTTACAACGCACCAGGGGGCACATTTGCACACTTGTTTAGTTAGGCCCCGCCCCCTCCCTGCACCACTGTGCAAATGCACCCCCTGGCGCGTTGTAAATTGGGGGATTAATTCCCCTTGAGTCCTGAGGGTCCCTGGGGCCCAAATAGCCCACCAGGTATCTCCAGTAAGCGCCACAGGGCTGTGTTGCAGAGAGGTGGTCCGAGGCCACGCCCCTTTTTACACCTCTCTGCAACACAGCTCTGTGGCGCTTACTGGAGGTACCTGGTGGGTAGTTGGCCCCCAGGGACCCTCAGGATTGAAGGGGACTTAATCCCCCAAGTTACAACGCGCCAGGTGGTGCATTTGAACACTTACCTTATCAGGCCCTGCCCCCTCCCTGCACCACTGTGCACACGCGCCCCCTGGCATGTTGTAAGTTAAGGTATTAAGTCCCCTTAAATCCTGAGGGTCCCTGGGGGTCAACTAGCCCACCAGGTACCTCCAGTAAGCGCCACAGAGCTGCGTTGCAGAGAGGTGTAAAAAGGGGCGTGGCCTCAGACCACCTCTCTGCAACACAGCTCTGTGGCACATACTGGAGGTACCTGGTGGGCTAGTTGGCCCCCAGGGACCCCCAGTATTTAAGGGGAATTAATTCCCCAACTTACAATGCGCCACGGGGCGCGTTTGCAAAGTGATGCACTGAGGGAGCGGGGCCTCCGGCGTGATGCCGTTTTAAAAAAAAAATTTTTTAGAAGGGGGGCTGTGTGGCCCCCCTTCTTTTCCTATTTTTTGGGCCCCGGGGACCCCATCCTATTTTGTTAAATTTTTTAAAAAATACGGGAAGGGGGCTGCGTGGCCCCCACTCCCGAGGCCATTTTCGGCCCTGGGGACCCCATCCCCCGGGACGCGCCTTTTTTTTGGGGGGGGGAGGGGGCCGCATGGCCTCCCTCCCGGGCCACTTCTAGCCCCAGGGACCCCATCCCCCTGGGCCTGGCCACTCCGTTGGGGACTGTGGGGGGAGCCCCAATGCCCCCACGGTCCCGCCGGCTCCCCTCCTCCTGCGGGAGCCGGCACTGCTTTTCCACATGGGGAGCTGCTAACATGCAGCTCCCCTTGTGGAAAAGCAATCTGCTTTGGATTTTGGAAGCGAGAGCAGGAAACCTGCTCTCGCTTCCAAAATCCAAACCAGTGTTTGCTATGACAGGGCTGGGCACCCCGGGACATTGCAGGAGTGGGCCCTGGAGGGTGGCGGTCCCCAGGGCCATCAAGGGCTCCTGGAGGGGGGCCACATGGCCCCCTCCCTTAGTTTTGAAAGCCCTGGGGAGGTGGTGGTCCCCGGGGCTGGGGGTCCATAACGGACCCCGAATTGCAATTATTATGTGCCCCGGGGAGGTGGTGGTCCCCGGGGCTTGTGGGGGTGCTCCTGCCCCCCACACATGTTTTAAAATATTTTTAAAAAGAGCCCCGGGTAGGTGGCGGTCCCCGGGGCAGCGAGAGGGCAGTGTGACCCTGTGCATATTTAAGAAAATCCTCGGGGTGGCAGTCCCCGGGGCTTGGGGGCCTGGGAGGCCCCCCCACAGATTAAAAAACAAGCCCCGGGGAGGTGGCTTCCTTTTTTTTTTTTTACGGCGGGTCCTTGTGGGACCCCCTGAGCAGGCCTAGGGGTCAGGGTGTTTCTACCCTGCCCCCTTTTCTTGTTTTTTATCTTTGTTTTTCTGTTTTCTTGTGACTCGGTTCTACCAAGTCACCAGTTGGCTGCCAACACTTCCTGGTTTGGAGTGTTGGCAGCCAATGAGAATGAAGCTCGTGCTCGGGAGGGTTCACGAACCCACCGCGACCACAGATATCGAAACTTTTTCTTTTTATAATTTCTCAGGAACTACTGAACGGATTTACACCATTTAACAAAAAGGACTCTTTCTGAACCAAGGGCTACCTTTTTGCCAAATTTGGTGTAATTCCGTTCAGCAGTTCGGGATGTAGCTTTGTCTAAAGTTTCCTATGGAAAATAACATGGGGAAAACGCATTTTGGGACCCCCCTTTTTTCTCGGCCCCCGCTTGACGATTCACCCCGAAACCTTCAAGACCGGGTCTATTGATCACATATATATATGTATATATACATATACACACATATATATTTTAGTGGGTTCAGTGTACTAGCGTACTGTGGAGTGGCATAGAGAGGAGTATTGAGATGAGTGCATACAGTGGAATAGCATAGAGTGTAATGGCATAGAGAAGAGTGGCATAGAGTGGATTGGCAAGCAGTAAAGTAGCATACAGTGGAGTAGTGTACAGTGGAATAAAGTTGAGTTTACTGGTGTAGAGTGTAGTGATGTAGAGTGGAATGGCATAGAGTGGTGTAGCGTACAGTAGAGTGGCATAGAGTGGAGTGTCGTACACTGAAATAGCATAAAGTGTAGTAGCTCAGAGTGTGGTGACATAGGGTAGAATGGTGCAGAATGGAGTTGTGTACAGTGTGATAGTGTATAGTGGATTGTCGTAGAGAGCAGAGGAGTGTATAGTGGAGAGGCATACAGGGGAGTGGAGTACACTGGAATAGCATACAGTGCAGTGGTGTACACTGAAGTGGCGTACAGTGGAGTGGCATACAGTAGAATAGCATATAGTGTAGTATTGTTGAGTAGAGTTGCATACAGTGGAATAGCATACAGTGGAGTAGCGTAGACTGGAGGGGTGTACAGTGGAGTGGCATACACTGGAGTGTCATAGAATGGAATGATGCAGAGTGTAATAGCATACAGTGGAGTGGTGGGGAGTGGAATGGCATAGAGTAGAGTGGAGTAGAGTGGAGTGACATATAGTGGAATGGCATAGAGTGCAATAGCGTAGAGTGGAGTGGCATACAGTGGAATGATATAGAGTGGAGTGTGGTAACCGAAACATACTAAGGGGTCGATTCCGATTCGGGCCGGAAAAAGCACCGACTGACTCGGAAAAAATACCGACCGACACGTACCCATGGCGCACGACACGCCAAGTACGATGCAAGGCGCGAAAAATCCGACCGACACGTAATGAAACCAAGTCGACCGACCGAGCCGCACGGAAAACAGCAATCCGGCCGGAAAAACACGCGAATCCAACCGACCGACACGCACCCGGAACAAATCCGACCCGCTAACTCCAAACCGCAAAGTACGATGCAAGGCGCGAAAACCACGAGCGAGTCGGACGGAGGACAGGCCGTACGACCGACACGCATACAAAACCGAGCCGAAGCAACACAATGCATCGCGACCGACGCGTATGCAGCATAGAAAACTGCACAAACACAGCGTGAACGAAACGGAGAACACCGTACGAGACCAATGCAGGGTCCGACTCGGTCACACGAACGTTTCCAACATACACAAACAGCACAAAGGAAAAATCACCCAAAAAAAGGCCAAACAAGCAATTACCAAGCCAATAAATACTGGGGGGTGGGGACAGAGAACAAAGACACACCCACAACTCCACCTATATAAAGGACACAAATAACTACCATGAGCCTTTGCAAATGCCATTCCACTGCCAGCACCCAAGAGAAAGCAACCACACACCCACAGCTCATCCCTCACACAAGCCACACACCATCAGCACACCAACAAATACCAACCTCACATACACCCAGCAAAAAACACACTCACACACCCTCACCTGCACACCAACACACACATCACTCACCATCACCACCCATCACCATGCCCCCCAAGAAGAATCACAAGTTCCTAGATTGTGAATTGGAAGTCCTGGTAGACGAGATCCTCAGGGTAGAGCCACAGCTGTTTGGCGCACTGGTCCAACAGACCCCCATCTCCCAGAAAACCAAGATGTGGGAGAGGATCATCAACAGGGTGAACGCACAATCACCATGTCTGCGCACAAAGACCGACATCCAGAACAGGTGGTATGACGTGCGCAGGAGGGTCCGGGAGCTGCTCAAGAAAGACTACCTCATCAGCCAATACACCGGCAGTGGCCCTCCTGCCAAGCCAGTATACCTCAGGCCCTGGGAGGAGAAGGTGCGGGCCATCCTTCCGCCAGTGAGCGTATATGGACTAGAGAACATCCCAGAGCCTGGTGAGTACACAACAAATGTACACAATATTCTGACACAAAACACACACACATCACTGTCAAGGGAGAGTCAAACCATGCACTCATAGCAATTACACAGCAACCAGAACAGAATCATCCCAAAATGTGTATGTCAGTCAGATAAACACAACACATGCCATCAAAAAAGTTACATCCAACCGTGCCATCACATGTACAAACACAACTACAACTACAGCTAGGCAGTGGCACAAATAGAACTAACAAACACATCCAGACATGTAGCCACCACAACAACACCAACACACAGTGAAGACCACTCAAAGGAAGGAATTCTGTGTATGCTGGCCAAGTCAGTGTAGCCAATAGCATCATGGGAGTCGCAGTCACACATATTGCCCCCCACAACTGTCCAATCAACACCACCATGAACCATGCGCACATCACAGGGAGTGGAGAAGGACTCACAAGATGGCTGACACTGGCTACTGCTGTGGGGAGCACAAGGCCCTGCTGGCAAATGTGCACCAACAAACAGCAGGACACCACTGACTGACATCCTGAGAGACAACTTCCACTCCCTGCAATGAAAGCACGTTCCATGGTGGGATATCTGGCTGGCTGGGTGGGAAGGGGGACTTGCAGCACTGACTATAGTCACAAGCACCTCCCCTCACACACCCCCCAACACAAACTCCACAGTACCCACCTGGTAGTATGCAATGCCCTCCATCCCAACACAAGATCCCACAAAGAACCACCACCCTGGGTTATGTTGTGTGAAGCACAGGGACACTCTTGGGACTCTTAGCCAAACAACTGCCAGGACAACACTCCCAGCCATCCTGTCAGCACAGCCAGCCCACCCCACAGGGAAGCAGAGTCAAAAGGAAGGAAGCATGGGCATGCTGGCAAGGGGGGTGGAGGCAATAGCATGATGGGAGTCGTAGTCACTGATATTGGTCACCCCCACAACTGGCCCATCAACACCACCCTGAACCATGCTCACATCACAGGGAGTGGAGAAGGACTCACAAGATGGCTGACACTGGCTACTGCTGTGGGGAGCACAAGGCCCTGCTGGCAACTGTGCACCAACAAACAGCAGGACACCACTGACTGACATCCTGAGAGACAACTTACACTCCCTGCAATGCAAGCACGTTCCATGGTGGGATAACTGGCTGGCTGGGTGGGAAGGAGGACTTGCAGCACTAACCATAGTCACAAGCACCTCCCCTCACACACACCCCAACACAAACTCCACAGTACCCACCTGGTAGAATGCAATGCCCCCCATCCTAACACAAGATCCCACAAAGAACCACCACCCTGGGTTATGTCGTGTGAAGCACAGGGACACTCTTGGGACTCTTAGCCAAACAACTGCCAGGACAACACTCCCAGCCATCCTGTCAGCACAGCCAGCCCACCCCACAGGGAAGCAGAATCAAAAGGAAGGAAGCATGGCCATGCTGGGAAGGGGGTGGAGGCAATAGCATGATGGGAGTCGTAGTCACTGATATTGGTCACCCCCACAACTGTCCCATCAACACCACCCTGAACCATGCTCACATCACAGGAAGTGGAGAAGGACTCACAAGATGGCTGACACTGGCTACTGCTGTGGGGAGCACAAGGCCCTGCTGGCAACTGTGCACCAACAAACAGCAGGACACCACTGACTGACATCCTGAGAGACAACTTCCACTCCCTGCAATGCAAGCACGTTCCATGGTGGGATAACTGACTGGCTGGGTGGGTGGGAAGGAGGTCCGGCTGCCAACCAAACACAACCAATGCAGACCATGTTCACACCCCAGAAAATACATAGAAATGCCCAAATAATGCAGGACAATGTGCCACACCAATATCAACCCCTGACTGTGACGACTCAGGACAATGCAATGTACAGGCCCGCACCCAGAGGCACAGTCACAACTGTCATGTGTGTCAACCATTGATGCCTGCAGAAACATGACATACATTGTTTGTGTCTCCCAAAAACAGGTGATGATGGGGACACAGCAGCAGACGCTGAGGAGTCCCAGTCCCAGGCTCAAGAGGATGCTGAGCTCACTGGCGTCGTACAGCCTCTGTCCTCCTCGGACGATGAAGAACAACCTGGCACATCCGGTGCAAGTCAACATGCAGCACCAGCAGGACCACCAGCTGCAGCACCAGCAGGACCACCAGCTGCCCCCCTGCACCCACCCCTCTAACGACTGTCACCACGAATACCATCCCTGCCGACATGGACAGAATAAGGAGCAACACCAGCACAGTGACCCTGGACCAACCTGGGGCCATGGCCACCACCACCACCACCAACTCCCAAGGTGGACCAGGGTTATCTGTGCGTGCCACTGCACACACTGCACATGTCAGCAGGGGTGGTGGGAGGGGTGGGAGACAGAGGTCGCTGCTTGCAGACGTTGCTGGTGTGCATGATGACCCACAACTGGTACGCATAGCTGATGCGTAAGAGTCCAGCACCGGAGAGCTCAGCCAGGTAGTGGGGCTCCTCAGAGACATTAAACAGCAGCAGGCTGCCCATCATGCCCGCTTGGACTCCCACATGTCCCACGTGGAGTCACACATGTCCCGTGTGGACTCACACATGTCCGCGTGGAGTCCAAGTGGGATGCACTGCATGAGATGACGGCGGTGCACAGGGACATTTTACAATGCCTCCGCCAGATGAACAGCAACCAGTCCACACCTCCCTGTGTGCCAACAACATCTGGTGCCGAACAAACTGCAACTGCCACAGGGAGGGAGGAGGACTCTGGCGGAGAGTCCCCTGCACCGCAGCAGCCTGCACTTGAGGGCCCCCCCAAGAAGAGGGGTTGTCCGAGGAGGGAAAAGTGAGAGGCCGATGGCCAAGCGCAACTCCCAGGAAGCCTGAACCTGTTCTGGATGTTCGCCTTTGTGCACAGACTGTTCACCCTGTTGACGGCAACACTACTCCCACACATTGCATGGGGAGTACAAGTTGGACCAATGTGTCAGACAACTGTGGCCCCGATACTGGGGATCCTGTCTACCCGGACTTTCAATTCACCTAGGAACTTGGGATTGCAAGATTCATGTACAGCACAACCCATCCTATGCACTATTAACACAAATGTATCACAATAAACAAACTAATACACCATACTTGCCTCTGTCGTGATTCCAACGTGGGTGCTGTTATGGGGATGATGAACTGCAAAATTACACTGTGTATGCGAACTGCAACAGCAAGGACAACACAGGCATGTGAGTACAGGAAACGTGACACACAAGAGGGAGACACACCACCAGGGCTACACGACACATACACACCTAGGCCATCTGACTCATTGCCTACACTGATGTTGCCAGGGAAGACGGTGCAATGCACAGACACCACACCCATTCCCAGCTGTAGTCAAGTAGCCCACAGGTGCAGTAAGCAAATGGCAGTCAAATGTGTGACCACAGACAACGCACATCACAAAGTGAAGCACAGGTTTATTACACAGTTGCAACATGCCGTAACCACTACAGATGCAAGGTAACCCCACCTGGCAGCGGGCACACAGTCAACAACTGTAGACGGAAGGAAGTCCATGGGTGTGGCGCACATCACCTGTAGGGACACAACAGCTACCAGCCTGGATGTGCAATCACGTCGTCGGTGGACACAGTTGACCAAACGAATCTGAAAGTACCCTGTGAAGGACAGAAATGACACACAGTCAAAAGCAATGGAGTACAGGACAGAACAGCAAAACACATGCACAATACATGTTACAAGATACCCACCCAGAACCAAGTTAGCATGTCAACACTGTTGGGGAGTACAGCCCACCTGTTAGCACACATCGCAACACACATCCAGTCAAGTGGCCCATGGACACACTCCCACAGCACCAGAGCACCACCCACACATCATGCCAACTCACATCATTGACATGACACCTCAGGATACTCACATTCAGCTAAAGAAGTTGGTGATGAGCTGTGTGCGGACATCACCATCACCATCATCATCATCATCATCGTCACTGGCATCGTGGTCCAGGCCAGGATCCTCCACAGGTGGCGGATGTTGGTCATTGTCATCCTGGATGAGAGGCAACTCCTTCCGCACTGCCAGGTTGTGGAGCATGCAGCAGACGATGATAATCTTGCACACTTTCGCAGGGGCATATGGGAGGGACCCTCCGGTCTTGTCCAGGCAGCGGAAGCGGCTCTTCAGGAGACCAAAGGTCCGCTCAATCACTCTCCTGGTCCGACCATGTGCCTCATTGTAGCGCATCTGGGCAGGTGTCACAGGGTTCCTGAGGGGTCTCAGCAACCACGGCATGTTGGGGTATCCCGAGTCACCTACGGACAGACAAGTGCACATTAGCTGACTTGGAACAGTGGGCGGAATACTACAGATCAGATCACACACAATGGCACAAAGTCAGTACACACCGACAAGCCAGGCACGCTGGTTCTGCATCTGTGCCATCATCCTGGGGATGCGACTACTCCTCATCACAAAGGCATCGTGTGCTGAACCAGGGAAACGGGCACACACGTGTGTGATGGTCATGTCTGCAAGACACACCACCAGTGCATTGACCGAGTGGTAGTGCTTGCGGTTCCTGTAGGCCTGCTCCTGGGCCTGTGGTGGTACCAAAGCCACATGTGTCCCATCAATGGAGCCAATGACATGCAGCATCCTCCCCAGGGCATAAAAGTCACTCTTCACGTCAGTGAGTCGTCGCAGTCTAGGGAAATAGATGTACCAGTTCAGGAAGAGCAACATTGCCGCCAAAACATCGCGGAGCACACGGCTGAACATGGTCTGTGACATCCCACCAGCAGTCGCCACAGAATGTTGGAAGGTACCAGTGGCAAAGAAGTGTAGGGCTGCCATCACCTTCACCTTGGGGGTCAGCGCTGTAGGATACGGCCGGCCAGGCTGCAAATGTGGGGACAACTGCACTGCCAAATCCTCAATCAGCTGCCTGGTGAAGCGGTACCGTCGGATGCTGTCCCGTTCCACCATCGTTGCCAGGTCTGGGAATGGCCGATGGACAGCAGGAGCCCTGCAGTGCAGAGGAGAAGTAAGCAAGATTGTCAGTCACCCCACATATGCGGCATTGAACACACTCAAGATCCCAACATACATCATTATGAGGCACAACTACATGAAGTGTGCAGTACCGGAAGGACATGTATGGTACATACATGGCCAACATCTGTCAACACGGTCCAACAGGCGGCATCAATTAGTCCCAGGTTGGCCCATTGGATATCATGAGGCTGTGTCACAGTTCCCATCTCCTGCTGCCGTGTCACAATAACCCCCCACAGGGACATGTGAGGACAGATGTGCCCCAGGCACCACAGCTCAACGACAGGTACATTCCCAGGGACCCTGTAATGCCACATGGACACTGGCATTACATGGAGTATCATGTATACACCACAGCAAAACAACCATGACCCCCACAGGTAGTGGCCCCACTTGCCACGGCAGGACAGACATGGACGTCTGTGACACACACGCACAACATCAGAGTCCATGCACACACAACGTGGATGTGGAGACTGTCTCCCATTGTGCACATGAAATCAGAGACATTGTAAACACCACATGCACAAAGACTGTGGAGGACCATCACTATTGTGCCACTGGGACACCTTGGCTCAAACATACCGTCCCACATGGGACTCATGGGGTATGTGACATGACATACACATACACCACTGTGAAATGTGACCATGGCACATGCACAGATATGAACAGTTGCACATCACAGTGGTCACGTACACGTAACACCCAGGATCCTGTCCCCATGAACACGTGCACAGCCTGGGGGTGGCTGCCCACAGGTGACACCCACAGGACAACATGTACACCAACATACACACAATAGGAAATGCAGCCTTACATGCCTTATGATAAAGTTTGGACAGGCTGTCGTGTGGTAGGTGTGCCCCTCACTCCCTGGGAGCTATCTGTGGCTGGCATATGTCCATCTGAGACAGGCATGCTGACATATGCCAGTCACATGTACAGTGATGCGTTGAACTGCAATGGACCGATCGGTGCCTCCGGCCGGCCCATTGCTTTCAATGTGTGCGGGTACGCGTTGTACCCCTGTGCGCGTTGTACCGCAATGGACCGATCGGTGCCTCCGGCCGGCCCATTGCTTTCAATGTGTGCGGGTACGCGTTGTACCCCTGTGCGCGTTGAACAGCAATGGACCGATCGGTGCCTCCGGCTGGCCCATTGCTTTCAATGTGTGCGGGTACGCGTTGTACCCCTGTACGCGTTGTACCGCAATGGACCGATCGGTGCCTCCGGCCGGCCCATTGCTTTCAATGTGTGCGGGTACGCGTTGTACCCCTGTACGCGTTGTACCGCAATGGACCGATCGGTGCACACCCATTGACAATGGGCTTGCCTGGCAACGGACGCGTTTTCGGATTTTGAACGAGTCGGTTGCTGGAAATTCAGTTGGTCACCCACAACAATGTTGCAAAATCATGTATGTCATGAAGTTGAAGATTTGAAGGATGCTGTGGGCGTGTTTTGGTGCTGCTATTCCATGGATTGGCCAGATTCAGAAGATGCAAACGACTTGGACCTATCACTTTGGACACAAGGGACAGTATCTGCCTCTCCAGCACATATATATTGCTGGCTGTTCCCCTGAGATCCCACTTGCCTGCACTACATGCTCCAAGACGACATCTGCCACTGCACTGCTGCTGTCTCTGCCCCTCTGGACCCTGCAATGGCACGTACTGTGGAGAGAGCCCCAGCCTTCAGCCTTGAAGAGAACCAGGCCCTGCTGGACCGCCTACTTCCACAGTACAGCAAGCTGTATGGGACACCAGGGGAGCAGGTGAGTGTTCTGTGCACTGCCTTTCTGAATGTGCTGTTTGTCTGACTAGCAAGGCTGAGAGTCTGCACGCCACTGGCTAGCAGGCTCACTGAGTAGTTGTCACCCCCCATAGTGTGTAGTGACTTGCACTGGACAGGTATGGTGCAGTGACAGTGCATTTGAACATGGTTTTACTTCCCATGCAATGATACCAGTCTGCCCGTGCAGACTGGGGTATGCAAATGTGATGTTCAGGCAGCTGTTCCCCATTCACAGCAAATTGTGAGGGGCTCAGGTTCAGAGGGTAGTGTCACAGGTCTCCCATATGTCCAATAGGTGTGACCTGGACAGATGAGGGTTCAGATGATGTGTTGTGTGGGGGATGTACATGTGCACTTGTGCAGCTCCAGGACTTGCATTCCCCATGACCTACTATTGTGACACAGTGCATAGTGTTGTTGTCTGGCTGCCAAGTCATACATCACTGAGACAGTGATGTATGACTTAACAGTCATGCCTCTGCCATGGCATGTGTCAACTTATTTGTGGTCCTGCAGGGGAGTGACATGTGCTACATGCACACCATAGTGGCGCTGGCTATCAGGACATGGGTGCATCATGGTGTCTGTCGCTGGTATGCATCACATGCATTTCCTATTTGACTCTGGGCATCCCTTTCATCCGGAAACCTGTACTGACTCAGTGGCAAGAGCTGTGATGTGTCCACACCGTGTCCTCTGCACTGTCCAACTACTGTGTACTTGGTGCATGTGTCCACACTGGGGTGTTGCAATCCAACAGACACCAGACAGATGGGTGCAAGGCCATGTGGGATGTGAGTGCCATGCTTGGCATCAGACTGACAATTGGCTTCTCCTGTTCAGTTAGGGCACTTTTAGCAATGTACAACTAATGATGCCAGGCCTTGCTCTGTGATGTGCTGTGCTCACAGTAGTGTGTGCGTTTGGTGCAGGTGACTGATGTCTGTCTGTTTCCCCATTGTTTGCAGATACATCCACGGCCACGGAAGGGGACAGCTCCACGGACCAGGAGGAGCCAGAGAGCCAGACTGGGTCAGCAGCCGAGGAGTGGTCGGAGGGACCCAGTGGCACGGAGGGCAAGGGGAGCCACACCGAGGAATCCTCAGCACCATCCACCTCAGCTGAGGACCAGAGCAACTCGGAGGATGACTCCCTTGTGGAGGTGGGTGTCAGCAGCCACCACACCCCAGCTAGTGTTGCTGTCCCCGCCACCACCAGCACCACCACCGCCCTCCCATCGGCTCCCATTCCCCAGGTCCGTGGAGGCTCCCATGTTCGGGAGCGTGTCTCCTTTGGCCCAGGCACCGCACCCCCTGCCCCTGTGTCCCCTGCTGCCCTGAGTGAGGAGTCTGTGTACCTCCTTCGCCAGATCCATGTAGGGCAGACAGCCATGCTGAGTGTCCTCCATGCGCACACCGCACTGTTGACTCAGCTGGTGTCGTTCATGGAGGGCATCTCATCGGGCATGTCTGACCTACAGAGGGGCAACAGGTCCATGGACTCCTCCCTGACGGCAGCAGTGTCCCTCCTCAGACAGTCCCTCACCCCTCCTGCCTCTGCTCCATCCACACTCCCCAGCACCTTGCCCGTCCCAAGCACACACACACCGGCACAGGCACACACCAGCACACACACATCCAGCACACAGACACACACGCCACAAACTAAACGCACACGCACGCACAGTCAGGGGACTGAAACCAGACTCACAGGGGATGGGGCCCTGGTACACACACATGCATCCATGGGCACTGCGCAGTCCTCACTTGCCTCTCCCTCCAAAGCACCCTCCCTTGCCTCACCTGCAACCCCAAAGACCCAGCGCCTCTTCCTCAGTGACCTCGGCCTCTTCCCCTCCGATCTAGCTGCCCCAGCATCCAGGGGGAAGAGGAAGCCCCCACACGGAGCAGAGTGCCCCTCGCCCCCGGACACCCTCCCCCAGGCGCAGACAGACTGAGGCCCCCACCCGCAAGTCCCCCGGAGTGGTAAGAGCAAGACCCCGCCGCCGCCCTGCAGCTCAAGCACCAGGTCACCTTCCTCCATCCCTCAGGCCCCCACTCCACAGGTGCCCCCGCCACACCCTGCCCCAGGTTCCCCCACCCACAGATATACCATCCCCAAGAGGCTCCGGCCTTCTCCCCTGCCACTTGCTCTCCCGGCACCACACCCCCGCTGCGCTTGTCTGTGCCACTGATGTGGTGAGGGTGTCCTCCCCTCTGTCCAGCCCACCTTGCCTGTTCCCCATTCTCCTCCCCTGGTGGTAGGCACTGCAGTGGAGTCCACTACCACCCTGTCTGACTTGGGCACTGCAGTGGCGGACCTGTCCACTCCATCTGCAGGGTCCACTGCAGTCGTGCCGGCACCCACAACATCTGAGCCATGCCCCCCAGTTGTGCCGGCAAACACCATGTCAGACACCTCCACTGCAGTTGTCAGTGGCTCTCCAGCACCCACCACCCCTTCCCTGCTTCCTCCTGGTGAGCCCTGATCCTGTCCCTGCGGTGCCTGGCCTACCCCCGGTTGCCCCTCCTAGTGGATTGTCCCTGGTTTTGTGCAGGCATGTGTAGGGTGGCATCTGCCACTGTCACCCACTTGTGACTTTGTTGATGGACTGGCCATTGGCCTTTGTTTATGTTCTACCGGACTTCTACTTTTAATGCCACATATGCTGAATAAAGCAACTTTCTGTTCTCTAGTGCTTTTGCTTCTGATGTACATGATGTTGATGATGCTAACAATGCCCTTGCTGCAGTGATGGTGATATTTGGTCTCATGATAATGAAGTGTTACTGTGCAGGAACCCATGTGGTCCAGGGGTTATGTGTCCTATCCTGTGGTGTATCCATGTCATCCATAGCAGCATCTGAGGGTGTCATGTGTTCAGTATTTGGCAATGAGATTTCCTACTTAGATTGGCAACTTCACATCTGTGGCTTCCACCCCTGCACATCTGTTGTGCCTGCCATTGTTCTATTCGTCTACTTCCCTGACCGTGTGGCCATCTCCAGTGAACATGCAGGTTTGGGCATCAATGTGGAAGGACTCATCTGTGTTGTCAGTGCAACATTGCTATACAAGTGTGTTGGATCTGTGCTGATGATTCCGTTGGCACTTCCATGACCAGGCTGATGGGACGGGAGCCCTCATTTGTTGCTAATTGTTGATTGTGTGTCCCATTGCTGCCATGGTATGGTATCTGTTCGCCTCACATCTGCAGTCTCCACAGGGTATCTGCATGTGTGTGCCCATTGGTGCAAATATGTGGGTCTGCATTCGGATGGTCACTTCTGTCATTGTGTCATTGATGATTGTTGACGGTGTCAGCCCCCATGGGTGTTGTTTGTCTGCACATGGCCAAAGTTATGTCTTATTTGCACTGCAGGATTTGGCTCCCCCAATTTATGTTGCAATGGGACACATACACTACTTTGCCACTGATGTGTTTGTTGTTCTGTGACCAGGAATCATCCAGGCAGTTTGGCAGTTGCACCTCTTACTTTGTCAACACTTGCCTTTTGGTCACTGTGATGATGGGGGTTTGGACCCCATTGCCACAATGTTCAAAATGTGCTTCTGCTATGGACCCCACACTTACCTTTTGGTCACTGTGATGATGGGGGTTTGGACCCAATTGCCACAATGTTCAAAATGTGCTTCAGCTATGGACCCCACACTTACCTTTTGGTCACTGTGGTGATGGGGGTTTGGACCCCATTGCCACAATGTTCAAAATGTGCTTCTGCTATGGACCCCACACTTACCTTTTGGTCACTGTGATGATGGGGGTTTGGATCCCATTGCCACAATGTTCAAAATGTGCTTCAGCTATGGACCCCACACTTACCTTTTGGTCACTGTGATGATGGGGGTTTGGACCCCATTGCCACAATGTTCAAAATGTGCTTCTGCTATGGACCCCACACTTACCTTTTGGTCACTGTGATGATGGGGGTTTGGACCCCATTGCCACAATGTTCAAAATGTGCTTCAGCTATGGACCCCACACTTACCTTTTGGTCACTGTGGTGATGGGGGTTTGGACCCCATTGCCACAATGTTCAAAATGTGCTTCAGCTATGGACCCCACACTTACCTTTTGGTCACTGTGATGATGGGGGTTTGGACCCCATTGCCACAATGTTCAAAATGTGCTTCTGCTATGGACCCCACACTTACCTTTTGGTCACTGTGATGATGGGGGTTTGGACCCCATTGCCACAATGTTCAAAATGTGCTTCAGCTATGGACCCCACACTTACCTTTTGGTCACTGTGATGATGGGGGTTTGGACCCCATTGCCACAATGTTCAAAATGTGCTTCTGCTATGGACCCCACACTTACCTTTTGGTCACTGTGGTGATGGGGGTTTGGACCCCATTGCCACAATGGTCATGGCCTGCTTGCATTGTGGGTGCCACACACATATATGTGTGGCACATGTGCTAGGGGGTCACATTGTATGTTCAAAGTCATGTTCGGTGTTGTAGGCATTTGACACAGTCTACACACGCTTGTCATGGTGTTGGGGGATGTCTTCTTCTTGCATTCCCTAGTTTGTGGTGTGCTGGTTGTGTCATGCATTGTCCATCCTATGAGTGGGGGTGGTAGTAGTGGTAGGCATCCTGCCCCCTGGCTAAGGGTGGTGGTAGGCATCCTGCCCCCCTGGGTGAGGGTGGTAGTAGTGGTAGGCATCCTGCCCCCTTGGGTGAGGGTGGTAGTAGTGGTAGGCATCCTGCCCCCCTGGGTGAGGGTGGTAGTAGTGGTGGGCATCCTGCCCCCCTGGGTGAGGGTGGTAGTAGTAGTAGGCATCCTGCCCCCCTGGGTGAGGGTGGTAGTAGTGGTGGGCATCCTGCCCCCCTGGGTAAGGGTGGTAGTAGTGGTAGGCATCCTGCCCCCCTGGCTAAGGGTGGTAGTAGTGGTAGGCATCCTGCCCCCCTGGGTGAGGGTGGTAGTAGTGGTAGGCATCCTGCCCCCTGGCTAAGGGTGGTGGTAGGCATCCTGCCCCCCTGGGTGAGGGTGGTAGTAGTGGTAGGCATCCTGCCCCCCTGGGTGAGGGTGGTAGTAGTGGTGGGCATCCTGCCCCCTGGCTAAGGGTGGTAGTAGTGGTAGGCATCCTGCCCCCCTGGCTAAGGGTGGTAGTAGTGGTAGGCATCCTGCCCCCTGGGTGAGGGTGGTAGTAGTGGTGGGCATCCTGCCCCCCTGGCTAAGGGTGGTAGTAGTGGTAGGCATCCTGCCCCCTGGCTAAGGGTGGTAGTAGTGGTAGGCATCCTGCCCCCCTGGGTGAGGGTGGTAGTAGTGGTAGGCATCCTGCCCCCCTGGGTGAGGGTGGTAGTAGTGGTAGGCATCCTGCCCCCTGGGTGAGGGTGGTAGTAGTGGTGGGCATCCTGCCCCCCTGGGTGATGGTGGTAGTAGTGGTAGGCATCCTGCCCCCTGGCTAAGGGTGGTAGTAGTGGGAGGCATCCTGCCCCCCTGGGTGAGGGTGGTAGTAGTGGTAGGAATCCTGCCCCCTGGGTGAGGGTGGTAGTAGTGGTAGGCATCCTGCCCCCCTGGGTGAGGGTGGTAGTAGTGGTGGGCATCCTGCCCCCTGGGTGATGGTGGTAGTAGTGGTAGGCATCCTGCCCCCCTGGGTGAGGGTGGTAGTAGTGGTGGGCATCCTGCCCCCTGGGTGAGGGTGGTAGTAGTGGTAGGCATCCTGCCCCCCTGGGTGAGGGTGGTAGTAGTGGTGGCATCCTGCCCCCCTGGGTGAGGGTGGTAGTAGTGGTAGGCATCCTGCCCCCTGGGTGAGGGTGGTAGTGGTGGTAGGCATCCTGCCCCCTGGGTGAGGGTGGTAGTAGTGGTAGGCATCCTGCCCCCCTGGGTGAGGGTGGTAGTAGTGGTGGGCATCCTGCCCCCAGGCTAAGGGTGGTAGTAGTGGTAGGCATCCTGCCCCCCCTGGGTGAGGGTGGTAGTAGTGGTAGGCATCCAGCCCCCCCTGGGTAGGGGTGGTGGTGCGCATTCAGGCCCCTGTGTGCATATGTGGCATTGGTGATGGGCATCCCGCCCCTATGGTGCTGCTGTTGCTGGTGTAAGTATATTCAGCATCCCCGTGTGTGTGTGTGATGTGTCGTGTACGTGTTGTATGTGTTTTGTGGTTGGTGTCTGGCTTACCTTCTGCGCCGTACGCGTCCGTGCCTGTTCCGGTAGTAAATGTAGAATATTGGTATGATCGGGACGAAGGGATTCATGGTTGGTTCGTGTCGTTCGTCCTTCTCGTTGCTTCGCGTCGTCCTCGTCGCTTCGCCTCGTCCTCGTCGCTTCGTGTCGTCCTCGTCGGTGCCGTGTTCGTCTCGGAGCCGTGGATCGTGTTGTGGCGCGAATCGGAGCTTATGTGCGCCTCTCCCGGATGCTTTGACGTGCCGTGCGTAGCGACGGGTTCGGCGCGTACGGAAAGCGCATCGTACTTGTCCGGCCGGACGGGGCTGCATTTTTCCTTCCGTGCGACTCGATTCGGCGTTTCCGGATTCGCCTCGGTCGGAGAACAGGACCTGGTTTGGGTGAGTACGGCTCGGCCGGATTTTTGCTGTTGTGCGCATCGTACTTGCTCGTTCGGTGTACTGTACGGATCGGTCGGGAAACAGGCTTTCGCATGGCTTTTTCCCGACCGAATGGTATTGGGTGCGCCTCCGACCGAGATCGGAATCGGCCCCATAGTGTGAAAGTGTGCATATGGATGTAGATATAATGTGTCAGGAATATACATTATGAGGTGTAAATGGTAATTTTTGATAGTATGTGTGAATAGTGTAAGTATTGTTAAAGTTATAAGTTTTAAAAAACGTACTAATATATTGTGCCACTATGTACTGGGGTAAGTTCACGTTATACCATGTTACATGCGGATAAGAAGGCAGTATGTGATTGGCTAATGCCTGTGTTGACCAAAGGTAAAAGGCAGCCACATAGTTTTCAGCTCAGTTTGGCTGCATTTTGCTGCATTCTGGGGTACGGTCTTAGATAAGCAGTAGGTTTTACTGTTGGGCCCTGGGGAGAGAACACAGATCCTCATTTAGTTAACCAGTTGCGGTTGCTTTGCAAATTTACGATCTTAAAGTAGTGAGCTCTGCCTTATACGGGTCTGAACTGTGGGGATTTGACCGAATGGAAGAGCTCACTAGATATGAACACCGACTCCTGAGAAGTCTAGTGATGTTGCCTCAGAGCACCTCACTTCATCCCCTAATGCTGTACTAGGGAAGGCATTTAATGGCTGCTAAAGCTAATCTCTACCCTCTGTTGTTTTGGTTGAGGATTAGGTCCACATCTGAATTGCTCCCGTATGCTAATGTTCTGGAGGAAGTAAGCTACTTGGATAGATTCAACAAAGTTAGCTGGTTAGACAATGTGAAGAGGCTTTTTTCTGATATTGGGCTAGGAGATATCTGGGAAGAAAATGACCCCTCTATGCTCCCCGAAAAAGCAAAGCCAAAATACGTTACTGGGACTGGATAGCACAAGTTGAGCTAAGCAGTGGGCTTTGGGGGAAGCTTACCTTAGCCTGCAAACTGGATAGGTGCTTGGAGGGTTACCTAGATTTTATACAAATACCAAAGGGCAGGAAATTATATAGCCAGTTTAGGTTTAGCACTCTGCCTCTGAATGATTTTATAGGTGAATGAAACAGTAATCTACTGCCATCCCATTGCTGCCCTGGCTGTAAAGCCCCTAAGGAATACATTGCTCACGTAAGTTTGCTTGCACAATATATGCAGTTCCAAGAACTAATTGGTTAAGCCCCATCTGTAAACAACTGGGAACTGGCAACCACATTGAAGCTCTGCAAATACTAAGTTCAGATGCTAGACCACTCTTCGCACATGCAGTGGCTAATTTCATTGACCATATGTGGGGCATTAGGAAAAGAGCACATAGGGCGCGCAAAAGATGATCCTTTCTTATGTTTCTAACTATAATTCTGTGCCCAACGGGTATTTGAATGAGGCTGAGTTACATATGCCTATCTTTTAACACATCAAATCTTATACTTCTCTGGTTATTGCATTTGTAAGCTCTCCATAGTTTTAGATAGCTAATCCCTCCTTTTAATTCTTGTATCTCTTTTCACATTTTATTTCCTCATTTTTAAATTTTTTGTATAATTTTTATTGTGGGTCATAAGTATGGAATAAATTATTATATTATAATGATTGAATGGTATAATATTGCACAGCCACCCTTGATGCGAAACTTTTATGACATGTATGTCGAAATAAAGTATTTAAACGTATTATTGTTCATGACCTATTACCTATTTTATTACCTATTACTACCTATTTTTTAAATTTATTTTAAGTACCACAGTACTCCCGAGGCAGTACAGTGGAACTCTATACATTTTTAAAAAATACATAGAAACATATAAATATTTTTCCCTACTTATTAACACTTTGTTAAAGTGATAATAGGTAAGGAAAATATCAAACCTATTACTTACCCATATCTGAAGGCGTAACGCAGAACACAGCCAAATTATACCTAAAAACAACATGGCGGCCTTTAACTTTTGTAAAGACAGTCATTAGCCAATCACATAATGGCTTGTAATTGTTATGTACCACAGTACTTCAGCAAAATACCACAAAGTTTCACTAAAGTACCGCAAAACCAGAAATCATAAAGTTAAAATGCCTCATACCTTAAAAAATACTTACCGTCCTTACCTGCAGTACCCAAAAGAATCAAATGCGCATCATATTGTGTAATCCTGTTAAATGTAATTCAAATCTGTCCAGGCGTTTTCACGCTACACCTGAGTACAAAGTCTACGAGAAATGCATTGGTGACCAAATGTGTTTTGGGACCCCCGTTCGTCTTTGCACACCCTTGAAGAATCTCTGTAAACACTTTGCATACTCTGCGAATGTACAAAGAGGAATAGGTCTGCACGGTTTTGTGGAGATTCATCAAATGGGCGCGAAGTTATTAGCAACCAGAATTCTCATAACTATAACTACAGAGTGGCTACGCCTTTCTGTTTAAAAAAAAAAATATATATATATATATATATATGTATATATATTATCTACTGGCAGTCGCCATTAGATAGTTATAGTAGGATATATATATATATATATATATATATATATATATATATATATATATATATATATATATATATATATATATATATTTTCCCATAAGATGACCCCCACTTTTGGGTCATGGATGAGGCGCACACTGGGAGATATATATTTCATAGATTTATTTTAGCCACATAACAAAAAAACACCGACAGACGCGTTTCGGCTACACGCCTTCGTCAATGTCGGTAGGTAAAACACAAATCATCATTTTTAAAGTAACTCATAGACATAGAAAGAGGAAAGCAATTCATTCAGGCTGTGCATAAAAAGTGAAGAGGGGTTCCGTGAAGTTCAAAGCATATGACATGACTTTCGCGGTGGCCATTTCCAGAGTGGTGGAGAAAAGGGGCAAGGCCTCAGGCCAGCTCTCAGGAATCCTGCTGTGTCGGACTTACTGGAGGTAACAGGAGGGCTTCTAGGCCCCAAAGGCCCTCAGCATCCAAGAGGACTTCATCCCCCAACCAGTAGTACACCAGGAGGTGCATTTGCAGAGTGGTGGAGAAAGGGGGCTGGGTCTCCGACTAGCTCTCAGCAATGGCACTGTGTCGGATTTGCTGGAGGTCACAACAACAAAAATGAACCCTCTAGACCTATTGTAACTTTAAAGAAGTTGGAATGCCGGTGCCAACATAGTATTCGCACTCATTGGAATAAGAAAGACCAGAGGCCTCATATGTTTGAAAATTCGTCACATCTTGACGCATACATTGAGAGCAAATGAAGTGGGATTAGGCCTGGGAGGAAAGTCACGATAATAAATTTCTTCATCTAAGGATCGATATAATCAATGACTGCTCGGGAGAGAACGTAGTATTAGATTTGCAACCATACTGTGTCATTATATGGTGATATCGGCAGACCCGCAGATTTCAACAGTATACAGATTAAGCCTGCATTTAGCAGACTGGTTCCCCCCTTCATCCACCCGTTATAAGTGAGAAAATAACAGGTCCTGAAGAAGATGGATTAATTATTTATAGATTCCATCGAAACGTACGTCGACCAGCTAGAGTGTGACACCCCAGTGATCAGCACAGCTATCAGGGGTTGATTTCATCGCCCGCTTTTTCCATCTGTGCTTTTGGTGTTGCTCTGGGGTGTTAAGTGTGTGTGTATTGTATGCAAGGGTGATAGTTGTGGATTGTGAGAGGTATGTTTGGATGTGGGGATGTGAAGTACGATTCTGTTTCATTATTTGTAATTTTATTCATGTTGTTACTTATTGTGGTCCTGGAATCATGACTGTTCCTTGGCACATGGTGCTAACTTTGTGAAAATAAGTTGTTTTTTGAAAAGTACTATATATTTATTCTTAGTATGAAATATTTTATAAACAAATTAATACAAAAAAGAAAAAATATGAAATAAAATAATGATTTACTATTTCTGGTGTGGAGAATAATGTTCTTTCTGATGCCCTATTTTTGAGCCTGTTTAGCCAGTTTATAAAGAAATATAGGTCTAGAGGGTTCATTTTTGTTGTTGTGATAATCCTTTCCCCCTTGTTCCCTGACCTGACAAATTACTCTCTCTAGGGGGTTGCCTCTCTTACTCGGATTTTGCTGGAGGTAACAGGAGGGCTTGTTGGCCCTCAAGGACCTTAAGCAGCCAAGAGGACTTATCCCCCGGCCCGAGTTTGACCCCGGGGACCCCATCCACGAGGCCAGGCCTTTCTCAAATGGTGGAGGGGGGCTATGCGGGCCCCCTCCATGGGCTTATTTCAGCCCCCAGGACCACATCCCCCGGGGCCCAGCCATGTCTGCTGAGTGCACCCAGAGCAACCAGTTTCTACTGGGACCATGTGGGAACCTGAATGCCCCTGTGGTCCTTGCCGGCTCCCTGCCTCCTGCGAGAGCCAGGCATTGCTTTTAGATATAGGGATCTGCTAAACTTGCAGCTCCCTCTGTCTAAAAGCAATTCTGCTCCACTTCTAGAAAGTGAGAGCATTTTTAACGCTCTCACTTGCTGGGAGCGGAGCATTTGCTGTGGCTTGGTGGGAAGCTGCCAAGCCACAGCAAACAGCTATGTCCCGGGGGTGGGCGCCCCAGGACACAGCAGGAGCCGGCCCAGTGGGGTGGTGGTCCCCAGAGCCATCTATGGCTCCTGGAGGGGTGCCACACACCCCCCTTATTTCACTTTCACGGGTCTTCCCTGGGGAGGTGGTGGTCCCTGGGGCTGAGAACATTCCGGGAGGTAGGCCGCGAGGCCCCCTTCCCATTTTTTGAAAAGTAACTTGGCCCTGGGGAGGTTGTGATCCCCGGGGGTCCCTGAGGCCCCCCTACTACATATTTATTATGGCCAGGGGGGTCCAAGAGCCCCACAAAAAATGCATTAGCCCCGGGGAGGTGGTGATCCCTGGGTCCAGGGGAGGGTCCAAGAGGCCCCCATGATTTGTTATTGGAATGTGGCCCTGGGGAGGTGGTGATCTCCGGTGATCAGGGGGGTCCAAGAGGCCGCCCATTTAAAATAAATAAGGCACGGGGAGGTGGTGGTCACTGGGGCAGCGGGGGAGGCCGTACGGACCTCCCCTGCATTAATTTGTACAAAAACCCCTTAGAGGTGGCTTTCCCTGGGGCATTAAGAAGCCCCAGGAGTGGGGGCCCGTGTGCCCCCTCCTTTATTTAAAAAATGCCCTGGGACCTGGCCTACCCGGAGGCCAATTACTAATGAAGCGCCGGAGTACGCACTTCATTTTTATTTGAATTTTTCCCACAAATTCGCAAATCTCGTGAATTCATGGCAATTTTTTTTAATGATTTTTTGGCCTTGCATGGTCCCTCTGTGACCCCTGGACCAACTTTAGGGAGTCAGGGTATTTCTACCTTGCACCCTTTTGTTTTTTAAAGAATATTTTGGGGGGACTGGCTGTAGTCTGGTCCCAAGATGGCTGCCAACACTTCCAGGTTCAAGTATTGGCAGCCAATCAGAGATCTGCATTTCCATGCACGAGCTGGTCAGTTTTTTGCAAAGTTGTCACTGCTGCAGATATCACTAAATCACTAAATGTATTTTCTTAAATTTCACAACAACTACCAAATTCCCTTTCTGACAAATTTGGCGAAATTCCGTCCAGCGGTTTGGGCTGCAGTTGTGTTGACAAGTCCTATGGGAATTAATTTGTCAAACTGCGCCAAAGATATAGGCAAGACAAAAAACACTTTTCCTATGGAAACATGGTCCTAACTATGACTACCTACTGGCAAGCGACAGTAGGCAATATATTAGAGAGAGAGATTCGGAGGATGTAATATGTTATTTCTTACCATTGTTGAAGGAGGAAATGTTCATCATCACCTACTCAAGGCTTTGCCTCTCATGAGTCATGTCCCCTCTGCTTCTGCATATGTACTGCATAATTATGACTTTCTGAACTCTAACTCCACCTGTGCAGAACACCAACGCATTTAGCAATGTGATCCATTCTTAACAAACAAACAAATAAATAAAGTAAGTAAAAATATATGCTGCAACATGTTATTTTTAAGTGATACTCCAAAGTGTACACCTGTTTAAAATGAAACAGTTAATGCTTCGTTACACTACTGTTGCTGCATGTATTTCCAATGATATTGCTCGTTTCCTAAGTAAATGGAGAGAAGAATAAAATTATACAAAATACTGTGTCGAACCTGAATCCAAATGACTATGAAAAGCACACTTTTCACATATTAAAAAAGGCAAAGAAAGTTTGACTGGTTTAATGAAAAGTAATTTACTAAGAACTGAACTTCCAAATGAGAAAGATGCATTTGAGTCCTTTTTATCTTGAAGTGCATAGAAAAGGGAGCCTTGCCGTTCGAGGTGTGCCTGCCTATATGAAAATCCAATGCAAATAAGTCTTCACCCCTGTGGTACTTGAACTGTTTTCTCTTTGATAACCCAATTATTGTCTCAAGAGCTGTGTCAATTGCTCTAGCGATCTCTTCTTGAACAAATCACTCCCGTAACCTCAAGCACTTTCGATTTGATTCTGCCATCGTTTGACAGTTCAAAGCAATCAGAGGCGGCCTCACAAGGATTGGGATTGATTTTGTGTTCTTGCTTATCATGCTAATTCCCTGAAAATCAGCCTTTTCATCCTTTCGCCTGATTATTGCTCTTAGAAAGACTGAGCATTTCTGAAGATCAAACGGGCCACTTACTTGGTCTTGGCATTGTCCGGTGTCAATACGCTGAGATGGACCAACATTCCAAGACTGTCCCATGGCAGCCATATTGTAAGCAATACTTTGACTCTCACATATGTTTATGTTGAGTGATGTGTTATGTTAAGTTTCGTCTTTATCAGAGGGAGAAACTGTCCTTTTCAAGCTACTTATAAATGTCATTACGTAACTTTCATTGGCTCACTCCTCTCCCTCAACCCTTATCTGCTTGCGTTCAGCAGTATAGATTTCCAAAGAAATATTATATTTATAAATTACCCTCGAGGGTGCGGAATATGGAACTTGTAGTTTTAAGGGATATGCAATTATGAAATATTACGCTCCACTTTTTAGATGATTACAAAGTATATGTATAAAACTCGTTCGCAAAATGAATCCAAATGATAAGCTATCTATTTTAAATGCATCAGGGGCGCATGTTAATCACCAGCTACTTAGCCATTACATTGCTGGAGGAACATGCTATTTTATTGCTGGAAGGGCAATTTATTTGCAATAATATTGGACAGAAGAGCAATATTTAATTGACCTTTGCTCTACATTCAGCTGAGGGAAAAAATTGGCATATGTTACATTAATATAATTGTGAAGGGAGGCCCTGGTAATCCAAAGGAGGTAATATGCAGCAAATAAATCAACCTTACATTTTTAAGACCACAATATGCATTAGAAAGGTGTTATGGAAGGCCACTGGGTCACACTGTGGTGCCTCGTTTGTTAGTTGCGTCTCGGTTCTGCTGTGAAAAATAGCATGCCGTTCGGTATATTTCAAAACAAACATGTTCAGTCACAGTCAGCTGTAATGAAACAATTCCCCAACTAGAGCAGGCCTTCGTATCTTCATGGGAGCAGAGAGGAAGCGCGAGCTTTGTAGTTTAATCAAGATCACAAGACTTGTTTTGAGCGTCTGTCATCTTTCGTTTTACAGCACTTCATTGCAGAGTGGGACTACCAGGGTCACATGCAATTAAAACACGGGCAAGATTTTTCTTGTGAATTCCTCACATAAAAAGTAACGTATTACTCTTTTTTTTCAAACTTTTCTGCTGAACTCGTTGACCGCGCTAATTACTTTCCCGCCTCATGCCACCTTTCCGATAGCCGTGCAATTTTTTTGTTCTTAATAGATAGGCCTTTATAATTTCCATATCAGGCATGAAATTGGGTATAGCAAGACTTAGCCAGGGAACTAAAGGGTTTATATTTTAGATAGTGCGCATTTATAAATAACATGGACCTTACAGATGTTCACTTAGCACATGTGAAAAGCGTAGCTTTTAAGCCGCTTAACCTGGGCAGCAGAGGAGGATGAAGGGAAGCCATTTATTAGAGGCCATTTCTATGATGCGAGGAGTTTATTTTCTTAGGGAAGAAGGGAAAAGCACAAGGTACCGTGGTGAAGAGCAAGAAATAGAAGTGAAAACAATGCTCATGTAGTCTTATACAGCTTTAGTATGTTTATTGCATCAACAGTCCATAAGTACCTGGCAGGATGTCTCAGTGAGCTGAACACTCACTAGCTGATGCCATATTCTGGAAGCCATGCGTTTGAATCCTGTCAAAGCAGACAATGCTGCTGGAACAAGTTTGAAAGTGGGGGTTCTGTCACAAATGTTACTCATTAAAGTCAAAGGTATAGTGATAAATCTAAGTGTTACACAAAGTACAAGAAAATGAGCCATGCCCATTCAGCAGGAGAGCGGTACAGTAGCAGTATCTGCCCAGTGCTGCATTTTGGAGCACACTGTCTTGAATATATATGAGTAAAACATGGGGCCTCAGTTAAGGGTTTTTTTACCATAGGGCAGTGCAGCAGGCCTTGCTGATGCGCTGCCCTACAGCAAAAGAAAAAGGCAGGAATGTGCCGTATCTAGTAGATTCGGTGCATTCCTGTCATTTTCCCCTGCGCCGGTGCACAATGGGCTGCTGTGCACCAACGCAGGCACCTTTGCACCATGGTGGAAGGGTGCCTGCGTTGTGGGGATGATTATTTTTGTGCAGGAAGGGAAATCTTCCTGCACAAAAACAATCACAAGATGAAAAACGAGGAGAAATAAATATATTTCTCCTTGTTGTGCCTCCCTTACTCCTCCCCTGGGGAGGCGTACGTTTTTGGCACTGCCTCAGACTTACAATTTCTCGTAAATCTGGGGCAGTGTCAAAAAGCCATGGATGTTGCTGGGAACTCCCCCAGTAACACCCATGGAATGCCCCTTTCACAGAGTTTTCTGTGTAAAAGGGGCACATATTTATAAGCAAAAAGAACAATTGATGGACAGAATGCAGAACAATGTCATACATTCACCCCAGTACAAAGATCTGGGCCTAAATCCATCGTTTTTTTGCTCACCATGCCATTCCAGATTGAACCCAGCCATATGGGGAGAGGATGTGGTCTGACGGCTAGACTGCTGACTTTGGAGCTGAGAAACCAAGGTTCGAGCCTCAAGGTCATCTCCACATCCTGTGATTCTGGGCAAATCACTTAATCTCCCTGTGCCTACAAAAAAAAAATGAATGTGTCCTTGTGTAACGTAGCTGGTGCTCATGTAGAGCGCTCCAATACCTCCGGGTCGAGTTTGCGCTATATAAATCTGCAAAAAAAAAATATATGCAAATCAGTCTTGACCCTGTGCCTCATGGGAACAGTCCAGCCCGAACTGCCACGCCAGGTCCTCCCTGGACTGGAAACAAACATCCTAGGACCGGTTTCGGGGTTTCACCCCTCATCAGCCAGGATAGCTTGACTCCAGTGGCACGGAGAGGACGGGACCCATGTCTGGGCATACCCAATGCCCGATGCCCACTCGGGGTGACAAATGCATGAAGAATAATTGATGGACAGAATACAGAACAATGTCATACATTCACCCCAGTACAAAGATCTGGGCCTAAAACCATCTTTTTTTGCTCACCATGCCATTCCAGTTTGAATCCAGCCATATGCAAATCAGTCTTCACCCTGTACCTCATAGGAACAGTCTAGCCCGAACTGCCAGGCCAGGTCCTCCCTGGACTGGAAACAAGCATCCTAGGACAGGTTTCGGGGTTTCACCCCTCATCAGCCAGGATAGCTTGACTCCAGTGGCATGGAGAGCAAGAGACCCACGTCTGTGCATACCCGTCCCACTCGGGGTGACAAATGCAAAAAGAACAATTGATGGACAGAATGCAGAACAATGTCATACATTCACCCCAGTACAAAGATCTGGGTCTAAATCCATCATTTTTTTGCTCACCATGCCGTTCCAGTTTGAACCCAGCCATATGCAAATCAGTCTTGACCCTGTGCCTCATGTGAACAGTCCAGCCCGAACTGCCAGGCCAGGTCCTCCCTGGACTGGAAACAAGCATTCCAGGACCAGTTTCGGGGTTTCAACCCTCATCAGCCAGGATAGCTTGACTCCAGCGGCATGGAGAGCACGGGACCCACATCTGGGCATACCCGTCCCACTCGGGGTGACAAATGCATGAAGAATAATTGATGGACAGAATACAGAACAATGTCATACATTCACCCCAGTACAAAGATCTGGGCCTAAAACAATCTTTTTTTGCTCACCATGCCATTCCAGTTTGAATCCAGCCATATGCAAATCAGTCTTGACCCTGTACCTCATAGGAACAGTCTAGCCCGAACTGCCAGGCCAGGTCCTCCCTGGACTGGAAACAAGCATCCTAGGACAGGTTTCGGGGTTTCACCCCTCATCAGCCAGGATAGCTTGACTCCAGTGGCATGGAGAGCAAGAGACCCACGTCTGTGCATACCCGTCCCACTCGGGTGACAAATGCAAAAAGAACAATTGATGGACAGAATGCAGAACAATGTCATACATTCACCCCAGTACAAAGATCTGGGTCTAAATCCATCATTTTTTGCTCACCATGCCATTCCAGTTTGAACCCAGCCATATGCAAATCAGTCTTGACCCTGTGCCTCATGGGAACAGTCCAGCCCGAACTGCCAGGCCAGGTCCTCCCTGGACTTGGAAACAAGGATCCTAGGACCGGTTTCGGGGTTTCACCCCTCATCAGCCAGGATAGCTTGACTCCTTTGGCATGGAGAGCACGGGACTCACGTCTGGGCATACCGGTCCCACTCGGGATGACAAATGCAAAAAGAACAATTGATGGACAGAATGCAGAACAATGTCGTACATTCACCCCAGTACAAAGATCTGGACCTAAATCCATTGTTTTTTTGCTCACCATGCCATTCCAGATTGAACCCAGCCATATGGGGAGAGGATGTGGTCTGACGGCTAGACTGCTGACTTTGGAGCTGAGAAACCAAGGTTCGAGCCTCAAGGTCATCTCCACATCCTGTGATTCTGGGCAAATCACTTAATCTCCCTGTGCCTACAAAAAAAAAAATGAATGTGTCCTTGTGTAACGTAGCTGGTGCTCATGTAGAGCGCTCCAATACCTCCGGGTCGAGTTTGCGCTATATAAATCTGCAAAAAAAAAATATATGCAAATCAGTCTTGACCCTGTGCCTCATGGGAACAGTCCAGCCCGAACTGCCACGCCAGGTCCTCCCTGGACTGGAAACAAACATCCTAGGACCGGTTTCGGGGTTTCACCCCTCATCAGCCAGGATAGTTTGACTCCAGTGGCACGGAGAGGACGGGACCCATGTCTGGGCATACCCAATGCCCGATGCCCACTCGGGGTGACAAATGCATGAAGAATAATTGATGGAGAGAATACAGAACAATGTCATACATTCACCCCAGTACAAAGATCTGGGCCTAAAACCATCTTTTTTTGCTCACCATGCCATTCCAGTTTGAATCCAGCCATATGCAAATCAGTCTTCACCCTGTACCTCATAGGAACAGTCTAGCCCGAACTGCCAGGCCAGGTCCTCCCTGGACTGGAAACAAGCATTCCAGGACCAGTTTCGGGGTTTCAACCCTCATCAGCCAGGATAGCTTGACTCCAGCGGCATGGAGAGCACGGGACCCACATCTGGGCATACCCGTCCCACTCGGGGTGACAAATGCAAAAAGAACAATTGGTGGACAGAATGCAGAACAATCTCATACATTCACCCCAGTACAAAGATCTGGGTCTTAATCCATCGTTTTTTTGCTCACAATGCCATTCCAGTTTGAATCCAGCCATATGCAAATCAATCTTGACCCTGTGCTTCATGTGAACAGTCCAGCCCGAACTGCCAGGCCAGGTCCTCCCTGGACTGGAAACAAGCATTCCAGGACCAGTTTCGGGGTTTCAACCCTCATCAGCCAGGATAGCTTGACTCCAGCGGCATGGAGAGCACGGGACCCACATCTGGGCATACCCGTCCCACTCGGGGTGACAAATGCAAAAAGAACAATTGGTGGACAGAATGCAGAACAATCTCATACATTCACCCCAGTACAAAGATCTGGGTCTTAATCCATCGTTTTTTTGCTCACCATGCCATTCCAGTTTGAACCCAGCCATATGCAAATCAGTCTTGACCCTGTGCCTCATTGGAACAGTCCAGCCCGAACTGCCAGATCAGGTCCTCCCTGGACTGGAAACAAGCATCCTAGGACTGGTTTCGGGGTTTCATCCCTCATCAGCCAGGTTAGCTTGACTCCAGTGGCATGGAGAGCACGGGACCCATGTAAGGGCATACCTGTCCATCAATTGTTTCTTTTGTATATGTCACCCTAAGTGGCAAGGGTATGCCCAGACGTGGGTCCCGTGCTCACTACACCACTGGATTCAAGCTAGCCTGGCTGATGAAGGGTGATGCCCTGAAACCGGTCCCAGGATGTTTGATTCCGGTCCAGGGAGGATCTGGCTTGGCAGTTCAGGCTGGACTGTTCCCATAAGGAACAGGGTGAAGACTGATTTGCATATGGCTGGGTCCAAACTGGGGTGGTGTGGTGAGCGAAGGAATGATGGATTAAACCCAGATCCTTGTGACTGGGGGTGAATGTTTGCATTGTCCAGCATTCCGTCCATCAATTGTTTCTCTTGCATATGTCGCCCTAAGTGGGAAGGGTATGC
Organism: Calotriton arnoldi; assembly: GCA_963921515.1. Classification (NCBI taxonomy): domain Eukaryota; kingdom Metazoa; phylum Chordata; class Amphibia; order Caudata; family Salamandridae; genus Calotriton; species Calotriton arnoldi. Next base: position 48,264 of record CAWUFW010002217.1, read on the forward strand.
CCACACGTGGGTCCCGTGCTCACTACACCACTGGATTCAAGCTAGCCTGGCTGATGAAGGGTGATACCCTGAAACTGGTCCCAGGATGCTTGTTTCCAGTACAGGGAGGACCAGGCTTGGCAGTTCGGGCTGGACTGTTCTCATAAGGAACAGGGTCAAGACTGATTTGCATATGGCTGGGTCCAATCTGGGCTGGTGTGGTGAGCAAAAGAATGATGGATTAAACACAGATCCTTGTGACTGGGGGTGAATGTTTGCATTGTCCAGCATTCTGTCCATCAATTGTTTCTTTTGCATATGTCCCCCTAAGTGGGAAGGGTATGCCCCCCTAAGTGGGAAGGGTAAGCCCAGACGTGGGTCCCGTGCTCACTACACCACTGGATTCAAGCTAGCCTGGCTGATGAAGGGTGATGCCCTGAAACCAGTCCCAGGATGCTTGTTTCCGGTCCAGGGAGGACCTGACTTGGCAGTTCGGGCTGGACTGTTCCCATAAGGAACAGGGTCAAGACTGATTTGCATATGGCTGGGATCCAAACTGGGGTGGTGTGGTGAGCAAAAGAATGATGGATTAAACCCAGATCCTTGTGACTAGGGGTGAATGTTTGCATTGTCCAGCCTCCGTCCATCAATTGTTTCTTTTGCATATGTCGCCCTTAGTGGGAAGGGTATGCCCAGACGTGGGTCCCGTGCTCACTACACCACTGGATTTAAGCTAGCCTGGCTGATGAAGGGTGATGCCCTGAAACCGGTCCCAGGATGCTTGTTTCCGGTCCAGGGTGGACCTGGTTTGGCAGTACGGGCTGGACTGTTCCCATAAGGAACAGGTTGAAGACTGATTTGCATATGGCTGCGCCCAAACTGGGGTGGTGTGGTGAGGAAAAGAATGATGGATTAAACCCAGATCCTTCTGACTGGGGGTGAATGTTTGCATTGTCCAGCATTACGTCCATTAATTGTTTCTTCTGCAAATGTCGCCCTAAGTGGGAAGGGTATGCCCAGACGTGGGTCCCGTGCTCACTACACCACTGGATTCAAGCTAGCCTGGCTGATGAAGGGTGATGCCCTGAAACCGGTCCCAGCATTCTTGTTTCCGGTCCAGGGAGGACCTGACTTGGCAGTTCACGCTGGACTGTTCCCATAAGGAACAGGGTCAAGACTGATTTGTATATGGCTGGGTCCAAACTGGGGTGGTGTGGTGAGCAAAAGAATGATGGATTAAACCCAGATCCTTGTGACTGTGGGTGAATGTTTGCATTGTCCAGCATTCCGTCCATCAATTGTTTCTTTTGCACATATTTATAAGGACATGAAAACCCACGTAACATGGCTTTATGTGGCCTTATAAATATGCCAATGGCACATTGTGCCACCGCAACGTCAAAAAAGTGATGCTCTGGCGGCACAATAGTGCCGGTAGGGCCTCATAAATGAGGCCCATGGTTTGGTCCATTCAAATGGCCACTAAATTTGCAGCAGACATGCAGTTTTACTGTTACGCATGTATGGCACACAAAGAATAACCAGTGAAAATCAGGTTTCAGCGTGTGTTTATCTTTTACGCATTACACAAGTAAAGTGTCTTGGCTTATTTTGATCCTATTAAATCTTTGTTTCCATCACCCTTCCCTTACAAAAAACCACAACAAGTCTCATTTGTACATTCTTTGCTGCTGATATATTTTGAAATATATGTACAGTTAATTTCCATCGACTTAAATTCTGTTGAGTGCTAGAAAATATTTGCCATCTAGAGCCTTTCCTTCACACTCCCTGTACCCCAGCAAGATTGTCCGTTGGCGCACATCGCACATTTCCGTCACCTTGCAGTCAGTGAAATGGAAAGTTAAAAGCAATGAGAATAAAAATACATTTGTCAGGAGACTATCTAACCTCTCTCTTTGAAAAGACAGCAATTGCAACATGATAAAACAAATTGAAATGCCTCGTTACTGCTCATTCTCCTCCTGACATTTGTGGGCCTGCTTTATAGTCTGCTGGGTCAGTTTTTACAGCGGATTTCCCTGATGGTAAAACTAAATTGCCTGCATCAAGCTCAAATCCTTGCAGCCTTCCATATCTTGCAAAATACTTATACTGCGTGGCTTCACAAGTTCAATTCTGCCCCAATTTGCAAACATGGGCCATTTTATAGCTACCAATTCACCAATGGTGGCCACTTTTATTTTTGTGCCCAGGTCTATATCTTGCCCTAGTCTGACTCTAGTCAAGGCTCCTTTAGGCTGTACATTAAGACAGAGATGTTTTAAGGCATGGGCAAAGTGAGCAATTTCCCAGAGCCCCCAACTTCCAAGGGCCCCCGGGAAAGTAAATGTTCTCTTTATCTAGCTCAACTCTGTCTATTTCCATATCACAGCCACCCTCCTCTCTGCCTTCTTCTACCTCTGAGAGCCTGCATTCACAAAGGTAAACCTACACTTTTGTGTAAGTTTACTATTTTTTTGCTATTCACAAACTCCGAGTAAATAGTAAGTTTACGACTTTGCGGACTCCGGCTCGCTATCTCTCTTGCTTTCCCCAGTGGCATCTTAATGATTTTTTGAGGCCCTGGAAAGTAATTTTCAAGTGTTAATGCATGAATCGTGGTTTGATGAGGAGTTTAAATTCATGAGACAACATTGCAAATGGTTGGAAAGATGTTGGCGTAAGTTCTACTCACCTGAAGATAAAGATCGCTATAAAAGAGAGCTGCATAGTTATCACCAAGGAATAAATACAGCTCAAGTGAAGTATTTTGTGAATTAAATTGCCAATTCCAGCAATAAGCCCAAAGAGATCTTTTAGAAATCACAAAGAAGTCTGTCAGCCCTTTTACCCTTGCACAGCCCCTAGAGGCTTCTCTGAAACTATGCTGTCAACTTTCTGATTTTTTTAAGAACAAGATCACGGGTATTGTTGTGACTCTAAATGAATCCAGAGCCAGTATCAGCTTGGACCCCAACAAGTCAGGGGTTCTAAATAGATCTGCAGCAAATATCTGTGCTGAGCCCTATGGGTCAGGGAGGCAGTCTTTATCAGCTTTGCCTGCACTCCCATGCTCCTTGACAGAGTTCACCATCATTTCGTTAGAGGATTCTGAGAAAGCTCTTCGAGCCCGTAAAACAGATTCCCCTGATCCCTGTCTTCCTCAGATCCTGGTTGCCAACACTCAAGCCATCAACCCCACTTTGAGTGCTCTCTTAAACAAATCACTGCACCGGGCTAAGGTCCCTAGTTGTTGGAAGAAGGCCAAGTTGATTCCACTGTTAAAAAAACCTTTGGCAGATAAATCTATTTTGTCAATTATCAACATATTTCTTTGTTACCTGCTTTTTCAAAGATTCTTGTAGAACTGGTCAATGCCCACCTATCTAGGTACCTTGAGTCCAATCAGCTGCTGCATCCATCTCAATCTGACTTCTGCCCAGGATACAGCATGGAATCCACTCTGGTTGAGGTCTCCGACACCATTAAATTGGCAGTAGACATGGGGAAGAAAGCTGCCCTACTGTTATTGGATCTCTCAGTGGTACTTGATATGGTCTCCCATCCTATCCTGTTGCAACACTTTCAGGAGATCAGGGTAGGTGGGAAGGCATTGGCCTGGCAGGGTTCCTTTCTGTCGAACAGACGTCAATCTGTTTGGATGCCTCCATTCACCTCTGATTCCAAACCTCTGAAGTTCAGTGTTCCCCAGAGATCTGCCTTGAGCCCTACATTGTTTAATGTTTACGTGGTACCTGCACCATTGTGTTGCGTTGTGCAGCTGGTACAAGTCACACAATCCCAATGGACATCTGCCCTCAGCTCCACAACCCTCAAAACCATAGATGACATAAACCAGGCCGCCCAGACTTTCTCAGACAGGATCACTGCCAGCGCAGAAAGCATCGCCCCCATCAAACCAGCCAACACCAAGAGGTCCAACAGACATGCCATCTGGTTCACCCTCGAACTCCGGACCTCAAAAAGAGAATGCAAACGAATTGAGAGACCCCACAGACCACACCGCACTAAAGTCCACACTCAGAAAATATCACCGCTCCCTTAAAGAAGCCAAAAAAGAAGGACTGGCAACTTGCTTCGAAACCAGCAGCAACCACTCAAAGAAACTATTCAACATCATAAGTGAATTCTCCACCCCAGCAGCCATCGAAAATGCAATCCTACCCACCCAGGACCTCTACAACGCTCTATCTAACCACTTCCACAACAAGGTAGCATACATCTATGGCAATTTTGACCCTCAATCAACGGAGCTCATTCCACCTTTGACTACATACCAGACAACCACCTCACCGACTGGACTCGCATTAATACCGAGACCACCGTGACCATCCTGACTGCCATACACTCGGGTGATCCAATAGACCCCTTCCCACACCATGCCTTCAACCTAGGATGTAAGGAAATCTGCCCTCTGTTCACCTACATCCTCAACTCAGCCATCAACACTGCCACCTTCCCAGAAACATAGAAACACGCAGAAGTGAGACCCCTCCTAAGGAAAACCACCGCAGACCCCAACGAACTCAAGAACTTCCACCCCATCTCACTCCTCCCATTCCCTGCGAAGGACCTTGAGAAAGCCATCAACCACCAGCTCACAGGACCACCTGGGGAGAAACAACCTACTAGACACCTCCCAATCTGGCCTCCGATCCAACCACTGCACCAAAACGTCCATCATAGCCACAACAAATGACATCAGAACCATCCTCGACCTCAGAGAATCCGATGTCCTTATCCTCCTTGACCTCTCCACGGCATTCGACAACATGTCCCACCACATCCTGGTCAACAGACTTCACAACATCTGCATCAGGAGCAACACTCTCAATCACCTGATCACCTCGTTTCTCACATGATGCTTGCAAAGAATCCGCCCTACACCTCTGAACCCAAGGACACCATCTGGGGCATCCCCCGGTACTCCTCACTCATCCCCTCCCTCATCAACATCTACATGACTCTGCAGGCCAACATTATATGCAGCCAAGGACTCAACATCATCTCCTACGTAGACGACACCCAACTCATCATTTCTCTCACCGAAGACACCTCCAATACCAGAGCCAACTTCCAGAAGGCTATGACGAACGTCGCCAACTGGATGAAGACCATCTGCCTGAAACTGAACTCGGACAAGAAAGAAGTGCTCATCTTCGGAAGAAGACCCTCCTCATAGGATGACTCCTGGTGGCCACCCGCTCTCGGACCTGCACAGACCCCCTACCACCCATGCCAGGAACCTGGGCATCATCTTGGACAGTGAGCTCTCCATGTAGTCCCAGGTTAATGCAGTAACTTTCACAAGCTTCCTCATCCTCCGAATACTCCACAAGATTTTCAGGTGGATCCCGCCCAGCACCAAGAGAAAAGTAACACAGGCCCTCATCACCAGCTGACTGGACTATGGAAACACACTCTATGTCGGAATCACCACCCAGCTCCTGAAATGACTCCAGACCATCCAAAATGCAGCAGCCAGACTCATCCTTGATCTCCCAAAATGATCAAGCCTCACCCCCCACCTCGGAGACCTCCTCTGGCTCTCAATCAAGAAGAAATGCCACTTCAAACTACTCACTCACGATTACAAGGACCTCCCCAACACTGGCCTGGCCGTCCACCAGCCCACCAGACAACTGAGCTCAGCCCACCTCGCCCTGGCACACATACTACGCATCCATCGGATCCGCAGAGGAGGCTGATCCTTCTCCTACCCCGCTGCCAAGTTCTGGAGTGACCTGCCCCTCCACATCCAGACCTACACCACCATCGCCGACTTCAGGCCTTGGGTAATCCCACTTTCCGTTTGCCCACTATGATTTATCTCAGAGACATAAAAGGTAATATCCACAAGATGTAACCACAGCAGTGTAGGAGTCACCAGTACACAATACAAGCACTCACCCTAAAAGTCACGATGTCAGAGAGTGGGCCCAGCCTCTTCTGGTCTCTGACAGGCACTGATGGACCCACCGGTGGCCCGGGCTTCACCCGGGTGTGGCCCGGGCACGCCCACGCACATCCCGCACTGTGGGAGACCCTGGATGCTTTTGTAGCATCAGTGCCCTTCCTCCTCTGCACAGGTGTACGCTGGGGGACCGAGTCCCACCTCAACAGGGCCACCAGGAAAACAAACAAGTAAGCGGTGCAGGCCTCAATCGGCCTGGTATGAGCATCCCACACTGTGGAAGACCCTCTTCGGCTTTGTGGTGTCAGTGCTCCTCCTCCTCTGCACAGGTGTACGATGGGGGAACCAATTCCCACCCCAGCAGGGCCACCAGGAAAACAAACAAGTACGTGCTGCTAGCCTTATTTGGCCCGGGGTGAGCCTTTTCAAAAACAGGCAGATGGCAACTGTCAGAGCACGACAAACAATTAGGAGGATTCGAATATTTGCAGATGAAATGACGAATATGCCTTTGTTACATTCATAGAGAATTTGGTATGATAGGAAATAAAAAAAAGAGGAGGATAAAAAAGAGCATTTAAGTGGCAGACTTAGGCAAGGGAGCACGTGAGCGGGTAACTTTGCTAAAGAAATCTGGCAATTTATAATTAAGAAGTGGACAAGAAAGTAAAAAACGCAATGAGAATGTGGGGAACAAATTATTCAGAAAGTCTGACATTTTAAGGAGATTGGTTATTTGATGTGAGAAAGAATGCAGAGGAATATGGAGCTGGAATATGGAATTGAGCCTATTAGTAGGAATGTTAGGCTGGGTAAATATAAATAATGATTGGAAGAGATACTAAGGAAACAAAATAAAGGTGCATGTAAAGAAGAATAGAGAGTGATGGATGCCGAATAATGTTTTTGTTGACTTGACTTGAACTCTCAAGTCAAGTCAACAAAAACATTATTCGGCTAATTAAAGCCATAAAAGCAACATAAAAACATATGTAGAAAAACCATTGGACATTAAAAAAAATACCTAAAATTAATCATAAAACATCATACAAGGTCCTTCCATAGGAAACTAATCACAGTAAACATGAAAACAAATAACGGTATTAAATATAACCGGCATTTCAACTATGACACAGGCCTTTTATCCATAAATACATAAAATCTAAAATCAGTCATCTAGTTTTTTTCTAATTCTCGATGTACTCGCCCCTCTATAACATAACAATGGGCTTGAAAGCATTTGCAGATACATTAGGACTAGTTTCACTTGGACAAACATTTTTCCTTTTACCAAGGGAGCAATATACTGTTGTCTTAAAATGGAATAATGTCCACAGAAAAAGACAAAATGTAAACTACCCTGTGGAGAAAAAAATTCACATGAGCATGGACCCATCTCCTCTACTCTAAATGACCATGTGACACTGCCAAAAGTCGATGTGTAAGGTTAAGCCTGAACCTTAACAGTAGAAATCGATGGTGCAGGTTAGAACCATCACTAGATAAGGCTCTAATGTTGTACATGTTCTTACCAGCATGTGAGCCTGCACCGAGGATTTCACTCTTCCAACCACTTCTCTCTCCACCATCTTATGTTTGAGAAAGTGTTTTTTATCCCCTTTAAATCTTCTTTAACAATAGATTTGGGGTTTTCAAAGAGTTTTGTGCATTCCAAAGTGCATACTATATTCTAAGTATGATTAAACCAAGGAATACGTGTAACATCCTCCAAGGTACGGCAGTCCTCAATCACTGCCTGATTGAATTCCAACTCAGGATTCACCCATATCCTGACCCATCGCAATATAGGGGCCAGAGCTACAAGGTCAGAAATATAGCCCATACCTGTCTCTTCATGTAACATATATGCCGAGACTTCCTGTAGGACAACTAACAATCTTTTCAGGAAATTGTTTTCTACTATTTGAAGCTCACTTATGTCCTTGTAACCCCACACATCACACCCATACCTCGCCATTGGGATGCATTTGGTTTGATATACCTCAAGCAATGCCTGCACTGGCTTGGCCTCCAGCCTTTTTGCAAAATCTAAAGTTGCCCCAACATCTCTGGACAATATATTTTCTTAGCTTTCTTTTGGGGGACCCAAGACCCCTTTTCATCAAAAAGGACCCCCAAATACGGAAAGGTTGCTACCCTAGTCAGTTCATTGTTGCTCTCAAAAAAAGTGTTCTGGGCTTTCTTTCTTGAGCCGACCACCATTGTATGTGACTTTGAGTAGTTTGTACTGAGAACCAAATCCCTCATAAAGTTAATAAATGTGTCCAGCAAATGCTGGAGCCCTATTGGTGTCCTAGCTATCAACACAGCATCATCCACATATAATAGTGCTGGAATAAGAAGGGAACCTGCCTGGGGGATGTCCTTACAAACTGCACTTAAAATTGGCCACATGTTGTTAATGTGAAGAGTAAATAGCAGTGGAGCTAAAATGCACCCTTGTCTCACCCCTCTTTGCACCTGTGCTGGGGCAGGGAGGCTTCCATACGTGTTATATCTACTTGAAGCACGTAAGTCCAAGTGAAGCTCAAGTAAGAAATGTACTATGGGGATTATTTACAAGCCCCTTGCGCCACCGGTGCGTCACTTTTAAAATGGGAAAAAGTGACATACCGGTGGCGCAAGGAGCTTGTAAATAACCCCTATATACTTATCTATGCCCAGCTCGATAAGTGCTCCCCAGAGTTTGGATCCTATTAACGCTAAGTAGAGTTTGTTTCTTTTGGACACTGTGTGCTTTCTATTAATCAGCTGGTGATTAATACATTGATCAGCAGTCCCTTTTTCTGGTCTAAATCCATATTGGAGGTTGGACAGGACAAGACATTATTCAATGATTTTAAGACTGCCCTTCCCAAAATTTTCTCAATCTAATCAATTATTCAGTCAGTCAATAACTCTATTTCGGCCATTGCAGCCATAAAAGTACCACATGCATACAATACAATACAAACATAATAAAACATTCGGATTTACAATAGCAATCTATAGCGACATAGGTATTATTTCTTTAAGAGTCCAGACTTCCTACTACTCTGAGGGAAGGAAAAAATCCATAAAAGTGCAAGTGTGTACAGTATGAAGAATGATTAGCCATCGTATGAAAGCTGGTGTCAAGGATTGATAAAATCGGCCTTGTCCCCAGCTATCAAATCTGGGACTCAGAAAGTGCCTGTGCCTAAAGTGCATAAAGACCAAGAGGCAGATTTACAAGAAAGTGACTCAGTGCGTGCTGCAAGCCATTTGGCTGCGCCGCACTGAGTCACTTTCAAAGCACAGGGATCTCTGTGCTTCCCCCTGCGCTGGCGCACAAACTGCTGCAATGCGCCGGCGTAGGCACCCTTGCACCATGGTGCAAGGATGCCTGCGTCGTGGGGAGATTGTTTTTGTTCAGGAAGAGTTCCCTTCTTGCACAAAAACAATCTGAAATGCAGTTTTTCAACTTCTATATGTGCTGCATTAGCACACATTGAAGTTGAAAAACGTCATTGTTTCAATGATTGTTTATGTGCAGGAAGGGACACCTTCCTGTACATCAACAATCATTAGAGGTGATTTCCTCTTTCTATGTGTGCTGTAGAATGCAGCACGCATAGAAAGAGGAAAAAACTAGGAGAAATGAATGCATTTCTCCTCGTTGCGCCTCCCTACGCCTCCCCTGGGGAGGCGTAGCATTCACACACATTTCCAGATTTACGATTCCTCGTAAATCTGGAAATGTGTCTGGTTCCATGAGTGTTGCGTGGGAACACCCACAGCAACACCCATGGAACACCCCTTTCACGCAAAGTGCTGTGTGCAAAGGGGCCATATTTACAAGGACAGGAAAAGTCACGCAGGGTGGCTTTTCCTCTCCTTGTAAATATGGAGCAGTAAAATGCGCCACCGGTACGTCATAAAAAGTGACGCACCGGTGGCGCAAAGGGCTTGTAAATCTGCCCCTGGGTTTTTAGTTATAAATTCCCCAAAATTAGTTCAGCTAAAACCAACTTGTGCCAATAAGAGACCATGGTTAAGAGAGCAATAAAAACAACTAAAATTATATCTAAAAACTATATCAGCAAAAGTCTACACGGTATAATTTAACAGCATGCAGGTACAGTTATAAAATTAGCTCAGATTCGAACTAATAGTAGATACATATTTTTTTTTTAAATTTAAAAGTGTTAAAATACAGAAAAGATACATCTGTTACATGGTCAATGCATACCTCCTACTAATCCACATTTTTCCCAGAAATTTAGCAACAGCACAGACAATTAGCATGCTAGAATCAATTAATGATATTGGCCAATAACATTGGGGCTCTACTCTCGACCCCTTCTTAAATATAGGGACTATGATGGATCTCATCCAAGACGATAGTAGGCCTGTGTTACAAGCAGCATTAAACACCCTCACAAGTATTTTTGCCCAAAATAGAGGATCTGCCTTAAACAAGTCTGCCGACACCCCGTCTGGACCTTGCGCTTTATCACTAGACATGGATACAATAGCATCATAAACCTCCTCCTCCCCAAAAATTAAAGTAAAGTGATCTCTTGGGGTGACCTGATAGGGTTTGGGATCATCTGACGTTTCCAAACCACATTTGCTCTGGAAGTGCCTCGTCCAAACTTCTGGAGAAATAGTGCAATCTATGGCTTTCAACCTATCCCCCTCTGTCAAGACAACCATGCACTCTTACCTTGTCTTGTGCATAGTTGAGTTTCGCAGACACGCTATAGACCAACTTACCAGTCCCCTATCCTAGAACCAGTGTTTTATGGCCCACTTAAGTTACGTAATAGGGATCGGGGAGGAGGGCCGGATACTGGACGTTGGTGGGCTCTTGTTGTCGACCTGCGAGGCAACAAGATTGGAATTATTTAAGTATAGATCAATATGATTAGCACAAGTTATTCTTACTTTTCCTCTACTTTAGTTTACTAAGTAACTGGGCTTCCTACCTGCGAACTCGAGCTGGTAAGGATAACGTCCAAGTATTTCTTGTGAGGATTGAGTTTTCAAACCGAAGATTCTTGGGGGCTGAGTAGGTGTAGTCTACGAAGAATATTCTAAATCTTCTTCTTCTGAAGAAAGAAATCACACATACTTTATAATCTTGATAGATCTATAATTATGTCTGTAACTAACTTTTTGTTGTATCTTTCTATTCAACTTACTTGTTTTAGTTGCCCCTTGATGTGTGTTCCAGTACTAAAAGAGAATAAACATAAAAGCAAAACAAACGAAATTTCACAATACCAAATTGTGCTCAAATATTACACCAAGTTTGTTAATCTTTTGTCCTTCTGGTTAGTTCTTGGATTCTTTACATAGTATTGCAATACGCTTTTTCTATCGCCGAAAAAACTGTCCAAAAATTATCTTGAATAATTCCCTAAAGACTCTCACAGAACATTGCTGTCTTGTGATGGGCGCCAAATAGAAGAATGAGTACTTAGCTTTCTTCTTGTCTTGTTTTCTTACAGGTGCTGAAACTACAAAGAACTCCTGATGTCTCCAGAATCTGTGAAGATACCGAAGAAGAAAAAATGGTGTTTGAAGATCTGCCGCATCGATCCCAGGTAAGGCGTTCTTGAACACAGGTCCTTCCTTGAAGACGAGAGGAAGGCTAGGCGTCTTCCAGAAGGTGGGTGTGGCATTAAATAGTAATGCCACACCCAAGATGGCCACCACGCTCTTTCACGTTCAGTGTGACGCAGCATACAACTAGGTGGGGCCCCTTACCGGTGCAAAACAGACGCGAGCTGACTTCTGTCAGACGCAACGCTGATCCTGGCCTTGGAATCCGAATCGGAGCCGCCTTGTAACCAGGTGCGCATATCTCCGGTCAAAAGGCCTTGCAACAATGTTCAGAACCAAGACTTGCAACAATGTTCAAGACTCGCAACAATGTCAAAAACAGTTCACAATGCGAGTTTGACATACACACATAAAAGGTGAAAAAACTATCATGAGTGTAATGAAAACATTATAAATACACAATACGTACAATAGAAATCATATAGCATGATAACATTACAAATACTCACATATGTGGAGGTTCTGGTTGCACGGGAAAGGGGTGGGTTTTTATGTTTAAGTAACTTGCATTTTGCAGGGGAAACTCTGTACTTTGCAGGTTAATTATGATAGTTCAAAGCAAATGCAGGTTAATTATGATAGTTCAAGGTAATCATGACACCCTCAAACATTAGCCTATTCACTGTTTCCCAGAACTTCACTCTATTATTTAACACACTTCTCTATAAAAGATCACTTCATGCCTATTTGCGAATTTCCTTTTTACTAGACACCATCGCCACTTCATATGCTTTCCTGCATGCCGTGCTCTTACCCCTATCTTTTGGGTTTTGTTTTAGTGCTATCAACAGGGTTTAGTGAACCCTTGAACATTTTCTATCTCTCCCCCATATTGTTTACTCTAGTCTGGATTGTGAGATTTTTTACCACCTGCTCACACAGCCTCTGTAATGCATTCAAGACTTCCTTCTCACACGTATCCTCATCTAAAGATATCATAATATCAAGAGCCTTATTAGTAATAAGCTTTTTGGTAAAGGAATCTGGAACCACTCTGCTCCATTTAAGCCTTCTGGACTAATCCTTTACAATAATTCCGTATTCCTAGGTCCTATCCCCTGCATACCCCCCTCCTCCATTACCCATCCTAGTTACAACACTAGAGGATTATGGTCACTAAAGTTACTCCACTTGCTCCTCATCTGTGACACTTGATAAACCAAGGGCACCAATACAAAAATGAAGTTGATAATCAAATGACAGCCTCTTCCTGTACATGTAGGAATATCTTTCCCCTCACTAACCTGTTCAAGCCGACACAAGTTCCTTGCGGCTAAATTATCCTCCAAAACCTCGCCTTGAGCTGAGTGTTCAAAATGGGTACTATTTCCTGTTTCATAGTTCTCCTCATCATTAATAAAACAGCCTCAAGGACACAGGTGGACATTAAAATCTCCCATAATAATCACAAAATAGGAGGCTCTCTGGGGCATTCTTAAAATCCAATTGTACTGCCAATAGACAGCTGGATCATGTTTCTACTACCTGAGGGCTACATGGAATCCTGAAGGAAATTAGTGAAGCAGTCCTCCTTTAGCTCTTCCTGCATTTGAGGGTGAGGCTACATTAATAAACGAGGTGAACCCATCTAAATGGAAAGAGTCATCAGTAGCCACGGTTTCTTGCATTGCCATGATGTGGTGGCCAGAAATTAGATTAAGCCACCTCTCATGATCTTATTTGTTATTTAGTCCAGCAATATTCCAGATGAGTAATTTTAAGATGGACCCTGCTCCTGCGTAACCTGCTCCATGTGGGCCTCATGACCGTAGTCTCCACTTATACCAATTATCCATGGAGATATAGGGATGGGTGCAGTCAGTCATTGCTGTGTAACCTACTCAGGGGCTCGAATATATTCCTGAGGGGGATCGACTTAGGATGTTCCTCCGCCCGAACAACTGGACCCACCCTCCGCAGAGCCATGTTCAGACCTCTATGCACTGATAATGTGGGCAGGTAAAAAAAGGACAGGGGGACAATCTTGATGTCCGCAATAGATTTTTAGGTATGTATTCTACTTTGCACTAAATCTCGTGTGTTCCCGGGATATCTCAGGTTAATTACTACTCAATCTCCCTTAATGTTTTTCTCCATATTCCCAGCCCACCCAACTCTTCTCGCCATTAATATATTGGGGAAAAAGGCAGGACCAATTTCCAGGGTATTGTCAGTCCAAAAATGTACTTTATGCATTAAATCTAAAGTGGACTCCGACAACCCCTCTTTCAAGGGTGGCATGTCCCCTAAGACGGCCACTAAGGGCGCCGCTTCAGGTTGAAGATGCAATGTAGTGGAACAACTAGCCCATTCCATAGTCTACAGTTTCTGACCCTCTCATCTTCCAGGGCTCACACTCGTCCTAATTGCAACAACAGAGTTATCAACACACTGCTCCCACTCCCGTTGTGATAGGGACGGGCCGGCTGGTGCATCATGTTGGGCAGGCATAAGGTCTTGTGCCCCCTCCTTTGATTCTAAACCTACTATTTCTGCTGAGCTAGCAGACCCTGTGTTTCTACCCTCCTCTGTATTGGCAGAACTTGAATGTAAAATCAGAGGTGCTTCTTCTTTTTAAAGTTTGAGTTTATTAAGAGCAACAAGAAAAAGAACAGCAAGAAAATTAATATAATAAGTCCTATTTAACATAATGATTATAGGGAAAACAAGAAATATGAAGGTTATAACTATCATGCTGTGTGCAAAGGAAAATATACACAATATAAATAATAAAAGGAAGGGGCAGAGGGGAAGGGAACAATATACAATTACTTTATAATATTAAGAGTGAAAAAGATGGTAAATGATTAAACGCTGTAAGCATAATAGTAAGAAAAGTTAAATAACAGTATAAATATAAAAGCATAAATAGCTTCTAATAATCTAAAGAAAAGACAACAGGGTGAAATTAAGGTGGCTTCCATACATTGTCTGATACAGTAATAACTTTAGCAGCAGAGAAGGCAGACAAAGATAAATACATAGATAATGGGAGCCATAAGGGTTCCCTCTTAATCGCCAGAGATATAGGAGAAACATAATTGGTGTCTAATCTATGATGAAAACACACAGCATTCCACCAGGATCTAAAAGTAACTTTATCTGCTTGTTTCCAGTTTGAGGTTATTAAGTGAAAAGCAACAGCTAACAATAGATCTAACAACTTAAAATTCGATGGTGACTGAGGCCTAAGAATATATTGATTAACGAAAAAGAACACTAACTCTGAAAATCTTCTTGATTTGGGTCCAAACCAATTGCCAACACTGGTGAATAGGGGGGCACTCATGTAGAAGACATGTTTGATGAAAAAGATGCTAAAATCGCTGGAGAAAATAACAAACGCTGATAAACAAAATAAAGGGTCTGTGTGGTGTTTGCAGCTCGTGAGGTTTTGTGAAGCTTAAGCCATAACTTATCCCATGTACTAGTTGGCCAACATTGTAATAAGTCTTTTTCCCAGGCCAATTCAGTCTTCGATTTGAGTTTGTCTGAGGGTCCAAAGCAAGCCCTTAGATTGCCAAGTCTTCCAATATATGGTACGATTCTTAATTCGTAGGGATTTTATATGCCAAATGGTTTGCTGGTGATAGGAAGTAACTGAGGGGTATGATGATGGTAAGAGATGAGCCAAACGTTTATGTGAGTGCAAGATGATGGGAGAACGTAATAATGAGATAGTATTAGTGAAAGCAAGAATTTCTTGAAAATCAAAGGGGGAAATAGGACATTTCTCAATTTTTATCCACAATGGTGGATGTAAGGGGAGCTCAAAGCTCAAAGGAGAGCCAACGGGCAGCCTGTTTTAGGGAAAAGGCAGAGTGATAAGTTTTGAAATCGGGAAACCTAAGACCTCTGTTAGGTTTATCCTTTTTTAAAGAGGCCAAAGCTATGCGAGGGGGTTTGTCCTTCCAGAGAAATTTTGTTAAGAGAGAATCAATTTTCTTAAAATAATACCCAGGAATGTGAACAGGAATCATGGAAATAATACATAATATCAGGGGGGTGAGCATCATTTTAATCGGATCAATTCACCCCACCAAGAGAGGGAAAGTAGATGCCAGCGAGCAATAGCATCATTTAATATTTTGCTAATGTTAGTCTAAATTTTATTTTACTGTCTCAGGGATTGCCAGAGAAAACCACATGCCCAGATACTTTAGCGGTGCTGAGACAGAATATCGAGTTGGAAATGTCGACTTACACAAATATCGAGCTGGAAATATCGTGATTCAGAAATATCGACAGCAAGAATATTGTGGTCAAGAATATCGAATTTAATGTAAGAAATATCATTTTTTTAAATATAGAAGTGATTAATATTGTTTCCAAAAATATAGATGTTTAAAATATCGATTTTTTAATTAGTGTTATGTTTTTAGTTTATATTGTAAATGTATGTGATGTATGTTTTTTTGTATAAGTATTGTTTATGTTTTTAATAAATGTGTTGCATTTTTAGTATTTATGAATTTTATTTTAATTGAATTTTGCATTTTTTAGTTCCGTAGCGGGTTGTGGGTATATAGGGGAATAGGGTGGGAAGTAAATTTATTATAATAAATTAATGATTATTTTTTATTTATTTAATTTAGATTTTATATCGTTAATTGTGGGACGTAATTTATTTGTAATTAATTATTAATTGGTTGTTCATTAATATTAATTCATTAATTGATAATTAATTATGGTAATTGTGTATTTTTTTAGGTGCGGGTTGTGGGGTTTATAGGTGTAAGGGGTGGGAAGTAATTTGTTTTTGATTAATTAATAATTAGATGTTAATTTATATTAATTAATTGATTGAAAATTAATTATGGAAATTTGTGTTATTCATTTTAGGTGCGGGTTGCGGGGTTTATAGGGGTAAAGGGTGGGAAGTATTTTATGTTTAATTAATTAATAATTAGTTTTTAATTTATATTAACTAATTAATTGATAATTAATTATGGTAATTGTGTGATTTTTTGAGGTGTAGGTTTTGGGGTTTATGGGGTAAAGGATGGGAAGTCATTTATGTTTAATTAATTAGCAATTAGTTGTTAATTAATATTAAATAATGAATTGAAAATTAAATATGGAATTTGTGTAATTAATTTTAGGTGTGGGTTGTGGAGTTTATAGGGGTAAAGGGTGGGAAGTAATTTTTGTTTAATTAATTAAAAATTAGTTGATCATTAATATTGATTAATTAATTTATATTTAATTAGGGTATTTGTTTATATTCTTTGTGAGTGGGTTATATCGTTATAGGGGGACAGTATGGTGAGTAAATTCATTTTACTTACTTTATAATTAGTTGTTAAATTCTATTAGTTTTGTAATTGAAAATAATTTTTAATTGTGTAATGAATTTTTTTTATAGTTTAGTTTTAACTGTGGGTTGTGGGGATTCTAGGGGTAAAGTGTGGGAAGTTAAATAATTTTTATGAGTTTTCATTTTTTAATTAATAACATTTATTTAATTGGTAATTAATTATGTTAGTTGAGGAAGTACATTTTTTTAATGTAGATGTGTGTTGTTAATTGTGTGGTGTTATAGGGTAGGAAATAAAAAAGTAAATTTATGTAATAATTAATGTTTTTGGGGCCCATTACGATGGCGGGCGGAAGCACTACCGCCGTGCTGGCGGATGCAAAAACCACCAGTTACCGCCGGCATGCAGCAGTCCACACGCCCGCCCAATTACGATGCGAAAAGCAGGCCAAACACCGCCGGCAAGCCAGCAACACCGTCCGCCATCAAAGTGCGCCCGTACACGTAGCGGCGCAGCCCAACTGACACACACCGTCCGACGAAACACGTCCCGCCCGGCGCATAAATTACGATGCCGCAAACAAACGGCTCCCACGGCCAAGAGATACCGTACGTGAAAGAGAGGCGGTAACACGGACGCAGAGCACGGACAACGAAGAAGCGGCACCCCGGGCATGAATCCAGCACTGCAGGCCCTTCCCATGCTTCTGCTGATGCACCACCAAGGACGCAACGTACCGCGGAGACGCAGGTAGGCACACACACAACAAGTGCACGCAAACAGCGCACACAGTGCAAGGGCGGAAAAAGAGGACAACCCCCACCAGCGCGTGTACACAACACATCCACCATCGCATCCACAGATGACACACAGGCCAAATCGTAACATCGCAGAACACATGTGTACACACCACCTGGGACTAGGAACCAACCACCCCGTCACGGCCCCAAAGCGCCGATGACGCCGCCACACATGCGCACAACGCAGAGGCCAACCGCAGCGCCATGCATGCGTCGCACACAGACACAGGGACACAACCAAGCAGCACACACACCAGCCCCACCCCGAACGCACATGACACGTGACAGGCCGGCCACAGACATGTACCCAACGCCCAATTCACGGACAACACCCAACGCCACACAACCGACGCACACATGTCAGTGAAGTCACGCAACAGCAGGACACACCCCAGTGTAACAAACATGGCGAAGCACACAGCGGCGGCAACACCAACTAGGAGAAGCAGGGCCCCTTCGGGAAGAGGAACGCCAGTACCACACTGAAAAACCCATACCACCCTGCACATATGAACAAGACACATGAAACGGAACACCAAAGAGCCCGGTGACCGACAACAGGTGGCCCAAGAATTACATCCACACACAAGGCCCAACGCAGAGCGGAAAGGCAGGCTGCCGCCCACACAAGGGAGAGCAGACAGCACTGAATGACCTTCCATTCCAACTCCGAAACCACAGCCCCACGACAGAAGCCGGTGAATACAGCCATTGTCCAAGAATAGACCAACACAGGCATGCCGAGGAGACCGACCACACGGCAGATAGCGCATATCACAGAAGCACACAACGGACGGGGAAGAAAGAAGAAAACACTCCCCCATGTCGGCCACATGCAAGTTAATTGGAAGGAGTCACACAGCACTGACCTTGAACTGTCTGAGAAGCATGTGGGAAGAGGGCCCGTGTCCTCCAAACAAGCAAACAGAACACAAGTCCTGTCTCCCCACGACAACACAGAGCTCACAGCAACCCCGGAGCGTGCACATTGCAGACTGCACACACAGCCGGAGCACGCCACCTCTACGAACCGCTGCGAAATGGCAACCGCAACACACCTACCCAACTACGCCGAAGAGCTCAAGCTGTACAAAACCAACCTGTTCCATACATTGGGATGCGATCTCCTGTCCCTGCTGAACGTAAGTTACCGACTGACTTACCGCATCACATTGTTCAGCTGCGTCATGCCCGTCTTCTACTGTCGGAGGTGTCCCTACCAGCATCCCGTCGAGATATGCCTCTCCAACCCGGCATGTCTGAAGGCGGACCTGCTACCACTACTCCTCCCTCTGGACGCACACGACAGGGCCTGCTCTGCCTATGGGGGCATGGCGTATGTGGCCAACATCGCACGCGCACTGAAATGGAACCACTGTGCCTCCACACGACGGATCATCGAGAACAGCTACATCGAATGTCACCCAGCATGCCCCATCATGGTCCTCCAAGGGACAACCTACGAACAACACCTTGACAGCCACCATCCGCTTCATTGGCTGGCAAACATGGACACCACCAATGACATCGAAGCCCTGCTGGACGGCATCGCATACCTGACAACCTGTAAATACGTCGGACCACAACGCAGGTTCCCCGAGTGACCTATGAAGTCCAACCCCGCACCCATGCTCAGCTTCCGCACGGACTGGCCAGTCACCACCACAACAGCCATACCAAACGACCGGCAACTGTAACCACACCATCAACGACATCGCCATGACATCGGATATGACCGGGACATGCACACTGTTCCCCATCACATCCAGGAACACCGCATGCATCGTGGGAGGCAGTGGCATGGGCTCTGTGCATCGCACCCACATGGACGGAACTGCACGAACAACCAGGACACGACATGGATCCAGCGCACATGGACACACACACCGCTCAGTGGACATGAATAGGTCGCCTGGAGTCTGTGGGTGCTGCACCCCTCCCACCCCCGCCCCGGGAATCCCATACCAGGACCTTTGCATGGACGACAAGTGCATACAACAACAACACGACCCCAGTGACTGTGACATGTCCAGTAACCACCACAGTGCAACAACAAGTGGCACGCCGCTGCATGCACGCAAGCACATGCCCTGATGTCATCTCACATGCACGCGTGCATGAGGAACAACCGCAGCAAACCTGTCACATGGAACTGAGATGGACTGTGCCCATGATGCCGAGCGGTCTGGTAGGCTACATGTATACCGTCTGTGTCAAAGTCCGCAGCTCCGCAGCTATACGTAAATGTACATTAGCACAGCCTTGGCCAAGCAGATGTAACCCCACACCCTATCCCATTTGTAATCATGCTCAGTATATCCTCAGTATGTATTCCGCTGCCAGTAGTGTCCACTATACTGCATCACAGAGGACAGAAGACTCAATATAATGTTTGAAACCAGAACTGTCTCCGCTGACTCATTTCACAAGTACGAATGAGAGAGGATGAGAGTATGTGAAGTACACGGCAGTCGTGACATGACCATGTAGTCCACTGGTATTGGATGTCAACGCAAATGAGTAGCACTACTGTGGAAGACACACATGTGTCGTGTGAAGTCGTATGGACGCAGTGCTCAGGTGGGTGGGTGCGACGGGTAGATGCGCACATGCCAAGTTGGAGCACGCCGTGTTGGGAGGGCTCATGAACAGTACACCACCGCTTCCCTGGGCATTGTGAGAGGACACCTGTCGGGGGGAGTGAACACGTGTGTGCACAGCAGCCGGGCACACGTACAAAGCGGTACCAGGCGCACCTCAGCCCACCCTCTGTGGACGAGCTGGATCCTGTTGTGCGCCCGCCATGCCCCTTGACAAGGCACACACAGCCCCAGTCGACCAGGTGTAACCCCAACATAGTCAATCCGCACAGGCGATACAGGGCACGGGATGGCAGTGGAGCATGGTGTGTGAGAGGTCTCCTCGCGCTCCTCCTGGTCATATCACGCAGGCAATAGAACCTCAACGTCCAGCATGGCAAAAAGTCAAATGGAAGTGTAGGGGGACGCACCACAGCACGAGCAGCACTGACGTCACGGGAGGTGGCTCGCACCATCCCATCCATTGCCCATCATACCAACCACGCCACATGCCATTGCGACTAAGTGCAAGCGCGTGCGCCACCACCCCTGAGCCCTCCCCAGAGAGGCCAAAGAGTGAATGTGTGGGCCATCAGCCACAGACGGACGCGGCATGGCCGCAAGGGCAGCCACAGCCACTGGGTGTCGCAGGTGGCGGATCCGGAAGGCGAAGACTGTGATGCATAGTCCATGCAGGCCGGGTCTCCATTTGGGGCACCACGCAGGTGGACGGCGTCCCGCCACACATCATACCCTGAGACAGCCCACTCGTGCAACTGGACCCACACATACACTCCTTGCCCTCTCTGGTGCGAGCTTGCGGCTGCCTGTGCAAGCGCTAGCCTCGCAGGTGAGCATGCATATTGGGGGGCGAGGGGAGGACATGAGGGCTGGGGCGAAGATGACTGTATCACTGTCAGTTAGTACAAGGGATGACCCAGATGTGGAAAGGAAGAGACGTGTCCCGTGTGTACTGCAACTAGTCGCCAATCCAACTACCCCCCCATGTCCGGAATGTAAGCCCGCACCTAGGCCCGCCCATCCGCCACATCGAACATACCACCAGCACGACAACCTTCCCATTCGAAACACTGACTGGGGGTGGCGACCAGTGAACAATCATGTGTAGCCTACCCACGCGTACATGTGGGCCCTCCATGATCATTGGGGCCTAGATCCCCATGTGCATGCACATGGCAGTGGTATGTCTCACTTGCCATTGCCATTGTTGGGAGACCTGTGTAAGTGTATTGTGGCCGTGCCGTCCCAGCTTGACAGCTGGGCTGTGGCTCATGTGCTTGCTCAGTCATGTCAGTGATGTGTATGCGAAATTGCTATGTGCCGTGTTGCTTTGACATGTGTCCTCTGCCATTTAACCCAGGCGGAGACCGAACATTGACCGCCCATACCAATTGCTGGCGGACATGGACGATACAGAGGTAATCAGGAAGTTTCGGCTGGACAGGCCAACTCTGCATCGACTGTGTGCCATGTTAGAGCCCCATCTCCGTCCCCGCAGGGTGTATCCGACTG
The DNA here is from genome assembly GCA_963921515.1 of Calotriton arnoldi. NCBI lineage: Eukaryota > Metazoa > Chordata > Amphibia > Caudata > Salamandridae > Calotriton > Calotriton arnoldi. Next base: position 69,961 of record CAWUFW010002217.1, read on the forward strand.
CTGTCACCCCCACGGCTAAGGTGATGGCCGCCATGCATTTCTTCGCCACTGGGTCATTCCAGCACACAGTGGGCAGTGGAGGAGGGATGTCCCAGCCCATGTTCAGCAAGGTGCTGAGGGATGTACTGGCAGCCATGATGCTGTACCGGAACAGGTACATCAGATTCCCCAGGGCTCGTGAATTGGCGGCAGTGAAGGGTGCATTCTATGCCCTTGGCAGAATCCCACACGTCGTGGGAGCCATTGACTGCACTCATGTTGGCCTTGTTCCACCACAGGCCACTGAGCACCTGTACCGCAACAGGAAGCACACGCACTCCCTGAATGTGCAAGTGGTGTGCCTTGCGGACATGGTGATCACCCACGTGTGTGCAAAGTTTCCAGGCTCGGCCCATGACGCACACATAATGCGCAACAGCATCTTGCCACGACTGATGGCCAATCTGCAACAGGATCGTGGCTGTATTGTCGGTGAGTATGTGGAGTGGTGTAGCGTGCTGGTTGTGCGATGCTGTCCCCTGTCCAGTTGGAATAGCAACGGTTCTCTGTGTCCCTCACACCCAGGTGACTCTGCGTATCCGAATGGGGCATGGCTGCTCAGTCCATTGAGGAATCCTCGCACCCCAGCAGACGATCGATACAATGAGGCACATGGGAGGACCAGACGTGTGGTCGAGCGTACCTTTGGCCTCCTCAAGTCCAGGTTCAGGTGCCTGGACCGCACCGGGGGTGCACTGGCGTACTCCCCACAGAAGGTGTGCCAGATAGTGGTGGCGTGCTGCATGCTGCACAATCTGGCCATTCGGAAGCAGATCCCCCTCATTGTGGATGACGGAGATCAACCAGGGCCCCAGCCCGCAGACCAGGACAGCTCGAGTGAGGTGGACAGCGGAGAGGAGGAAGCTGGGAATGTGCGCCAGCAGCTCATCGCCCGCTACTTCACTTGACGGTGAGTGTCCATGTACGACGGCTGATGTGGCTGTATCTGTGCAGGTGTGTGTGTGCTGTGTCAGGGTGGCCGTTTGTTCACTGCGTGCTGTGTGTCAACGCTCCATGGCCAGGGTAGTATGCCACTGTTGGTGGCTGTGGCATTGTGCCCTATTGCTCTGTGCGATGTGTGTACATTGCTTGTAGTTGTTGACATGTACTGTGTGATGGGTGTGTGACACACTCATTGAATGTGCTCCTGTTCTGTCTCCCACCCCTAGGTCCCTACAGGCCCTCCGGATTCCATTTCCATGCCACGCATCAGGTGCCTTTCCGCCCAAGGTGGCCGTTGTATTCCGTACAATAAAGACACAGGGCACAAACAGCAGTTAGTGAAAAAGGTGCATTTATTACAAACTGTGACATGTGATTGTGTGTAAGGTGATGACAAAAGTGGTGCGTGCAGTGACAATGAGCTGTCGGTCATGGCTGCGTGATGATCAGGGTGTACCCACTGGTTCTATGTCCATAGTCCAACACACACATGCCATCCAGATGGCTGTGTGGAGTGGGATCGTAGAGCAAGTCAATGCAGTGGCTGGTCAAGGAAGGCTGGCGGAAGGCTGGCTGGCTGCCTCACTTGCGACTGGAGCGTGCGAAGTCCTCCCGGGAGATCTGTTTCCTCTTCGGACGGCCCCTTCCACGTTTGGGAGGGGGTGTGTGGTGGCGACCTGCTGGTGGTGGGTGAGGTGTGCTCACTGGCTGTGGACGCAGGGGAAGTGGACACTGCTGGCCGACCCTGCGCCCTAGCAGGTGGTGGCGGAGGTGGTGTTGCTGGCCTTGCCTGTGACCCCACCGCCACCACCAGCTGGCCCATGAGGTCCACGAGTTGGTCCATACGGGACACGAATTGGCCCATATGGGCGTCCATGGACCTCAGCACCCCCAGCACCTCCCGCGTGTCAGTAGCAGACCTGGCCCATTGTCCTTGGGCCTCTTCATAGGCCCCAAGGACTCTGTCCATTTGAGGCAGGGCATGGCTCCCAGGGGAGGCTGGCGTTTCCCTGACCCTGCTCCTCCTACCAGTCCTGCTGCCACCGGCCCTGCCCACTAGCCACATTGCTCACCACGGTCCTCGCTGTGGCTCCCAGGGTGGATCCAGTCGGCCGGGCCACCACCTGCGCTGGGGCTGGTGCCAGCGAAGACGTGGTGGTGGTGGAGGCGGTGGTGGTCGGTGCGGCGATGGTGGCGGTTGCGGCAGTGGTAGTGGCCGCAATGACCGTGGGTGTGGCCGCAACGACAGTGGCAGCAGGGGACTGGGACTGTTCAGCATCCCTGGATGATGGGTTGGTGGGTAGGAGGGGTCCTGGGGAGCGGCTGGGCCCTGCCACGCCAGATGGGCCAGCTTGGTGGTCCGTGTCCGAAGAGGTGGACAGATCCTCCAGATCCGTGTGTCCTCGTTGGGGGCTTGTAGGCTGGCTGTGCTGGCTGCTGTCTCCATCCCCAGCGTCCAGCAGTTCGTCACCTGTGGAGAGAATGAGATTTGTTATTGTGTTGCACCTGGCGAAGTATGTATTAGTCGTCTGACATTGGCAGTTCGTGCAATCTCGTACATGGGTTTCCCGGAGGCGAGTGTGTGGCTGTGGCATCTGTAGGTGTGTGTGCTAGGCAATGGGACTGTGTGCTGTGCACATGTGGCATGGGACGGATTGGCCATGCCGATGGGTGTGTTGCTTTGCCCCTACTCATTGTGACTCTGGTGTATGCGGGCTCCTGGCCCATCCTGGGTCTGGTTTGTACTTTGCTTTTGGAGTTCAAATGGAACGCTTAGGAACGCATATGGCAACATGGGGGCCATGCCCCAGATTCGCATTTGGGAGGGTATATGCTTTTGGGGTACATGCTGTGAGCCATGGGTGCCGAACGTGACATGTGTTGTGGCAGCATGACAGTGCATGGTCTGAGGTGTGTGCATGCCTGACATGCCCTGCATATTTGCTGTCTGTTGTGGTTACTGGACATGGCATTGGACGCATCGTTATGAGTGAGTGATAGTTGTGTGCCAGCCAACGTATTGCAGTTGTCCCATCTCCTTGGTGTGCGTGCTGCCCTGTGCCATGTGCATCACTGCAGTGCTCGGGGGGTGTGGCCCATGTTGTGTGTTGTTGCTCACAGTGTGTCGTGCGCTTAATTGACTTCTGGCACATGGTTGGTCATGGGCATGTGTCTTAGCGTGACTGCTGTATGTGTGGCAGCTGTGCGGATGACATGCCTTTCATGAGACTGGGGCTGACGGATGGGATGGATGGTATGTTGTATGTGCATGGTGTGTCTGTGTGTTTGATGGGTTCAGTGGTGTTCGTGTGCATTTGTGTTGTTCCGCTCTGTTGCGTCTAGTGTTGTTTGTCTTACATAGGCGTAGTTGTGGGGTGTGTGGTTGACAGGCAGTAGGGGCTACATGGACAGGACTTCAATGGTGTTTCGGTTGTGTGTGATGAGTTGCACAGTGGCTGCCGTGTGGGACTATATTCAGTGTGGCTTGTGCATGCAGACGTGGCTCCTTGGGTGTTGCTATGTCTGTGATGGGTCATGTGGGGTGTGAGTCTGCTGTTCATGTCCGTGTGCACATTGTTCACTTGTTCGTGACGGTGGGCGGTGCTGCGTGTTCGTGTGCTACGTGACATGTCCCATGTGTTGGTGGTGTTATGGTCCTCATGCCTCCAGTAATCCAGCCCTGTCCAGTTTCCCACCTGCAAGTTGTTCGTGCGTGCACTGTACTGGATGCCACATGGCTCTTAGCGGGGGGTGCTCCATGTTGCAGGTCTGTGGGGGTGGGGGGGTGTAGTGGGTCGTGGGGGTGGCTGTACACCCACTGACACCGATTGCTGTGGACCGTGATGTCTGCCTTTCGGCTGTCGTTGTGCACTGCGGTGGCTGACACGTGGGTGTGGGGTGTGGGGGATGCTCCTCCTTGCTGTGCTGTGGGACTGGGGCCTGGTGTGTGTTGTACTTGGGCTGTCCCCCTCCGACCCACTGCACTTTGTGTTCCTGCCACTTACCTGTTACTTGTCGGTTGGTGCAGCTGTGCCTGACACATGGGTGTGGGGAGTGCTCCACCTTGCTGGTCTGTGGGAGTGGGGGCCTGGTGGGTGTTGTACTTCAGCTGTCCCCCTCCGACCCACTGCACTTTGTGTTCCTGCCACTTACCTGTTACTTGTCAGTTGGTGCAGCTGTGGCGGACACATGGGTGTGGTGGGTGCTCGTTGTGGCGCTTCTGGCATATTTGTGGACCTGTTGGTGGTTACGTGGCTGGCTTAGTGTACACATGTCCCCACGCATCTTACAGTTGTTCGGTTTGGCCTGTGTGTGGTAGTGTCTGTTGCATGTGCGTGTGATGTGTTGTGTATTGTGTGCTGGACATGGGGGTGTTTGTCCCTGGGAGCTGTGGCATGGTGGTTGCGCATGTGTGTACATAGCGGTGTGCTGGTATACATTAGTTTGTACTTACCAGCCTCCACTCCCCCTGCTAATCCGGCGAGGATCTCCGGATGGATTACGACTCGCACCTTCTCCTCCCACGCTTTGAAGGTCTTAAAGAGCGCGGGATTCCCTCCGCCAGTGACGGCAGCCAGCTCTCTGTTTTTGCCCTCCTTCTTCTTGACCAGGCTCTTTACGTCATTCCAACGTTTGTTTATCTCGGTTCTGTTCCTGGGCAGGGTCCCGACTGCATTGACCTGGTCTACGATCCGGGTCCACATTCTGTTTCTGGTGGCTAGTGGTGTGTGCTGGACCATGTTCCCATAGATTTGTGGGTACACCTTGATGATCTCGTCAACCATGACCGTCAGCTCCATGGGCGTGAACTTGGGCATCCTTTGTGGTGCCATGGTGTTTGTGGTGGTGGTGCGGTGTGTGTTGTGTAATGTGCAGGGGGTTTGTGGTGCCGGTGTTTGGTGGTGGTGGTGGTGGTTGTGATGTGTGCGTTTCTGTGGTGTGCTGCTGTCCTTGCTGTGTCACTGTGTCCTCTCCTCTCCTCTCTGGTTTGCAATGTAGCAAGGGGTTGTGGTCTGTGGGAGTGCTGCTTTTGTACTCACCTATGTGGGTGTGTCCTCATGGTCTGTTGTTTTCAGGTGTGTTGTGTCTGGGGTTCTGGCCTTTGTATTTTTTGTTTGTCCGGGGGGTGTTTTCGGGATGTGTACTGTGCTTGTGTATTTGTGCGTGCTTTGCTGTGTGGACTTGTTGGCCATGTTGTGTGCTATTGGTTTTGTGTGCGGATGGTTTCTGTGCAGGTACGTGGGCGCCATGGCTTCTGCCGTGTCGATTCTCATCGGCGTTGTTTGCGCTGGCGGGCGGTATTTTTGTTGTTTTCCGCGCTCATGGCGGTGCGATCGTAATTTCACGTGCGGTGTGTCGGCCGTGTGGGCGGGCGGTTTTGTGTTGTCGTGCGTGTTTCCGTCCGTGGCGGGCGGTTTGACTCCGACTCGGACGATGGCGGGCGGTATTTTGTATGATTTTTCCGCCGATGGCGGTTTTCAGTTTGTGTACTCATAATGGCGTGGTCGGTGTTCAGGCGGTGTGTGCGGGTGGATTTTTGCCGCTTCCATGCCTGGCGGATTTTTTTACGCCGGGTATCGTAATGTGCCCCTTTGTTTCTAAATAAATTTTATTAAAAATATTTATTTGTTTGGAAATTGTTTTCATTTTATTTAACATAATATTTGTAGGTATTTGTAATATGTATTTAACATTGTAATATGTTTTTATTTTTTAATATTAAATATATTTGTATTTGAATTTGTAACATATTTATATTTTTTTTAATTGATTTAAAAAAAATATATTTTTATTGTTAAAATTTAGTTTGTTTTTCATTTTGAACTGACTGGAGTAAGAATATTAATTGTTACTGCTGTGGGAATAGTAATTTTTACCCCTCCGCTATCCAACACTTTCCCTACTGTTGCACTCACTGGAGTGAGAAATTTAAGTTTGAAGATTTTTAAATAGTTTAATGTTTTAATTAATAAAATAATGTCTTTTTTTATTCAATTTAATGTTACTGGTACACACACAACAAACACACACATATATATATATATATATATATATATATATATCACCACAAAAATCCCAGGAATGTATCCGCTACAGCAGCAGCAGCGCAACACCACAGGCACAGACTCCAAAGGCAGAAGTATTTAACAGATGGGTTTATTCACACATCTATGTCCAAAATGACGCGTTTCGGCCGCCAGACATGCGGCCTTGATCACACCTATATATATGTGTACATTTTTATATAATTTTAAAATTATAAAATAAAATACAATTATTAGTTTATTAATTGTTTTAAAGGAAATATATATGAGTTATTATGTATGTGTGTTTAACTTTTTTAATTACGTTTACTTATATATTTTTTAATTTATATTAAATCTGCATTATTTTTCTATATTAATTTTATTTAACATATTTAATATTTATTATTTTATTTTATATATATATATAAAACTCGATATTTTGTACAACTATATTTTTTACATCGATAATCTTTTTCCGATATTTTTGTACTTTCCTGTTTAAGTATAGGGAGTCGATATTTTTGCATTCTATATTTTTACATCGATATTTTTGCAATCTATGGGGCTCATTACGATGGCGGGCGGAAGCACCACCGCCGTGCTGGCGGATGCAAAAAGCACCAGTTACCGACGGCACGCAGCAGTCCACACGCCCGTCCAATTACGATGCGAAAAGTAGGCCAAACACCGCCGGCAAGCCAGCAACACCGTCCGCCATCAAAGTGCGCCCGTACACGTAGCGGCGCAGCCTAACTGACACACACCGTCCGACGAAACACGTCCCGCCCGGCGCATAAATTACGATGCCGCAAACAAACGGCTCCCACGGCCAAGAGATACCGTACGACAAACCGAAGCGGTAACACGGATGCCGAGCACGGACAACGAAGAAGCGGCTCCCCGAGCATGAATCCAGCACTGCAGGCCCTCCCCATGCTTCTGCTGATGCACCACCAAGGACGCAACGTACCGCGGAGACGCAGGTAGGCACACACACAACAAGTGCACGCAAACAGCGCACACAGTGCAAGGGCGGAAAAAGCGGACAACCCCCACCAGTGCGTGTACACAACACATCCACCATTGCATCCACATATGACACACAGGCCAAATCGTAACATCGCGGAACACATGTGTACACACCACCTGGGACTAGGAACCAACCACCCCGTCACGGCCCCAAAGCGCCGATGACGCCGCCACACATGCGCACAACGCAGAGGCCAACCGCAGCGCCATGCATGCGTCGCACACAGACACAGGGACACAACCAAGCAGCACACACATCAGCCCCACCCCGAACGCACATGACACGTGACAGGCCTGCCACAGACATGTCCCCAACGCCCAATTCACGGACAACACCCAACGCCACACAACCGACGCACACATGTCAGTGAAGACACGCAACAGCAGGACACACCCCAGTGTAACAAACATGGCGAAGCACACAGCGGCGTCAACACCAACTAGGAGAAGCAGGGCCCCTTCGGGAAGAGGAACGCCAGTACCACACTGAAACACCCATACCACCCTGCACATATGAACAAGACATACAAAACGGAACACCAAAGAGCCCGGGGACCGACAACAGGTGGCCCAAGAATAACATTCACACACAAGGCCCAACGCAGAGCGGAAAGGCAGCCTGCCGCCCACACAAGGGAGAGCAGACAGCACTGAATGACCTTCCATTCCAACTCCGAAACCACAGCCCTACGACAGAAGCCGGTGAATACAGCCATTGTCCAAGAATAGACTAACACAGGCATGCCGAGGAGACCAACCACAGGGCAGATAGCGCATATCACAGAAGCACACAACGGACGGGGAAGAAAGAAGAAAACACTCCCCATGTCGGCCACATGCAAGTTAATTGGAAGGAGTCACACATCACTGACCTTGAACTGTCTGAGAAGCATGTGGGAAGAGGGCCCGTGTCCTCCAAACAAGCAAACAGAACACAAGTCCTGTCTCCCTATGACTACACAGAGCTCACAGCAACCTCGGAGCGTGCACATTGCAGACTGCACACACAGCCGGAGCACGCCACCACAACGCACCGCTGGGAAATGGCAACCGCAACACACCTACCCAACTACGCCGAACAGCTCAAGCTGTACAAAACCAACCTGTTCCATACATTGGGATGCGATCTCCTGTCCCTGCTGAACGTAAGTTACCGACTGACTTACCGCATCACATTGTTCAGCTGCGTCATGCCCGTCTTCTACTGTCAGAGGTGTCCATACCAGCATCCCGTCGAGATATGCCTCTCCAACCCGGCATGTCTGAAGGCGGACCTGCTACCACTACTCCTCCCTCTGGACGCACACGACAGGGCCTGCTCTGCCTATGGGGGCATGGCGTATGTGGCCAACATCGCACCCGCACTGAAATGGGACCACTGTGCCTCCACACGACGGATCATCGAGAACAGCTACATCGAATGTCACCCAGCATGCCCCATCATGGTCCTCCAAGGGACAACTTACGAACAACACCTTGACAGCCACCATCCGCTACATTGGCTGGCAAACATGTACACCACCAATGACATGGAAGCCCTGCTGGACGGCATCGCATACCTGACAACCTGTCAATTCGTCGGACCACAACGCAGGTTCCCCGAGTGACCTATGATGTCCAACCCCGCACCCATGCTTAGCTTCCGCACGGACTGGCCAGTCACCACCACAACAGCCATACCAAACGACCGGCAACTGTAACCACACCATCAACGACATCGCCATGACATCGGATATGACCGGGACATGCACACTGTTCCCCATCACATCCAGGAACACCGCATGCATCGTGGGAGGCAGTGGCATGGGCTCTGTGTATCGCACCCACATGGACGGAACTGCACGAACAACCAGGACACGACATGGATCCAGCGCCCATGGACACACACACCGCTCAGTGGACATGAATAGGTCGCCTGGAGTCTGTGGGTGCTGCACCCCTCCCACCCCCGCCCCGGGAATCCCATACCAGGACCTTTGCATGGACGACAAGTGCATACAACAACAACACGACCCCAGTGACTGTGACATGTCCAGTAACCACCACAGTGCAACAACAAGTGGCACGCCGCTGCATGCACGCAAGCACATGCCCTGATGTCATCTCACATGCACGCGTGCATGAGGAACAACCGCAGCAAACCTGTCACATGGAACTGAGATGGACTGTGCCCATGATGCCAAGCGGTCTGGTAGGCTACATGTATACCGTCTGTGTCAAAGTCCGCAGCTCCGCAGCTATACGTAAATGTACATTAGCACAGCCTTGGCCAAGCAGATGTCACTCTGAAGCCCACATCCCACATGCAACAGCCAATCACATGTAACCCCACACCCTATCCCATTTGCAATCATGCTCAGTATATCCTCAACATGTATTCCGCTGCCAGTAGTGTCCACTATACTGCATCACAGAGGACAGAAGACTCAATATAATGTTTGAAACCAAAACTGTCTCCGCTGACTCATTTCACAAGTACGAATGAGAGAGGATGAGAGTATGTGAAGTACACGGCAGTCGTGACATGACCATGTAGTCCACTGGTATTGGATGTCAACGCAAATGAGTAGCACTACTGTGGAAGACACACATGTGTCGTGTGAAGTCGTATGGACGCAGTGCTCAGGTGGGTGGGTGCGACGGGTAGATGCGCACATGCCAAGTTGGAGCACGCCGTGTTGGGAGGGGTCATGAACAGTACACCACCGCTTCCCTGGGCATTGTGAGAGGACACCTGTCGGGGGGAGTGAACACGTGTGTGCACAGCAGCCGGGCACACGTACAAAGCGGTACCAGGCGCACCTCAGCCCACCCTCTGTGGACAAGCTGGATCCTGTTGTGCGCCCACCATGCCCCTTGACAAGGCACACACAGCCCCAGTCGACCAGGTGTAACCCCAACATAGTCAATCCGCACAGGCGATACAGGGCACGGGATGGCAGTGGAGCATGGTGTGTGAGAGGTCTCCTCGCGCTCCTCCTGGTCATATCACGCAGGCAATAGAACCTCAACGTCTAGCATGGCACAAGTCAGATGGAAGTGTAGGGGGACGCACCACAGCACGAGCAGCACTGACGTCACGGGAGGTGGCTCGCACCATCCCATCCATTGCCCATCATACCAACCACGCCACATGCCATTGCGACTAAGTGCAAGCGCGTGCGCCACCACCCCCGAGCCCTCCCCAGAGAGGCCAAAGAGTGAATGTGTGGGCCATCAGCCACAGACGGACGCGGCCTGGCCGCAAGGGCAGCCACAGCCACTGGGTGTCGCAGGTGGCGGATCCGGAAGGCGAAGACTGTGATGCATAGTCCATGCAGGCCGGGTCTCCATTTGGGGCACCACGCAGGTGGACGGCGTCCCGCAACACATCATACCCTGATACAGCCCACTCGTGCAACTGGACCCACACATACACTCCTTGCCCTCTCTGGTGCGAGCTTGGGGCTGCCTGTGCAAGCGCTAGCCTCGCAGGTGAGCATGCATATTGGGGGAGCGAGGGGAGGACATGAGGGCTGGGGCGAAGATGACTGTATCACTGTCAGTTAGTACAAGGGATGACCCAGATGTGGAAAGGAAGAGACGTGTCCCGTGTGTACTGCAACTAGTCGCCAATCCAACTACCCCCCATGTCCGGAATGTAAGCCCGCACCTAGGCCCGCCCATCCGCCACATCGAACATACCACCAGCACGACAACCTTCCCATTCGAAACACTGACTGGGGGTGGCGACCAGTGTACAATCATGTGTAGCCTACCCACGCGTACATGTGGGCCCTCCATGATCCATGTCACCTGCGGCAAAGTCATGACATGCGCAATGAGGGAAGTGAGGAGAGCTGTCCGCCCCACGCGCAGAAGGTGCATCAGCTCCACAGACCCAGCAGCGAGTCCAGCAGGGGTCACATGTGCAGGGGCAGCTGTGCCTGGTGTGAAGGCACATGCATATAGACAGCACATCGACCAATGTGTAGTCTGCCCACATCTACAGTCCATCATCATGCGGACATAGGAATTGAACACAGGGCAACACATCTTAGTTGGTGCACCCACCGTGACCAACAATGCGCAATCATCGACGTACCCGCCCTGTGCATGGCCCCCCACCCAACGGAGGCACATCCAGTGCCACCATCCCACACACAAGCCTTCCACGGAACATGCTGTGTCCAATGGTCAGTACAGAGTCAGCGCCCATCTGGTGGATCCTGAACAGGAGACACATGCACACACATGCCAGCTCCCACTATGTACGTCTGCCACCTGGCACGTGCAATGTAACCTCTCACCTGTGACGTGTGGCTGCAAGCACACAGCCGTCTTGGCATGGGGCTGTCAATGTGGACACCTGTCAATGTTTCGGGAGGTGTGATCCGTACAGTGCTGTACATAGGGTGCAGTGCTGACACCTACTACTGTCTCATATCCCCTCGTGCCACAGGTCCCACTTGTTTTGGCCGCTCAGCCTGTGCCCACATCGTCGTCGTCGTGTGCCATACTCATCCAGCCGCGGAAGCAGTTCCATGCTCAGCAGACATTCATGTTGCCGTGGCGTTGCCGCTTGACGGATATGCAGTCAGTCCCCATCAGAACGCCCCGCAAGTCATTGGGGCCTAGATCCCCATGTGCATGCACATGGCAGTGGTTTGTATCACTAGCCATTGCCATTGTTGGGAGACCTGTGTAAGTGTATTGTGGCCGTGCCGTCCCAGCTTGACAGCTGGGCTGTGGCTCATGTGCTTGCTCAGTCATGTCAGTGATGTGTATGCGAAATTGCTATGTGTCGTGTTGCTTTGACATGTGTCCTCTGCCATTGTCCCTAGGCGGAGACCGAACATTGACCGCCCATACCAATTGCTGGCGGACATGGACGATACAGAGGTTATTAGGAAGTTTCGGCTGGACAGGCAAACCCTGCATCGACTGTGTGCCATGTTAGAACCCCATCTCCGTCCCCGCAGGGTGTATCCGACTGCTGTCACCCCCACGGCTAAGGTGATGGCCGCCATGCATTTCTTCGCCACTGGGTCATTCCAGCACACAGTGGGCATTGGAGGAGGGATGTCCCAGCCCATGTTCAGCAAGGTGCTGAGGGATGTACTGGCAGCCATGATGCTGTACCAAAACAGGTACATCCGCTTCCCCAGGGCTCGTGAATTGGCGGCAGTGAAGGGTGCATTCTATGCCCTTGGCAGAATCCCACACGTCGTTGGAGCCATTGACTGCACACATGTCGGCCTTGTTCCACCACAGGCCACTGAGCACCTGTACCGCAACAGGAAGCACACGCACTCCCTGAATGTGCAAGTGGTGTGCCTTGCGGACATGGTGATCACCCACGTGTGTGCAAAGTTCCCAGGCTCGGCCCATGACGCACACATAATGCGCAACAGCATCTTGCCACGACTGATGTCCAATATGCAACAGGATCGTGCCTGTATTGTCGGTGAGTATGTGGAGTGGTGTAGCGTGCTGGTTGTGCGATGCTGTCCCCTGTCCAGTTGGAATTGCAACGGTTCTCTGTGTCCCTCACACCCAGGTGACTCTGCGTACCCGAATGGGGCATGGCTGCTCAGTCCATTGAGGAATTTTCGCACCCCAGCAGACGATCGCTACAATGAGGCACATGGGAGGACCAGACGTGTGGTCGAGCGTACCTTTGGCCTCCTCAAGTCCAGGTTCAGGTGCCTGGACCGCACCGAGGGTGCGCTGGCGTACTCCCCACAGAAGGTGTGCCAGATAGTGGTGGCGTGCTGCATGCTGCACAATCTGGCCATTCGGAAGCAGATCCCCCTCATCGTGGATGACGGAGATCAACCAGGGCCCCAGCCCGCAGACCAGGACAGCTCGAGTGAGGAGGACAGCGGAGAGGAGGAAGCTGGTAATGTGCGGCAGCAGCTCATCGCCCGCTACTTCACTTGACGGTGAGTGTCCATGTACGACGGCTGATGTGGCTGTATCTGTGCAGGTGTGTGTGTGCTGTGTCAGGGTGGCCGTTTGTTCACTGCGTGCTGTGTGTCAACGCTCCATGGCCAGGGTAGTATGCCACTGTTGGTGGCTGTGGCATTGTGCCCTATTGCTCTGTGCGATGTGTGTACATTGCTTGTAGTTGTTGACATGTACTGTGTGATGGGTGTGTGACACACTCATTGAATGTGCTCCTGTTCTGTCTCCCACCCCTAGGTCCCTACAGGCCCTCCGGATTCAATTGCCATGCCACGCATCAGGTGCCTTTCCGCCCAAGGTGGCCGTTGTATTCCGTACAAATAAAACACAGGGCACAAACAGCAGTTAGTGAAAAAGGTGCATTTATTACAAACTGTGACATGTGATTGTGTGTAAGGTGATGACAAAAGTGGTGCGTGCAGTGACAATGAGCTGTCGGTCATGGCTGCGTGATGATCAGGGTGTACCCACTGGTTCTATGTCCATAGTCCAACACACACATGCCATCCAGATGGCTGTGTGGAGTGGGATCGTAGTCCAAGTCAATGCAGTGGCTGGTCAAGGAAGGCTGGCGGAAGGCTGGCTGGCTGCCTCACTTGCGTTTGGAGCGTGCGAAGTCCTCCCGGGAGATCTGTTTCCAATTTGGACGGCCCCTTCCACGTTTGCGAGGGGGGGTGCCTGCTTGCGACATGCTGGTGGTTGAGGTGTGCTCACTGGCTGTGGACGCAGGGGAACTGGACACTGCTGCTCCACCCTGCGCCCCGGCAGGTTGTGGCGGAGGGGAGCTGCTGTCCCTGGCAGTGACCTCACCGCCACCACCAGCTGGCCCATGAGGTCCACGAGTTGGCCCATACGGGCGTCCATGGACCTCAGCACCCCCAGCACCTCACGCGTGTCTGAAGCAGACCGGACCCATTGTCCTTGGGCCTCTTCATAGGCCCCAAGGACTCTGGCCATTTGAGGCAGGGCATGGCTCCCAGGGGAGGCTGGCATTTCCCTGACCCTGCTCCTCCTACCAGTCCTGCTGCCACCGGCCTGCCCACTAGCCACATTGCTCACCACGGTCCTCGCTGTGGCTCCCAGGGTGGATCCAGTCGGCCGGGCCACCACCTGCGCTGGGGCTGGTGCCAGCGAAGACGTGGTGGTGGTGGCGGCGGTGGTGGTCGGTGCGGCGATGGTGGCGGTTGCGGCAGTGGTAGTGGCCACAATGACCGTGGGTGTGGCCGCAACGACAGTGGCAGCAGGGGGCTGGGAATGTTCAGCAGCCCTGGATGATGGGTTGGTGGGTAGGAGGGGTCCTGGGGAGCGGCTGGGCCCTGCCACACCAGATGGGCCTGCTTGGTGGTCCGTGTCCGAAGAGGAGGACAGATCCTCCAGATCCGTGTGTCCTCGTTGGGGGCTTGTAGGCTGGCTGTGCTGGCTGCTGGCTCCATCCCCAGCATCCAGCAGTTCGTCACCTGTGGAGAGAATGAGATTTGTTATTGTGTTGCACCTGGCGAAGTATGTATTTGTCGTCTGACATTAACAGTTCGTGCAATCTCGTACATGGGTTTCCCGGAGGCGTGTGTGTGGCTGTAGCATCTGTAGTTGTGTGTGCTTGGCAATGGGACTGTGTGCTGTGCACATGTGGCATGGGACGGATTGGCCATGCCGATGGGTGTGTTGCTGTGCCCCTACTTATTGTGACTCTGGTGTATGCGGGCTCCTGGCCCATCCTGGGTCTGGTTTGTACTTTGCTTTTGGTGTTCAGATGGGACGCTTAGGAACGCATATGGCAACATGGGGGCCATGCCCCAGATTCGCATTTGGGAGGGAATATGCTTTTGGGGTTCAAATGGAACGCTTAGGAACGCATATGGCAACATGGGGGCCATGCCCCAGATTCGCATTTGGGAGGGAATATGCTTTTGGGGTTCAAATGGAACGCTTAGGAACGCATATGGCAACATGGGGGCCATGCCCCAGATTCGCATTTGGGAGGGAATATGCTTTTGGGGTTCAAATGGAACGCTTAGGAACGCATATGGCAACATGGGGGCCATGCCCCAGATTCGCATTTGGGAGGGAATATGCTTTTGGGGTTCAAATGGAACGCTTAGGAACGCATATGGCAACATGGGGGCCATGCCCCAGATTCGCATTTGGGAGGGGATATGCTTTTGGGGTACATGCTGTGAGCCATGGGTGCCGAACGTGACATGTGTTGTGGCAGCATGACAGTGCATGGTTTGAGGTGTGTGCATGCTTGACATGGCCTGCATATTTGCTGTCTGTTGTGATTACTGGACATGGCATTGGACGCATCGTTATGAGTGAGTGATGGTTGTGTGCCAGCCAACGTATTGCAGTTGTCCCATCTCCTTGGTGTGCGTGCTGCCCTGTGCCATGTGCATCACTGCAGTGCTCGGGGGGTGTGGCCCATGTTGTGTGTTGTTGCTCACAGTGTGTCGTGCGCTTCATTGACTTCTGGCACATGGTTGGTCATGGGCATGTATCTTAGCGTGACTGCTGTATGTGTGGCAGCTGTGCGGATGACATGCCTTTCATGAGACTGGGGCTGACGGATGGGATGGATGGTATGTTGTATGTGCATGGTGTGTCTGTGTGTTTGATGGGTTCAGTGGTGTTCGTGTGCATTTATATTGTTCCGCTCTGTTGCGTCTAGTGTTGTTTGTCTTACATAGGCGTAGTTGTGGGGTGTGTGGTTGACAGGCAGTAGGGGCTACATGGACAGGACTTCAATGGTGTTTCGGTTGTGTGTGATGAGTTGCACAGTGGCTGCCGTGTGGGACTATATTCAGTGTGGCTTGTGCATGCAGACGTGGCTCCTTGGGTGTTGCTATGTCTGTGATGGGTCATGTGGGGTGTGAGTCTGTTGTTCATGTCCGTGTGCACATTGTTCACTTGTTCGTGACGGTGGGCGGTGCTGCGTGTTCGTCTGCTACGTGACATGTCCCATGTGTTGGTCGTGTTATGGTCCTCATGCCTCCAGTAATCCAGCCCTGTCCAGTTTCCCACCTGCAAGTTGTTCGTGCGTGCACTGTACTGGATGCCACATGGCTCTAAGCGGGGGTGCTCCATGTTGCAGGTCTGTGGGGGTGGGGGGGTGTTGTGGGTCGTGGGGGTGGCTGGACACCCACTGACACCGATTGCTGTGGACCGTGATGTCTGCCTTTCGGCTGTCGTTGTGCACTGCGGTGGCTGACACGTGGCTGTGGGGTGTGGGGGATGCTCCTCCTTGCTGTGCTGTGGGACTGGGGCCTGGTGTGTGTTGTACTTGGGCTGTCCACCCTCCCACCCACTGCACTTTGTGTTCCTGCCACTTACCTGTTACTTGTCGGTTAGTGCAGCTGTGGCGGACACATGGGTGTGGTGGGTGCTCGTTGTGGCGCTTCTGGCATATTTGGGGACCTGTTGGTGGTTACGTGGCTGGCTGAGTGTACACATGTCCCCACGTATGTTACAGTTGTTCGGTTTGGGCTGTGTGTGGTGGTGTCTGTTGCATGTGTGTGTGATGTGTTGTGTATTGTGTGCTGGACATGGGGGTGTTTGTCCTTGGGAGCTGTGGCATGGTGGTTGCGCATGTGAGTACATAGCGGTGTGCTGGTATACATTAGTTTGTACTTACCAGCCTCCACTCCCTCTGCTAATCCGGCGAGAATCTCCGGATGTATTACGACTCGCACCTTCTCCTCCCACGCTTTGAAGGTCTTAAAGAGCGCGGGATTCCCTCCGCCAGTGACGGCAGCCAGCTCTCTGTTTTTGCCCTCCTTCTTCTTGACCAGGCTCTTTACGTCATTCCAACGTTTGTTTATTTCACCTCTGTTCCTGGGCAGGGTCCCGACTGCATTGACCTGGTCTACGATCCGGTTCCACATTCTGTTTCTGGTGGCTAGTGGTGTGTGCTGGACCATGTTCCCATAGATTTGTGGGTACACCTTGATGATCTCGTCGACCATGACCGTCAGCTCAATGGGCGTGTACTTGGGCATTCTTTGTGGTGCCATGGTGTTTGTGGTGCTGGTGCGGTGTGTGTTGTGTAATGTGCAGGGGGTTTGTGGTGCCGGTGTTTGGTGGTGGTGGTGGTGGTGGTGGTGTTTGGTGGTGGTGGTGGTGGTGGTGGTGGTTGTGATGTGTGCGTTTCTGTGGTGTGCTGCTGTCCTTGCTGTGTCACTGTGTCCTCTCCTCTCCTCTCTGGTTTGCAATGTAGCAAGGGGTTGTGGTCTGTGGGAGTGCTGCTTTTGTACTCACCTATGTGGGTGTGTCCTCATGGTCTGTTGTTTTCAGGTGTGTTGTGTCTGGGGTTCTGGCCTTTGTATTTTTTGTTTGTCCGGGGGTGTTTTCGGGATGTGTACTGTGCTTGTGTATTTGTGCGTGCCTTGCTGTGTGGACTTGTTGGCCATGTTGTGTGCTATTGGTTTTGTGTGCGGATGGTTTCTGTGCAGGTACGTGGGCGCCATGGCTTCTGCCGTGTCGATTCTCATCGGCGTTGTTAGCGCTGGCGGGCGGTATATTTGTGGTTTTTCCGCGCTCATGTCGGTGCGATCGTAATTTCACGTGCGGTGTGTCGGCCGTGAGGGCGGGCGGTTTTGTGTTGTCGTGCGTGTTTCCGTCCGTGGCGGGCGGTTTGACTCCGACTCGGACGTTGGCGGGCGGTATTTTGTGTGATTTTTCCGCCAATGGCGGTTTTCGGTTTGTGTAATCGTAATGGCGTGGTCGGTGTTCAGGCGGTGTGTGCGGGCGGATTTTTGCCGCTTCCATGCCTGGCGGATTTTTTTACGCCGGGTATCGTAATGGGCCCCTATATTTTTAACTTCGATATTTTGTCAGTGAACCACTTTAGTTTAGAGGGTTGCCTTGCAAAACCGTGTGAACCAAAAGATGCTTATGACGCAAAACATTTAAAGGTAAAACTTCACACTTATCGGTATTAAGCCGATATCCTGATAACTGCGAAAATGTAGCAACTTGTTGAAGGAAAGGAGGGAGAGAGGTTACAGGGTTAGAACAATATAAGAGAATGTCATCAGCGTAAACGGACATTTTAACCTGATGAGGACCAAATTGGAAACCTGAAATACGAGCATCCTGTCTGATTTTTAGTTAAAAAAGAGTTCCAACGCAATGACAATCAACAGAGGTGATAAAGCACATCCTTGCCGTACCCCTCTAAGCAAAGGAAAATAACCTGAGATTTTACCATTAACAAAAATTGAGGCTTTGGGACCTGAATATAATAGGGAAATTAAAGCAATCAATTTAGGTGGAAAACCAACCCATCTTAATGCATAAAACATAAATTCCCATCCAATCCTATCAAAAGCTTTTTCTGCATCCAAAGAAATAGCAGCAATAGAATGATCTAAAGATGAGGTCTTGCTGGGGACATTAAAAAATACTCGAGAGCTGTCAGAGGCTAGTCGTTTCTTAACAAAGCCGGATTGTTCAGGGCCTATAAGATCAGGCAAGACAGGGGTCAATGCGTAACGCCAAAATATTGGCAAAGATCTTGTAGTCAGTATTGACTAAGGAGATGGGGCGGTAATTCTTACATTGGGAAAGATCCTTATTATCTTTTGGAATTAAGCATATCATGGCTTCGTGGAAAGTGCCCTGAGATGTACCTTTAATAATAAAAGAATTAAATAAAAGTAAAAGATTGGGAAGGTGGAGGTATGCAAAATGGTCATAAAATTCGACAGTAAAACCATCAGGCCCAGGAGCCTTACCTCGCTGTAACACCGAAACTGCATGAGTGATTTCCACTAAGGAAATATCGGTTCCCAATGAGTCAAAATCAATATGTTGGGAGGGAGGAGAAGCAATGGATTGGAAATAAGTGGATAAATCTAACTGCACTGGCTGTATTTCTGGAGAATATAATTTTTTATAAAAAGAAACTAATTCATTTAAAATATCATTGTCTTTAAAAAGTGGAATCCCAGCGTGACCTTGTAAGGATTCTATTCTAGTCCTGTCCATTCTTATTTTTAAATAATTAGCCAACAACTTCCCCATTTTATTTTGACCCCATAATAGCGAGTACTACATTTCAGTAAATAAGAGGAAGCAGCATCTGTAGATAATCTGTTAAAAGTGAGTTTAGCGTCAATAAGATTTTTCAAGGAAGACTCATAATTGGAGTGATAGTAAGTATATTCTAGTTGTTTAATTTTATTAAGTAGTTGAGTAGATTTGGCATCTATAGATTTTTTCTTTTGCATAACAAAATTCTTTATAAAATCCCTAGTGGCTGCCTTAAAGGAGTCCCAAATCATTGCGAAAGAGAAGTCTGGGGTTGAGTTGATAGCAAAAAATTCAGAAGCAAAGGAACTTAATTGGTCAGTAAATTTAGGATCTAAGGGGCTCATTACGATGGCAGGGGCGGACATCAGTCCGCCCGCCATCGTTGCGGTGCTGGGACCGCCTGCCGGTAAGGCGGCGGTCCCGCTGAGTGAATTAGGATGTGCCCGTCACTATGGTTGGGCGCATCCAGGGCCCTGATCATTGCGGATGGTGCTGCTGGCTGCAGCACCGTTCGCAATGCCAAAATGCCACTTAGTGCATTTCCATGCACAACGTGGCAGGCACCACGCGGTGCCTGCCACCTTGTGCATGGAAATGTAGAGGGTACCATGGGTACCCCCAGTGCACATACACCCTCCCCCACATAGAGGGGGCCCGCAACGGGCCCCCGAACACAGCCTCCGCCAGCCGTTCCATGGTGGTTCCACCGCCATGGAAAGGCTGGCTGACGCCAGCATTGTAATCTGGCGGGCGGTGCCTGCTAGGCACTGCCGCCATTTAACCCATGCTGACCGCTCCGCCAGGCAATCGTGATGATTGCCTGTTGCGGAAACGTGGAGGGCGGTCTTTGCGACAGCCGCGGTCACAAAGCGATTCCCCCCGCCATCCTAATGTGGCGGGGGAAATGAGAGTCAGATGGCGGAGGAACCGCCGGCCCGGCGGTGGCGGTCTCACCGCCAGCATAATGAGCCCCTAAGTGTAAGGAATTATTAAACCGCTGTCTACCTGTGTGTGGTGAGAAGGGTATAAGGTCAAGATAAACATGGACTGGAGAGTGATCTGATATTAAAATTGATCCTATTTCAGACTGAAGAACGTGTTGAGCTAAGGATTTACTCAGAAAAATGTAGTCAATACGGGATTGTGAGTGGTGTGGTGCTGAATAAAACCTATACTCCCGGAGGTCTGGGTGACAGAGACGCCAAATATCAATTAACGATTTACGCCGTATTGTGGAAGTAAATTGTGAGTGCATTTTAGGATGAACAAACTTAACTGTCCAGTGTCTGTCTTATATGGGATCATGAATTTGATTGCAGTCACCACCAAATATAATGTAATCACCATCATATAAAAGCAGTTTGTCAGAGATTTTTGTCCAGAAAACCTTATCAACAGAGACTGGACCATACACATTAAAACTAACTATAGGTATATTATCAATAAGGAGTTTAACAATAACCCAACGACCTTCAGAGTCAGATTCCTGATGAACAACTGAAACATGCAATTTTTTATGGCAGAGAATCAGGACCCCATTTTTATTTCCTAAAGCAGGAGAAGTAAACACATTACCTACCCGACATTTCTTCAGGTTGGAGGCCTCAGGCTCAGAAAGATGTGATTCCTGAAGCAATGCAATATCTGTTTTTAATTTAGCTAAATGAGATAACACCCATTGCCTTTTAATAGGGTTACCTAACCCTTTAATATTCCAAGTAGTAACCCGGAATGTAACATGAAAATAATAATATGAACAATCTATATGCCTACAGTAACGAGATTGAGATCAGGATAAAGCAAATATGAAAAGGAAAAGGGATAGAAATAGAGTTTTTGTTTGATTAGAGGAAGAAGGAAAAATGGAGTGGTAAAATAGATAATAGGAAGGAGAAAATGGTAGAAAAGAACCATATAAGGAAATGCCAAAAAAAGGGGAAATAAAACAAGAAACAAAAAGACAGTACATCATACAAATGATGACTGAAGAACATACCTACAAAACACAAAGACGAAAGGGAGGTGGCGACACCAGAAGATGACAACGACAGCACTCGAGCTCCACCGAACTTCAGGGCAGCCTTGAATTGAATAAGAACATCAACATATAGAGGAGACCATAAGGGAAACAGAAAGTGAGAAATACACCTGTATTAGAAAAAGAGAGACAATATAAATAATTTTCTTTTTTTAAAAGACAAGAGAAAAAGCAACTTAAAAATTAAACAAGAGTGAAACAAACATTCAGTCAATTATACAGAAAGGAAAGTAGCCAGAAAATAACAAAATAACAATCAAGTAGACTTGAAGTATCCATGACATCTCCTCCATGTTGTTGAAGAAAATCCTGTAATGCAGCCGGCTCCTCATATGTGATTGTTTCCTCTTTGTATGTAACCATAAAAAGGCAGGGGTGAATTAGGCCGTATCTGGCATTTATAGATCTTAGTTGAGTACGGAGATCAAGGAATTGTTTCCGGCGATCTGCAGTTGGCTTAGCTACATCCTGAGAAAAGAACAATTGATGACCCTCCCAATAGATTTGTTTTTTTGGATTTGACAGCCGACATGGTTTGTAGTAGGTCAGTATATTGCAAGAAAAACAAGATGACACCATGTGGTTTTCTTGAGACTCTGGGACCAAGTCTGTGAGCCCGTAGTATGTTAAGTGGGGCAGTAGCAGACATATCCAGAAGCTTAGGCAAAAAAGTTTGAAAATAAACTGTCGGGTTAGAACCCTCCGTGTTTTCAGGAAGTCTGTAAATGCGGCAGTTATTCCTGCGGTTTCGATTTTCCAAGCCTTCTGTGTGCTTCTTGAGAAGAGTTATTTCTGATTCCAGAAAAGATATACGAGAGCATGCAGACTGAAGAGATTCCATTTTTTGTTCCTCAATGAGAACGCGTGATTCCAAAGAAGACCATTTGTCATCAAGGTATCGCAATGTCTTATTAGTTTCCTCCATGAAGGGTTTTAATGCACAAATTTCCTCAAGAATCATATCCATGGAAGCTGAAGAAGAGTGCACTGGAGACGGGGGATCTTTTTTTGGCCGTTTAGTGGATCCCACAGGCATCTTGCTTGAGAGCTGTGATTTTGGAATGGCGCCTGCTAAAGATTCAGATTTGTGAGGAGAGTTGTACACCATGTCGTTGTGAATAGAGTCTGAGACTGGGGGGCCGATTCCGATCTCGGTCGGAGGCGTACCCAACACCATTCGGTCGGGAAAAAAGCCATGCGAAAGCCTGTTTCCCGACCGATCCGTACAGCACACCGAACGAGTAAGTACGATGCGCAGAACAGCAAAGAATCCGGCCGAGCCGTACTCACCCAAACCAGGTCCTGTTCCCCAACCGAGGCGAATCCGGAAACGCCGAATCGAGTCGCACGGAAGGAAAAATGCAGCCCCGTCCGGCCGGACAAGTACGATGCGCTTTCCGTACGCGCCGAACCCGTCGCTACGCACGGCACGTCAAAGCATCCGGGAGAGGCGCACATAAGCTCTGATTCGCGCCACAACACGATCCACGGCTCCGAGACGAACACGGCAGCGACGAGGACGAGGCGAAGCGACGAGGACTAGGCGAAGCGACGAGGCGAAGCGACGAGGACGACGCGAAGCAACGAGAAGGACGAACAACACGAACCAACCATGAATCCCTTCGTCCCGATCATACCAATATTCTACATTTACTACCGGAACAGGCACGGACGCGTACGGTGCAGAAGGTAAGCCAGACACCAACCACGAAACACATACAACACGTACACGACACATCACACACACACAGAGGGATGCAGAATATACTTACACCAGCAACAGCAGCACCATAGGGGCGGGATGCCCATCACCAATGCCACATATGCACACAGGGGCCTGAATGCGCACCACCACCCTCACCCAGGGGGCAGGATGCCTACCACTACTACCACCCTCACCCAGGGGGGCAAGATGCCTACCACTACTACCACCCTCACCCAGGGGGGCAGGATGCCTACCACTACTACCACCCTCACCCAGGGGGGCAGGATGCCTACCACTACTACCACCCTCACCCAGGGGGGCAGGATGCCTACCACTACTACCACCCTCACCCAGGGGGGCAGGATGCCTACCACTACTACCACTCTTAGCCAGGGGGGCAGGATGCCTACCACTACTACCACCCTTAGCCAGGGGGGCAGGATGCCTACCACTACTACCACCCTTAGCCAGGGGGCAGGATGCCTACCACTACTACCACCCTCACCCAGGGGGGCAGGATGCCTACCACTACTACCACCCTCACCCAGGGGGCAGCATGCCTACCACTACTACCACCCTCACCCAGGGGGGCAGGATGCCTACCACTACTACCACCCTCAGCCAGGGGGGCAGGATGCCTACCACTACTACCACCCTCAGCCAGGGGGCAGGATGCCTACCACTACTACCACCCTCACCCAGGGGGCAGGATGCCTACCACTACTACCACCCTCACCCAGGGGGGCAGGATGCCTACCACTACTACCACCCTCACCCAGGGGGCAGGATGCCTACCACCACTACCACCCTCACCCAGGGGGCAGGATGCCTACCACTACTACCACCCTCAGCCAGGGGGCAGCATGCCTACCACTACTACCACCCTTAGCCAGGGGGGCAGGATGCCTACCACTACTACCACCCTCACCCAGGGGGGCTGGATGCCTACCACTACTACCACCCTTAGCCAGGGGGCAGGATGCCTACCACTACTACCACCCTCACCCAGGGGGCAGGATGTCTACCACTACTACCACCCTTAGCCAGGGGGCAGGATGCCTACCACTACTACCACCCTTAGCCAGGGGGCAGGATGCCTACCACTACTACCACCCTTAGCCAGGGGGGCAGGATGCCTACCACTACTACCACCCTTAGCCAGGGGGGCAGGATGCCTACCACTACTACCACCCTCACCCAGGGGGGCAGGATGCCTACCACTACTACCACCCTTAGCCAGGGGGCAGGATGCCTACCACTACTACCACCCTCACCCAGGGGGGCAGGATGCCTACCACTACTACCACCCTCACCCAGGGGGGGCAGCATGCCTACCACTACTACCACCCTTAGCCAGGGGGGGCAGGATGCCTACCACTACTACCACCCTCACCCAGGGAGGGCAGGATGCCTACCACCACTACCACCCCCACCCATAGGATGGACAATGCATGACACAACCAGCACACCACAACCTAGGGAATGCAAGAAGAAGACATCCCCCAACACCATGACAAGCGTGTGTAGACTGTGTCAAATGCCTACAACACCGAACATGAATTTGAACATACAATGTGACCCCCTAGCACATGTGCCACACAAATATGTGTGTGGCACCCACAATGCAAGCAGGCCATGACCATTGTGGCAATGTGGTCCAAACCCCCATCATCACAGTGACCAAAATGTAAGTGTGGGGTCCATAGCTGCAGCACATTTTGAACATTGTGGCAATGGGGTCCAAACCCCCATCATCACAGTGACCAAAAGGTAAGTGTGGGGTCCATAGCTGCAGCACATTTTGAACATTGTGGCAATGGGGTCCAAACCCCCATCATCACAGTGACCAAAAGGTAAGTGTGGGGTCCATAGCTGCAGCACATTTTGAACATTGTGGCAATGGGGTCCAAACCCCCATCATCACAGTGACCAAAAGGTAAGTGTGGGGTCCATAGCTGCAGCACATTTTGAACATTGTGGCAATGGGGTCCAAACCCCCATCATCACAGTGACCAAAAGGTAAGTGTGGGGTCCATAGCTGAAGCACATTTTGAACATTGTGGCAATGGGGTCCAAACCCCCATCATCACAGTGACCAAAAGGTAAGTGTTGACAAAGTAAGAGGTGCAACTGCCAAACTGCATGGATGATTCCTGGTCACAGAACAACAAACACATCAGTGGCAAAGTAGTGTATGTGTCCCATTGCAACATAAATTGGGGGAGCCAAATCCTGCAGTGCAAATAAGACATAACTTTGGCCATGTGCAGACAAACAACACCCATGGGGGCTGACACCGTCAACAATCATCAATGACACAATGACAGAAGTGACCATCCGAATGCAGACCCACATATTTGCACCAATGGGCACACACATGCAGATACCCTGTGGAGACTGCAGATGTGAGGTGAACAGATACCATACCATGGCAGCAATGGGACACACAAACCATGATCATTGTGCTGACCGATGACCTAGGAGTCCCAGGGACAGCAGGGGAAACCCACCAAACTACATACAGCCAATGGCACACCCAAGATATGCCAATGCAGTGGTGCAGATGCACAAACACAAACAGGCAGACCCACCCTGCACATCATACACAACAGGTGAGGGTGGGGGTGCCAGTGTCCCCAGGCAACCACACAACACATGAGGAGACATGAATACCAATCATACAGATGTGCATACAGTGCCACACAAAGGTAACTCATGGATCCAAATTCCCTATGTGGGCAAGCAGGCATTGTCAGATGAGAGGGAGCACAAATCACACATGTCACACAGGCACGTAGGGACAGCAACTGACACAGCAAGACACAGACACACCACAGCACCACCCCCAGGGCCCCCACAATGTGGTGACCCTGGGCTGCATTACAATCCCACTGTGATGACAAAGCTAAATGTGGTTCACACTGTGAACCACAGTCATGTGTACTGAGCAACTAACTACCATCACACCTACACAAGCACAAATCAAACAGCATGGCCAGTGAGCCAAGGCCAACATGGAGGCAGGGGCCTAGCCGGGCAACAACTCTCATCTGCACACACTCAACACCACACCCCTCGACCTCCAACAATGTGCAGCAGTGAAGCACACATGCACTGGTGACATTGCACATGCACCCATGACTATTCCAGGGTGGTGGGTGGGAACCAAGGTGCAGAAACACATCACACATGGACACTAAACAAGACTCCTGAATGTCTGACACACTGCACACTACGCCGTACATGGACATGACAGCAATACCACACCAACCAATGGGATCACAGCCACAGTCACACACCAATGAAGAAGCCAAGGTCACCCACAAAGAACACACATAGACAACAACCAACATTGCAGCCCGGAACCTGAGGAGTGCCAGCAGTCACACACACAACGTGTCACAATCACTGAAAGATAACACAAACTGGAAATCACATGACAGGGGCAAACAACAAGTGCCAAGGGAAACCTGACTGTGACCCAGCTGCGTCTGCACACAAACTCAGCCCTGACAGCAAGCACACCTATGGGTGACACCCTGATGACCAGTAATGTGCCATGCACCCACATCACAGAGAACCCAGGGATAAGACTTTGGGGGAACATAGCTCAACTCAGCTAGCATCACAAACAGGTACAACACTAGGGATCACAGCATGCACAGCTAAACGGAAGTGAACACACAGACATGCACATACAACACACACCTTGGGCGCAGGCAATGTCACAGGAGTACACACTGCCATGAGGGGACTCCACTCCTGTGTGAGGACAGCTGTGCCATATGTTGCCTCAGTAGGGCCCCACCATGTCAGCTGAGCACTTGGTCACACAATCAACAATTAGCACCAAATGAGGGCTCCCGTCACATCAGCCTGGTCATGGAAGTGCCAACGGAATCATCAGCACAGATCCAACACACTTGTATAGCAATGTTGCACTGACAACACAGATGAGTCCTTCCCCATTGATGCCCAAACCTGCATGTCCAGTGGAGATGGCCACACGGTCAGGGAAGTAGACGAATAGAACAATGGCAGGCACAACAGATGTGCAGGGGTGGAAGCCACAGATGTGAAATTGCCAATCTAAGTAGGAAATCCCATTGCCAAATACTGAACACATGACACCCTCAGATGCTGCTATGGATGACATGGATACACCACAGGATAGGACACATTCCCCCTGGACCACATGGGTTCCTGCACAGTAACACTTCATTATCATGAGACCAAATGTCACCATCACTGCAGCAAGGGCATGGTTAGCATCATCAACATCATGTACATCAGAAGCAAAAGCACTAGAGAACAGAAAGTTGCTTTATTCAGCATATGTGGCATTAAAAGGAGAAGTCCGGTAGAACATAAACAAAGGCCAATGGCCAGTCCATCAACAAAGTCACAAGTGGGTGACAGTGGCAGATGCCACCCTACACATGCCTGCACAAAACCAGGGACAATCCACTAGGAGGGGCAACCGGGGGGTAGGCCAGGCACACGCAGGGACAGGATCAGGGCTCACCAGGAGGAAGCAGGGAAGGGGTGGTGGGTGCTGGAGAGCCACTGACAACTGCAGTGGAGGTGTCTGACATGGTGTGTGCCGGCACAACTGGGGGCATGGCTCAGATGTTGTGGGTGCCGGCACGACTGCAGTGGACCCTGCAGATGGAGTGGACAGGTCCGCCACTGCAGTGCCCAAGTCAGACAGGGTGGTAGTGGACTCCACTGCAGTGCCTACCACCAGGGGAGGAGAATGGGGAACAGGCAAGGTGGGCTGGACAGAGGGGGAGGACACCCTCACCACATCAGTGGCACAGACAAGCGCAGCGGGGGTGTTGTTCCGGGAGAGCAAGTGGCAGGGGGAGAAGGCCGGAGCCTCTTGGGGATGGTATATCTGTGGGTGGGGGAACCTGGGGCAGGGTGTGGTGGGGGCACCTGTGGAGTGGGGGCCTGAGGGATGGAGGAAGGAGACCTGGTGCTTGAGCTGCAGGGCGGCGGCGGGGTCTTGCTCTTAGCACTCCGGGGGGACTTGCGGGTGGGGGCCTCAGTCTGTCTGCGCCTGGGGGAGGGTGTCCGGGGGCGAGGGGCACTCTGCTCCGTGTGGGGGGCTTCCTCTTCCCCCTGGATGCTGGGGCAGCTGGATCGGAGGGGAAGAGGCCGAGGTCACTGAGGAAGAGGCGCTGGGTCTTTGGGGTTGCAGGTGAGGCAAGGGAGGGTGCTTTGGAGGGAGAGGCAACTGAGGACTGCGCAGTGCCCGTGGATGCGTGTGTGTGTACCAGGGCCCCATCCCCTGTGAGTCTGGTTTCAGTCCCCTGACTGTGCGTGCGTGTGCGTTTAGTTTGTGGCGTGTGTGTCTGTGTGCTGGACGTGTGTGTGCTGGTGTGTGCCTGTGCCGGTGTGTGTGTGCTTGGGACGGGTAAGGTGCTGGGGAGTGTGGATGGAGCAGAGGCAGGAGGGGTGAGGGACTGTCTGAGGAGGGACACTGCTGCCGTCAGGGAGGAGTCCATGGACCTGTTGCCCCTCTGTAGGTCAGACATGCCCGATGAGATGCCCTCCATGAACGACACCAGCTGAGTCAACAGTGCGGTGTGCGCATGGAGGACACTCAGCATGGCTGTCTGCCCTACATGGAGCTGGCGAAGGAGGTACACAGACTCCTCACTCAGGGCAGCAGGGGACACAGGGGCAGGGGGTGCGGTGCCTGGCCCAAAGGAGACACGCTCCCGAACATGGGAGCCTCCACGGACCTGGGGAATGGGAGCCGATGGGAGGGCGGTGGTGGTGCTGGTGGTGGCGGGGACAGCAACACTAGCTGGCGTGTGGTGGCTGCTGACACCCGCCTCCACAAGGGAGTCATCCTCCGAGTTGCTCTGGTCCTCAGCTGAGGTGGATGGTGCTGAGGACTCCTCGGTGTGGCTCCCCTCGCCCTCCGTGCCACTGGGTCCCTCCGACCACTCCTCGGCTGCTGACCCAGTCTGGCTCTCTGGCTCCTCCTGGTCCGTGGAGCTGTCCCCTTCCGTGGCCGTGGATGTATCTGCAAACAATGGGGAAACAGACAGACATCAGTCACCTGCACCAAACGCACACACCACTGTGAGCACAGCACATTACAGAGCAAGCCCTGGCATCATTAGTTGTACATTGCTAAAAGTGCCCTAACTGAACAGGAGAAGCCAATTGTCAGTCTGATGCCAAGCATGGCACTCACATCCCACATGGCCTTGCACCCATCTGTCTGGTGTCTGTTGGATTGCAACACCCCAGTGTGGACACATGCACCAAGTACACAGTAGTTGGACAGTGCAGAGGACACGGTGTGGCATGTGGACATGCACACATCACAGCTCTTGCCACTGAGTCAGTACAGGTTTCCGGATGAAAGGGATGCCCAGAGTCAAATAGGAAATGCATGTGATGCATACCAGCGACAGACACCATGATGCACCCATGTCCTGATAGCCAGCGCCACTATGGTGTGCATGTAGCACATGTCACTCCCCTGCAGGACCACCAATAAGTTGACACATGCCATGGCAGAGGCATGACTGCTAAGTCATACATCACTGTCTCAGTGATGTATGACTTGGCAGCCAGACAACAACACTATGCACTGTGTCACAATAGTAGGTCATGGGGAATGCAAGTCCTGGAGCTGCACAAGTGCACATGTACATCCCCCACACAACACATCATCTTAACCCTCATCTGTCCAGGTCACACCTATTGGACATATGGGAGACCTGTGACACTACCCTTGGAACCTGAGCCCCTCACAATTTGCTGTGAATGGGGAACAGCTGCCTGAACTTCACATTCGCATACCCCAGTCTGCACGGGCAGCTGATCAAACACCTATGTGACACACAAGTATCGTCTCCTATGGTCACATCTCCAGGGGCATGCTGAGCCCCTACCAAGAAACACCCCAGCAGTCCTGGCAACTAATCCACAGCACACTGACACAGAGGCAGACACCTGAGGGGTCAAATCACTGTGCACAATGTGTCAGCTGATACACGGGAGTGGGAGTACAGAGTGCATTGCATGGCCTGGAGTAGGCATGACTGTCCTGCTCCACATGAATGAGGGATGTGCCCTGGACAGTGGATAGCTGGCCATGTATGTGTGACACACGTAATCTGCACACTCCTGGGGCCCAAACATTGTTCCCACCCGCTGCATGGGCGTGTGCCACATACCCCAGGCACATGTGGTGGCTCAGCTCAGCAAGTGGACCGCATATCAAAGCAACACGCAGATCACATGTCCAAACCCAGGCGTTGTGTGAACAATGGACCCACCCATGATGCCCACAACAGAGTTAGGGAAACAGATGCTGTCCCCCACCTTTAGTGAAGCAAACTGCAAGGACACAGTCCCAAGTGACACAATTCCCTGAATGTAAGGGCCACACCTGGGTATCAGATGAGCAGTGGGCAGTGCACAATAGAGGGACATGGCTCCTGGACAACATGACTGCTGCACTGTGGCAGTTGAACCAGGCCAGAGGAGGGCACAAAGCATGTAATACAGAGTTCACAGTGCAGTCTTTGACTCACCCCCTCCTTGCTGCTGTCTGGCCTTCAGCTGCCCATCCAGGTCTGGAAACACCACCGCCAGGATCTGGAGCATGTGGGGGGTCAGGGTCCGTGTTCCGCCCCTCCTGCGAGGAGGCGACAGCTTCAGCTGGACCCGTGCAATCCTCCGGGTCCAGCCCCGAAGGTCCTGCCACCTCTTCTGGCAGTTGCGGATCCGGCGCTTGTAGACCCCCACGGACCGGACAGCCCGGACGATGTCCTTCCAGATTTCCTGCTTCCGATGGGCATTAACCTGTCAGGATGACAAAGTGAAAAGGCCATTACCACACATGCAACATATCCGTGCATGACACAGTTGTATATACATGTCTCAATCACAGGGGCACATGATGTACACAGGCAGTGCAAAGCTGACCATGGACAGTTTGCCAGACGTCACTACATGGTATCATTGCATGGGAAGTAAAACCATGTTCAAATGCACTGTCACTGCACCATACCTGTCCAGTGCAAGTCACTACACACTATGGGGGGTGACAACTACTCAGTGAGCCTGCTAGCCAGTGGCGTGCAGACTCTCAGCCTTGCTAGTCACACAAAATGCACATTCAGAAAGGCAGTGCACAGAACACTCACCTGCTCCCCTGGTGTCCCATACAGCTTGCTGTACTGTGGAAGTAGGCTGTCCAGCAGGGCCTGGTTCTCTTCAAGGCTGAAGGCTGGGGCTCTCTCCACAGTACGTGCCATTGCAGGGTCCAGAGGGGCAGAGACAGCAGCAGTGCAGTGGCAGATGTCGTCCTGGAGCATGTAGTGCAGGCAAGTGAGCTCTCAGGGGAATAGCCAGCAATATATATGTGCTGGAGAGGCAGATACTGTCCCTTGTGTCCAAAGTGATAGGTCCAAGTCGTTTGCATCTTCTGAATCTGGCCAATCCATGGAATAGCAGCACCAAAACACGCCCACAGCATCCTTCAAATCTTCAACTTCATGACATACATGATTTTGCAACATTGTTGTGGGTGACCAACTGAATTTACAGCAACCGACTCGTTCGAAATTCGAAACGCGTCCGTTGCCAGGCAAGCCCATTGTCAATGGGTGCGCACCGATCGGTCCATTGCGGTACAACGCGCACAGGGGTACAACGCGTACCCGCACACATTGAATGCAATGGGCCGGCCGGAGGCACCGATCGGTCCATTGCAGTTCAACGCGCACAGGGGTACAACGCGTACCCGCACACATTGAATGCAATGGGCCGGCCGGAGGCACCGATCGGTCCATTGCAGTACAACGCGCACAGGGGTACAACGCGTACCCGCACACATTGAATGCAATGGGCCGGCCGGAGGCACCGATCGGTCCATTGCAGTACAACGCATCACTGTACATGTGACTGGCATATGTCAGCATGCCTGTCTCAGATGGACATATGCCAGCCACAGATAGCTCCCAGGGAGTGAGGGGCACACCTACATCACGACAGCCTGTCCAAACTTTATCATAAGGCATGTAAGGCTGCATTTCCTATTGTGTGTATGTTGGTGTACATGTTGTCCTGTGGGTGTCACCTGTGGGCAGCCACCCCCAGGCTGTGCACGTGTTCATGGGGACAGGATCCTGGGTGTTACGTGTACATGACCACTGTGATGTGCAACTGTTCATATCTGTGCATGTGCCATGGTCACATTTCACAGTGGTGTATGTGTATGTCATGTCACATACCCCGTGAGTCCCATGTGGGACGGTATGTTTGAGCCAGGGTGTCCCAGTGGCACAATAGTGATGGTCCTCCACAGTCTTTGTGCATGTAGTGTTTACAATGTCTCTGATTTCATGTGCACAATGGGAGACAGTCTCCACATCCACGTTGTGTGTGCATGGACTCTGATGTTGTGCGTGTGTGTGTCACAGACGTCCATGTCTGTCCTGCCGTGGCAAGTGGGGCCACTACCTGTGGGGGTCATGGTTGTTTTGCTGTGGTGTATACATGATACTCCATGTAATGCCAGTGTCCATGTGGCATTACAGGGTCCCTGGGAATGTACCTGTCGTTGAGCTGTGGTGCCTGGGGCACAACTGTCCTCACATGTCACTGTGGGGGTTATTGTGACACGGCAGCAGGAGATGGGAACTGTGACACGGCCTCATGATATCCAATGGGCCAACCTGGGACTAATTGATGCCACCTGTTGGACCGTGTTGACAGATGTTGGCCATGTATGTACCATACATGTCCTTCCGGTACTGCACACTTCATGTAGTTGTGCCTCATAATGATGTATGTTGGGATCTTGAGTGTGTTCAATGCCGCATATGTGGGGTGACTGACAATCTTGCTTACTTCTCCTCTGCACTGCAGGGCTCCTGCTGTCCATCGACCATTCCCAGAGCAGGCAACGATGGTGGAACGGGACAGCATCCGACGGTACCGCTTCACCAGGCAGCTGATTGAGGATTTGGCAGTGCAGTTGTCCCCACATTTAGAGCCTGGCCGGCCGTATCCTACAGCGCTGACCCCCAAGGTGAAGGTGATGGCAGCCCTACACTTCTTTGCCACCGGTACCTTCCAACATACTGTGGCGACTGCTGGTGGGATGTCACAGACCATGTTCAGCCATGTGCTCCGCGATGTTTTGGCGGCAATGTTGCTCTTCCTGAACCGGTACATCTATTTCCCTAGACTGCGACGACTCACTGACGTGAAGAGTGACTTTTATGCCCTGGGGAGGATGCCGCATGTCATTGGCTCCATTGATGGGACACATGTGGCTTTGGTACCACCACAGGCCCAGGAGCAGGCCTACAGGAACCGCAAGCACTACCACTCGGTCAATGCACTGGTGGTGTGTCTTGCAGACATGACCATCACACACGTGTGTGCCCGTTTCCCTGGTTCAGCACACGATGCCTTTGTGATGAGGAGTAGTCGCATCCCCAGGATGATGGCACAGATGCAGAACCAGCGTGCCTGGCTTGTCGGTGTGTACTGACTTTGTGCCATTGTGTGTGATCTGATCTGTAGTATTCCGCCCACTTTTCCAAGTCAGCTAATGTGCACTTGTCTGTCCGTAGGTGACTCGGGATACCCCAACATGCCGTGGTTGCTGACACCCCTCAGGAACCCTGTGACACCAGCCCAGATGCGCTACAATGAGGCACATGGTCGGACCAGGAGAGTGATTGAGCGGACCTTTGGTCTCCTGAAGAGCCGCTTCCGCTGCCTGGACAAGACCGGAGGGTCCCTCCCATATGCCCCTGCGAAAGTGTGCAAGATTATCATCGTCTGCTGCATGCTCCACAACCTGGCAGTGCGGAAGGAGTTGCCTCTCATCCAGGATGACAATGACCAACATCCGCCACCTGTGGAGGATCCTGGCCTGGACCACGATGCCAGTGACGATGATGATGATGATGGTGATGGTGATGTCCGCACACAGCTCATCACCAACTTCTTTAGCTGAATGTGAGTATCCTGAGGTGTCATGTCAATGATGTGAGTTGGCATGATGTGTGGGTGGTGCTCTGGTGCTGTTGGAGTGTGTCCATGGGCTACTTGACTGGATGTGTGTTGCGATGTGTGGTGACAGGTGGGCTGTACTCCCCAACAGTGTTGACATGCTAACTTGGTTCTGGGTGGGTATCTTGTAACATGTATTGTGCATGAGTTTTGCTGTTCTGTCCTGTACTCCATTGCTTTTGACTGTGTGTCATTTCTGTCCTTCACAGGGTACTTTCAGATTCGTTTGGTCAACTGTGTCCACCGACGACGTGATTGCACATCCAGGCTGGTAGCTGTTGTGTCCCTACAGGTGATGTGCGCCACACCCATGGACTTCCTTCCGTCTACAGTTGTTGACTGTGTGCCCGCTGCCAGGTGGGATTACCTTGCATCTGTAGTGGTTACGGCATGTTGCAACTGTGTAATAAACCTGTGCTCCACTTTGTGATGTGCATTGTCTGTGGTCACACATTTGACTGCCATTTGCTTACTGCACCTGTGGGCTACTTGACTACAACTGGGAATGGGTGTGGTGTCTGTGCATTGCACCGTCTTCCCTGGCAACATCAGTGTAGGCAATGAGTCAGATGGCCTAGGTGTGTATGTGTTGTGTAGCCCTGGTGGTGTGTCTCCCTCATGTGTGTCACGTTGCCTGTACTCACATGCCTGTGTTGTCCTTGCTGTTGCAGTTCGCATACACAGTGTAATTTTGCAGTTCATCATCCCCATAACAGCACCCACGTTGGAATCACGACAGAGGCAAGTATGGTGTATTAGTGTGTTTATTGTGATACATTTGTGTTAATAGTGCATGGGATGGGTAGTGCTGTACATAAATCTTGCAATCCCAAGTTCCTAGGTGAATTGAAAGTCCTGGTAGACAGGATCCCCAGTATCGGGGCCACAGTTGTCTGACACATTGGTCCAACTTGTACTCCCCATGCAATGTGTGGGAGTAGTGTTGCCGTCAACAGGGTGAACAGTCTGTGCACAAAGGCGAACATCCAGAACAGGTTCAGGCTTCCTGGGAGTTGCGCTTGGCCATCGGCCTCTCACTTTTCCCTCCTCGGACGACCCCTCTTCTTGGGGGGGCCCTCAAGTACAGGCTGCTGCGGTGCAGGGGACTCTCCGCCAGAGTCCTCCTCCCTCCCTGTGGCAGTTGCAGTTTGTTCGGCACCAGATGTTGTTGGCACACAGGGAGGTGTGGACTGGTTGCTGTTCATCTGGCGGAGGCATTGTAAAATGTCCCTGTGCACCGCCGTCATCTCATTCAGTGCATCCCACTTGGACTCCACGCGGGACATGTGTGAGTCCACACGGGACATGTGTGACTCCACGTGGGACATGTGGGAGTCCAAGCGGGCATGATGGGCAGCCTGCTGCTGTTTCATGTCTCTGAGGAGCCCCACTACCTGGCTGAGCTCTCCGGTGCTGGACTGGTACGCATCAGCTATGCGTACCAGTTGTGGGTCATCATGCACACCAGCAACGTCTGCAAGCAGCGACCTCTGTCTCCCACCCCTCCCACCACCCCTGCTGACATGTGCAGTGTGTGCAGTGGCACGCACAGATAACCCTGGTCCACCTTGGGGGTTAGTGGTGGTGGTGGTGTCCATGGCCCCAGGTTGGTCCAGGGTCCCTGTGCTGGTGTTGCTCCTTGTTCTGTCCATGTCGGCAGGGATGGTATTCGTGGTGACAGTCGTTGGAGGGGTGGGTGCAGGGGTGCAGCTGGTGGTCCTGCTGCTGCTGCAGCTGGTGGTCCTGCTGGTGCTGCATGTTGACTTGCACCGGATGTGCCAGGTTGTTCTTCATCGTCCGAGGAGGACAGAGGCTGTACGACGCCAGTGAGCTCGGCATCCTCTTGAGCCTGGGACTGGGACTCCTCAGCGTCTGCTGCTGTGTCCCCATCATCACCTGTTTTTGGGAGACACAAACAATGTGTGTTATGTTTCTGCAGGCATCAATGGTTGACACACATGACAGTTGTGACTGTGCCTCTGGGTGCGGGCCTGTACATTGCATTGTCCTAAGTCGTCACAGTCAGGGGTTGATATTGGTGTGGCACATTGTCCTGCATTATTTGGGCATGTCTATGTATTTTCTGGGGTGTGAACATGGTCTGCATTGGTTGTGTTTGGTTGACAGCCGGCCCTCCTTCCCACCCACCCAGCCAGTCAGTTATCCCACCATGGAACGTGCTTGCATTGCAGGGAGTGTAAGTTGTCTCTCAGGATGTCAGTCAGTGGTGTCCTGCTGTTTGTTGGTGCACAGTTGCCAGCAGGGCCTTGTGCTCCCCACAGCAGTAGCCAGTGTCAGCCATCTTGTGAGTCCTTCTCCACTTCCTGTGATGTGAGCATGGTTCAGGGTGGTGTTGATGGGACAGTTGTGGGGGTGACCAATATCAGTGACTACGACTCCCATCATGCCATTGCCTCCACCCCACTTCCCAGCATTCCCATACTTACTTGCTTTTGTGTGGAGTTCAGTGGGTGTGGGTGTGAGAGCAATGGCAAGATGGCTGACAGTGGTGTCCTGCTGTTGGTTGGTGTGCAGTACCCAGCATGCCCTTGTGCTCCCCACGACACAGCAACAGTGTCAGACATCTTTGATGGGCCTTTCCACTCTCTGTGGGATGTGCATGCGTGAGTGTGAGCTTGCTGGGCCATGTGGTGGGGGATGTAGAGCTGTGACTACGACTCCCATCATGCTATTGCCTCCTCCCCCTTCCCAGCATGCCCATGCTTCCTTCCTTTTGACTCTGCTTCCCTGTGGGGTGGGCTGGCTGTGCTGACAGGATGGCTGGGAGTGTTGTCCTGGCAGTTGTTTGGCTAGAGGTCCCAAGAGTGTCCCTGTGCTTCACACAACATAACCCAGGGTGGTGGTTCTTTGTTGGATCTTGTGTTAGGATGGGGGGCATTGCATTCTACCAGGTGGGTTCTGTGGAGTTTGTGTTGGGGGGTGTGTGAGGGGAGGTGCTTGTGACTATGGTCAGTGCTGCAAGTCCCCCTTCCCACCCAGCTAGCCAGATATCCCACCATGGAACGTGCTTGCATTGCAGGGAGTGTAAGTTGTCTCTCAGGATGTCAGTCAGTGGTGTCCTGCTGTTTGTTGGTGCACAGTTGCCAGCAGGGCCTTGTGCTCCCCACAGCAGTAGCCAGTGTCAGCCATCTTGTGAGTCCTTCTCCACTTCCTGTGATGTGAGCATGGTTCAGGGTGGTGTTGATGGGACAGTTGTGGGGGTGACCAATATCAGTGACTACGACTCCCATCATGCTATTGCCTCCACCCCCTTCCCAGCATGCCCATGCTTCCTTCCTTTTGACTCTGCTTCCCTGTGGGGTGGGGTGGCTGTGCTGACAGGATGGCTGGGAGTGTTGTCCTGGCAGTTGTTTGGCTGGAAGTCCCAAGAGTGTCCCTGTGCTTCACACAACATAACCCAGGGTGGTGGTTCTTTGTGGGATCTTGTGTTAGGATGGGGGGCATTGCATTCTACCAGGTGGGTTCTGTGGAGTTTGTGTTGGGGGGTGTGTGAGGGGAGGTGCTTGTGACTATGGTCAGTGCTGCAAGTCCCCCTTCCCACCCAGCTAGCCAGATATCCCACCATGGAACGTGCTTGCATTGCAGGGAGTGTAAGTTGTCTCTCAGGATGTCAGTCAGTGGTGTCCTGCTGTTTGTTGGTGCACAGTTGCCAGCAGGGCCTTGTGCTCCCCACAGCAGTAGCCAGTGTCAGCCATCTTGTGAGTCCTTCTCCACTCCCTGTGATGTGAGCATGGTTCAGGGTGGTGTTGATGGGACAGTTGTGGGGGTGACCAATATCAGTGACTACGACTCCCATCATGCTATTGCCTCCACCCCCTTCCCAGCATGCCCATGCTTCCTTCCTTTTGACTCTGCTTCCCTGTGGGGTGGGCTGGCTGTGCTGACAGGATGGCTGGGAGTGTTGTCCTGGCAGTTGTTTGGCTAGAAGTCCCAAGAGTGTCCCTGTGCTTCACACAACATAACCCAGGGTGGTGGTTCTTTGTGGGATCTTGTGTTAGGATGGGGGCATTGCATTCTACCAGGTGGGTTCTGTGGAGTTTGTGTTGGGGGGTGTGTGAGGGGAGGTGCTTGTGACTATGGTCAGTGCTGCAAGTCCCCCTTCCCACCCAGCTAGCCAGATATCCCACCATGGAACGTGCTTGCATTGCAGGTAGTGTAAGTTGTCTCTCAGGATGTCAGTCAGTGGTGTCCTGCTGTTTGTTGGTGCACAGTTGCCAGCAGGGCCTTGTGCTCCCCACAGCAGTAGCCAGTGTCAGCCATCTTGTGAGTCCTTCTCCACTCCCTGTGATGTGAGCATGGTTCATGGTGGTGTTGATGGGACAGTTGTGGGGGGCAATATGTGTGACTGCGACTCCCATGATGCTATTGGCTACACTGACTTGGCCAGCATACACAGAATTCCTTCCTTTGAGTGGCCTTCACTGTGTGTTGGTGTTGTTGTGGTGGCTACATGTCTGGATGTGTTTGTTAGTTCTATTTGTGCCACTGCCTAGCTGTAGTTGTAGTTGTGTTTGTACATGTGTTGGCACAGTTGGATGTGACTTTTTGGATGGCATGTGTTGTGTTTATCTGACTGACATACACATTTTGGGATGATTCTGTTCTGGTTGCTGTGTAATTGCTATGAGTGCATGGTTTGACTCTCCCCTTGACAGTGATGTGTGTGTTTTGTGGCAGTATATTGTGTACATTTGTTGTGTACTCACCAGGCTCTGGGATGTCCTCTAGTCCATATACGCTCACTGGCGGAAGGATGGCCCGCACCTTCTCCTCCCAGGGCCTGAGGTATATTGGCTTGGCAGGAGGGCCACTGCCGGTGTATTGGCTGTTGATGTAGTCTTTCTTCAGCATGTCCCGTACCCTCCTGCGCACGTCATACCACCTGTTCTGGATGTCGGTCTTTGTGCGCCGACATGGTGATTGTGCGTTCACCCTGTTGATGATCCTCTCCCACATCTTGGTTTTCTGCGACATGGGGGTCTGTTGGACCAGTGTGCCAAACAGCTGTGGCTCCACCCTGAGGATCTCGTCTACCATGACTTCCAATTCACTATCTAGGAACTTGGGATTCTTCTTGGGGGGCATGGTGATGGGTGGTGATGGTGGGTGATGTGTGTGTTGGTGTGCAGGTGAGGGTGTGTGAGTGTGTGTTTTGCTGGGTGTATGTGAGGTAGGTATTTGTTGGTGTGCTGATGGTGTGTGGCTTGTGTGAGGGATGAGCTGTGGGTGTGTGGTTGCTTTCTCTTGGGTGCTGGCAGTGGAATGGCATTTGCAAAGGCTCATGGTTGTGATTTGTGTCCTTTATATAGGTGGAGTTGTGGGTGTGTCTTTGTTCTCTGTCCCCACCCCCCAGTATTTATTGGCTTGGTAATTGCTTGTTTGGCCTTTTTTTGGGTGATTTTTCCTTTGTGCTGTTTGTGCATGTTGGAAACGTTCTTGTGACCGAGTCGGACCCTGCATTAGTCTCGTAC
This sequence comes from Calotriton arnoldi, assembly GCA_963921515.1. Classification (NCBI taxonomy): domain Eukaryota; kingdom Metazoa; phylum Chordata; class Amphibia; order Caudata; family Salamandridae; genus Calotriton; species Calotriton arnoldi. Next base: position 109,267 of record CAWUFW010002217.1, read on the forward strand.
GGTGTTCTCCGTTTCGTTCACGCTGTGTTTGTGCAGTTTTGTATGTTGCGTACGCGTCGGTCGCGGTGTTTTGTGTTGCTTCGGCTCGGTTTTGTATGCGTGTCAGTCGTACGGCTTGGCCTCCGTCCGACTCGCTCGTGGTTTTCGCGCCTTGCATCGTACTTTGCGGTTTGGAATTCGCGTGTACGTTTCGGTCGGATTTGTTCCGGGTGCGTGTCGGTCGGTTGGATTCGCGTGTTTTTCTGGCCGGATTGCTGTTTTCCGTGCGGCTCGGTCGGTCGACTTGGTTTAGGTACGTGTCGGTCGGATTTTTCGCGCCTTGCATCGTACTTGGCGTGTCGTGCGCCACGGGTACGTGTCGGTCGGTATTATTTCCGGATCCGAGTCGGTCAGTGCTTTTTCCGGCCCGAATCGGAATCGACCCCTGAGTGTGTAGTTTGTTTGGAGGAAACTTATAGCTTAAGGTTCCTTAATCTCCCCACATAAGAGAAAAGGATGTTATGTAGAGCGCTACGTATGTTGCAAAGCAAAAATAGAACCTTCAATGATGCAAGGCAGTTTCAGTCACGCAATGAGGAGTAGTAACCACAGCTCTGAAAGAGTAAAAATGAGGGTTCAAAACGGTGTCTGGTATCTATATATTTGATGCCATTGACATATCAGTTATACGCTGAAGAAAAAAACTGCACAGATACAAGTTACTGAGAAGGAAAGGCTCCTAAAAAACGAAGAATAAGGCTTCTTTTGCGCAGGGTCATGTCAAAAAGTAAATAAAGAAGCGAAAAACTATGAAGACATGATGTTTGATGCATAGTACTGTTTAAACTGCATGTAAAAACATGAGCATGGTATAATTAAGCCGCCTCATAAAGAAAACGATTGCACTTGCCATTCAAAATGGCGGGCGCAACCTTATTCATGAGGAGAAATCCCCCGGGCCATTATGTCCAGAAAGAGCACAGAAGCAGGAGTTATACAAAACTCCAGCGACTCACCACAGCATGAGGGAGATATGCCGTGAAGTCTCTTCCCTCGGCGAGCGCTAGAGTGGTCTCCAGCAGTGGAAAGGCTCCCCGGTCCGACAGAGCTCAGCGCAGTCCCACCATCTTGGATCAGCGTCGAAACCATGCTCCCAGAGGTGCTTTCAGGGGCGGGCTGCCTTTTAGCATTTAGACAGCCTAGCCAAACTAGCCTTAATTGCCTGCATACGGTCGTACAATGGGTATAAGAGTATTTTTAACATAGTTTTCAAACCAACTGCAAATTTAATTGGGTAAGAGTTTATTGTGGGTAATGATGGTATCAGCATTAGCCCCTTTCACCTCCGGGCGAAAAATCTTTTTCTTTGCCGCTCCTCCCCTCTTTTTCTTCCCTTGGGGCTCAGTTGGTAAAGATCTATCAGCATAGTCATTTTCGCCCTCATTAACAGAGTCCATGTCCTCAGTGCAAATAGGCCAGCTACGACGCTCTGTGCTGTTGTTAAACCCCCCATGATCTCCACTTGTGATAATGAGGGATGAAACACCCCTTACCGCTTCCATGGACAGTCTCCTTTCAGTAAGTTAAATTTCTTTTGTAAGGACTCCCGTCGCCTGGACTAGGAAGGAGATAATAGTAGCAATTGTAACACCCACTGCTCGTTTTTTTCCAATCTTCCTTTTGCCCATTGCTTTAAGCCCTCTCGGCTGCCCAAGTTAAAATCTATGCCAAGACCAAGAGAGATGGCTCAGCCTGGCCTCCTCTGGTTGCTGCCTGCCCTTGTCCTGGGCGTGGCCCGGGCCCGGCCTGGGCCCAGCCCACGCACGTCCCATGCAGCGACACTGCAATGCCCCTTTTGTGTAGGGTGACCAGACGTCCCGGTTTTCCCCGGACAGTCCCCGTTTTCGGAGCAGTGTCCCGGTGTCCCTACACTTTGCTCCAAATTACCGAAATGTCCCGGTTTTTGTGTAGTGCCCGGGTTAAATAGAGAAATGTCCCGGTTTTTAAATAGTGCCTCGCACTAAAAAAACGGAACATTTCTCTGCTTACTTTTTTGAACACTGAGACACTATTTAAAAACCGGGACATTTCTCTGTTTAACCGGCACTATATTGGGTAACAGATGCTCAATGGGGAATTTGTAAGCACTAAAAGGGTCAGGTGTTTAATTGCATCATGACGAATGAAATCCACGAACTTTGCAGAATGCAACTCTCCATAAATCAATACTTTTCTCCTCCCTCTGCCAGTGTTTTTAAAGAGGATCAAAGTGCCAGGAGATTGTGCTATTACGAGGGACTGCCATTTCAGTGCCAGTGAAAGAAACAATGCCCCGTTTTTCTAAAAGTTTTTATTTTTTTGCCTTTAAAATTTAGCATTGTATGTGGGCTTTACTCAGTTACTTTGCTTGTGCAGGGGTTCAGACTCGAGGATCCGACACTGGTCTTTGGTATCTTACCGGAGGTCCTCATTTTCTGGATTTTTCACAAGTGAGACACTGGTTCTATATACACTAGCACAATGTTCTATTTTTACTGCAATGCCACAATGACCAATGATGTTTATTCTTTATATTTATTTACATGTATATGAAGGGCAGCTACACGGGTATTACTCTTTTATGTCTATTTGTCACGTGCACTGTTGCAGGGCATATAAATGTGAAGTTGTAATGGCGCCCGTTGTGTGAACAAGGCCAGTTTCGCGGCCAAAACACGATACCTGCAACCCATATCACTTGAATAAAGAGCTGCGATGGGAATCTGTGCTGTGTCTGTCCTATTTCCTTCGGAGGGGCAGGTTTTTATATATATATATATATATATATATATATATATATATATATATATATATATATATATATATATATATATATATATATATATATATATATATATATATATCGGCTGTCATTGTAGTCCTTTTCTATGACAGCTGTCAAATAGTCCTACTTTTATGTTGGCGGTTAATGAAAACTATAGTCCTACTTCGATGTCTATGAACTGTCCCCGTTTTTTGTTTTGAGAATCTGGTCACCCTACTTTTGTGACGTCAGGGATCAGATGCAGGTCTGTAGCCCAGGTGGATTATAGTCTTGGTAGTCCCCAGCAGGGGCGGTGAATCACCGCGGTGGCTCTTCCCCGAGGCTGATGGTACTCTGACAGTATCTTTAGGCAACGGGCATGGGGCAAAAGTGATTCAGCTCCTCTGCTGAAGCGCAGATATGGACAGAAAAGCAGCCCAGGAAGCGAGAGTTATATTCGGCAGTGCCATGAACTGTAAGTTTCTAAGAAGTAAGTTCACTAACAAATGTCACTTCATACAATATATTAATTTCTTCCTTGTCTGACAACACTAAACAAAGAGCCATGATATTCTGAGAGACCTTTTCTGAACAAACCCGAACTCATAATACTTGCATGAACCATTAGCACAATCTAACCAGAACTGGATAAACTACCACTGGTAACTAAAAACAGAGCTCCCTTCTTTTGTCTTCTGTATGACTAGTTTAGGTTCAAATACTCTCTAAAACAATACTCTATAAACCAACACGTTTCTGTGACATTATATGGGTGCTGATGCACGAGGTCATCCCATCTCATTATTTGCTTATTTAAGACAATGGATTTTCAGGGAAGTCTCATCTGAGTATTAGTTTTCCACATTCTCAGTTTTGCACTTTCTGCCCATTCATACGAAAAAAAATATAGAGAGCTCCCAATAATCAGTGCACTACTTATGGCTTACATTATAAACAGCCCCAAAAAATATAGAGAGCTCCCAATAATCAGTGCCCTACTTATGCCCTACATTAAAAACTGCCCCAAAAAATATAGAGATCTCCCAATAATCAGTGCCCTACTTATGGCCTACATTATAAACTGCCCCAAAAAAATAGAGATCTCCCAATAATCAGTGCCCTACTTATGGCCTACATTATAAACTGCCAAAAAGAATATAGAGAGCTCCGAATAATCAGTGCACTACTTATGGCCTATAATATAAACTGATAAAGGAATTGATACTATGATGACCTCAGGACGGGATGAAATATTGATTTGATAGGTTTGAATGTTTAGAAGACTGACTCAATCAGGCCATTGAATGCCAATGAAATAACACATCGGAAATAGCATGGCAAAAAAGAACTTGGCTCGAAAATCATCTGAAGAAGACATGCATTAGTCTTTTTTAACCACTCTGTATGTGCAAACCGTATGAATTTTTGATTTCACTATTTTAATATCTCACAACATTTGCGTTCACATCCGAAATTATTTGTATGTATCCAATTCAGAACTATGCAAGGTTCTGTCCATTCCTCATTTCCAATACAAATGGAACTCACTTCACATGTGAATTTTTATTCGAACCTTATTGAAAGATGTCTTGTCGCAGTTTCCGTTTTAAAATGTGCATTCCATACACAAGGGTACTGCTAATCATTGAAAATCCAAGCCATGCCTTAGCTCTCCTTGGCATGAATCCACAGAACGAGAAATAAAGAGCGAAGATCCAGATTCTGTGGAGATGGTTTGAACATCCACGGGTTCCTTTGAGACACACACATGTCCCCTATTATTAAAATGCGAATACATGCAGGCATGGTGCCAATGCAGTCATACAAGCCAGAAGCAATTATGTTTAACACAGAGGTGAGCGTGTAAAGCAGATCCCTATCTATGTTGTCGTTGAGGCATATGATAAAGTTAAAGATTTTTTCAGACAAAAACATGAAGACAACTGAAAATAAATCCCTTTCGGTAGGATCAGAACAACTATAATAGGGCATGACTAACGCTTGTTGCAGAGCGTGAATTTGGCAGCGCTTGCATGGTTGTGAAGCCGCTGGCTGTGATGTTTACCACGGTTTGCTGTGGATTAAGCATGGTAGTCGAGTAAACAAAACCTGACGAAAATGTTCATGTTGTATACAATAGCTTTTGAGTGTGTTAGTTCTCTGCTGGGCTCATTCGAAGGCCTGCAATGTTGTGGAACTGAATTTGACCTTACTGAGTAAGAAGAGGGATTGGCTGAATAGTGGAGGGCTGTTGACATGGCAATGCTCTTTACACAAGAATAGTACACACAAAATAAACTGAATGTTGATGTTGTTTAGGGAATCAGTTTATTTGTCTTGCTAATTGTGTAAACACTAGCAATCCATCAGAGATGCAAGGCTATTTTAAATAGATCTTAACAAGAGCAGCCTGACATGACCAGTGCGTCTTTAGCCTTGGAAATCTTATATTGTGAGAAATGATATCTTGAAAATGAAGCATATATGGCTCAGCTTTTTATGCTTGTACTACAACATATATTGGGAAACTTTATAGTATGAATTGTGATATGATAATGATCTTTTGCCATTTTTTCTTGTTCATGTGTACATGTGAATTTTACATCCCAGGATAAGAACGGCCATAAGCCATCATTTTTTGCTTATTGCGATTCATGCTTTTTTTTAGTTCTTGCCTACCAGACAGTACAAGCTGCCTAGTTGGAAAATAATTACTGTGGGTTTATTAAAAACTTACAGTGGGCTTTGAGCCTGCGCATTGTTTACAGTTGGTTGGCTTTCTTGTTTCTCCTATTTGCTTGCTTCTTATCCAATGGCTTTCCTTGACCATCTTGTTCCATCTTGCGTTTTTCCCTCCCCTGGAGCATAGCCTCTTTACCATACCTTTGCTTGGCTAACTCGTATTTGTCCACTGTTCACTTTTAGGAAATTCATTTTTAAAATTTTTGTTTGGAGTGCAATGTGTTTTTTAGATCTGTACCTCCTGCCTTTTTCTCCTCACTAAACTTTGTTCCTCCCCTGTACTCGTTGCTGCTGCCTTAGTCATGTGCTTTTTTCCTGCCAAAACAGCTCACTGCCATGCTCTATGTTGTTCTGTCCCACCTTTGCTTTTCCCCCCACCCCTTGTGTTGCTATCTCTCTCATGTGCTGCATTTCCCCTTCTCCCTGGCTTACTTTTTTATTTAAAATCCTCCCTGGTCACTTGCCATTCTTTCTCCCTTTCTGCTACTCAGTTGCCCCATATCCCAGTGCTTCTTTTTAAAAATATATATATTTTATTTGGAGAGTCAAGCAGCAAATTTCTGTTGATCCTTCACAAAAGCATTTTTGCGCCCATAAAAGGTTCTTTTTTAATTGACCGATGTAAGTGCCATCCACCATCTTAGTTCTGTCAATAAAAAGTGAAAGAAAATGGCACTCATTCCATTCAGTAAATTTAGGCATGTGCGATTACTCAAGTGCTCACCTACCGAATGACGCGATCCCCAACAGTGCCTATTTCATTGCCACCTTTTTTTACCAAGTGCTGGGGAAAAAAGGGGCAATGAAATAGGCACTATTTCACCAATATGCATCAGCCTTTATGAAAAACATTACCGATGCCAGTAGGTCTAAAAGGCAAGACCTACTGACTTTGACAATGTTGTTTTTAATGCAACCTTTCAGAGGTTTATACAGTTATGTGACACACATAATTTTGTAAAAATTAACATCTGCCCACAAAGCGTGCATGACAGCATTTTATTTAGCTTGAAAAATAAATAGATTCATCGACTTTAGTAATTGTACCAGTTTATTACTGTTTTGGCCAAGAGCTAGCCTCTATATCATGTGTCTTTTAACTTTCTTTCAAATCATTCAGAAGACTTTTAATATCAGGTTTCTACTTTTTTCCGTTTAATAATAATATATTTTTTAATGCTTGTGCTAGAAGTGTTTACATTTCTGTAAACTGATTCCGTAGAAGATGCTTCATTTTAGGCCTTGTGTCACGCACACAGTCAAAGGCCATGATCAAGAAGGTGCAAGCCCACTCTGAAAGAATGAACAGACAAAGATACAGCTTCAGAGTGATCCAGCGGTGTACTAACAGCAGATACTCCACTACCATATACTCACTTGGGCCCATACAACTATTTCCACTAAACAGCAAGTAGACCGCTGGGACCTTAGTTTATGCTTTTCATACTTCAAGATCTAGTTATTTCTTTTCCCTAACTAAACCTTTCACTGATCAATTAGTTCTTTCCTCTGGTCAATGGACCATTAGTTGGAACTAGTTGATGGTGATAATTTACATACCTTATTAAACATTTCTTGATTAAATGAAATAATCACAGACTCGGGAAGTTTTTAAATCTTTATCTAAATTAATTAAGCGTGAACCATCCCAAAGTTTCAGTACAAACACCCTCATTCGCAAGAGTGTCAATTCAATCAAGTTTCAATAGGCATTAGCAATTCAAATCCACACAATAACTATGCTCAGAAAGAAAAGGACAGAGAGAGAAGGACATCTATCAATACGATATATTTATATTTACCAAGTATGGTGTGAAGACCAACCCCCTGGCCAAAGGGCTGGTAAGGGTCCCCCGGGATAGATCAGGAGACAAAGACTTCAGGACAGGAATCAGGACAGGATACTTCACCTCTCTAGTTACCGACGACTGCGTCGCACCCCTCTCTGACACTCTCTTCCTCCTCGTGGTTCTTCCGCGATCTTCTTTCTAACCCAATTAAGTCAAATAGATGGTTCTGCATTCGATTTCTTCATCAGCGTCTCACTGCATCAGCACCACCCCCAACGCCCACAGCATCCCGAGCTCTGCTTCTGTGCTCCCGTTAAGCTAAACTAACTAACTAAAACTACCTCAATTATACCTTTCCATAACCATGTACCACCCATTAATGTTTCAATTTCCCCAAACACTAACTCTGATTGGACAGGCGAAGGGGAGATGATCGTCACACCATGCTTACATTTCACTTATTTCTTTAAACCATTGTATTCAAATCCCTCCCCTCAAAATTTATTAAATCATTTCCTTTCCCATACATTTCCAAACTTTATTAATACAAAATGTTGCAACGTTATGAATAAAGCTCCTTCATATGAACTCTTCACCCTCATGTTCCCAGGGCACATCTTTGCTGGCCTTGGACGCGTGACAAGTCCTTACTCATCTTTATTTATTCTCTCTCTGGTGCGCATGCGTGGGGTCAAGTCAGTCAGCTCGATTCAGACAAGTGCAGAAGGCCCAAATGCGCACTAATAATAAAGTCAAAAGAAGAAATGTTATTTAAAAAAAAAAATGGTTTCACTGTACACCACCAACCTCTACTCTAACCCACTCCAATTATTATTACCCTTTCTGCATTTGCGTTAGTATAAAACTTATTTTCTATTTCAGCCCAGCAGGTGCCATGCATGTGAGCTTTCAAGCGGCCATTTTATCGTCTATTGCGCAGGGGCAAGAATTTCCCTCCAAGCATTAGTACGTCATACCACGTAGATGCAGTAGACGCACGCGCAGTAAAGATCCCCTGTTAAAGTGCGTTTTAGTCCTTCGTTCATGTTGTTATAATTAGTAAACACATAGGCAAGCTTCATCTTCCCACGTTTCTTTTTCTAAATGCGAATTATTAATTACAAACACGTTGTTAGTAATCCGTTAATGAGTTTAAACGAGAGGATTGCTTCCGAGCAAATCTCATTTACGAGCCCTAGCTCCATCAATCCCCTCTCTGATGGCATCTTAAGCCCTCACAAAATTACCCATCCCATCCCAGATACCAACTTTAGCACTTCTCAATTTTCTCTATTTCTCCTTTCAATTTTTCATCAATCAACTCGTTTCCTTCTAAATCTCTCATTTTCTTATATAATCTGCCTTTCATTTCTTCCAGCTGTATTTCATCATATTTTCTTTTGCATTTCTGTCCCTTTCCTTTTCTTTCAAAATGTACTTTCTCTTTCTTACCTCTTCTACAACACTTATATGTAATCATTATTATCATCACTACTGTTATTAGCATAACTAATGGTATTATTATTTGACCTAGAAAACCCTTCCCAAAACCAACAAACCATTTCCCTATTGATGTTATACTTTTTGTTAGTCTTCCCCACACACTGTCAACCTCCAGTTTGGTCAAGTCTTTATGCATTCTTGTAATGTTTTCAATATATCCATTCCTTTCTCTGCTCTTGTCCGGAATATAAGTGCAGCAATGTTGAATTTTCAACATGCCACAGACTCCACCTTCTTTTGCTAACAATATATCAAGAGCAAGACGGTTCTGTAAAACCATAGACCTGATTGCAACCATTTCTGTGTTAATCATTAAGAATCCTCCTGCAGTGTCTGTAGAAAGACGATCAACTATGGTTGATAACTTACAAATTCTCTGTGAATTCAGAATTACTCCAACTGAGGGTATCAGTGCACTAAAAATATCTCCTACAATTTCAGAAAAACTAGCTCTTCTTCTACGTGTTAGTCCATTAGAATTTCCATAGGTTCCACTGATTTTATCTACATGATAGATCTTTGGAAAAACTATTCCAAAGTAGCAGCTCCCATACCATCTTGCGGGTAACCTATAATAGGCATTGCTCCCACAAACATAATACACTCCTGGAAACACAGGATCAGTTCCCCCTTTTAGTCCCCACCCTCCTAAAATTAGGAAGTTGTGTTCACATTCACTGGAACCAATGTAATTATTGTTATAATCTGTCTTTAATCTATGGAGGCAGAATTTTCCCTTTTTCACAAAATCCAGGGACATCGCAGCATGAGCCTTGCCATTTGCATAGATTCCCTCCTTCCCAACCCATGGAGGTACATGGGTTTTCTGTTCAGTTGCCTTCTTTTTTAAATTCTGTCTCCTTTCTTCTACTAAATCCCAAAAATCTTTTTCTTCTTTTCTTAATGTACATGTTAGATTATCCTTATGTGCCTGAACTAAATCTATTGAACTCATTGTTATGAAAAATTCACCCATAAACTGTGCATTTTTACTACTAGCCACTGGTTTCATATTCTTTCTAATAGGTAACTCAGAAAATACTACATCTATATCTGAATAAAAATATTGAAGTCTCCCTGTAGCATAAAATAAACTTGACAAAATACCACATGACACACCATACGTTAAAGGTATATGGTGATACGTCATCCCTTCTGATACTGATGAGGGTAACTTCATACACACGTAGCAATTATTAATCTCCATAGTGCTAACATATTGAAATAACAATTTAATAAACACATTAGAGGACGTATTATAGTCTGATTCATTATGATGGTTTGCTTCATCTTCTACCCCTATTTCTATTTCAGTTTCTTTTATTCTATCCACGTTAACATTAGTATCTGTATTATTCTTGTCACTTGTTTTCATTAACAAAGGTACTCCTACTGTTAGGAATAACCATACTAATGCTGCTAATAAAATACTACAAAAACAAAATCTAAAACATTTTCTTTTTAATCCACGCTTTGGTTTCCCGGTAACTTCAATTTCTGCCATTTTATTCCTGAGAATTTTTTTTTTCTCTTATCTTTTCTTTGTCCGTTTGGCTTTCCTTTTCGTTCTTAAGGAGGCCTCAATTTGCTTTCATCAATCTGAACAGTATGAATTTTTTCTGTTTCATCAGTCAGATCTAGGGATTCAAATTCCTCGAGTATGACGTAAGTCCATTCAGGAGCCTTGTATCTCCTGTTTAAATTTCTCAATCTTGGACTTCTTCGAGTTATCTTTGCCAAAGTTTGTTTAGATTGTGTTTGACTTGTGACTTCGTTTACTTGTTCTGGGCTCTTTTCAGATTTTCTCAAATGATATTTTAGTTTCTTTATTCCAGTCGGCCAATTGTCTTCCTTTCTGATTCTTTTGATTTGCACTGCGTTTTCACCTTCTTTATCTCCTTGTAAAGTTCTTTTTATTTCATTTAATCTAGGCACAATCTGTTCTGTTTCTCTGTTTTCTGTGCTTGTACCTTCTTTTACTTCCACCTGCTCAGGTTTTACCGTATTTTGTTCTTCTTATTCCTGAGCTTGTTCTTCTAATTCTATATGACCCTGTTCAGGTCTTACTTCAAACCTTTCTTCTTCTGCCTGAACCTGCTTTTCTAACTCTATCTGATCCTGTTCAGGTCTTAATTCAAACTTTTCTTCTTCCGCCTGAACGTGTTCTTCTATTTTTCCCTCCTCAAGTTCGTGTGAATCTTTTTAATTTTCCACCTGAGTGTGTTCTTCTTCCCCTGTCTTTTCCTGACTAATTTCCTGTATTTTCAGTTCTGTTCTTCTTCTGGTTTCAATGACATCATCAATTATTTCAGTCACTGGTATCCAGTCTTCCTGACTTGTACTTGGCTGTTCATCATATGGTTGTCTTTCAGAATCTATTACTCTAGATTCTTCAATTTCACAGTTTACAACTCCTGACGCTTCAGCCTGCTCAGTCAGTGGTTGCTCTTGTTGTTCTGATGGGCTTGGAACTCTTCTGGTATGGCTGGTATGAATCCAGTTGGGCAAACCTGCACACTTCACTGCTGTGGTAGTGACTAGTATGACTTGCCGCGGTTTGTCCCACCTTGGTGCTAGGCACGACTTTCTTGCGTGTATCTTCACTAGCACCCAATCTCCAGGATTCAAATCATGCGCTTGGTCTGGCTGTCTTTCGACTGCGTCTTCTCCAACCTGGTGAGAGACAGAACGCATCATTTCAGCCAATCCTTTGCAATAGTCCAATACCAGATCATCAGTTATACTAATTAGTTTATTTCCAGGAATAAATGCCTGTCTCATGGCTCTTCCCATGAGAATCTCATGTGGGCTCATTCCTGTTTTTCTGTCTGGAATACTTCTGAGACCCATCAATACAAGAGGTAATGCATCTGGCCATTTCAGATTTGTGGATGCACACACCTTTCCCAATCTTGACTTGATTGTGCCATTCATTTGCTCAACAATTCCAGAAGCCTCTGGACGATAAGCACAATGCAGTTTTTGTTCAATGTTAAATGCAGCACAGATTAATCGAATTATTTCATTATTAAAATGAGGGCCTCTATCTGATTCCAAAGTGACTGGAAAACCAAATCGCGGAACTAGCTCCCTCAACAACAATTTTGCAACTGTGAGACTGTCATTTCTTTGAGTGGGATAGGCTTCCACCCATCTTGAGAAAAGGCATACTATGACAAGTATATATTTCAGTCCATTGCATGGGGGCAATTCAATAAAATCTAACTGTAATCTAGTGAAGGGTCCTTCTGCCTTCCCAATCTTTCCCCAGCTTACCACTGTCTTCCTACCGGGATTTTGCTGCTGACAGGTTAAGCATCTTTGGCAAAGGCTTTCTGCGACTACACTGAGTTTCGGATTGTACCAACTCTGTCTGAATAGCCTGATCATTGAGTCTCTCCCTATGTGTGTTGCTCCATGATACACTCTTGCCATTTTTGAAAGCAAACAATCTGGCATGACTGGTCTTCCATCTAATTACACCCATCCCTCATCATGTGGTCTCTTTGTACAGGCTGCCTTTATCCAAATTTCCTTTTCCTTTTCCTCAACTTCTGCCTGCAATTGTCTAATCTCATCCCTTGTTTCTGGTACTGAGAAAAACATAAGTTGGCATCTGGTTTCACCCGTTTCAATTTTTCTGTTTATGGCCACTGTATTTTTGGCACAGTACTTGGCCACTTGTTCAGCATAATTATTGCCAGCAGTCACATAGTCATTTCCTGACCGATGTGCAGCACATTTTACAACTGCTATCTCTTTTGGCAATTGTAATGCTTCCAACAAATCCTTCACATTTTTGCTGTTTCTGTTAGGGGATCCTGAAGAAGTGAGAAATCCCCTCTGCATCCAGAGCTGGCCGAAGTCGTGCACAACCCCGAACCCATATTGACTGTCCGTAAATATGGTTACTCTCCAATTTTTCCCCTTTTTGCATGCCATTGTTAAGGCAACCAATTCAGCTACTTGTGCAGACTTGACCCCAGGTAAACAGGATGCTTCAATTACCCCAGATATTTTACAAACAGCATATGCAGCACTTAGTCCTCCCTCTTGTGTTCTGAGGCAGGAGCCGTCTACAAATAACTCATGGTCAGCCTCTTTCAAAGGTGTCTCTTTTATGTCCGGCCGGGGCTTCGTGCATAACTCAGTCACTTCCAAACAATTATGATCACTCTCATCTCTCGCTTCTTCATCGCAGGGGTCTGGCAATAGGGTAGATGGGTTCATGATCGTACACCTTATCACAGTCACATTCTCAGCTCCCAAAATCACTCTTTCATACTTGGTCAATCGGCTAGGGGTGAGATGTTGTGTTCTTGTTCTTGTCAAAAGAATCTCAACTGAGTGTGGAACAAAAACTTTTACCGGATGTCCCATCATTATCGACTCACTTTGCTCCAGGCTCATACAAGTAGCAGCTACTGCTTTTAAGCAGCCAGGTAATGCTGAAGCCACTGGGTCCAATGTAGCTGAAAAATATGCCACTGGACGTCGACTCAATCCATGTTTCTGTGTTAAAACTGAAAGTGCACAATTTTCTCTCTCACAGCAAAATAATGCAAAGTGTTTTGAATAATCAGGCATGCCCAAGGCAGGAGCCTCACACAAACAATTTCGCAATTTCACAAATGCCTCTATGCATTCATCATTCCAATCAATCGGATCTTTTGCTCTTTTCCGGATCATCTGTATCAATGGTTTTGCTAACATCGAAAAACCATTGATCCATTGCCTACAGTATCCAACCACTCCTAAAAACATTCTCATTTCTCTTTGAGTCTGTGGTAATTGCATTTCTTTAATTATTTTTATTCTTTCCGGTGTCACTTTTCTAACTCCTCTTTCTACTTTATGCCCTAAATATCTAACTTCTCGTTGACAGAATTGTAACTTCTCTGGAGACACCTTGTGTCCTCCTTCAGCCAAATGATTCAGTAATGCAATTGTGTCTGTGACACAATCTTCTCGTGTTTTTGATGCCACCAGTAGGTCATCAATGTACTGGACCAAAACAGATTTTCCAGGCATGATCAATGACTCTAGCTACTTTTTCAAAATCTGATTAAAAATTGAAGGACTCTCTGTGTACCCTTGAGGGACTCGACACCATGCGTAAATATGATCCTCAACTTAGACGTAAAAAGATACTGGCTGTCTGGGTGCAAAGGAATAGAAAAGAACGCTTGGCATAAATCAATTACTGTAAGCCAACCTGCATTCCAGGGTATCTGATAAAGGATCACTGCTGGATTTGGCACTATTGGACAACATGGCACTACAATTTTATTTATTTTCCGTAAATCCTGCACTATCCTATACTTTCCGCCAGGCTTTTTCAGTCCCATTATTGGTGAATTGCAGGGACTACCCATCACTTCTTTTAAAATACCTTGGTTAACCATTCGTTCAATTTCTGGAATAATTCCTGCTTTTACTTCTGGACTCATCTTTTACTGTCAGGTGTTTGGATACACTGCACCTTCTTTCACTGTCACTTTAACTGGGTCTATATTTGTCATTAGTCCAATGTCTTTTCCTGTAAAATCCCACACTTCTGGATTAACTGTGGTTCTCAACTCTTCTGGTAATTCATTCTCAGTCATTAGTGAAAACATTTCATCTACTTCTGTTCCCTGTTTGGCTAGCATCATCTTGTATACCACGTCTTCATCAGGGGTTTGGAAAGCGACACCATCTGGTGTACAATAGATCGTGCAATTCATCTTGCACAAAAGATCTCTTCCCAACAGATTTACAGGACTGGAATCGCAAACTACGAACCGATGCATTTCTTTAAAATTTCCAATATGCACTTCCATTGGTTTGGTGATTGGGGTTCTAATCTGTTGGTTTGACATGCCAACAACTTGGATTGATTCTCCCGAGAAGGGTAGGTTTGGGATGTATGCTGTTCTCACTGTAGACCTGGTAGCACCAGTATCCAATAGGAAAGTAATGTCTTTACCTTCTACTTTCCCATCCACAAATGGACCTGACTGATCTACCGGCAAGGATGTGCCAAGCACGCACTCCTCTTCCTCCCCCCTCAGGCATCGTCATTGGGTAGGATCTGAATTTTCCTCATCATTCTGCAAAAAATATTGTGTAATTGTTCTATTATTCTTACAACTTTCTCCTTGAAATCCGGTGTTCGCACTGAAACTTTGATGATTCACAAAATTTGGCATAGGAGCTGGTGGCACCTGATATTGTGGAGTAACTACCTGTTGCGTCTGATTCATAAGTACTTCATTCTGCATCTGTGGGATTAAATTTTGATTTGGCCCATTATTACTCTTATTATTCTGAGTACTCTTACAGTCTTTCTTCCAATGTCCAAGCTTTCCGCACGCATGACAAGGAAACTTCTTTTTCGCTTCTTCTCTGTCCATTCATCCCCTATATATATTACCATTCGCTCCCTGATTTTTCTGACTCTGTTCTTTCGCTTGATTATTATTTTGGTCATTTGTTTTCTCTTCTTGCTGTTCTGCCAATTTAACTTGTGCCCACATCATTTTCTCTTTTAGCTTCCTACGCCTGGACTCAATGTCATCTCGGCAATATTTCGCGTACTTTAGAATCTCATCCACTGTCTTGCCTTGCCAACACAACATGTGCTGCTGTATCATCTGACTAATCTCTGGTTTCAAACCATATACAAACCGATACACAAAATGTCCCATATCCTTGTCACCAATATTCTCAAAACCACTATACTGCTTAAACACCTGTAATAACCTCTCATAATATGCATGTACAGTTTCATTTGGTTCTTGGGTTGTTCTATCTATCTTCACCCAGTCTGTTTCTTTAGGAGGAATTTTCCCTTTCAAATACGTAATCACTTGGTGATACTTTTTCATCACCTCCTCCGAGGGTGCTCCTGTCTTTGCATCTCTAGCATACTCCTCATTAGTCCAATCAATTGTAATTTTGCATTCTGTCCATAAATCAGCGGGTACCACTATATCAAATAGACCATCCAAGTCTTTCAATAAAACCTTCGAAACCTTCACAAATCTCTCTACCTGTTTGTAACATTCAACTGGTTTTTCTCTCAGCTTTGGAAAATCATTTGTAAATGACAAAATATCTTGTCTACTCCAAGGAACATGAACATATCCACCTCCAGGAACCTCTCTCATTGGACACAATTTTTCCGCTTTGCTTGTTTCTCTTACTGGAATTGCAGCTGCTGCTTCTCTCGCTTGTACTTCCTCTTTCTTTCCTATCCATCTAATTCTCCATTTATCAATGTCTCCCCATTTTCGCAAAATGTTCATTAATTCTTCTATCTGTAGTCTCTTTCCAGAAGCATTTACGGTTTCTAAATCCTTATCAGTAAAGTCCACTCGATATGGTTTCTGCAGCAACTTTGACTTCCCTATGTCTTTTCCAATCTCTGAAGCAACTTCAGTCAATTTCTCATGAAATACTCTTGCTCTCCTTGTTATACTCTTACATAAAAACAATAATTCCTCATCATTATAAGTGTTTGATGTTTCTGTGCCCACACATCCTGTCATCATCTCTTCCAATTCCACTTTCAATCTGCTGATGTCTAAAATCCTTGGTGTTGGGTTCTGATTATCTCTTTCCTGTGCCCATCTTTCTATTTCTTCCGAGGTGACTAATGTTGCGCCTCCAGTTCCAGTATGAACCAAAGGTCTTCTTTCTCTCAAATTCATGGGAGTAACTCTCTTTGGAGTTTCCGTCAAAGGTTCCACATTAGGGAGATCCATTAATGAAATAATTGACTCACTTTCACTAACCTGATCATCTGTCATTATTATTTCTTTTCTAGGACTATTTAGTGGAATTGTCACAGATTGTGGTTTCTGGCAAATATTATTATCTCCATACAAGGGGATTACCGGACCAATGGTCACTGGTACTGTCAAGGCTTCAGTATTCAAATTTAATTGACTTATCTTCTGAACTAGTTCTTCTCTAGTTTTATTCAAAGCATCTCTTTCATTGTCCTGCAACACTCTGTTTTATGACGTCTCATGCAAAATCTGTGGGGTTAATGGCATTCCCATTACTGGTGCACTTGGGGTAACCTTACTAGTTGCTTCCTGATACGGTGGTGGAGTTTTAATTAAAATATCCTCCAACAACTCGGCATCTGATTCACCATATCCTGCTGTGTTCATGTGTTTCGTTTTCTCCTTACACTTTCCTCCAGACTGTTCCTCAGCCATTAACACTGGATATAAACCTTCTCATACCATAGCTCTCCTCCATTGTTTCATCTGCCCTTTGCGTGACTCATGCAAGTGTCTGGGAAAGAATCCTCTATACCTTCCACCTCTGCATTTCTCTCTTTCATATGACTCAGTCTCCCATTCTTCCAAAGCCTCATATTGAGTTAACCTAGGTCTAGGTTCCAAATCATTCATTTTCAATCTCAAATTCTGAACAATCCTCCCATTAAATGTACCATCTTTAGGAAATGCTAACACTCCATCATCCTTCGTATATTCTATCCAATTTTCCAACCACACGCAAGTATGATATCCTCTTTCCATTATCATAAAAGATGCTGGTGTCTTCGGTGGCGGAATAGGAATTCCCTCTCTAGTCAACACAGGCTTATCCTTTACAAATAAATTCTTAATTTTCTTAAAAAATGACATCTTTCTTTTTTCTCCATACATTCTTGAGGAACGGTGTAGGAAATTGTATTCTGCAAACCCTTGAAATCTTCTACCTGTACGTCTTGCACTAACAGTCAAATCAAAATCCTGCATACAATTTTTCTCTCCGCCAATCCTAGCGCGGCTTCTAACTAGCTATCCAATCAAATCAGGCTCATGCTCGTGATCTGACCAATGCCAGCGCGGCCTTTTCCTGACGTCAGTTCTGCTCCTAACTACTGACCCCTCCTTTACAAGGCTGCTGCTGTCACACGCCCGCTGTTTCTACCAATCCCAGCGCGGCTCACTGTGACATCAGTACCACTCCGGCAACTGACCCTCCCTTCACAAGGTAATACAAAAAACTTATTTCTTGATATTTTCTTTAAAATTCTTTGTTATTAACGACATAAAAACATTCGCTACTCTGTCTGTTCCACTAAATCAAAGCATAGTTTATTTCCTTCTACTGCGAGTAAAACCTTCCGCTTACTCTTCATATAAGCTCCAGAGAACCTGCTACTCCTCCGGTGTCACCCGTTTTGGGAAATTTGAGACCAAAGTTTCACCAGCGAACTCCTTTTGCTGTCAATCTAGCTCGGAAGAACCTGCTACTCCTTCAGGGTTACCCTTTCTAGGTGATATAATGCCTAAAGTTTCACTAGCGAACTCTTTGCTATCAATCACTCTTACGCAGAAAATAGTCCCTATTTTAACACTGCCAGCCCTACCTAGCTTCTCAGTGTTATTCCAACAGCCGAGTAACCTCACTGCAGTGTGGTTTTTATCGCCAACCGCTATTCATTCCCCGGGAATTTTCCAGACAACATAAAATAAGACGCTAACTCTTTTGTTAAAACATAAATCAAAAATCAATAATCTATACTTATCACCAAACTAGTCAATAATAACCATAACACTTCTACCAGAAAACTGATCCAGCGGTGTACTAACAGCAGATACTCCACTACCATATACTCACTTGGGCCCATACAACTATTTCCACTAAACAGCAAGTAGACCGCTGGGACCTTAGTTTATGCTTTTCATACTTCAAGATCTAGTTATTTCTTTTCCCTAACTAAGGGGGTGATTAGGATGTAGGGCAGATCGCCACCGCCCGTATGGCGGTGGCGATCTGCCCGCCATTTCCCACCGCCCGCCTCACATTTCCCCACCGCCATATTAGTATGGCGGTGGGGACCCAGGCGGACAGAAAGACCGTCCGCCGGTTTTCTGCCGGTAGGCAATCCGCCCGGGCGGGAAAGGCCTGCAATATGGTTGCGGTGCCTTGCAGGCACCGCCATCCATATTAGGATGGTCGGCGGTGCAGGGCTTTTGCATGGCGGTGACTCCGCCATGGAAAGCCAGGCGGAGAATGCTTTTGGGGGCCCGTTGCGGGCCCCCTGGGGGGTGGAGGGGTAGGGGGCTGCACTTGGGGGGTACCCATGGTACCCCCCAACATTGGCATGCACAAGATGGCAGGCACCGCACGGTGCCTGCCACCTGTATGCCAGCTAGTGGCGGGCGGTGCTGTGTGCACCGCCCGCCACAATGCTGGGAATGGAGGATGCCACCGCCACGGTGGCGGTGGCATCCTAATCGCTGGTGCGGGACCGCCGCACCACTGGCGGCCGGTCCCAGCACCGCTAGGGTGGCGGGCGGACGAAAGTCCGCCCGCCATCCTAATAGGCCCCTTAACCTTTCACTGATCAATTAGTTCTTTCCTCTGGTCAATGGACCATTAGTTGGAACTAGTTGATGGTGATAATTTACATAACTTATTAAACATTTCTTGATTAAATGAAATAATCACAGACTCGGGAAGTTTTTAAATCTTTATCTAAATTAATTAAGCGTGAACCATCCCAAAGTTTCAGTACAAACACCCTCATTCGCAAGAGTGTCAATTCAATCAAGTTTCAATAGGCATTAGCAATTCAAATCCACACAATAACTATGCTCAGAAAGAAAAGGGCAGAGAGAGAAGGACATCTATCAATACGATATATTTATATTTACCAAGTATGGTGTGAAGACCAACCCCCTGGCCAAAGGGCTGGTAAGGGTCCCCCAGGATAGATCAGGAGACAAAGACTTCAGGACAGGAATCAGGACAGGATACTTCACCTCTCTAAATACCGACGACTGCGTCGCACCCCTCTCTGACACTCTCTTCCTCCTCGTGGTTCTTCCGCGATCTTCTTTCTAACCCAATTAAGTCAAATAGATGGTTCTTCATTCGATTTCTTCATCAGCATCTCACTGCATCAGCACCACCCCCAACGCCGACAGCATCCCGAGCTCTGCTTCTGTGCTCCCGTAAAGCTAAACTAACTAACTAAAACTACCTCAATTATACCTTTCCATAACCATGTACCACCCATTAATGTTTCAATTTTCCCAAACACTAACTCTGATTGGACAGGCGAAGGAGAGATGATCGTAACACCATGCTTACATTTCACTTATTTCTTTAAACCATTGTATTCAAATCCCTCCCCTCAAACTTTATTAAATCATTTCCTTTCCCATACATTTCCAAACTTTATTAATACAAAATGTTGCAACATTATGAATAAAGCTCCTTCATATGAACTCTTCACCCTCATGTTCCCAGGCCACATCTTTGCTGGCCTTGGACGCGTGACAAGTCCTTACTCATCTTTATTTATTCTCTCTCTGGTGCGCATGCGTGGGGTCAAGTCAGTCAGCTCAATTCAGACAAGTGTAGAAGGCCCAAATGCGCACTAATAATAAAGTCAAAAGAAGAAATGTTTTTTTTTTTTTTTTTAAATGGTTTCACTGTACACCACCAACCTCTACTCTAACCCACTCCAATTATTATTACCCTTTCTGCATTTGCGTTAGTATAAAACTTATTTTCTATTTCAGCCCAGCAGGTGCCATGCATGTGAGCTTTCAAGCGGCCATTTTATCGTCTATTGCGCAGGCGCAAGAATTTCCCTCCAAGCATTAGTACGTCATACCACGTAGATGCAGTAGACGCATGCGCAGTAAAGATCCCCTGTTAAAGTGCGTTTTAGTCCTTCGTTCATGTTGTTATAATTAGTAAACACATAGACAAGCTTCATCTTCCCGCGTGTCTTTTTCTAAATGCGAATTATTAATTACAAACATGTTGTTAGTAATCCGTTAATTAGTTTAAACGAGAGGATTGCTTCCGAGCAAGTCTCATTTACGAGTCCTTGCTCCATCAAGAGGACTGAATTATACATGGTCTGATGCTTGCGGGCTGCAGATTGGACGTCTGAGTGATTAGAGCAGGAGGAATACAGTCAAAAGAAATCTATTCTGTGAGAGAAACAGTGGAGTTGGATGATTTCTGGGAAAATGGGCAAGCATATTCACACGAGCTATACTTTTGTTCAGAGAGTCAACGGACCTCATATTGACGTCTCCTCATACAGTAGCCCAATTACCATCCTCTGAAAAAAGTGACAGTGTGGTATTGTAACATACTGTAATTAACGGGTATGTGCATAATGCAATTCATACTCAAGTTTCCCTTTTAGTTTTTTGTTCTGTCACCCACCCCAAGTCCCGCACTTCTATGTAGTAATACTTTGGGCTCTTGCTTCATTAGAGTCCTGATGAAGATCGTATTATTTCAAAGGATCGAAATGCTGCCGACAATTAAGGTGGACCTGCTTTAATATATTCAATTTGTACTATTTTGACAGTAACATTTTGGAAATTATGATACACATATATTTCTGTACATTTCATGTGTGTATCACATTCTGCTTGAGCACCAAAAACACTTGTTCACCTCACTGCACTGTCTTCTTTATTGGTTGAAATTCATTGATTGTTATGATGGATTATTAAATGTGAAGAACCATTATTTGGAGTACATGATTAATTGTTTTTTTTATTAGGGACCACTGTTCTTTGTACTTGTTTGAAACCCCAGGTTCTAGTGATCACAGGCTATCCCTTGTGTTATAGAACATACCAATCTCTGGCAGGCAAGTCCAAGCTTCATCAAAAGGACCGTGCATTGAAAGACTGCTCCATGATACTAGGCTCATTAACCAGTGACTTATGAGCACCTTCTATTTGTTGCACAGAGAGAAGATGGAAAACTGCATTTTTTGAGCCACAGACTTGTCGTGCAGTAAGAATAAATGGACAAAGGAGAGCAATTCAAGTAAGGATGGGGAGGACACATTTGCACAACCCAACAGAGCTGGATGAATGTTCATGTTTAAACTTGCTCTGATTGAAGGGTGGATAAACTTCCTTTTGGGATCTAGTGCTGATGAGTAATGAAATAAACAAAATAAAGTTGTTTCATTAGGGTATTCATCAGTTGGTGTCACAACCAGATTCTGAAGGTGAATCTGAAGATCTATTGCTATTTCTACTGTGCTGTGTGCCCATTTTGCATTCTGCTGAAGTACTCTCATTTTTTGAGGCATAGAATATTTTAGGGCTCACACCTACCACCTTTTTCTTTTTTTCTCAAACTTTCTTTATTGATTTTCCAGGCATAGAAAGTATAGATAAGAGGATGTCAGGGTATGAGATCACCATTACAAAATAAATACCAAAGTTCAGAACAGTGTCATACATACAGGTCCACTGGTGTGCAAATAATTTGAGAAGATACCTGTTTACATCATCATCATTTAGCATGTCTTAATCAATCACAATGCCCAATATAACCCCTACCCCCCCAACCTCCCACAATGATGGGAACGATAAGCAAAATCTGTGCATGTGCGGGATAGCTATAAGTAAAGCTTGTGTGTGATAAGTGGAAGTGGGTATATTAGGAGGAGCGCTGGAGGCATAGCAGGGTTAAAGGTCAGGGCCCCCTCAGAGAATGTGGATGCTTATAGCTGAAAGAGATCGAGCGCTCCCGTACACCTGGGATGAGAGAAGAGAGGGAGGCAGATGGACAGAAATCTCACCAAGGGGCTCACATGTATTTTCTGCAATCTGTAGGAATATCAGTCATCTGCTCCATAATAAGGCCCAGCCCAGTGGTGGGGTGCCACTGAGAGAGTGAGGGTGCTTCAGGTGTCTTCCAAGCAGCCACCAGTGCCATCTTAGCCACACACAAGCACAGCCATAAGATAGGGCGATCTGCTGCCGTTTGATGTTTAAGGGACGAGTCATGCAACCCCGAAAGAACAAACTCCGGTGTGTGAGGAAGAGGGCAGCCTAAAATCTCCCTCATCTGTGCTAAGATCTCTATCCAATAAGGGCGTATCACTGGGCAATCCCACCAAATGTGTTGAAAGTCTCCCAAGAGCCCACATCCCCTCCAACATCTGTTCGATGTCCCTGGAAATATTTTATGAAGTTTTGCTGGATGTAGGTACCAATCATAAAGCACCTTATAGTGAGCAATTAAACCCATTGATCTGTTGAATCTGGGGCTATCATTCCAGAGTTACTTCTATTGTTCCAGGGCAAGTGCTGTACCTAAAATCTGGTCCCAGAGAGGTATGTGTCTAGGAGTAGTAGTGCTGACAGAGGAGACCAGGATCTAATATAGGAAGGAAATACAGCACCTGCTCCATCCTGGAGGTGCACAAAGTTCTCCATGGTTAGTAGATCCATAGTGGCCGACTAAAGCACCTCTGGCTACATCTCCCAGTGTATCAGCTGGCTGCAGTTGTAAAGCTCTGTGACTGTCAGGTTAAAATCATGGCGACAATTGTCAAATGTAAGGTTCTCCCACCCATGGAAGAGGTTGGATATGCTTAGGCAACCTCCCTTTCGCCAAACCTTGAAGGGCCCTGGGGTTAAAGCTGGTGGAAAGGCAGTTTTGTAATGTATAGGGGTGTAAGGTGAGGGAAAGGTCATCAGGTGATGTAGCCGGGTTACCTGATCCTAGACTTTCAGAGTCCCTCTAGTCAGTGTGCTTAAGTAGGCATTGGGAGGGCGATTGGACTTAGGTTTTCACAGAATATCCCAAATCATTCTTCCCATCACCGTCCTGTCCATAGTACGCCTGGGCACAGTTTGCAGAGTTCTTCTACACGGAATTCCGCGAAGTGCCGAAAAAACTCTGCCACGCTTTGCGGAGTTCTGTAAGAGGCAGAGTGCGGTAAGTCAAGCTGCTTGAGCTGATTTTTAGCTCTGGGAGTTTGTCCTGCACTGTAAAATCAGCACGAACAGCACAACGTGCAGCGCAAGAGGGTGCTTCTTCTTTCTGCCGCTTGACTAGATGTTTTGCTAGAGTGGCAGCTTCCTCAACGCGAGAGGCAGGTTTCTCAACGCGAGCGCTAGTGCCCTGCAGCGGCCACCCACATTGAGAAATCTTGCCTGGAGATGGTCTAGCATATGATTTTCATTGCTCGCGCTTGTCAACTTAATGTTGGTAAGCTGAGCAAGGGGAAAACTCTGCACCACTTTGTTGAGCTTTTCAAAACTCTGCGCACTACGCGGAGCGTGGAGTGGGCAAAACTCTGCGAACTCCACCGGCGGGGCGGAGTTCACCGCCCACCCCTAGTCCATATGTAACC
Source organism: Calotriton arnoldi (assembly GCA_963921515.1). Lineage (NCBI taxonomy): Eukaryota > Metazoa > Chordata > Amphibia > Caudata > Salamandridae > Calotriton > Calotriton arnoldi. The sequence continues at coordinate 133,232 of CAWUFW010002217.1, forward strand.
AGTGTTTATTGGATTCCATCATTCCGTTATCACTCGCAGTTGTGCCGGTTTGTAGTAAAGAGGAAGATACGAAAGAGCCAAATCCCCCACCTCCTTAGAAAGTGTCAAAAGTTTTTGCGATAGGCGAGCTCTACGATTTTGCCAGATGAAGGCAGTGAACATGGAATGAAGAGTCAAAAAGAAGTCTCGGTACACGTCAATAGGAAGACCTTAGAAGAGATATAAGATTTTCAGTAACAATGTCGGGGCAGATTTACAATAAACTAACGCAGCACGGTGCAGCAAGTCATTTTGCTGCGCCGTGCTGCGTTAGTTTGGAAAGCACAGCGATGCAACATATTTACAACAATATGTCGCATCTCTGTGCTTCCCCCTGCGCTGGCGCACAAACTGCTGCCATGCGCCGACGCACGAACCCTTGCACCATGGTGCAAGGATGCTTGCGTCATGGGGAGATTGTTTTTGTTCAGGAAGGGAACCCTTCCTGAACAAAAACAATCATTAGAGGTGATTTCCTCTTTCAATGTGTGCTGCAGAATGCAGCACGCACAGAAACAGGAAACAAAAACGAGGAGAAATGAATTCATTTCTCCTCGTTGCACCTCCCTACGCCTCCCCTGGGGAGGCGTAGCATTGACATGCATTTCCAGATTCTGGAAATGTGTCTCGTTCCATGGGTGTTGCGTGGGAACACCCACAGCAACACCCATGGAAAGCCCCTTTCACGCAAAGTGCTGCGTGTTAAGGGGCCATATTTACAAGGACAGGAAAAGCCACGCAGTGTGGCTTTTCCTGTCCTTGTAAATATGGGGCATTATATTGCGCTGCCAGTGCATCACAAAAAGTGACGTACTGGCAGCGCAAGGGGCTTGTAAATCTGCCCCGTCATTTTTATTGCATTGATGCGACCTAACCAAGTCAGAAATAGCGGGCCCAGTTCTTTTTTTTTGTGTGTGTTGCAATTCTTTATTGGACAGCCAAATATGCGATACAGAGGCACAATACAGACACAAGGGGGGAGGGAGGGTACGGATGCGAGGGAACACAGCGGTGCAGACATTGCATACATTGACCTCATAATCACTATACATGGCATCCTGCGAAAGGATAGTCATTGATCGCTGCCCTTGTGGTCACGCACAATAGGAGCGGTGCCTCGCTCTTCTCCCAGTTCCCCTGGTACTCTGACAGGGCCACAAAGTCAGTGATGATGTCCAGCAGGGCCAGTAGAGAATGAGGGAGGTCCATGAGGGTGAAGAGTATGTACTTTACATACAAATAGATGATGGATGTCCTATCTGGCAGTGGTAAACCAGTGAGGAGCGGCGGTTGGCGGATGGTGGCCGCAAGGGGCTCCATGGCCAGCAGGTACAGCAGGGGCAATAAAGGGAAGCCCTGTCATGTTCCTCCCCAGATCGAAAAGGGTTGGGACAGGAAGCCGCCGCAATTGACCTGTGCAGTGGGACAGTCGTAGTGCCAGGGGATCTTGACGATAAATTGATCACCGAAGCCTAATCTTTTGAAGGCAGCAAAGAGGTACCTGCTACTCGATCCTGTAAAAAACCTTCTCGTCATCAAGGGAGAGGGCAAGGACCTTGTCTGGCAGGTCCTTGACCTACCATAGGGCATGGGTGAGGATACGGAGGTGGTTCCTGAATGAGCAATCAGGGAAAAGCCCTACCTGCATGCAGTGTATCAGGAATGTGATCACCTTGTGAAGCCGAGCCGCCAGTATGCCAGCAAGGATTATTATGTCCCCATTAAGTAAGGAGATGGTCCTGTAGTTGCCACATAGGAAGGTGTCCTTCCCAGCGTGGGGAGAACCGCTATCACTGCCCTGTTAGAAATGGAGCCCAGGGAGCCTGTCTGGTCAGCCTCCTGGAAGGCGGCATGGAGGGAGTCAACGACATCCTCACCCGCCCATTTGTAGAACTCCAAGGGGAAGCCTTCTTCCCCAGGAGCCCTACTGTTTTGTATGTTGTGAGTCTACCTCAATAAAAATAAATACAAAATGTTGTTAAAAGATAACTCACACAACTCATTGATTTAGTATGGATGTCTCTACTTTTGATAGTGAAAGATATAAATTGAAGATATGATGCATGAATATAGGTATTTGAATATATTTTAACTACATTAGTTTTGCATATAGCATTTGTGTTTATTGCAGTTTTTAATTCTTTTTGAATCTAGATTAATTTTAAGAATGTTGTACTGCTGATGGTGATTGATTTATTTTTTTTCGTTTATGTAATTTAGGTCACGTCAGTGATGTCTTGTTGTATATATTATTGATGTGCTTTGCGGCCTTGTAAGCTTGTTTGGATTTTAGCCTGAAAAGAAATATATTTATTACAATTCGAAGTGTACATTATCAGTGACTCACAGTGGACATCTTTATTCCACTGAATGCACATGGAAATGTTCCTGCGTTCTCATAGGAGGGGACAATCTAACAGGTGTGGCTGGTGTTAATGGGCATGAGGGGTGTCTCCCTACCACCCTGGGGAGAGAAAGAGGGTGAGAAAGAAGACCAAGCAGCTACAAACAAGTTACACTTGCTTCTCAGTAATGGACCAGTTTGAATCTGTGTTCTATTGAGGTAGGGGTTGGGGAAATTACCTGATGCTGCTTTTTGCAAAATGTGCATGTCATGGCCGGACGATATCTTCCACAATCCTGGCAAGTGATGACAAGTTGTGGGTGTGGTGGGTTTTCCTTTCCAGGTATAAGCTTTCATATGTGGCGTTATTTACAATGGCCTAGGGCAGGATTTGGATGCTTTCATTAACCGGGTACGGCTGGCTCATGGGAACATTGAACGAGTGGGTGTGTGACTGACCTTAGCATGTCAGGATTCACAGGGAGAATAAAGTACAAGTTCACCATGTCTTTGTTTCAGTACGAGTAAAGAATCATAAGGGACATTGCCTATCAACCAGAAGACTTAAATTACTGACCTAGAGATCATGGTGGCATGAATGGTTTCTCAAAATGGTGGTTACAAAACACTAAACTTGCTGCACTAGTTGTTTTCCCCATATTAGAAACATTGCTGTATTTTAGTAAGAATTTGTGAAGTGCTTCGTGCAACGTTTCGAGTGGCACACTTCACTGAAGTATCTCCCTGAGGAAGCATCTCTGGCGATGCATGCACAGTTTCCTCAGTTAGTGGTTAGGATTAGTGGTGTTGTATTTGTGACTTCAAATTTAGTGAGCAGCATCTCCCCTATCCGTCAGTCTCTTCAAACTCCATGCTACAGAAGTCTCCATTTCTGGTGAAGTAAGCATTTTTCCGATGCGTTGTGAGGACGCTCGTTTCTCGCAGTTGAATTCCCCTCATGAACCTCTTTTGGGAGCAATAATCAAGACAGTAACTCAACAAAGAACTCAGCAATTTGAAAAGAAAGAAGATTATTACTTACCAATTATTTCATCACATGCCCGACGACACCAGACATGAAGACATTGTTATTTCTAATGTATATATCTCATGAAAATCGTTGTTAGTTTTGAAAACAAGCTCTGACAAGACAACCACATACTTAATGCAATTGTTATCATACACAAAAGAGTTTCTATGAAGAATAGAGACAATATTCATTTTAGAAAAATAAAGAATTATTTAAACATCCTTTGATATACCAAAGAAGAGAAGCAAAGGCCATTGTCTAGGGGGTAGGTAAGGCTAACAAGAAAAGTTTATAAATGTTCAAGGAATAAATATGTAACATTAGGGAAGAGTAGAAAACATTAATAATAGTCTAAAATGACACCTAAAACAGCACCAGAGAAGAACCAGGCAGAGGTGATATGTAGGAGAGGCCAAAATTTAGACAAGGCAGTCTCTTCTTGTTTCTCCTCATCCCCTTTTCCCTTTTGGATCGCTCTTAATCTCTACATGTATGTATGTTGTTGGAGATTGAGAGAGGTCTGTGAGAGGCATTGGGATTCAGGCATCATTCTGCTCCCCTGAAGACTGGGAACTACATTTGCATGTATTCTGACAGAGTGAAGTTCCCACGTTAATTTATTCACCTGAGCAGAATGGCTGAAGGTTTCAATTTATAAAATTTGGGAGAAATCCTAGAAGTAATTCAAAAGAATTAGTGTCAGTTGGAGAAGAAAAATAAAGTTTAAGACAAGACATAGTAGCTTCTAGAAGAGAGAAGTCAAAGTAAGCAACTATAATGGGTGGGTTCCTATCAGGTGTTAACTTTGCCCCACCATCCTCAGAGAGTCAGGCCTCAAGTTCAACATCAGTACCAAACTCCAGAATACCCACTCAGGTAGACCATTCATTGTCACCACAGTTATTCCTTAGGCTCCCCCTGAGCGTTTTAGTGGTGATCCACAAAAGGACCACATTTTCTAAACTAATTGTTCTTCACTTCATTTTATGTGCCGTCCTTTGTTTTTCCCTGATGCACAATCTCGAGTAGCATTGATCCTCTCCTAGCGCAGTGGAGATGCAGCTTCCTGGCCCTGCCATTGGAGTCCAGAGGTGTCCCAATTTAAAATAATTTTGAAGACTTCAACAAGGAATTTCTTAGATTATTTGACAGGAGAAAAGTGGCCCAGGCAACAAATAATTAATTGCTGGAACTGAAACAAGGCAATAGAGATCTTGTTGCCTACCTCACTCAGTTAATCAAATTAATCGTAGATACAGAGTTGTCAGAAAATAAGAGAGCAGGCTTGTTTGATCGGGGTATGAAAGATGAACTGAAAGACTCCCTGTCTCACATACCCAACAGACTCACAGAAGTATCAGCAGTAATAGATCTGGTATTAGAAATAGACTATCAACAGACTGAGAGAAGAGAAAAGAAGATACATTTTCATCGAAAAGTATAACTAGGTGCGATCGAATGAGGATAGAGAATTCCAGGGTGCCTGAAAATGGTCAAAGTTTGGAACCCATGCAAATCAGTGTGGTACTTTTCAAAGAAGACAAAGAGAAAAGTAGGCAAAATAATCTTTGCTTATATTGTGGAGCAAGTGGACATTTTGTTAAAATCTGTCCCAGGAAGGTCATCAAAAGATCATTCTATTTAATCTGACAGACACTCTGCAGTTCCAGATTATTTCAGGGTTACTTTGGTTGACCGAATAATCCAATGATTGATTGGGGAAGAAGATCCATTGTAATAAACTCAGATTATTGCAAAGAGAATTGTTTTCACAAAGGTTCTCAACTCAGGGAGCCCGGTCTTGCCACTATGTTATGTGAGGGCAGTGCATCAGTGTGGGTAATACACACCAGTGAAATTCCAGAGGAGTACGAAGAATTTTTGAATGTGCTCAATGAAGTTGAAGCAGAGAAGCTTCCTCCCCATTGTTCGTATGACTGCAAGATTGAGTTGGAGCCAGGTGTCAACTTGCCTTGCAGTAGAGTTTATGCTCTGACAGAGACTGAAAACCAGGACTTGAAGGAATATATTTAATTTATTATCACATTGTCACACATCAAATCACCTTCAAATACGGGAGTTCAAGATTGCCTCCTAATTCACGAATGTGTTGTCTTCGGGGTGGGCTCACAAATGTTTCTAAACTCATGTTCAAAAAACATAATTTTAAATATATTCCTCTCAGTGCAGCAATCTAATCTGATGTAGTAAGGTAAAATACTGTTGTGTGTTAAATACTTAAGTACTGTGTATGTCTGTTTCTACATTATTTTCTTTGGGAAAGTGTATACACTTACTGTTTACCATTTTAACAATTCGGACGTCCTTATAGACTGTGTGCATCAAGAACACTGTCTGGCTTGGGCATTTCTGCATGCTAGTTATTTCAGTTTGCTTAGATTAGGCAGCTCCCTTAACCCCTGCTTTTGGATAAGTATATATATTTCCACTGGCCTATCTGCACCGTTTTATCCACCATTTGAATCCATTTGTTTTTAATGTTTTGTGGGGGGAAACCCCCCAGGACCCCCTATTTAAGTTAGAGCTCAATCGCTACTCTCACTAACGTATTGTACTCTGGTCTAAAATTTTCGCCCCATTACTTTTAAAATTCAACAGCGGCCCCTGCAATCTAAGAATTTGCATATAAACAACATTGGCACAGTAGCGAGCACAAATAACACCATTGATCATAAAATGGGGACCGGCATTTAGGCTTCACTCTTGTATCTTAAACATAATCTAGTCATGGGCCTGGAATAGCCATTAGAACACAATGGATTTTGACAGGATTTCAACTTGAACAAATATTTAGCAAAAATTGAAAGCTAATACATTGAAAAGTAACTGAATAAAGAGTGATCACAACAAATGCTGTTCACATTTTCTTTATTTATTTCACAGGGCAGATAAGGGGCAAGGAGGTCAGAGAGAGTTAAAGGGGGCAAATGGTGTTCAGAATGAACATTCCCTACATTGAAGGTATTGATGGAGCAGTATATTTTTGCAGTAAAAAATAGTTTTTGGCATCTTTGTTCAACTTTAGTTTAAACAAGAGGAAGACATTGATAGGAAACTACATTGGGGAGTACAAAAAGATATGCGCAGCAAAGTTTTCACACATAATTGTTGTTATTTACCTGGCTAAAATATTTAGGGGCATATTATCAAGGCGGCGCTATGAAATTATCGCCGCTTTTGCGTCCGTTTTCGGGCAAAAAGCGGCGATAATTTCATCGCCTTATCAGCAAAGACACGCTATCGCGTGTTTTGCTGACTTAGCGCCCGTTTCCAGCATGCCTAACTTTGCATCGCTAATGAGATGCAAAGTAGGCGTGGCTGTGAAACCAACCAGGAAAATATCGCGTAGGCAGCTTCGCGATATTAACAAGGAAGGGTAGCGATTTTTAAATCGCGTTAAGTATGACTTAACGCAGGAATTTAACGTCTGTTAAATTCCTGACTAAGGCATACTTAACATGGGGGGTGGATTCTGTGGCTAAGACCACAGGCCCTATCATCAAGGATATCGCCATTTTCCACCATGGAAAACGGCGATATCCACACTATCTCTGGAATTTTTATCGCCTCGGCGATTCGCGTTGTTGATAACGCGCTAACCGGGCGATAAATTCCAGAGATAGCCGGCGATAAATATGCAAGCGCTTTGCAATATTTATCGCCGGCCCTTGTTAATATGCCCCTTAGATTCTATGTAAGTATTAAGGGCCAGATGTACAAATGTTTGTCAAATTGAAAATAAGTCACACACTGGTTTGCGACTGCTAAAATGGCATGGCCAAAGCACGAAGGGCTAAAACTAATAAATTCACAAAAATAGCAGTGACCTGAATACTTTTTGCAAATCCTAATCACAAAATATTAGAGTTTTGGAAAATTTCAATAGTCACAATAGATGCATTTTGCACTTGAATATTACCCTCATGTGGAAGTAGGCGATAACTAGGTGCAAACTACAAATGAGGGTCCAGAATACAACCAAGTTTTCCACAATGTTTGCTAAGTCTGCTATGGTGAGGGGGATGTGGCTACTGGGTAGACAGCAGAGATGGATTAGGAAAAAGGAGAGGACTTATATGATAAGGATAACAATCTTTGACCAGACAGTTGTGGAGATATATGATATGACAAATAAAGGCGGAGGCTGAGCAGTCAAGTCATACTGGAAGTCATAGAAGAACTTAACACTGTGTTAGGGGGAAGCTTAGTAGGAAGCCAGGCTATACCATGTACTGTGCTCACTGCACCACATTGCTTTGAGCAGCTACCAAGGTGTCACAGGTGAAGCTGATGGTGTGTCTCACTGTGCCTTAAGTAGGGTTGTGAGAAACGTTCTTGATGACATGCCATCCAGAAAGTGTTTCTCAATGCCCTAAGGAATTGTGGAACACCAAAGTGCAATTCTACAAAATTGACAAGTACCCTTTGTAATATAGTGTGTTGATGGGACATAAATATTAATCTCTTCCCCACCTGCAAGTAAATACCTACATGGAACCTGCAGAAATCTGCACTCTCTCAACATCCAGAGTTGTGTGATGCATGGTGTCTAATCACAGAGATAATCGCTGTTTACCTCAGTAGTACCCATGACTCTTACATGTCCAGGATGGTGGGATCTTCAACCACCTAGAAATAGGAGAACTTGATTATGCATTGAGGTATATGTGGCATGTGTACATTTTAAAAAGTTGTAGGTGACAATGCCTTTGTCCTCTGTCTCAGGATACTCTCTGTACTTGAATCCTACCATTCCAGGTAAACGGAAATACAACATTGGGCACAAGTGAACAAACTCTGTCGTGAATTTCACTTTTGGGCTCCTGAATGCATGATTCCAAAGTCTCCTTAAGACCGGTGGTGCTCACTGCTGCTGACAACACTCATCAGAACCTCTAAGAAACTCCTGAATAGCAATGCATTGTGGGTGGTCCTCAAAGCCCCCTCAGGTATTTGCAAGTGAAAATAGCAACCACAGCTGCCTTCTTGATTTGACAAAGAACGCGAAAAAAAAACCTTAGCTGCTCCTTGCCTGAAGAAATAACAGCTCAGGAAACATGAAATCACTAAGAGAGGGATACAAAACCTAATCCAAATCAATAAAATGGACCACAGTAAGAGACAGTGGTTCCTACTCAAAGAAGCCGCCACAAAAAACAACACAAAAGCCTTCTGGAGCCTGGTAGTAAATGCCACAAGTTTCTCACTGGTGAACATCAACATAAACCTCCCAGCTGAAGCACGAGTAACCCACATCCTGAATATATTCTACTTGAACAGCTTTACATCCAGCAGAGATAGGATGGCTCATGACTCATTTTAATGTTCGGATGGTAGCAACCAGTGATGGCCGCAGGATTAGCTCCTCGCTGGGGAGATCCCGCCCCTGGAAAACAATTCAAGAACAGGATCTGATTTCAGCCTTATTAAAGAATTTACCAGATGTTTTGGACTCAGACGTGGCAGCCAACAACTATGAAACCTGGTTAACTCAGGCAGTAAATAAGTTGGCACCGGAAGGTCCTAAGCACCAAAGGAGTAGACAAGCCTCCTCGCCCTGGTACTCGATTGAGCTTAAACAGCTAAAAATCAAGTGCAGACGTCAAGAGCGAATTTGGAGATTAAATTATAGTGCGGAACAAAGGAGTCACTACAACACAGTATTAGAGGAATACAAGTCCTCTATAAAGCAAGCCAAATCAAAATACTTTACGGCTAAAATTCAGGAGGCGTCGAACTCCTCCAAAGAACTGTTTAAAACTATCACTATTCTATCCAAATGCCCACGGGATACGGTGTTTGCACCAAATCAATCACTAGTGGATAATATGGCTGGCTTTTTTCAGCATAAAGTACAGTCAGTATACAACGAGCTTTTAAATATAGCACCAAACCCCGCGGGGAATGGGACAGTTGGACAAGAAGAGACTGCCCCTGGAGCTAGTCTGATACGGTTCCAATTGTTAGAACAGAGTCAAGTGTTAGATCTACTGTTGAAAACCAAGTCGGGCTCTCCCCTGGACCCTTGCCCGCCTTATATCATACACTTAGCCCCAGAGTTGATCAGTGCCTGTTTGACCCCTTTACTGAATACAATCATTATTTCTGGGGTTTTTCCAATGTGTTGGAAAAAAGTCTGTATTAGACCTATTTTAAAAAAAACCTCACTTGACCCTTTGGAGGTCAAGAACTATAGACCTATTTCTTGCCTCCCGCTTCCCTCTAAGATACTTGAGAAAGCACTAAACAGAGAACTGACGGAACACCTAGATAAGAATAACATCTTAGATCCTACACAACATGGTTTCAGAGCTCAGCACTCAACAGAATCTGCCTTGATCATGGCGACAGAAGAGATTAGAAAGGTGATGGACGGAGGCGGTAGGGCCATCCTAATACTACTCGATCTAACTGCAGCATTCGACACCGTAAATCATACGGTGCTGATACAAAGGTTGAAAGCAGCTGGAATTGGGGAGAATGCTTTGGATCTTCTAGCCTCATACCTGGCAAACCGGGAACAGGCAATTCACTGGGACGGATTTCAGTCGGGAAAGTTCACACTCCCGTGTGGAGTGCCCCAGGGCTCTGCCCTATCCCCCACCCTGTTCAATGTATATGTTGCCCCTCTGGCGAGAGTCATAAAAGCCATGGTCTCTCTCTTGTATCATATGCGGATGACACCCAATTAGTGGTGTCAGTTGCTCAAAGCGTGGTGCTGACGGGCGGAAAGATTCCGGAACTGCCTAAGGGCTCTGATGACCTGGATGAACTTAAACTTCCTGAGTTAAACACGGAAAAAACTGAGGTCATAGAGTTCGGGCAAAAACCCTCGGTCTGGAGTGAACTCTGGTGGCCGCCTGAAGCCGGAACATTTCCTGTCCCTGCTCTGAAGGCCAGAAATCTAGGTTTTCTGGTAGACAAGGACTTAACTCTTGCACTCCAGATTAATCAAGTGACATCGGCCTGTTTTTTCACGCTGAAAATATTACGGAAGATTCTTCCATTCATTCCACCCTCGTTAAGAAAAGCGGTAGTTGGTGCGCTGGTGTTGTCTCGAATAGACTATTGTAATGCACTATACCTAGGGGCAGGTGTTAGACAACTCGCTAAATTACAGTCTCTACAAAATGCGGCCGCACGAGTATTGCTAGAGCTACCTAAACACCATCCAACATCCGCAAGCCTAAAACGTCTCCATTGGCTCCCAGTTCGTCGAAGAATAGATTTTAAGGCTCTATGCCTAGTCCATAAAGCCCTCTATGGAGGAGGGGCATCAGATATTCAACTTCTATTCCCACGATATCTGCCGGTACGCTGCCTTAGGTCGGCAAATACCGGATTGGTTCTGCTCTCCACTATAAGAAGAGCTAGATGGGGCGGAAGGGGGTTCTCCCACCAAGCTGCTAAGCTGTGGAACTCCCTCCCAATCCACATGAGACTCCAGCCAAGCAGGAATCTCTTTAGAAAGCTGATTAAAACATGGCTCTTCTCTAAGCTCTAGGCCTGCCAAATCTGGTGGACGGCTATTACCTTTAGCGCCAAGACGCCTCGGCATTAGAGCGCTTTATAAATATTTCAGTCAGTCAGTCATATAGATCAATGTATCTGACTGATATTGAGGAAACAATATTCACCTAAATCATCTTTAAACACTGGAACACAAAGACTGAAGAAAACTCCAGACAGGGTGAATTCAGGGGCAATACTTCTACCATAAACCAAATCTTCAACCACGAGCTCATCATTCACTAATTCTTAATCAAAAGAAAAATGTATCTGTTTGCAACTTTTCTTGATTTTTCAAAGGTCTTCACTCTTGTAGACAGACAACTACTCTGGCTTAGATTAGAAAACATGGTCATTCCTCCGACCCTGCTAATAATGATAATAGGCCTTTCGGCAGACTCCAAAGTCAGGGTATGATTTAATGGAACAAGAAGCAGACTGGCTGACTCACTCCTATTCAACCTAATGGCCTATTTATGAAAAAGTGACCCAGTACAGTGAATCACCTAGCTGCGCTGCTTTGCACTGCGTGAAAGGGAAAGGGCAGGAATGCACTGTACTTAAGGCAAAAAAGCACATTGCTGCCTTTTCCTCTGTAGACGTGCCCTTTTGGCAGCCTAGCACTAACGCAGGCACCCGTGCACCATGGTGCAAGGGTGCCTGCATTGCATGCAGGATTGTTTTTGTGCAGGAAGGGGTACCTTCCTGCACAAAAACAAACCTGAGAGGCATATTCCTCTATCTATGTGTGCTGCACAATGTAGCACACATTGAAAGAGGAAGTAACGAGAAGAAATAAAGATATTTCTCCTCGTTATGCCTCTCTTGGGAAGGCGTATCTTTTTGGTACATTCCCAGGTTTATCAGCTCTGGTAAATCTGGGAATGCATCAAAAACCATGGGGATTGCATAGGAACACCCACACAATGTCCATGGAATGCCTTACTAGGGAAGAGTAAGGCAATGCAGTGATTTGCGCTACGTTGCCTTACTCCAGATTTATGGAGTCACTGAGGGCCACGCAAAGTGGCCTTGCGTGGCTTCATAAATCTCACTTAAGGTTTGCTTCACTCTTTCACCACATTGCGTGATGCAACAGTGATGCAAACCAGCTTGTAAATAGGCCCATATGTGTACAAAGCAATTCTAGAAGTTTCCACAGACGTGCGGAGAATAAGCTATAGAGAGGCTCCACTGCTCCTTTATGGCTTGGTGTGGCTTCATATATCTTACTTAAGGTTTGCGTTGTGCATTTACCCCGCTGCGTGGTACAAACGCGAAGCAAAGCCCCTCTTCATAAGTATACCTCTCAGTATGCGTTACAAATCTATCTGCCCATAATGGAAACTTATTGCATCAACGAGAAACTGGTAATCAACCCTTCAAAGCCTAAGATCATGAGCAAGGGAGCCCAAAAAAAATAAACCATCTGCCAAAATTGCTATTTATAGAGAACTAAGCCATTGAAGAAATAAACAACTTCAAATTCCTTAGCCTGATAATGTCTAACAAACTTACATCAGGAAACCATTGCGCGATACCCTCGAAAGGGCACAGTTGAATATATAATGAGGTTCTCCAAAAAGCATAAATAAACCAGATAGGGCAGGGAAAATACTAATGCAGTGACAAATTGCCTATCTAACATAAGCCAAAATACAGAAACTCTTTACCTGAAAATAATCAAAGTAACCACCAGAGCCTCTAGTGGTTTTGTTGGTCCATAAGTACTAAAAACAATAAATATTAAAACTCATATAAATTAAATGTAGTCAACTCAGAAGACATGGACAACATATCATTTTAATTCATGATCAACAAATCATATATATAGTATTTAAAAACTAAAAAAGATTTTTATAATTCAAACAAATTCATCAAGAAAGTAAATACAAGGAACTCCAATGGAAAAAAACGATCTTGATGAGAAAATCAATGAAATAGTCCCAAGAATAAAATCTGGCTAAGACAGGAGACAGTCAAACAGAAATTCACTTCTCGTAAAGGCAAGCCACTACGAACGATGAAAACATTGATGCATGTTTCAGTGGGTTACAACAGATCAACCACCCACCTTCATCAGGACCCGAAGTCCATGACCTTGAATAATGATAATCATTCCAAATAAATTGCAATGTCAGGAGTCTTAGTTCACAGCCGGGAAAAAGGTGTATGTATGGTGAAATCAGTAATAGCCATGGACATACCTAGAGACGGCATGATGCTAATCAACTCCTCTAAGGGGGCCAGGCACTTATGCCTTTGGAAACATCAAGAGGTGGCGGTCAATGGAAATAACTGGTATGCGACGGGCTGGATCCAAAAAGGGTATATGTCCCCTATAGCTCAAATTTGACCAGAAATGTCAGGCAAAAGCTTTAAAAAACAACGAAGATGTAGGTGTTAATGTCGAACAGAAAGCAGGTAAGTAAACCTCTAGGTATGCGCATAATATGGAGTCCTGTCTTATTTTCCAAAAAAGCATGGCAGCATGGAACCAAAAAAGCCTAGTTACAGTATTACACGTCAAAGTAGGCGGAATCCTACGCCAGGGCACTGAGTTCTGGGGTGCCCCTATCGACCTATCTGGGATATGCCGATTGGAGAAAAAGGTATGGAAAAAAGTGCTCCACAATCAACAACCAGTGTCACTTTGAAAACAGACCTAAGTTAAGCATCCATTGACGCAAGAGCTACAACTGAACCACTTCAATATGCTGTCAAATGAAAGTTGAGCATGTCAACTACTTTCTAGACAGCTCTCGGATGGAAGCCATTGCATCAAGCTCCTGCTAAATAGGACCCTACCAGGCCTCAAAATGGGACAATTTCCTGACCATCACCAACTTCGGGGAAAACATTCCAAATCGCTGCTGAAAACAGCATTTCAAGAACAAGACTGCCCCCAGACTCCATATGATGAGTGTATCAAAGAAACATTTGCTCTTGCCAGATATTTGCAATCCCAACACAGGCAGGGCCAGCTACCTCTGGTTAAACAATTTTTCACAGAAAAAAACTGCTGTTAATGGCTTTCAACAACTCTGCGAAGAGACACCAACTCTCCACCGAATTTGGGCCCTAGTAAAAAACTCTGGCATTTGGAACAATAACTGAGAAGTAATCTATCTACTGACCGAGGCCTCCAAGGAAGTCATTATCCATATGGACACTTCCTAGAGGAGGTATCATGCCCGCAAGGAAAAAAGCAGAAAGATCCTCAAGGCACCTAAAGACCTTCAAATCCTAGCATTGTGCAGCATGCGCTACCCCTAATACAACCTCACTTCTGAAATCATGCCAGCATAGAGGACCTTGTAGATGGCTCAAACCTTCTAATGACATACCATCAACCATGATCTCTATATGAGAAAATACTTCCACCCCGAGTATAGGAGAATTAGACATTCATGGAGAATTTCTAACCATCTCATCAATGAAGTATGCATGCGGTAAGTCCAGCTCAGGCGTCTTTACTGACTAGCTATCACTCATTAGAACTTGCCAAACCTCCAAAACTCTAACCTACTGCAGGTCAGTAAGGGATTCTACTAAACAAAATCTTCCACATTGTTCAATAGGCCTTATTTTCTTAATCTTACAATTACCCCTACCAGTGAACATTCATAATGTTACATTTTAATATCACTATCCCATTCCTAAATCTACAAACTATTCAAACACTAATCTATTAACTTGAAATACTGTTGATATTCACGTCCTTAAACCGATTTGTATGAATGAATGAATATAGGCTTTGTAAAACGCGAACTTAGCCCGGGGGCATCAAGGCGCTGCGGAAAGGGATCAGGATCAGAGAGGTCCATAGCTAGAGGGTTTACAGATTCAAGCTGGTGAAGAGCCAAGTCTTCAAGGCCTTACGGAACGAAGAATGAAGTTCCAGAGCCGAAATTGAAGGAGGAAGAGAATTCCACAATTTGGCTCCAGCCAACGAAAAGGCCCTACCCCCCATCTGGATTTCCTGAACCTGGGAACTATCACCAGATTCTTGCTGGCAGGTCTTAGCTGCTTGCCGTGACATATCTGCGAAATAGCTCTTTAATGCCTTCTGACCCCCTATTGTAAAAAGCCTTGTGCACCAGGCACAGGGCTTTAAACACAATTCTACGGCCCAGTGGAAGCCAGTGCAGGCTTCTGATGGTAGTCGATACAGAATGGAATTTAGGAAGGCCCATCACCAGCCTGGCAGCGGCATTCTGCACAAGTTGAAGTCGGTGTAGGAGTCCCTTATTTAACCCTACATAAAGGGCATTACAATAATCCAATCTGGACAACACAAGGGCCACCACTGCCTGTTTCCGCGCAGGGAGGGAGAGAAATTGAAAAATCTTTTTGAGAGTCCTTATCATCCCGAAGCAGGTAGAGACTGTTCTATTTATTTGGGGGCCCAGAGAAAGAGAGGTGTCCACTATGATGCCAAGATTTTTGGCACTGAGGCCAGGGCAAGGGCAAGATCCAAGCGTTTCTGGCCACCAGGCTTCAGACCAAATCTCCTGTTTCTCTCCGAAAATTAAGATCTCAGTTTTATCCCCATTGAGTCTTAGGTAGTTCTCTACCATCCATGACGCCACCGCCTGCATGCAGTTTTTAAAGTTTGCTGCTGATGCTTCGACACTCTCAGTGATGGTGATCATAATTTGAGTGTCATCAGCGTAGGATAACACTTCTAGGCCGAAAGATCTTATGACATTGGCAAGCGGGGCTACATAGATATTAAAAGGGTAGGGACTCAATGAGGATCCCTGGGGACTCCACAGAACAGCTGTTTAGGAGCGGAGAGGAATTGGCCCATCTTAACTCTTTGCGCCTGTTCCATATGGAAGGATGTATGCAGGTTAAGGGCAGGGCCCTCAATCCCTATTTCCCGGAGCCTCCCAGCCAATCTAAGAGGAGAGATGGTATCAAAGGTTGCCGTCAGGTCCAGAAGGATCAGTAAGGTGGTATGACCAGCGTCAACCTGTTGTCGAATGTTGTTGAATACAACAGTTAGCGCCGTCTCGGTACTGTACTCACTTCTGAACCCATGTTGCGAGCCATCGAGCAGCTGATGATCCTCCAAATAAGTACTAAGATGGAGGTTCAGATGTTTCTCCAAGAATTTTGCTGGGAAACGCAACAGGGAAATAGGCCGGTAGTTCTTTAATTCCGCAGGGTCCAGAGAAGGCTTCTTTAGAAGAGGCTTAACCACTGCAGTTTTCCACGCAGTGGAATACTGGCCCGAGGTAATGACAGTATTAAGGATTGAAGTCAAAGGTGGAGCAATAGCCTCCATTCCCAGTCTCAGGATCTTCAGGGGACAGGGCTCCAGGGGGGAACCAGACCTAATTCCATTTAGTATCCGCTCCGTTTCCTCCTGGAGTATATGAGGAAAGGAGCACAAACGGCAATCCTTCAGAGGAACTACCAAAGGATCCGATGGAAGATCTGACTTTGAGCTTCCAGCATTGGACTTCTCCAAGGATGAGTATATGTCCTTAATTTTGGCATAAAAAAAACATGCCATTTTATCACACAAATCCTGGGAAGCCTCTATGTTGGCATTGGCCGTGGGGGCTAGGAGAGAATTAATCACAGTGAAAAGTTCCCTCGGAGATTTTATGGATTCCGTCATCTTAGAATAATAAGAGACCTTTTCCTCATTAATGGCCAGCTTATATTCCCTCAGTCTTAGTTTGTGCATATCCCTTTCGACTGAGGCAAGATCCCGGCGCCATTTTCTTTCCTGGTGTCGGCATACCTGTCTAAGCTTTCTCAGCCTTTCAGAAAACCAGGGGGCCGAAGGGCGTTTTCTGGCCGCATAATGCTCCTTAAGGGGGGCAAGAGAGTCCAGTGCCGCCGAAAGCCAGTTGGAAAAATCGTCGTAGATTAAGTTAACATCCAAATAAGGGAGGCAGAAATAATTACTACGTTTATTAAGAAGGTCCTCTTTATTTATGCGGCTCAAGTTTCTCTTCATCTCCACCCTATTCTTAAAATTAGTATCTAGGTGAGATACCTCAATTTGCAGAAGGAATGGGATGGCATAATGATCCGACCAGGAGAGTGGGATCGGATCATTCACCTCTATCCTAGGATCATTAGAGAAGATCCCATCCAAAGTGTGCCCTGCCGTATGAGTGGGGCTCCTCACCAGCTGGGGAAGACCACAGGAGTCCATAGTTTCCCAGAAAACCTGAGTTTCAATACCCAGAGTGTTCTCCAAATGAAAATTAAAATCACCCAAAAGAGTGATATTAGATCTTGCCAGATAGGGCTCAATTCGATTACTGAAATCCTGATCGAACATTGCTCTGGGTCCAGGCGGAGAAATATAGGGCCTGATAGGGATCTGAGGGAGAGGTGAGGGCCTCAGTGAAGCATGAGTAGATGTCTTTATAGAGTACTCCTAAACCCCCCCTATCCTCCCTTCCCTATCAAGTCTGGACAGGGCATACCCGGAGGGGATGGCCTCCACCAGATCTGGCCCTGAGCAATCTCTGGCCCAGGTTTCGGTGATGAATACCCAATCGGGTTTGCGAAGGGACACAAAATCGCTGAATTCTACCCTATGTTTAATCAAGGATCTGGCGTTCACGAGATATCCCATAAAAGAGTGCTTCAGAGCCAAAAAATGGGGCTGACGAATTTCCTCATGGGTTTTCTTAGCTGCACCCAGCGAAATAACTGCCTTGCAATTATCACACTCGTACACCTGACACCCAGGCAGAGGCTCAAGGTTCATAGACCTGCAGTACGCCCCCTTCTGTGCTTGAAGCTCCAGGAGCTGTCCTCTGGAGTAAGCAAAAGGCTTGCCGGGATCTGAATTAAATTGGCCAGAGTCCCTGGCACAAGGCGCAAACTTGGTGCGGACGGGCGTAGACGGGCTTGCATTTGGCGTGCCTTTGGCGCGCCAGCGGCGTGCCCGCTGCGTGCGTCCGCTGTGCGTCCGGCCCAGCATGCAGTTAAATAAGCTGGGCCGGGAAGAACTAGAGCGCTGCCCATTCAGCGGCGACAGGAAGTGGGAGGGAGGAGCAAGAGTGAAATACTCACTTCCCTCCACACAATCGGAAAGCCGTGGTGGACCGGGGAAGGAGCAAGAGATCCTTACAGACCCCCAAAGCCAGAAGGTAATGCCCCAAATGAAAGAGTGCCCAGATAAAATGCGGCAATAGAAAAGAAAGTAAAAGTTCCAAAAATATTCCCCCGATTTACAATCACCCACAATGAATATTTCCTTTTTTTAAAATTACAGACAATTTAAAAGCAAGTGCAGTGCAGCAGCGCAACAGCGTGGCACCTCTGACCAGGGTGATCCACTATATATGACAATCTCCCATTATGTATCATTAATGTTTTGTGTCTTGTGTATTTTCCCTTACTCTCTTTTAACTTTCTTCTAATGTTTTTAGTCAGGAGAGATTGGAGGCTTGAAGTATTAAATTAATTATGCTAAAACTATGAATTCCCCTCAAACACCTCAGGAACGGAATTTAGCTAGGACTGCTTAAGGGTTGGTATGGTGGACAGACAGGATAGTGAATCATTTCTGAGCTAAGGGCTGTGCACAGCAATTATAGTTTACCCTATATGAACACAAATTTGCTCCTAATGAAATTTACTTTTTTATCTTCAGGGATACAACAAAACTGGTAACATTTGCCAGTTGTGGCACATACCTGATGATGTACACAATTCAGGATATATATAACACACATAAGAGTCCTTACATCCTCTGTAACAGTCTTTCCATTATGTTAATTAATGCCTTCTCTCTCAACATCCACTAGTCCTCTCTCATGATGCTCTTGAACCAACCCCAGGCCCAAAACCCACCCCACCAGAGTGTCTATAATGCCTCCCAATTTGACGGTCATCTGAGACTACATGCCTTCTCCCTCTCAAATGTAGGCCCTTGCTCCCTACTACCGAATATGAGGTCTGGAGCTACCCCTGTATCATGATACCTGCACCTGGCCCACGCAACATCAACACTATAGTTGCTCATATCAATTCGCAGATTAACTGTTTGCCTGGAGAGTATTGCAGTTACATTAGCAAACTGGTTTACATACCTTCCAATTGTATACAAGCGTGCAAGGAAATACTAATGCCTGTGGCATCAAATGAAGGATGCCTCCTGCAGCACACACCAAAGAGTACTAACAGCCTCTGGCCTTACCTGTAAGTAGTTTTCAAGTGATCCTGCATTGTGTGATATACCGGCTAGTATTGTTTCATTATGGTTTCCCCAATGTCCTCTTTCTATCTTATGCCTCTCTCAAGTTTTTCACTTGCAGATGATAGACTGACAAGATAATGTTGAGACTTCTCCTTCTCATGTATTTACAGTGGGGGCATCCGGCCTTATGTGTGTACTCTCACTAAGGAAGGATCTCTGCTTTGCCCTCCCTATTGCCTGGTGCTGTCTCTTGTATTCATAGTTGTACATCAGCTTGGGCAACAGTACATGGGAGTAGAACAATTTGCTGCCCTGGTAGTGTTCTCTTTGTTGATTTGGAGAAACTGGATGGTAGTACACTGGGCTTCCCAGTCTCCAATTCCATCTCATCATGTCCCTCCCTTTCTGTTTCTTTTCCTCAGTGTGATGGGCTGTTTGTGCGGAAAAGAACTGATGAACTTCGTGTTACACTGACCATGCATGTTTCTTACTTCAAATAGATTTATTAGTTTTAAAAGGAATGATACAGAGCCTCAAACAAGACACAGGGTTGCAAACATTATGTATCAACAAACAATAGATTGTACTTAGTCAATTTGTATGAGTTGGAGCATAATGGTAGAGTTGTTCCATCTTTTGGGATGACTACCATAGTTGCATTGGTTGTGGTACCCAATATCATTTCTGTCTTTGCAAAGTGGTGGAATAGGGCTATCATTGGTTCTGCAAGCTCATCAGTGAAAGTTTTATAAAATGACCCTGAGAAACCATACAAGAATTCAAGCTTTCTCTAATTTGACACAATGAGAGGCTCTGGTTAATTGTTTTATTTAATTTGGTTTTTTTCAGATAGGAGCTCTCTTCTTGGTCTATAATGGGTAAGGGGAAATATTTAAATAATTCACACAGTCTGTATGTGTGATGGCCTGGTTTGAGTTACAGAAACACTGGTAAAAAGCTCTGGGGGTTTTGTGAATGTTTTACTTTGAGGTAAGTGTATCTCCTTTTTTTGATCTAATTGCATGAATTATAGCTTTGTTTTTAAACATCCTAGGTCATTTGCTAGTAATTTCCCAGCCCTGTTTCTTTCACAGGTTTAGTCTGCTTTGTGTAGGTCTATCAATTTTTTGGACTTTCTGGCTTAGTATCGTGTTATATTCGTACTTGAGTGTCTTCAGTTGCGGTAGTACTGTTGAACCACCTGTGTGTCTTAGATGTATGTCAGAATCCCTTTCAGAGAGCCTTGGGGTACGGATGGGTTACTGAGCCCAACCATGGTCGTTGAGGCCTTTCACTCTTCATTTTACAGGGCTTGATCTACTATGGATCCTGCTCATCTGGGCCAAGTACCCCTTCTGTACTTGACTCTCAGTGGTAACTGTGGTTGAGCAGTCAAGGCTCCCTCGAGGGGGTGTAGATACAGATCAGTGAACATGACTCATAACTCAAAGTGCGAACAGTATGAACAATAAATCAATGTTCAGTCAAACACTTGCTTTTTTAAGAAAAAGTAATATTTAATTTCTAACTCCATACATGCAAAGAAATGCAACATTCAAATGGAACAACTCAATCACCCTTGAGCTCGGGGCTCGAGTAGTTGCCTAACGAATCACTGTCCCACCCTCCTTTGTGTAACGTGCTTAGGATTATTTCCCATTCACAAGTGGCTGCAGCAGGGAATGCAAAGTATTAGGCCGTACTCAAGAGTTCTCCCTTCTGAACTTTTAGGAACTTAGGGCCAGATGTAGGTGGCTAAATACCGGTCGGTAACGCCGAAATTCGCAGAATTTCAGCGTTACCGACCGGTATTTAGCCATGTGCAATGTAGGAAACACCGAACGTCATCGTAAATAAGGAATCGGTAAAAATAAGGGAAACCAGTTACTGATTCCTTAATTAGCGATTAGCAGACACCGAAACCCCTAAATACTGAATCGGTAAATAAGAAATCCTTAAATAATCGCAAATCCGATGTACCAAAAATCGGTAATACCGAATGTTCGAAAATTCGGTATTTAGGAGTTGCTAATTACCACTGACTCAAAGCAGGTGGTAATCAGGTGCACTGCATTTAAACAGCCCCAAAATGCAACAGTGTGAACACAATGGCGGCCCTCTATGTAATTGCAAGGCGGCTACGTTTGCAAGCAGCAGGACTGAGGATCTGGAGACGGGAGGAGCGCGTGTATAGACTGCGCATTACACTCTTCCAACTGACTGAGGCTGAAATCCATGAGAGGTACAGGCTACACCCCCAAACCATCCTAGACCTGATACGGGACCTGCACCCACTCCTTGAGCATCAGACACCAAGGGCGCACGCAATACCAACACATGTTCAGGTGCTCTGTAGCCTGCACCTACTTGCATCCGGAAGTTACCTGGGGGTGATAGCTGTGGCAGGTGGTGTGTCACAGAGTTGCCTGTCCCGTTTCTTCAACTCTTTCTTGGATGCCATGATGCAAAGAATGCATCACTACATACGCTTCCCCAGCACACAGGCGGAACTGCACAAGACAAAGCTGGATTTTTACCAAAAGGCACAGTTCCCACATGTAATAGGGTGCATTGATGGGACACACATACCAATCTGCCCACCTGCAGCTACAGAGTATATATACCGCAACCGCAAATCTACGCATTCCATCAACGTGCAGGTGATATGCGATGCGGACCACATCATCACTGACATTGTGCCAAATTCCCAGGGAGTACCCATGACTCCTACATATTCCGGAACAGTGGGATCTACACACGTCTGGCTGGGGGAGAATTTGGAGAAGGATACCTGCTAGGTAAATAAATGTGACACACCCTGATGTATACCTTGGATGAATGTGTGGGTGACTCATATTAATGGCACTTCCTTTCTCACTTAGGTGACAGCGCATATGCCGTGCGGGCATTTATCCTGACGCCATTCCTCAACCCATCCACACCAAGTGAGCGAAGATACAATGTGGCACATAAAAGCACGCGCAACGTTGTGGAGCGCACCTTCGGACTACTAAAAAGCAGGTTCCGCTGCCTCCACAAAAGTGGAGGTGCACGTCAGTACTGCCCCATCATCTGCTGTAAAATAATAGCAACATGTGCCATGTTGCATAACCTTGCCACAAAGAAAGGAACAGCAGTGGAACTAACTGACTCTGAGGACGAGGTTGAGGACTGTCCACAGCCAGAGCACAGCGCAGCAGGTGTGGCAGCAGCACCAGATGGGAGTCACAGACGGGCAGAGATAACACGGAACTATTTCTGAGTAAGTAAGGAGACACAGCCAGTTACTGTAAGTGAGTGACAGTGTTTAATTAGCATAGCACACCATCACAACATGAAGGGCATCACATGCCAGGCCTAAGTTAAATGCATTTTCCCAAACACAAATGGGTTACACCACCCATTTAGGTAAAGCATGTCATGGCTGGCATTACTACCTGTGCCCACGTGCTGCACTGCTGCGTCCCTTGGGCACACTGTCCTCACTGCAGGTCTGTCCTGTGGCAGCGCTGTGCCGTTCGCTGTGCCTCCTGGACTCTGGGATAGGTGGCGTGATGCTACTGCGGCTAGTAGCCTCTTCGCTATCCCCCCATCACCTGTGGTGGCTACCTGGTTGGTCTGTAGCACTTCCAGTGCACTGGTCACTGTGACCAGCCCCCTTGCCACATCACGGCTGCAGTGGGCCATCTCCTCCTGCATGGCCACCGAGCGCCTGCAGAGCAGAGAGGCGGCAGTGGAGAGGCGGTTCACCGCCTTGGTGTAGTTGTCCATTTTCTGCCTCTCCCTGCGCCTTGCCAGATGGTCCTCATCTAATTTGCTGCACAGCAGCCTCACTGCCTCGGACATGTCCCTCATGCCCTCAGCCACAGTATTGTTCATGGAACAGATGCCCTTCTCTATGCGCAGCATGTGCCCATTCATCTGTACCATCTGCCCCTGGACTGACCTAATGGCTTTCCCTTGCAGGCACTGCACCTTCAGC
The DNA here is from genome assembly GCA_963921515.1 of Calotriton arnoldi. NCBI lineage: Eukaryota > Metazoa > Chordata > Amphibia > Caudata > Salamandridae > Calotriton > Calotriton arnoldi. The sequence continues at coordinate 156,336 of CAWUFW010002217.1, forward strand.
ATGTTCCCCTCAAGACCGGCGAACACACTCTCATCCTCGCCCTGTGATGCTGGACTGGCTGCCCTTGCCCTGCGGCGTCTGGCAAGTGTGTGGGCGCGCTCTGTGGGGGACTGTGAGGCTGTGCTGTTGGCATCCTCAGCCACCGTGGACTGTTGGCCCCCTATGCTGTCCTCCTCGGACAACTCCATTTGCTGGAGGCTGGCCACTGCATTCCTCCCGGATCTTGGTGGTGGTGGCGTTGATGGTGGCGCTGGTGATGGTGGTGATGGTGGTGATGGTGGTGGTGGTGGTGGTGGGGGTGGTGGGGTGGTGTGCCCTGCAGGTGACAGGATCTCCTCCTCTTGTGTCCTCTCTGTCCTTGGTGCCTTTCGTCTGCTCCCCTCTGCAGCCCTGTGCCTTGGCTCGCCTGTGAAGACAGAATGTACATTTGCTCACTTATCTGGCAGCATTTGCGTGACAATAAATCTCATGCCTGCCAATCAAACTGACTGTCCTCTGCTTGCTAATTGCTGATGTGTGTCACATCCCTTTGGGTTCAGTGGACTGACTGCTCTGACATGTGTTACTTCTGACTACATCTCCCATAATGCATTGCTGGTCATCAGTAAAACATGTACTGGAGTGGGATTCACAATACCTCATTGGGGAGTGGGGTTAGGGAGTGGGGGGCACAGCAAGCAGTGCATGCATCTTACCTTGTTTGTTGCCAGCTCTGGCTGAGCTGTCTGCATCCCCAATCCCACTCACACTCTCCGGCTGGAGGGAGGACTCGACCAGGAGATCCAGGGCAGTTGGTGCAGGTGCTGTATTTCTCCCCCCACCTGTGAGGTTGGCTTGCTGCTTTCTGTCTGCCAGCCTCTCCTTCGCACGCTTCCTCAGGTCATACCAGCGTTTCTTTAGGTCCTCAATGGAGCGCTGGGTGACTCCAATGGCATTGATTCTCTCCTGCATGACCAGCCAAATCTGCCTTTTCTGAGATTCGGGCATGTGCAGGGACTGTTTCCCAAACAGTTTTTCGTGGTCCTTTGTGACATCCTCAATAAGGACCTGCAGCTCCCTCTCACTAAATTTGTGCTTCCTCTTTCTTTCAGCTGCATCCTTCCCCCTCTCCTAGTTGTCCATTTTTTCTCTGTCTTGTCCGCAAAATCTTTGTATAGTTGCTCCTGGGTTGTTTGCTGTGCTCCCTGCCTCTCAAACAGCTTCAGGTTCAGTGCAGGTGCATGGGTGTGGCCACTTCCTGGTTGTGGGGTAATGAGGTAGCACAGGATTGGCTGATTCTACAATTACCGTTTTTTGAATTACCGATTCGCTAATTACCGAATCGGTAATAAGGAATCGATAAATATTTTGCCGATTCATTCCGATTCGTTATTTTTTGAAGGATTATTACCGATTCGGTAGAATTTTACCGAATATTACCAATTCAGTAATTTTTACCGATTTATTACGTACATCTGAAATACCGAGTTCTTAATAGCGATACGGTAAAATTCGCTATTAAGGAATCGGTATTTCAGATTTACCTACATCTGGCCCTAAGTGCCTTACTACGATGGTGGTCGGTCAGACTGACAACCACCATTGTATCGGGCAGGAGACCGTCCGCCAATGAGTCAGCGGCCCCACCTGCCTAATTATGATAAGACTGCCATTAAGTCAGTCAGAAAGTGGTTTTTACTACTGTGGCATGTGCTGTGGCCCAGGAAAAGGGTCGCAGCACAAGCTGCAGTAGAAAAAAGCATTGTGTGCACATCCCTGCACTGTGGGGGATGTCTGGCACACGGTGTATGGATGTGTGGGTGGGCACTGCATGTGCCCACCAGGCCACTTAGCAATGGCCCTTGGGGGCCCTGCTTGGGGCCCAGCAAGTCAGTTTCCATCTGCCTTTTCATGGCAGTCACACCACCATGAGAAAGGCAGTCAGAAAGGAACATCCTAATCCCTATGGTGGTGCCTGCGCAGGCACTGCCTCCATTGTAGGGATAGGATTCCGACCGCTGCCCCAACGGGATTTTGGATCTTGTCAGACATGGCAGTCTTTCCCCCTGACCTCTGCACTTCAACCACTGGCATTGAAATCTGGTGGTTGGACTGATGGGCTGCATGTTGGGCTGACCACCACAGATGTTGGTGGTGGTCAGCCAAAAATCGTAAGGAGGCCCCAAGTCACAAATGTCTATAGTGCCAGCGCACCATTTGCAGTGAGTTCCCCCAAGGCCAAATATGCCTACTTCTTGTCTTACCCGCTCTCGCAGTACAGAAGAGTTCAGCAATGCAGAGAGCACTTTTAAACGTGCACCTGCAAGACCTGCTCAGTTTGTAGAGGTTGGCCTGCTCACGGCCCTTTTGGCAGCACCTGGCAGTGCAGGCTCTTTCTCTGGAGTGGCGCTGTGCAGGTCTCTCAGATGTCAGCTCTCTGCTCACAAAGAAACAGTAAGTTGAATTTGTTCAATGGCGTGGGGAATTCTTTCTTCAGCTCCCAACTTGAGTCAGTGACCATGTGACGTTGTCCACAGCATCTCTGGGAGCCCTCAGCAGTGAGTCTGGGGCCATTGCCTGACAGAATGGGTCCAGCTCACAAGTCGTAGCCTCAGTCTCTGCTTTGGGAGGCGGCCTGAATCCTTTGGCAATGTTGGTACCTCCAGCAGCTGCTCTTGGCATTTGGGGCTGCCATGGTATGTGGCGATACGGGTGCTGGCTCTTCCAGCCTCAGCACCCCGGCCCAGACAGTCACATGTCTTAGCACTCTTGGAAGTGGTACCTTACCGGTGGCCCCCTCTGGCATACGGGGTCATCATAGCTTTGCGGTACTGGTGTAGAAAAGACCCGCGCAGCACTTAACACACAGCTCAGTCTATAACAGGCGCTGGGGTTCTAGGCTCCAGTGCAGGTGGTATTGGTTTGCTGGGTGATGTCCCCTCGCCCAGCAGGGAGACAAGCAGGCCTTGGCCCCCAGGATCAAGTCTTGCTTAGCTTCACCTTATCACACAGCCCGTCTGGCTGCTTGGCAGATGACAAATATTTGGGGACTCAACCTCATCTTCTTATATTCATTTTACAAACACCAAATGTAATTTAGGGTCTGGGTCTTTGAAGTTTTATGTTACGGTTCTGCTTCTTTTGAAGTGGCAATTCTACTTTTCATCTTCCTCCATGAAAGAGATCTGTCGCAGCAGGCATGACTCCAAAGATGATTGTCCACAACATATTAATGGGAGTGAACAGTAACCTACACCTGGATGTCAGCCACAGTGGTGTGTGCATCAAAGGGTTAATCCCAGATCACCAGTCCTACTCTTTATTATTCTCTTATCAGCCCCATCTCCCTTCCTGAGATGTGTCCAGGCCCCTTCCTTCTGATCCATCACTGAATCAATGAGCAGTATTTTAAGATGTAAATGGATTATATTATGTTTTGGGGAGTTTTGCTAGTGGTGAATGTGTCACTCCAACTGTGTTAATCTTTTTGCTCAATGCTGAGTCAGATATTTGTCTTCTGTGATTCTTGCACAGTAATTTATGTTTTGTCAAACAATTTATCAGTGTGAGTGACATATACCTCAGCAAGGGTTTCAAGATATCTCTCGCTGAAATTTGTTTTTTGTTTCCCTTACCCCTCACTGGTTCAGCATTATTTATATAGATTCCAGTTGATTGAGGTGGCTTGCTCTAGAATTCGTTTGCTGTTTCCTCTCCACGCCTCTACAGACCATGTGGTAATGTATTTCCTTAAATGTAGGGATGTTGTGCATTGGTGTATAAAACATGCAGGATGTGCAGTGTGTTTCTTTTATTGATATGACTCGCTGTAGTGTTGATCATTGATGAAAGCAACTAATAAAAATAATTTTAAAAAATGTAATTCACAATTTATGAATAGATATTACTCACAAAATAGAAATCGCAATTCATATATTATATATACCTGGTCCTTATTACTTTTGTAGTAAATATGGTTGGCCTCTCAAAGCTGAAATGTTTCTAGATGATGTTTTTGACTATTAGTTTTTGTATCTTGCCCTTTTTGACATCAAATGCTGAACACAGATCTGCAATGGACGTAAGTAATATTATGATTCAACTTATGTGGAACCAATTAATTTCCAACACATTCCCTGAGACATTTGGTCAAGGGAGTGCAAAGAAAGAGCGGGGTCCCAAAACACACTTGTACTCCAATGCATTTTCCATAGCCTTAAGTATTTCCATGTAGTGGCAAAATGGCTCAACATATTTTATTGAAATCCACAGCAATGTACATTAAACTATGTAGATGATTCCTTTTGCTATTGCAAGTGATGTTATGAAGTGGTTATGAAGTTATAAGGGTCAGCAACGTAATGATATCTGTGTAGCACAATACTACTAAAAGTAGCAAGGAAGCCCAAAAAATAAACTAGATTGCATATGTCAAGTTTTAGATTTACTACATGAACAACTGAAACACCCATTTATGGTCACATGTTAATGCTAATGGAAAACTATAAACAAATGCATAACAAATAGAATACATCTTAATCTACATACGTTTTATTTGCATGCTCTCCATGCTGAACAAGCCAAACAAAAGCCATCTTCCTTATGTACCCCTGTGCAACAAAATGAAAAAGTGACCTAACAGTGAACTACACAAACTACTGGTTGTAGGACATGATGATTGGCCGCTAGGAAAAAAATAATAACCTCAATTTTTATAACAATAATGATTGTCTTTCATTCACTTCAGACTTCATATATAGCACAATCTTGCTAAAAGTAGCAAGGATGCCCAAAAAAATAACCTAGACTGCATATTAAAGTTTAAGAATGACCACAGAAACATCTACAAGACACATTTATGGTCACATGATTGTGTAAACTAATCATCAAATATAACAAATACAATAGACAAACAGAAGGAAATCACATTAAATTTGATTGTCATGCTGTAGTTATAGTTAGTATTCCCAGAGACAGGAAATCCTTGGATTTTAGCTCCCTAATAACTTTGCACCCATTTGATGAATCACTACAAAACTTTCCAGACCTATAGTATTTTCTGCATTTTGAGATGATGTAAATTTAAAGATAAAAGAGGGGTCCCAAAATGCATTATTCCACCAATGCATTTTCCATAAACTATTGGATTTGACGTAGTGAGAAAATGGCTAAAAGGATTTACGTGACATTTGGCAGGATTATGCATTATGGTGCACAGAGGATGCTTTTTGGGTACTGCAGTTAAGTAGGGTACGTATTTTTTTAATTATAAGGCATTTAAACTTGGTGATATTTGTCACCACTGTATCTTTGTGGAATTTTACAAAATTTTGTGAAACTACTATGGTACATGGCTGTAAGCACTTGAAAAAATATATATTAAAAAAAAAAATCTCTTTCTATTACCGCTTTAAAAAAGTAGTAATAGGTAGGGAGTGTTGGAAATGGCCCTTTTTGCAGGGTTATCCCCAAACCTTCTGCTTCTTCCTCCTATTTTTATTGACCTGTTTTTGTTGGCTTAGATGCTTTGGGCACTTTGCCACTGCTGATCAGTGTCAAAGTGCAAGTGCTCCCTGTGTAAATTGTTATTACAATTGGTTCTCCATGATTGGAATATTTGATTTACTGGTAACTCCCTAATAAAGTGCACTGAGTGAGCCAGGGTCTGTAAATCAAATTCTACTAGTGGGCCTGCAGCACTGATTGTGCCACCCACATGTGTAGCACTGAAAAGGTATCTCAGACCTTCCACTGCTGTGTTGACCTGGCAGGTGCTCCCAATTGCCAGGCCCTAACCTTCCCTTTTCATACATGTAGGATACCCCTCAGGTAGGCCCAAGGTACCCTGTGGGCATGGTACAGTATGTGTGAAAGATAGGACATGTCCTGATAGTTAAATACTGCCAAATTTGTTTTCACTATTGAAAGGCTATCTGTCTCATAGGATAGCATTGGAGATACTTTGTAACATCTTACAAGTATAACTTCCCATTGGGACAAGATAGGAGAATAAAGTTTAGGCTCTCTGAACTCAGAACACATCTTTTAGTAAAGATGGTTTTTAAAATGTGTGTTTGAAAATGCCACTTTTATAAAGTAGGCATTTTCTTGTTTAACCATTCTGTGTGCCTCTGCCTGGTTGTGGATTGACTGTCTGGCTTTGGGGTGACAGGGGCTGTGGATGTGCATTTACTGTAGACAGCCATGGGGGAATTGAGGTGTGCCTGGCCCTACCTGGATAACTCAGAGCCGAGCTGAATAGACCTTGGCTGCATTTAGAGTAGTGGGAGGAGTTTTTCTTGCATCTGAATAGGGCCTGTCTCCCTTGCACAATGCTGTCTCCACCCATGGTGGTCATACTGAACCAGTGAGGACAGAACTGGTTTGGACTGGGCTCAGAGACCCCTGCACAAAGAAGAACAAAGACAAAATGGGGTATAAGTATTGAACCTTAAACCCCAGAACTTTAGATCAATTCTGGACTCAAGAGAAACCTTTGCCAAGGAGAAGAGCTGGAGAGCTGCGATGAGGAGTACTGCCCCTTTGCTGTGTGCTGTGTGGGGTTGGCACACAGTTGCTGCTTCTGCCAAGGAAAGGACAAAGACTGGAACTTTGCTGTGAACCTGCTTGAAGAAGAATCTCCAAGGGCTTGTGTTTGCTGGCCTCCTGTTCTGAAGTCTCATGGACACAAAAACATCACCCCCAGCCCCCCTGAACTCTGTTGCTGAGAGTTCTGACCTTCCAGGAGGTGCCTATTCCATTTTTGGGCCTCTGGAGGTTGTTCCTGCTGTCGGGAGCTGGAAGAAACTTGAAGGAAACTTAAAAGAAGCAGAAAAGCAATCACTGACGACATCAGCGATGCCACTGTGACGCTGCGATGTGCACTGAGGCCATGGGCACCGTTTGTGAAGTGCACGACGCACCGCCTTGCCTGCACTGCAGCTCCAATGCCTGCAGATATTGGCATTCCCAACACCAATGCTCGCACAGACTCTGTCACCACCAGCACCTGCATCCTGTCATAGCGGTGCTGATAACCGATGAGAGTGACTCCACGAACACGCCGACTTTGTATTGCCTCACATGAACCGACGCCTCACCGCTTACGCAACTGACTTCCCCTGTCCTGGATTCGATACATTGCCTCCTCATGGACACGAGGCCACGCCTCCCTTGTGGCAGCTGGGGAGTCGGCCTCGACCTCGGCACCAATGCCTCACCTCCACGATGTTGAGCATCATATAGACTTCGTTGTCCAAGGGCCTGTTTGTTTGGGGGTCCGTGTGACTCCATACCCGACATCGCGCACCTCACGGTCGGCACCGTACTTTGGATTTATTGCTGTCACGACGTTGTAATAGCCCCAGGTGGAGCCATTTGTTTCCTACAAGCTTTATTTTGGATTTAACAGTTTTTAAGTGCTATTTTACTACATGTATGTTGGATTTTTGTCATTTTAGTCTTGTTGAGTTTCAGATAAATATATTTTATTTCTCTAAACTGGTGTGGTGTTCATTTGTGGTGGTATCACTGTAGTACTGTGTGTTTTGAGTACAAATGCTTTACACATTGCCTTTGGGATAAGGCTGTATGCTCATGCCAAGCTACCAAGGGGGTGATCAGGGGTCATCTAAAGTGTGTATACCACCTTACCCTGACTAGAAGCAAGGGTCCCTATTTGGACATACCTCTGCCAACTAGAGACCCCCAGTTCTAACAGGGACCTACTACCTACCTATATCTAAGGCCCTAACATTGAATACAGCCAAACTGCAGTAAAAACAATATGGCTGCCTTTTCATTCTCTAAAAACAGCCATTATCCATTTATATACTGACTTGTCATCACCATGTACCACGGTGAACTGCAAAGTTACTGCGTTATACAATGGCCCAAAATATATCTATGGCCTAGCTGTATTATTGGATTGCGGTACCCTTGTGTCATGCATGGTGTCGCATGCGCAATGCAAGACTTGAGTCAGAGGATGTGGCCTAAGTGCTAGAGCAGTCAACCTCAAAGCCGGGGAACAGGGTTAGAGTTTTGCTGAACCGCTCAACATCATGTGATTCAGGGTAAATCTCTTAATCTTCCCTTGCCTAAAAAAATGAATGTGTCCATCTGTAATGCAACTGATGCTCATTTAAAGTACGCTGATACAATCTGGACAAGTTTGTACTCTATAAAACTCCCCCCCCCAAAAAAAAAGATTTACAAAGCAACACAAGGCCACCATGTGTGACCCTGGGCTGATTGGTAAATCTGGAGAAATGCAAGTCAGCGCAATTCGCTGTTTTGCCTTACTCTGCACACCATGATCTACATTGCTGCTAAATTTCACATACATTTGTGTCCCTCACTACTGTACTAACCTCCACTATACACTGTTCCACTCTAAGCCACTCCATTCTATGTCTCGCCACTGTACAAGATTCCACTCTACGTCACTCCACTCTATGCTATCACACTGTACGCAACTCCACTGTACATCACTACACTCTACATTCTTACACTGTATGCACCTCCACTGTATGCCACTCCAGTCTACGTCACTCCACTGTACGCCTCTCCACTGGATGTTACTCCACTAAATACTATTCCATTCTACGCCATTCTGCTGTATGCCACTCCACTTTATGCTATTCCACTGTATGCCACTCTACTCTACAACACTCCACTGTACGCTATTCTACTTTTTGCCACTCCTCTATACGGTATTCCATCCTCCGCCACTCTACTCTGTAACACTCCACTGTGCGCTATTCCACTGTATGCCACTCCACTATATGCTACTCCACTCTATGCCACTTTGGTGTACACCACTCCATTGTACCCCACTCCATTCTATGCTAGTCCATTGGATGCTGCTCCTTTCTCCATTCTCCATTCTCCACCACTCCACTATATGCTATTCCACTCTATGCCACTCCAATGTACACCACCACAGTCTACACCACTCCACTGTATGCCGCTCTACTCTATGCTATTCTACTCTACGCAATTCCACTCTACGTTATTCTACTCTATGCCATTCCACTGTACTCCACTCTACGCTATTCCACTGTATGCCACTCCACTCTATGCTATTACACTGTACGCACCTTAAGTCTTTGCCACTGTACTGTATGGTATTCCACTGTACCCCACTCCACTGTATGCCACTCCATTGTATGCTATTACACTGTACCCCACCCACAATACATCACTCCAATCTACACCATTTCAGTATATGCCACTCCACTGTGCGCTACTACACTATATAATATTACATTCTACGCCACTCCACTGTATGCCTCTCCAGTATACGCTACTCCACTGTATGTCATTCCACTATACATTACTCTACTGTATGCTATTACACACTACGCCACAACACTCTATGCTATTCCAATTAATGCCACTCCACTCTATGCTTCTCCACTCTACGCCACACCAGTATACTCTCCTCCACTCTATATAACTCCACCCTACAAAACTCTAATACACTCTATGCTGCTCTATTAAATTCTACTCCACTCTTTTCCCGTACACTCCACTCTTCTACAATCCACTGTACAGTATTCCACTGTACGCTTTTCTACTGTATACTATTCCACTTTACAGTAATCCACTCTACACCACTACAGTGTACGCCACTCCACTCTACACTGCTCTACTATATGACACTCTTCTCCACTCTATATAAGTACTATACTTTATACCACTCTATAACATTCTACACCACTCTATCCGCGTACGCTCCACTGTCCAACTCTATACTACACTCTATGCCCATACACTCCATTGTATGAAACTCTAGTCCTCTATTCAACACTTTTCTAAATGACACAGCACTCCACTCTACTGTACGAGACCCCGCTCCAATTTATAACAGTTTACTACCTATGCTACGCCACTACACTACACTACATGCCACTCTACTCTTCGACACACTAATACACTCTATTGTACTTTACTTCACACTGCGTTACGCCACTCCACTCAAATTTACTCCACTGTACGAAACTTTACCACACTCTACACAGCTACACTGTTTGACACACTACTGTACTCTATCCAACTCCACTCTACAGCACTGTACTACACTATATGCCACTCATCGACCCTTTACTGCTGTCTATAACCCTACACTCCACTCTACAACACTGTAATATTCTGTGTGCCACTGGACAACACTATACTCCACTCTGTGCCTCTCTACAATGCTCTAGTTTTCACGTTTTATTTGTTCCTCAGGAGCAGTACCCCCACCTTCCAGCAGCTTTGACTCAGGCTTAGTTGCACAGAGGATCAAAGTGGCTAGACGGGGGGAAGGGTATTAGGGAGGGTACTGACGGAAGGGAGATCTGGAAACAAACAATATCTCTCGCTATTGTCTTCTTACTTCCGGCAGCTATATATATAAATATAGTAAATAACATATACGTAAATAGACATTAGTCCTGCATACCTGAAAGGAAAGAGATGGTTTGGCATTCCAACATAAAAACAGCTACACCATTCTGACTGCCAATGAGCTATAGTCTTTGTACTCTTGCCAACTAGTGCTTAATGAGTTCTTTTAGCCCTTTATACAAATAAGTTGTAGGTATAACTGGGTACAGCTGGATTGTTGATCTTGGCAGATATGGTATTTTGATGTAACCTTAGCACTGTTTCCAAACTTTCATGCTGTTAGTAAGTTCACAATATCAAACCAGTCTTTACATGAATATTGATCAAGTTTGTGGAATTAACCTCTGATACTCAAGGCAATGATTGTTGTCTCTGATCTATTGTTTATACAAAGAAATGATTGTGGTCTCTTATCTATTGTCAACAAAAAGCGGAAAACAAAGAATCAACTTAAGGCTCTCAGTGCTGTCACTAATTGCCCAGGGGGCCGCTCTCGTGGAGCGGTAAAATCCAAATATGGCAATTGCCCAGGGGGCCGCTCCCATGGAGCAATAGAAATCCAAATGCAGCAAGTGCCCAGGGGGCCGCTCCCGCAGAGCGGTAAACAATAACAGCAATCCGGGATGTCACAGAAAGCAGCCCCGGTTTCCAAGGATAAAGGAAAGATCCTACCTAAACGGCAGAACAAGGAAAGGAGGAAGTTACTCTTCACGCGGCCAAAGAAGACTGAACCAGCACAGCCGCTGCCTCAACAGGGAACTGCACAGCCTCTGCCTCCCGATCCTTCAGTGCTCAGAATAATCCGCACTGGAGGCTGGCGGTGGCTGAGTTTTATACCGTGTGCCAATTCAAGATGGCGGCCGCCCAACGTGACTACAGGAACTGAGAAGGGACAAAAGGCATCAGTTCTGTAGCAACACAATGTCTGTAACACAAACAAGCATTGGCAGAAAGAAATGATAATGACAACAAGCATTGGTAAAAACAAGTGAACATGTTATGTACAATATGTATATCCCTGACATGAGCAATAACATCCTAGGCACCCCAAGTCAAACATGAGGATCATGACACTAGTCCACTATAGGACACTGTACACAGCTCTTTGTACGCCACTGCACCCCACTTTACTGCACTCAACTCTAGTACACGTACTCCATTCTACTTCACTACTCCACTCTATGCCACTCCACTCTACTCTAATCTATAACACTGTAAGGCAATCCATTCTACTACACTCTACAACACTGTACTGTAAACCATTCCACTCTGTGAAACTCTACTGGACTAAGTGCCACTCAGCTCCACTGTCTTCGACAACACTTTCCAATGCTGTACAACACTCCACTGCAATCTACTGCACAACATAATACTCCAATTTATGACACTTTACTGAACTGCATGCTACACCACTCCACTTTACTGCACTCGACACCACTATAGTCTATGACATGCCACTCCACTCCATGACACTTTACTTCACTGTACCACACTTTATCCCACTCTACACCACTATACCAAACTCAACTCTGCACCACACCACTGTTCGACACTCTACTCCACTGAATGCAAATCTACTTTACAACACTGTACTACACTCTATGCCACTCTATGCCACTCTACTCCAATCTATGCCCATCCACTCTATGCCACTGTTCTATACTGTATGATACTCCACAATAAACCATACCACTCCTCTCTATGACACACCACACCACTGTATGACACCGCAAATAATTTTACAGCATTCTTTCTACTGTACACTGTGACACTCCACTCGATGAGACTCCACTCTATGACACTCTACTTCACCTCACTCCACCCTATGACACTTCATTCTACAACACTTTACTCCACTCTATGACAGTCTACAACACCCTACTCTATGGTATGACATAGCAGTCCACTCTACAACTTGTCGCTCCACTCTATGATACTTCAATCCAGTATATGACACACCATGCCACTACACTATATAACACTTCATGAAGCTGTATGATGTACCACTACACTCTGCTCTATTTCATTCTATTCCAATCTACAATTCTCCACTCTATGACAATACACTTTACATCACTCTCCTCCACTGTCCTGTACAACACTCCACATAACAACTCTCCACTCGTGACACTGGACGCTACAGTTTGAAACATTTCTATTAAACATTTAACAAAAACATTGAAATTCAATGAAAAAAGCAAAGGTTAAAGCTTAGTTATAGTTAGGGAACCTCTTTTTCATATACAAGACAGGCTTAAACTACACAAACATTAAAAATTTAAAATGTATCCACCACCTTCATATTAGTAGAAGTAGCGCACCTCGTTACACACACTTTTCAGGTTGCTAACCAGACAACACTAACTATAACTCGCCACTCTACCATGCACTGTGTTCTCAAAAATAATGATACTCCACTGTACAACACTACACTACGAGATTCTCCACCACTCTACTGCACAACACTGCACTCAACAACACTGAACTGTATGACACTCTTCTCCACTGAAGTCCACTCTATGCCACTACACTCTACAACACTATGCTACACTCTATGCCACTCTACAACACTCTACTCGATGACATTCCACTTCACCACACTCCATTGCAAGACACTCCAGTCGATGACACTCCATTGTACAACACGCAGCTCTACTTTCCGACACACCACTACACTGTACAGCATGCCGCTCCACTCCACCAAACTCCACTCCATGACACAACACACCATGCCACTCCACTGTATAATACTTTACCTCACTATACGCTGTCAACTGACTCTACTTGTCTCCACTCTATTCCACTCTACAATACTCCACTCTACAACACTAGACTCTACAACAATTTCCTTTACTGTACTGTATTACACTCCATTTGACGGCACTCTAGTGAATGACACTCCACACTGCGATTTGAAACACATTTTTATTAACAGATAAAAACCATCAACATAAAATGAAAAAATCAAAGGATAAGGATAATTTATAGTTTGAAAAAAAATCCTTATGTGTTCTTTCTATACAAACTCAACTTAAAATACACATTATAAAGTTATAACTGTAACTACAATTTATAATTTATGCACCAACTTCAAATATTTATAAGTTGCGCAGCTCCGAAAACAGTCTTGTCACCTCACTTGCCATGGTACATTAACTATAACTCATGCCTTTTCCATGCACTGGTGTTACATCCAAATTAAATAAAGTCCACATGAAGAAGAGAAGATGATTGGAAGAAGGTTTATTCCACAAATAAGAAGTCAGCATAGAGGTCCCTCCAAAGCAACTCCCTTCATCAGCAACCAGGAATCAACTGTCCAAGCTGGAGCTTCCAGGAATCTAACATTCCAGTCTCCCTGGCAACATGAACAAGAAATGGTGCAGAATGCATCTTACAAAGTATAACACATAAAACATTAGAAACTATATAAATAAGCATATAACACACCTTACCCCCTTAAACAAACAAACAAAACCCACTTAAATGTAAGCACAAAACTGTAAAGGAAAGAAAATAATCACATTACATAGTCTTCAAGATATTTGGGCTTAAATCTTGACCTTCCTGGTTTTTGAGGGACAGCAACATTTTCCTCTTGAATAACCACACCAGTAGGTGGAGGAGAAACAAACTCCTCTGGAGGTGAAACAAACTCCTCTGCCAACCCAACTTCCTCATTAAATTCTGACTTGCATTACACAGCTGCGGTTCCACACGCTCCACCTCACAATCTTCAGCAAACGCTCCCACATCTGCAGTAAATGCTCCCACTTCAAAGAAGCTTTTCTCTCTACACTCTGCATCATTAGTAAAATCTGCACCTAGACATGACTCAGTCCCCTTCCCAATCCCCAATTTAAACCCACGTTTGACCTTGGCCACTCTCCTTTTGCTCCACCATTTGCCACCCACAACCTTCACGGCATGCTTGTCAACCTGAACAATTTTGGTCTCTGGGTAAAATTTCGAACCAGCTTTCCTGAAAGGCCTCCAAATTTTGACACATTCACCCACAGTAAAATCTTCATCCTTAACCCGCTTGACATCATCATACCTGACTTTGGATTTGGCTTGACTCATCTCAACACGTCGTTTCAGTGATCACTTCTAGGAATTTGATCATCAACTCTGGAACTCGACACTACCCACTCAGGGGACAACTCATTAAAAGAATGCATATCCCACAATAAAGCAAACGGGGTAACTCCTGTGGTAGAATGAGGGGTGTTATTATAAGACCATACTCTTTCACTCACTGGATCCTCCACATGCAAACCTGAAGAAACAGCCAAGTGCACCGTGTCTTTTAAACAGCGGTCCACCCTCTCAACCAAACCATTTCCTTGGGGGCTATAAAGAGCAGTAGTGAGATGTTTAACCCCAAAGTTCTCCAGAAACATTTTCATTTTATTGGGTACAAATTGAACCCCATTATCTGAAATAAGAAATGCAGGAATTCCTTCTGACCGAAACAACTTTTTCAAAAACTCAATGACATTATTAGTGTTGGGTTCTCTCATGAACTTAAAAGACACCCATTTGGAGAAATAATCTACCACACTCAAAATGTACCTATAATCACCATTCAAACCCCCAACAGGGCCAACAAAATCCATCCTGAGCTTCTCCCAAGGCCGTTGCGGAAAAGTAATGGGACTCAAAGGAGTATTGTATGTATGAAGTGACTTCTCAGCATGACCACACTCCCTATAGTTACCCAACATGATCTCTACAGAACCATCCATCCCTGGCCACCAGTAGCACAACCTTCTCTCCAACTTGGCCTTCTCTAGGCCAACCAACAGTGATATACCTTTTGAGTATAGTCTGACATTAGTCAGCTGCAGACGCCTGTTCCCAATCATGGCGCAAAATGACATCCTTGGCCAACAAAAAGCCGTTCAACCAACCCAACAACAACTTTCTTGTCCTCCTCGATTACCTCATACATTTTTGTATCAATGGGGCATCTGGATAAGAAATCTGCCCTATAATTTTTCCCACCAGGAATGTGTTTCATAGTGAAATTAAACTCGTACAGTTTTGAAAACAAACAAATTAGCCTTGGACTGACATTGTTCAAACCTTTGTCATTCCACATAAAAACTAATGGTTTGTGATCGGTGACAACTACAAACTCTCTTCCCCACAGACATGTTGCAAAATGATGGACACCCCACACACAGGCCAGGGCTTCCTTCTCAATGGTGCTGTAGTTCTTCTCTGCTGCAGACAATCCCCGAGAAGCGAAAGCCACATTGCTTTCCACACCATCAATAATTTGACTAAGAATAGCACCCAGGCCTAAATTGCTAGCATCAACAGTTATAAAAGACTTTTCATTATCTTTGTAAGGTTGAAGAGCCGGTGCCTTAACAATCAAGTCTTTTAAATTGTTAAATGCCTCCGTTTGATCACTCTGCCAGTTAAACTTTACGTTATTCCTCATCAATTTTCCCAATGGTTCACTCACAAGTGCAAAGTTTTGTACAAAACGTGAGTAATATTCGCTTAGGCCCAAGAAAGACCTTAACTGATCCTTGTCCGTGGGTTGCGTGCATTCACGTATTGCTTTCAATAAGTCTTGCTTGGGCCTAATGTCAGTTGAAGAAAGGACATGCCACAAATATTCAACTTCGTTCACAAGGAATTTACACTTCTGTTTCTTCACTGTTATACCATGGTCTTCAAGAATATTAAGAACACGGTCCAGCTTGACCAAATGTTCCTGAACTGAGTTAGAAGAATTTAAAATATCATCCTGATACGTTAGCACCTCTTTCTCCTCTCCTAATAGTTGAAACATTAATTTTTGGAACACTGACGGAGCCGAATCAAGGCCGAAAGGCATCTTAAGAAAACGAAAAGCACCAAAAGGCATATTAAAGGCTGGTAAATCTCGAGAATCTTTGCTCAGTTCTATTTGATGATATGCAGCCCTAGGGTCGATTGTAGAAAACCTTTTAGTACTGGTAAGCTGAGCTAGCATGTCATGAATCGGAGGTAGAGGAAAACAATCAACTTGAATATTTCTATTCAAAGACCTCAAATCAATGCAAAGCCGAAGTTAATCAGACTTTTTTTTTTTAGAGCTACCACAATGGGAGAAACCCATAAGAATGAATCTATAGGCTCAATAACTCCATCCATACATAACTTTTGAAGATGCTCCTTCAACCTCTCTCTGATACTAAACGGCACATGTCTAACTTTTTGGACAACAGGAATAGCATTAGGTCTAAGAATGATTTTATGTTCATATCCCTTAACCACTCCCAGCCTGTCTTCAAAAACTGACTTGTGCCTCATGAGTACATCCTCCAAAGAATTTGCACCCTCTTGAACAGCTTCCACTAATAAAATGGGATATTTTGTCCCAGGTCTTAATATCATCCCAAACTTGCCTTAATCTCTCCAACCCAAAATGTTGTAGCCCTTCTTGGCCACATACACCTTTGACTGAATAGTTCTATTTTTGAACTGCATGCTTTTTTAGAAAATAGCCAATCATGTCAATCTCTTGACCATCAAATGCTACTGTGCGAATGTCTGGAGGCAACAAAGTAGTTCCTTCCCACTCCTTGTCAAAAAATTGATCTGATATAATAGTGAAAGGTGAGCTAGAATCTACTGTAACTTTAGTACCTACATTACCAATCTTAATATCAAACACCGGATCCCCAACTTCATTATGTATCTGTTGAGCAGTATGTACCATGTCTATTGACCGCACTATTTTTTTACTTCCATCAACATCACCAGACCTTCCTAATAAACTTTGAGGTTCTTTGACACCCAATCCCATTACCTTGGCAACATTTCTACATACTCTGGCAAAGTGTCCTGTTTTTTTACAATTCGAACATGTTTTTCCAACAGCTGGACAATTGGTAGCATTAGCTAAATGAGTTTTTGATCCACATCTGAAACACCGAGTATTCCTATCAGGTTTTTTTTATATCGGGTTTATTGATCAATGGTTTTACTACCTTGAACAAAACCTGTTTTTTGTGTGATTTTGTTGACATCTTCAGTTGAGACATCCTTGCCCTTTCGTAAATTCTTTGGGCGCAGAAACAGAGCATTCAATTCCTCTGGCATTCTCTAAAATTTCTGCCAAAGAAGGGTTCCTGCAACATAAAATCCTTTCTTGGACTTTGGAGTCATAACAATTCACAACAATTTGATCTCTTAAATATTGCTCAATGGGTCCTACAAACTCACACAAAGAAGCTATAACCCTTAATTCAGCTAGAAAGTTATCAATATTTTCATGTTGTTGCTGCTTACGTGTGCAAAATTTGTGTCTCTCAACAATCACATTAGGCTCATCTCTAAAATGCTTTTCTAGCCTGGCCACAGCCTCAGTGAATTCGTCCCAATCATCTGAAAATGTAGGAAAATGTAGGAAAGATTCTTTGACCTTCAGACACTAAACAGTTGTATAACACAGCATTCTTTCTAACAGGGGAAAACTCCAAACCATCTACAGCTATTAGATAACTTTTGAATGATTTATACCATTGACTCCATTTGACTCTTGGAGTACCTGGTTCAGACAAAAATGGGGCTGGTAAATGTGCTGTTTGCAAAGCCATAACTAAAATAAACTACTGTTTTGTAAGAAACAGTATGTAAGATTTAATCTAAAGATTTACTACACAAATCTTTGAAACAGCAAAATAACATTCAACATCGCCCAAATAAACACTTGCAAAATGTCTTATTCAAGAACAAAACTAGAACCAAAATTGATGCCCTAAAAGTTATTTAACTGTGTGCGCATCACCGAGCTTCAAATGTAGAATGTAACAGGAGGAAACACGTTATCAAAAGAAGAAGAGAACGTTGTAGAAATGAAGAAGTTATGTGAATTACTGTAGTTCGGAAGCTAATTAGAAATGCATTTGCGTTTCTTAAGTAGAAAAGAAATTTAAATTTAAGGTGTGTGCGTCACCACGCTTCTAACACTCACCAAAAGGTCCCAGCAAAGAAGATGAGAAACTGGCTATGACCTAAGTTGCCTCGTTCATTTCTTTAGTATAATCCTCCCTTTAAGGTGACCGCATCACCGCACTCACGAAGTATCCAAACACAATGAAGGTTGTTTTCACAGGCGAAATTGCATCATGCCTTTATACGTTGAAACTTGCCATTAAGGTGTGTGCGTCACCGCGCTTTTAACACTCACCAAAATTAAGTTCCCCTTTAAGGACGTGAGAGCTTGCCTTTAAGGTGAGCGCGTCACCGCACTCGCAACGTAAGCATACAGGATGACGCCGCTGAAGAGAGGGAGTCTTCGTTCTGCTGCTGCCGCTGTGAACTCGAGGCCTGCAGCACACGAAAGAACTCCGCGAATTCCAGCGACGATTGTTGAAGTGAACCGGATTCCAGACAAACCCGTTGCTGCTCGCGGGTGAGATTTCAAATAATAGCAATAGCAATTGTAATTTTATCAAAGCAAAATGATAAAATAAACGTAAAATACGAAATTTTCACTGCAAGGTTATCACCGCTGGTAACACCACTGCTGTAGTTGGACGAGACATCATGCTGGTAGATAAAGAATAAAAGTAGTCATATGTCATCATTTAAAACTAAAAATGAATTCCAAGAATGTAGCTCCCAAAACGCAAGAGCTTGTGCACACAGCCCGAAATAAAATATCCACAAGGAGATGGCTGCTGGTTTGGAGGGTCCCAAAGTAACTTGAGAAAACAGGTGACCAATGATATGAATGCGTAGAAATAGGTTCTCATGTGCTGACTTCATCCCATCCTCATCGCCAATTCATGTTACATCCAAATTAAATAAAGTCCACATGAAGAAGAGAAGATGATTGGAAGAAGGTTTATTCCACAAATAAGAAGTCAGCATAGAGGTCCCTCCAAAGCAACTCCCTTCATCAGCAACAAGGAATCAACTGTCCAACCTGGAGCTTCCAGGAAACTAACATTCCAGTCTCCATGGCAACATGAACAAGAAATGGTGCAGAATGCATCTTACAAAGTATAACACATAAAACATTAGAAACTATATAAATTAGCATATAACAACTGATTATACCCTTGCATAACACATCACTTATAGCATGTGAAATCATAGCATTCAAAACACTTCTTAATGACATAATTTCTCACAACACAGTGCATGGTAGAGTGTTGAGTTATAGTTAGTGGTATCTGGTTAGTGAGCTTAAAAGAGTGTGTAACGTGGTGCGCTACTTACAATAATTTGAAGTGGTGGATAAATTGTAAATGAAAGTTGTAACTATAACTGTAGAATTGTTAAATTTTGTGTCATTTAAGCTTGGTTTCTATAGGTAAAGAAAGTTTTCCTAACTATAATTAAGCTTTAACCTTTGTTTTTTTCACTGAATCTATAGATACGTACACTTTCCAAATATCACGAAAGGCAATGGAAGGCACAGAACTGAGCTCATTATGCATGATGACAGATTGGGAAAACATCATGACAAAAGGTTGCCTCTAAAAGCAGATCTGTGGAGTCAACCATTCATGTACTGATTAGGCCTGGGCAGTGAACTTCGCTCCGTTCGCGGTGTTTGCGGAGTTATCTGCACTCCGCACTCCACGGAGCTCGCGGAGTGCAGAAAACTACGGTTCGCGATGTGCAGCGGAGTTTTATCCCCGCTCGCGATTGCGAACGGTAAGTTCGCGAGCGGGATCTGCACAAACTGCAGTTCGCACTGCACTCCGCCACTTGCGGAACTTCGCAAAGTTTATTTGTAACTTCCCGGAGTTCCACGTAGCAAAACTTCGTGAACTACGCCCAGGCCTGGTACTGATGAACAAACTAGATGCACTACCGCAACCATCAAGTTTGTTTGTGTCTGTGTTTGATGGTAAGTGGGAGTCAGATAACTAGCTAGGTAAACATGTTAATGTACATTGGGGATTTGTTACCTTCCTGCCTGCTTTGAGAGAATGAACTGGAAACAATCACTGCATTGATACAAGGCCCATTTATGTTCTAAAGTAGTTCCTCATGCAGACCTGTTCCACTTGCATCATACCCTAATCGATGATCATGATGCTAAGGAAAATACCCATAGAAAAATGTAGAGACCTTTCAACCTGTTTTAACTTCTTCTAATGTTGATTGTCCCATCTAGTACATATTAGCATCAGAGCCTAATGCTAAGTCCTTTCAAACATATTTATGGCCAAGTCATGCAGCACAGCAAGTCACCTTGCTGTGCTCTGCTGCAATGCATGACAGGAAAAGGGCAGGAATGCACTTTTGTCTGCCTAGCACCAATGCAGGCACCCTTGCAACATAGCACAAGGGTGCCTGCATTGCAAACAAGATTGACTTTGTGCAGGAAGGGACACCTTCCTGCACAAAAGCAATCCCTTGGGCTAACCCTACCAACTTTGGCAATTTTCAAGATAGCTGAAGTATTCAGCCACATTAACCTCAGGCTCTGAGTGTTGGGAGTGTGTTTGGGGAGTGCCCTATCATAATCCTAGTGCATTCCCACATGTCCCACTAAAATCTAGATTTAGGCATTTCCTGAACCCCAACAAACCCAAAGCCAAGCCCCAGGTGTATACCAATGTCATCAAGTTGAGTGGAAAAACATAAGCACTTTTCCACTGGTTAGCAGGGGCAAAGTGTACAGAGTTCTATACCCAGAAGAAATAGGATTAAGCAAAAAGCAATAAAAAATTCTGCTTGGTCCTACAGAAAGTGCAAAATTTCCAACGGTTCAATCTATTTGCTCTTAGCAAATAAAGTGCAATATACCATGAACTGCAAACTGAAATAAAATCCAAAATATACAATTACAATCCCCAAAAATTGATCATTGACTTTGAATGAGCAACTATTTCAATAATTTTAAAAGTATACAAGCAAACAGCTATTTAGCGGTGTTATTACGACTTTAATCAAAGTATATTGAGAAACCTCCAAAAACCTGTACTGAGGGGCTTATTATGAGTCTGGCAGTCCACAGACTACCAGACTCGTGGGGGTGCGGCAGTGGCGGTCCCATTACGACCATGGCAGTGGAGTCGTCCTGCTACCACCGCAACCGACAGGGATAAGAGATCCCTGGTGGTGGCATAGCCGTCTTGAGGCCGCAATATTCTTGGCAATGACTGCTGCGGCCCCACCAAGTATATTACCAGTTTCCTCACTGCCACACTTTTCATGGAAGTGCGACCGCCATGAAAAGTGTCACAGTGAGTAAACGAAAGGGGCCCTACAGGGCCCCATTGTGCCTCTGCGCCACGGGGTGCATCAAAGGAGACACATGTTGTGCTTCCCTGTCTGCATGCACCACAGTACCTGTTGCATATGTCTTAGTAAGTGAAGTAGCAAAACACTATAATCTCTGATCCCTGGCGGTGGCGCGGTGGTCTTGAGGCCACAATGTGCTTGGCAGGGCTGCTGCGGCCCCACCAAGTATATTATGAGTTTCCTCAGCGCAACACTTTTCATAGCAGTGTGACCGCCATGAAAAGTGTGGCAGTAAGTAAACAAAGGGGGCCTTGCTTCTGCGCCATGGGGTGTATGTAGGAGCACACATGCTGTGACCACTGTCTGCATGCACCACAGTACTTGTACGGCATGGACTGCAGCAGTCCATGCCATGTAGGTACTGATTTTGATGTTCCCATTGCGGTGCCTATATGCACCATCGTAGGAACACAAAAGAACCGCCCGCCAGACAGGAGAAAAACTTCTAATCTGGTGGGCGGTTCAAACACAGGTGTGGCAGTGTGGGAGTCGGGCAGTCCAGCTACCACACCACCAAACCACCAAACCCTAATTCCTGAACATTCAACATACACTGGATTTAACCATAGAATTGAAAATGTATTGCCCTTGCATATGTCCTAGTAAGTGAAGTAGCAAAACAATATAACCTATTAATATCATCACCCTACTTCCAAAAGCATGAACACAAATTAACCCCCTTAATGGACTATTTCGAAGATACTTGGCTAGGTAGACTGCACCAATCCGGCCATAGACACCAGCCGAAGTATCATATACAATGGTGGAATGTGTATGATAACACCATGGCACAACAAGCAAAAACAGATAATGTAGGTGAATGGTGACACGATTCCTTCCAAGGTACATTAGGACAAAGCCACCCTACAATCTACCTATTTTTATAAATGGAAATGAGGGAAGAGTGAAGATAATTACTACAGCAAACATGAATACAGTAGAGTTTGAACCTGTGAAAGAAGAAAGACAATTTTGATATACAAGGGAGCATGTACTTGATGAATATTGTTTTGTTGTATTTCAGAATTGCCTAAGAAAAAGTGGACTTGAAGCTTGTGTTCTACAAGCTTTGTTATAACAATTGAAACCTATCTATGGAGCAAAA
Organism: Calotriton arnoldi; assembly: GCA_963921515.1. Taxonomy (NCBI): domain Eukaryota; kingdom Metazoa; phylum Chordata; class Amphibia; order Caudata; family Salamandridae; genus Calotriton; species Calotriton arnoldi. The sequence goes on from CAWUFW010002217.1 coordinate 179,086, forward strand.
GTTTTTCTAGAGTGAATAGTAATTGCCAACCTTTTAAAATAGGTACCCGGTTAACTAGGTCAATAGTTAGAATATTCATTCTGTGTACTTGCAATAAAAAGTGCCACAAATTGCTCTGTGTATTTTCTCTCAAAGGGGTCTAAATAACAAAGCAACTCTTCAGAACCCAGAAGAAATTGTTCCTAGGTGAGAAAGAGGGAATGTTGAGGTAAGGACAGAGAATGCACATTGAGTAAGATAAGACGATGCACTTCAGAGAAGGGAATTGTTCAGTTATTAATATTTCTTTACCCTCAACGCAAGCCATATGGAATCAGTGACTGACGGAGTTGGTGAGCACAAGCAAGACTGCATACACTCAGACGATCCAGGATTGAAGCTTATTTTCATCTCTCCCTATTCCCCTTTTCCCTGACTGGTTGGCGCTACCTTCAAGTTATCGCTGGTTTTGTGGTTGGACTAGTTGGGCAGCGGACTAGCAAGTTAACCTCAGTGACTCTACCTCATTACCACAGGATCATGCATACCACAAGGTAATGCATATGCCTAATGCTTGACATGGCACATGATGCAAAAAACACAATTGATAAATACATTACATACCCTCTATCATACAATATTATAATAAAACAATTTTAAAACAAATAAATATTTCCCACCCAGTAAAAACAAAACAAACATTAACTTACATTTCTATAGATGAAGTCAATCAATTTGAATAAAAAACAACAATCTTAAAAAATACTGAAAAGCAAATCCAAAAAACATGCAAAAAGTTTAACAATGAAATAAAGTATCCAATAAAATAAAAAATAATCAATTGGTATCTTCCAAAATCCCAAAAATTAAATATAAAATAACAATCGAGGAAAACAAAAAAATCAATTAAATTAAAAACATGAGTTATTATATTACCAAATAAATTTCCCTTAAAAAAAGTATCCATAAATAGGTAAATATCCAGGACCCAAATGAAACACCTGTAAAAAAAAAATATATATATATATCTACCTACCCAAAACGAGATAAAAACATCAACATCACAATTTAAATGCTAATATGTTAAAAAAACAAATATATTTCATACTATACAAACATTTTAGTAAAACATACGTAATACGATGAGACCTACTACACTTGATTAACCCAACTAAAACAATACTCCACATTTACTTAATAGACAACCAACACTAACTTGTGCTAACTAAACTAATCCTAAACATATCCCACCAATACTAAAACCCCAGAAATCAACCTAATATTAGTCATGCCTGACAGAGAGAGCAATTCTAGGACCACAACCATATGAAGTTCAAACAACCTAAAATGAGGAATATAGACTGAAAAAAATAATGGAAACCAAACGGTTGCTAAAAGAACATAGAAATAGTAAACAGTAATAGTAAATAAAAAAATGGAATAAAACAATGTATTGTTTGCTTTTACTTTTGTAAAAGCAAATGATGAAAAAAGTATAAAAATATATTTAGTATTTTTTAATTTACATATTAAATTTTTCAAATATATTTTAAAAAGTTCTATACAAATTCATTAAATTATAGTACTAATTAATATATAAAAAGAAATATATATATATATATATAAATATATATATATTTAAAAACAATTCAACAAGTGAGAAATTAAAACATATATGTTGAGTAAATCAAATCAAATCAAAAGAAGCTTTATTCGGTGTAGTAGTTTACAACCATAAAAGCATATTATAACATAAAAAATTCAACATTCACATTAAAAAAGATAATAGGGTAAAAACAGATTATACAAAAAATATTATAAAACAGAATCCAAGGAGGTAACTTCGATATTATATACACTTATTAGAAACATGACCACGTTTTCCATAATTTCATTATAGAGTGCAGGCAAGATAGTTTAAAAGATTGTAGTGCAAAAAAAAAAGATATCACATGTGCAGAGGTAATGCATAGTGTACAAAAGCTGCAAAGGATCGCTGAGATTTAGTTTAAAAAGTCATGAAAACACAAGTTATTAAAAACAGGCATGATACACTTCTCGCGGTGTTATTACATAATTCGAAAACGTCATAATCTTATTATGTTACATATTATATTACAGGGGCCAAATAAATAATCCATATATATACACACAGTTTTTATGGATAGTTCACATTGTATTTCGGTGCTTAATAACAGCCTTTAAAAACAAGGAAGTAATCATAATGATTTGTTCATTTTCCAGCAATTGTAACCTTAGAAAGGCTGTTCTACATTGTCTTAGGCCCCAGCTTCTGAGAGTGGGGATTAGAAACTTTTTTCTTGGTGTAACATAATACTTACAGAATAAAGTGCAGTGCAGAGTTGTTTGAATTGATATATTGTCACATGGGCAAATGGGCGACCTACTCGACCAATCATTTTTTGCAGGAAACGTGACCAGTCTAAAAAAGGACCCACAGCGAAAACGAGCCAAAAGCATGCGACAATAGCTACTCTGTACCAATGCCAGATAAGGTTGTAGGCCTATGCATGTTGTCATCAGGTGGTTGTCCATGACTGATTTTTTCCCCCTCTCCTCTAGCCAGCGCTTATTCTCTAGGTGACTCAAGCAGGTGTCTTTTAGTGCTTTTCTTGTTACCATTTCCATGGAACTTGGGGAATCAAAATATTCTGGGTGGCCAATTTCATATGTAAATCTTTTTATCTAATTAGTCCATGGCATCTTAGCCACCCTGTCTGATTTAAGGCAGTCTAAGATTACGTCTCTATTAAAACCAGTCTCCTCCGATACCCAGACCTTATGCCATAGCAGTAAAGGGTTGGTTTTGATAGTATCAGAAATATAATGCACATCTAACCTGGGCTTCTATTGGAATTCTATAACGCATATTAGCAAGCCCATTATCGCCGTTTTAGCGTCAGTTTCCTGCCGCTAAAACGGAGATAATTTTATCGCCGGTCTTGCTAATATGCCCCCAAGTTCCCTATGGCAGCTAAAAGTGGCAGTAGTACTAGGGACAGCTAGCAAGTAACGGATAAAAGTGTTTTCAAGACATTGGATTTGTTCTACTTCCTCAATGCCCCAGATGCCTGCTCCATATGTCCCTGTTGTAATACATTTGGATTTGTAAATTGCCAGCAGCTCTGGGACAGGTCTACCACCTAGTTTCTTAGCAAAGTTGACAACTGCTCCTGTGGCTCTTGAAAAATTCAGTTTTCTAGCCTTCATGGCTGTTTTCCATAAACCCTTTCTGTCAAAGTTTATGCCTAAGTATGAAAAAGTATCCGTACTTTCGACTTTTTTGCTATCAATAAAAATGTCACATGTCTTTTTTTTGTTTGTACCACAACTCATGGTGTATGTTTTAGTGGTATTTACCCTTAGGCCCCTGTCTTTCATGTAAGCGACAAAGTGGCTGACAGACCTCTGTAACCCTATTTGCGTCCGCGCCATTATTACCGCGTCATCCGCGTACAATAAGATGGGGACGGGGGTTCCCTTTATAATGGGGTAGTCACATTGATATCCGCTCAGATATTGTCCTAAACTATTAATATAGAGTGAGAAAAGGAGAGGGGCAAGTATGCACCCCTGCCTCACTCCTTTCCTTATGGAGAACTTTGCTAAGCACTCCCCATGTTTTCCGTATCGGACCCTTGCCCCAGCCTCCCTGTACAACTCCTTGATGAAGGTTAACAACGGTGGGTCAACCTTTAATTCTTCCAGGATACTCCACAATTTATTATGTTTGACACAATCGAAGGCGGAACTTAGGTCCACAAACGTTAGGTAAAGTTTGCCCTGTTTTGCTTTTGTGTACTTGTCTATAATTAGTGATAGATTAAGTCCCTGTTCAGTTGTGCCTAACCCTGCGCGGAAACCGTATTGGAGCTTTGATAAGACTCGCATATCTTCCACCCATGCCTGTAACTTGTTTAGAATCCCTCTCCCTGCAAGTTTCATAAAGGCATCCAATAAGGAGATGGGGCGATAGCAGCTGGGTTCGTTTCTGTCCCCCTTTTTAAATATGGGGATCACAATGGCATCAGTCCAGGTAGGTATAAACCTATAGTGATTACAGCTGTTAAGCACATTTGTTAAAAGTGGGGCCCACAGTTCCATGTTGGTTTTATTGATATCCACCGGGACGCCGTCCGGGCCCGGTGCTTTCCCTGGGGCGCTTTCCTTTATTGCTCTAATGACCTCCTCAAGAGAGATATCAATATCTATGGGAAAGGGTCCACATTCGTTGTTATCTTTCGTGGAGTTTGTGGTAACAGGCTCATCATTATAAAGCCCCATGAAGAATTCTACCCACTTGTCTCCTGTGATAGCCATATCTATAATATCAGTCTCTCTGTTCATAAGGAAAGGAGCATTGACCGCTTTCCAAAATCCGATGTTATCTTTATTTAGGCAGGCCTGGTGTAAGGCCTCCCATGCTTCCCTTTTTAATTGTGCTTTTCGTTTCCTTAGGGCTAGTCGATATAAGGTTCTAGCCTTCTTACTTTTTCGTTACATCTAGGGTTACTGTTCAGTGTATTTTTCAGAAGGGTGTGCATCTTCGTACATTCTTTATCGAACCAGCCCTGAGTATTACGCACTGTGTCGTGCTTTTCCCTTGTTAATAAATTCCGAGCCTCATCTGTGATTTTAAGAAAAGCATTAAAAATTTCCTCATCATCCCTGCCCTGTGAAAGGCATATATCTATTTCCTTAGAAGTTTTTTTAATTAATCATTGAAGGAATACACCGGGATCTACTTTTGCCCACTTTAGGGTGTACCCATTGGTACTGGCGAGATGGATATCAGAATTATGTAATGCATTCCTTTTGGTTCTTCTCGCCATACCTCTTACTGAAACATTTAAGGAAATTGGATAGTGGTCACTCATTAAAATATCAAGGGTGTTACAAGTAGTTACATTACCCGAGTACCTCTTGAATTACAGCCCCTGCCATTAAAAGTCGGGTGAAAGGGTATAGGGGGTGAGCACAGATCGTTTGCATACCCTAGATCAAGTTGGAAAACCATTTCATTTAACAAATCCCCAGTGTTTGTATGGGCAAAGTGTGGAGGTGTGTCTTTCTTATCGTTGCCCAGACCACAAATGCCCTGTTCACTATGCTTGCACAAATAACAATTAAAATCACCAACCCATATGATAGGCATGTCCTCCGGCATTTTTCCTTCGATGTTTTTTAAAGATCGGGATAGATCGGTGAGGACATTCGTCATCAGTGCTTTAGGGATGTTATTATAAAAGTTTATCAGCACAACGTCCTTTTCCCTACCCAGATTCATTTTCAATCTCTGGTAAAACTCGCTGTCATATACATTTTTCACATTATGAACCCCAGCCACATTTGCAACGTAAATACATAAGCCCCCTTTATTTCGCCCCTGTTTAGTTGTGGTTGCTGGGATATTAAAAGTTTGGAAGCCATTTATATGTATATCCCTGGGGGCCCACGTGGGGGCCCACGTTTCTTGGAGGCAGATTATAGCATAATCATCTATTAGTGATAACCACTGGGGGTCAGTTACTTTAGCTGCTAATCCTGTGATATTCCAGGATAGTAATTTCCACGTTCTATTGGTATTTGGGTCAGTCAACTCTCCTTCGCCAAACCTATCCAGGCCTGATATGGGGTGTTTGTTAAACCCTTTATCATCACTACTTTGATTTTTAGGTGAGTCTACACTTGTGATCCCCAACTCCCTGTTATTTTCTTTGTGGGATGAATTGCCTCTAGCTTTCTCATCTTGAATGCGGGTGTCGTGTTCCCTAGTGTGCATAGGGTCTCCCCTCTGAGGTGGTAGATCCGCCTTCCTATAAACCGTCTCTCGCCCTAAACTTTGAGTTAGTCAATCTAATTCCTCCAACGAGGTTAGTGGTTCAAAACGATTACGGAGTGGGATGATTCCTCGAGTTAAGGATTGAATATGGGAGTCCCCTGTAGATTTTCTAGGATCAGGCCTGCCTATGAGTGGATGAGGTAGATAAAAAGCTCCTAACGGCAATACGTTAATTTCGTCATGATCGTAGGAGACATTCCCTACCTTAGTTAAGATAGCACGGACTAACATGGGGTCACTAAACGTCAGGGCTATACAATCTCCCCGGAGTACTTTTCGTTCTTTACCCAACCAAGCAACTCTTCTTGCCATTTTAAAGTTTTTAAATAGTGCATCACGAAAACCGGTGTGGTTTCCTAGCCAATGGAGTGACTTATTACGAAGTTCACTCCAGGATTCGTATTCTGATGTCGAAAGGGTGGGGACATTGGCCAGAATTACCACATACGGCGTGGCTGCCGGAGGCAAGTCAAGTCGATTATGGAATGGTTGGTTTTGGTTATGCCTTAAGCTACCGGGAATTGTCCCTAAGCTATTTTCAGTGATAACATTATCTGCCGTCAGCCTATTTTGTCTTTTTTTATTGTTTGATTCTACCATACCTGGCATGGGTCTGTGTAATGGGGGTCTAGTAGTAGTGTCATGCACTGGTATGGTTGGAGTAGATGTTTGACCCGTGCCAATAGGCCCATTTAAATGTGAACCTGTCTGTGTGGTCACTTTTTTGTTGTTGTTACTTTTCCCCATTAAGTGCCCCTCCAGGTTTACAACTCTCTCAGACAGTTTTTCCAAGGCTCCCACCATGTAAGTGTGCATTGCATCTATACTTTTGGATATGTTTTCCAACGCCAATGTTTGGGCCTCCATTTGGGCAGCGCTTGTATGTTTTTTACTGGTAGCAGTGTTTTTACGTGTAAGTGGTTTTAGTGATAGCTGTTTACCCGGGGTTTTCCTTTTCTTGCTTTGTGTATTTTTTAGCCGCTTCACCGGGGTCTGCCCTCCCCTTTTCTGTAATTGGGATCCCTCTGAGTTTCCTGGATTTTTACTACGCTTGGGGGAGGTCGTGAGTCCTCCGCTGAGTCATTCACATCACTCTCATATATGTGGTCCGAGATTTCTAATATGCAGCCATTATGGGCGCCCTGTGTTGTATGGTTCTCGTTTGGGGGGATTGGAGCACGGCCCCGTCCTCGTTTAGATAATGACTCCTCTACCGTGTTAATCTGTTCTTCGATGGCCCCCATTGTCCTGGAGAGAAAGGCCAGCAATGACGTTTGACCTGGTGCATTTGCTATGTTAGCTGCATGGCGCACCTTTCTTTTAGGCATTATTATTCTTTAGTTACACACATGCAAATCAGCAGACTTACTTAAACAGGTAGTCCTCAGACGCAGATCACACCCGCTATAGGGGCTTAGAGGAGTGGCCCAGCCCGGCCTCTGACGGGCCCGCCCTTGGTCCGGGCTTCGACCGTGCGCCGCCCGCGCACGTCCCGCGCTGCGGGGGTCACGCTGGGGCTTTGAAGGCGCCTCCTGGCGCTGGGGCGATGACAGGCACAGCAAGGGAGTCTGGGAAGTGTAGTCCAGCACACTCCCGCTCCCGTGATGGTCTCCCGGCTCGTGTTGGACTTGGCCCCCTATATGTTGAGTAATTATTAATAAAAAAAATATTATGTATAGATGTGGACCAAAAATATTAAATGATATGTGAAAATTCTTTGTTTAGAAAAAAGTATTTACAAAAAGCGTTAAAATATACAAATTAAAACATTTAAAAATGTACCAAAAACTTTAAAATGTAATAAGAAAATATGTAAAAAGTCAAATATATTAACTAATGTGTCATAATTTAAGCTTGAATTCAATCTGACAAAATGCTGTAAAAATATTGCTCAATACTGTATTTGTATTCAGTCAGCCAAATAACTTTATTCGATCTTAAGAGAAGATCATAAAAGTACAGTACATCAAAAAGTGCATTCTCGCAAAATATCAGGGCATCTAATTATATTTTACAAAACATATCTAATCAGAATTTACATAAAATAGTTTATGCACAAATGACAATTGTAAAAAAGATAAAAATTCGGCTGTTTAAGAGTAAAAACCTATCCATAAAAAGGCCCTCCAGAATATTTCCAATTTATAATATAAAATACATAGTTCCATATAAAATAGCCTAAAAAGAGTAAAAATACATGAGGAGCTATATTAATGAAAATTATTATTAAGAATCTTTTAATTTCCTAGTCATTTTTGACTAACAAAGATAAGGTGCAAGGCAATGGCACACAAGGTGGTCAGACAGCATTTGTAGAAAATACAAAGCAGGGCGACATTGTGTAAATGTATGTTTCTGCATAAGAGGAAGAATGTACTTTTTGTGGTGTGACAAATAAAATTTACAAAAAAAGATAAAATGTAATATAGATTGTGAGGAAGTTCCATCACATGGGCAAACTGACAGATCGTTTGGTGAATAGGTTCCCGTAGGGATAAGGTTTAACCGGAATCTCAACAATATAAAATGATGTCGCATATTAATGACAAACGCTAAATAAGAATGTGAATCAAAGGGGATGGAAGGTAGCCCTGACTATAGTATTACCATATGTCTATTACAGTTAATTTTGTGTCTATCGTACAACCTTTTTGTTAAGAAGAGTTTTTTAATTTCAACTTTAGAAATCTTTTGACAATTAACTCGGTCCCTATACAGGGATTGCAGTCCCAAAGCTGTTAATGTATCTATGACATATTCGATCCAGGGAACCTTCTGTACCTGATCAAGGGTTAGACAATCCCTAATAATGTCTTGTGTTACGGCCACAATATCCCGTCTCCATATCGAATGCCATAATAAGACCAGGGAAAGGCACGCTAAATCTGATTTATAGGGTGCATTCAGCTCTTTATGAAAATTAAATTTAGAACAGCTATTAGGGAGAGCCAAAAGTTTTTAAAAAAGGAATCTTCTATACTTTGTAGGTGATCAACATTTGCCATTCCCCAAATCCCTGCCCCATATGGGGCTACTGAAATTGGCTTTGCTGTTTAGATCTTCTGAATTGCATCCAGTGGCTTTGAACCTAATTTTTTCATAAAAGAAAATATAATCAGAATACTTCTTTCTAACATATGACTTCTGTTCACTCACTACCATATGGGACCATGAGGCTGAACTGTTAAATAAAACACCCACATATAAAAAAGTTTGGTTTGTTTCAACTCTACGGCCAGCAATATGAAAAGAAGGAGATTTTTTAGTCAGTTTCCGCATAGTTAAAATATAGGTCTTTGATTCATTGACCTGAAGGTCCAATGAGGCCATAAAGACGACATACTCATCAATAAGTTTTTGCAGTGCTACCCCAGTCCTTGCTATCAATACTGCATCATCTGCATATAGCAGCATGGGTGTACGCATTTTATTTATCATGGGAACATCTGTTGTGGAGCTTACCAATGCAGGCTCAACACCGTTTGTATAAACAGAATAAAGAAACGGGGCCAGGACACAGCCCTGCCTGACTCCCCTAAGAATAGAAAACCATCTTGTGCATTCCCCCTGGCTACCATACCGTGCACATGCCGATGATTGTGAATACAATTGTCGTATGAAAGATATGATAGTCTCATCTATGCCCATTTCTGTCATAATTCTCCACAACTTATGATGTGAGACACAATCGAACGCTGCCAAGAGGTCCATAAATGCCATGTAAATTGTACCTTCTTTAGCTAGATTATACTTAGCTGCAATCATGTTCAGGTTTAAGTATTGGTCCAGGGTCCATTTCCCTTTCTTAAAGCCGTATTGCGCTGGTATTATTTTATTTTTTCCAATGGACCAGTCCTCTAGTCTATTTAATAATGGACGGCCCATCAGTTTAACTGTGCCGTCCAGAAGAGAGATGGGCCTATAATTTTTTGGCAATGATTTATCACCCTTTTTGTTTATGGGAAGAATTATTGTCTTTTTCCATGAGTCCAGTGGCTCAACTGGCACAATTGCATTAAACACATTCGTCAACAGAGGTATCCAGAGATCTGAATTATCAAAAATAAATCTATGGGGGCTCCATCTGGGCCTGGGGCTTTGGCACTACTACATTGCATGAGTCCATATCTCACCTCTGCCATCGAGAATGTTAAATGAGTTTGAATGTCGTTAGGTTTAGCATTAAAGGTAAAGTTTTCCCCTTCAAGCACTGTCCCAAATATATTAGAGTAGTGGTTAACCCAAGAATCCTCACCCACTTGTACATCTAAGTTTGGGCCTATATCTTGATTCAAAAAAGGAGAATTAATTACAGCCTGAACTCTCCTGAATTTTTAGAAAATTCAGTGTGTTGAAGGTTTTCTTCAGGGCTCTAAGTCTGACCTTCCTAGTTTCTTTATATTGGTAGCGGAGGTGCGTAACCATGGCCTAGTTTCTTGGTTTATTTCTCAGTGCCAAATGTAAGTTGCTCAATGCCTTACTACATGCAGCGTCAAACCAGCGGGGCTCCATAGGTTTAGAGGGCCTCTTAGAGCACTGTAGCTTATTACTCACATCATTCAGTATGGCCTCAAAGGACTGTCGTATACTAGAGGGATTCATGCATGGATCAAGACAAATAATGATATCCTTCTGAGTAGTCCCAACCACCCTTGGTATCAATTCTTCTTTATTTGTCTTGGCCCATTTAAGAACTATACCATTCTTTCTTGCTATATGTGGCGCAGAAATTCTCCTAACCGAAGGGCTAAAACAATCTTCCCTTTTAAATTGGGAGGTAATAGCTACATGATCACTAAAGGCTGTTATAAAAATTTTAACATTACTAAAGAAGGGTTTTAAGGGGCCGAGACCACAATGTATTCATTTACACATATAATACCTACACAACTACAAACCACAGCATAAAAACACTGCACTTTTGATACAAATAGGATATCTATTCATACTCCATATATCCAAAATTAATTAAATTGTCAATCTTTGAGGAAGTGTAGATTGACTACTTCCACTCGCATCTAAGCAGTATTCGGGAAAGTGCAGGACTTTGAGGGATGTACCATTCCCACTCCAATCTAAGCCATAATGGGGAATGTGTTAAACATTTAGATGCAGAAGTTTCGCATTTCCACTCCAATTAAAGCCACATTGGAAAAAGTGTTGGACATTGAGGGATAAAAATGTACTATCCCCACTCAAATCCATGTTACATTGAGAAATGTGTGGTACTCTGAGGGGTGTAAATGAAGTATTCCCACTCTAATTCATACAATATTGACAAAAGCGTTTGACATTGAATAATATATACTTAATATTCTGACACCACTGTAAAAGCATGATAAAAAAAGAAAAAAAACAATTGTTCTTACAATACAAGCACTATAAATAAGTAATTACTAAAATAAATAAACCATAACAACATCATACAATCCCTAGTCAAAAAATTAAAATCTACTAAAAATAAAAAATGTTAAAACAAAATTGTTCAAGTATAATACCATTTAAATTTTTTAAATAATTTATAGAAAAATTGAAATAAAAAAACTAATAATGCTAAATATAAATCGGCAAAATTATTAATAATAACAATTATAAAAAATAAATATTTAATTAATAAAGCATCAATGATTTAAATGATTGTAAACATTGTTTAATATATACAAACATACCCTGCACTATATCAAAAACATTACTAAAAACTGATACATAAATAAAGACATATTGGAAACACTTTAAAAAACGTATTTTAGAAAAAATTATAATGAAAAATGTATATAAATAAATAATTTCCAAAATGTTCAAAATGTGAAATAGATTAATATTTACATATAAACATAAACAAATTTAGACACACATTAAAAAAAAACTACATTTATATGTTACCGCAGCTTGCAATTTTTTTATAATACCATGAAAATTCAATTTCAAATTCATAATAAATAAGCAAAGATATTACAAATTGAAAAACTCAATATGGTGTTACCCTAAAAAATGTAAACAAACCAATATAAAATGTAGCTTTAAAATTACTATCCATCATTCTGCTGTAATCCTAACATCTTTCTCCTAAAACAATTTACCAATTGAAATAATATCAAAAATCAAAAAAATATATAACAAAATTACAAAATATAAAAAATATTGGCCTTTGTCTGCAATGCTGCTCAGATCAGCAGGACACTCTCCAGGTGGGGTGCCCATCACACAAATAAAAATAGCTGGGAACAGACTGCACCCAGCTATTTACCACCCCTCTACACAAAGGGGGTTATTAGGATGGCAGAAGGACCGCCACCGACAGCCGTGCGGTGCCGATCCGTCCGCCATCTAAAGTGGATTTTGCCCATGCCACATTACGATGGCGGGGGACTCCAGACAGGGACAGTGGCGAACGCAAAGGCAGTCCGGCACTGAACCGCCACAGGCAATCGGTAAGATTGCCCGGCGGACGGCCCATTGAGTCCTAAATGGTGGCGGTGCCTAGCAGGCACCGTCCACCAAATTAGGATGCTGGCTGCAGACAGCCTTTCCATGGCAGCGATGCCGCCATGGAAAGGCTGGCGGAGATTTGTAACGGGGGCCCGTTGCGGGCCCCCCTTTTGTTGGGGGGAGGTGTGGGTGCACTGGGGGGTACCCCCTACATTTCACAGCACCGTAGTGCTGTGAAATGCACAACCTGGTTTTTTGCTTCGCGGCGGGTGCTGCTGTGAGCAGCATCCGCTGCAATGTTATAAACCAAAATGCGACCGCCATGGTGGCGGTCACATCCTGATTTGGTATGCGGGACCGCCGCATGTATTGCGGATGGTCCCGGTTTACCACAGGATGGCGGACGGACTAAAGTCCGTCCGCCATCCTAATGACCCCCAAAGTTCAGAAAGACAGACAAGACTCTTTGCCACTTCAAAGTACACCTTTCCCTAATACCAGATACAGCAGGCCTCAACTTGCAACCCCTGCCATCTCCCTAAAAGCAGATGTAGTCAGAGTAATTTACAGTCCAGTGTATCAGGAAGGTCTCCAGCACTTCTAAAGACATACTTCCTACTCTTTCCTCACTTTAGCATCTGGTGTTCCCCACTCCAATCTAGGAGATGCCAGCAATACAAATATGCTCTCTGGGGAAAGCAACCACTCCTCCATCTGCTACTCTGGTCCAGGCTGTGGGCTTCCAAAATGGAACCTGCAGGACTGTACCACTTGTGCATGGCACACTATCAGTCCTAGCACACACGCTCATGTACAACATACTGGATGTCAGTGTTCAGGATTATGGATTTATCATGAGCAGCGGAACTTTAGATGAATGGGCCTGTAACCACTCACTCATGTCTCACAGATAAAAAGGCCTGTTACTATAATTCACCAACCATGGCATGCTGTCACCCAGGCACAAAACATGCAACATGGATGATAGTCCTATGTCACTATGGGTGAACTTTATGTGCCGCTTTCAGTTTAGGAAAAGGTTCAGAAGCTATCATCATCAAAGACTGGGGTCAATGCTGCCACATAGGATTAATGTGTGTGGCATGACAAAAAATAAAAAAACAGGATCACAGGTACTTTAATTCAGGCACGCAGGGCAAGGATGATCGTACATCAGGTGGAGAAACATTTGTGTCCCGACAACATGATTGATTTTTTTCAGGCTCTGTCATTTGTTTCTCTTTTTTTCAATGAGCCCTAGCCTGTGGTTCCAAATATCCATATATTGAATTATAAACTTGTAAAATTAAAGAAAGATTATTTTCCATAGTGAGTTTGCTGAAATTTAGATGGGCTGTATTATGTTTGTTAATAATACTCTTTACAGCACATTTCAATTTTGCACCCCATTGAGTAAATCAAATTTATAAATCTCAGAGCAAAATATGTTTTCAGATGGAATCATCAGTGCCAAGGCTGTTTTGAAATCCTGGCAATCCATATTCCACTCATGAACTCCAAGTCATAAATTCTCAGGTTTACCTCCTTTGTGGAAACTCTAATTTTGCACACTCATAGATCTTTCATGTCATGGCCAGAGACACCTCTTTCCTACCTGGCTGTAAATAGCCAAAAGCACCCTAACTAATTAAAGGGTAATACAAAGTCAGAATTAAGGTGGCATTGGAATGTATGAGCTCATGTGAGATTTGTCCCTAATTTATCCTAAAGGGTCCACCTAAATGCATGCCATGCCTGGAGTCCTAGGTGAGAAATATGCAGCATTTTGCATGGCTGTGGATCAATCTCATGAATGAGACAATATGTAAGCAGTGCAGCAGGGTCCCATCCACTGTATTGAGAATTTCAAACCACGGTTGGCAGTCCTAACACTGAATCAAGATGACACAAACACATAAAGGGGTGACCCTTCGGACATCTGGTCTGCTAGTACCCACAACAATCAAGGTCAGCATGTACTACACATACTGCCCTATGATTATTCTTTCAGTTTACACATTTTTGATACATCTGCCATTTTAATATGATGCCATACAATGTTGATTGAAAGTGCTGCAAAAGTGTTTGCTTGATAATAGTTAAATACCTAAGGCATCATTATGATGTCGGACAGACATCTCAGGACCGCAATTATGGGAGCTTGTGCTGTGGTCAGAAACCAGCCACAGCACAAGCTCCCATGGAGAAATGGGAGCTTCTGTTAATACCCTGCACCACGTGGCAGGCACCTCATGGTGCCTGCCATGCAGTGCAGGGATTAACAGGGGGGCCACTGAGGGATGGGGGCCCTGCTTGGGGCCCCCAAAGTTGCTTTCTGACAGGTTTTTCATGTAAGAAAGTCGGACATTAAAATCCTGTTGGAAACCAACATCATAATTCCGACGGCTGAAACACCATCCATAGGGGAGTCTGAAAGACCGGCCGCTTTATACTCCGACCGCCTACATCATATTTGAGTGGTCGGAGTGTAAACCTACCATGTTGGTCAATAAGCCTCCGAAGAGCGGCCTGAGGCTTACCGACCGACATCGTAATCGGCCCCCTGGTATCATTGTTAACTTTAACACACTGTTGGAACACTTATTGAACCCAATTTGCAATAGCTCATGCTTCCCCTCCACTGGCAGATCAATACAGAATTATGGGTAAATGCTATAAATTCACATTCTACAGCCCCGAATATATTGAATCATCAATGATAGTTATTATGAAAGATGCAAATCTACATGTTCAATAAGGTGGTAAAATGTGCCCCCTCAAACTCTAAAATAATCTGATTTTTATTTAATAAAATGTAAATGTTTAGCATGTTACAAGCAAAATGTTCTGTTTTTGTAGTATTTCTGCAAACCCATCTCCAGTCAAAATATTTCTAAAAAATGTTCTGTACAAACACCATGTACACAGATACATGAAAATAGTAGCCAATTATGAACAATTATATCTGTCTAGTATGACCATTTACATTAGTTCACAACTACAACTCTTAAATCAGTGCATTATCACCAATTTACAGACTTCTTGGGCAAAGATGGGTTCACTTTAGGAGTCTCCTTCCTCTATTCTAAACTATACATTCTTAAAACTTTGCATCACTTTTTAGATGATTTCCTGAGCACAGTTTGTGAATCTTACTCGCTTTACTCAGAGTAGGAGACTATCCAATCTTTTCCATATTGACTTATGGCCTTCAGATCCACATGCAACTCTGTGGATGGAAGCTAAGCAATGATGTGTTTAGTGGTAGCACAAGACAGATTCATCTGTAATTAAACCTCCACCCAAGATCTTCAACATTCCACAGGAATATCTTACTTATTGTAAATTTGATCCTGGTCAAAATCTTTCTATCGGTCATCAACACAGTGCTTCCAGTTAAATTTAGGTGTACATAGGAATTTTAAAACTAGATATTCATCAAGGGGCAATGGGAAATTCCTATCAATGTTTAATGACATTAAACATTTGTTTAGGAAATATATGAACTAGAAGATAGCTGCAACAACTTTCACTAATATTCATTTGCATAAAGGTATATGTGAACAAAGAACTCAATTAAATATCAATTAGTCAAATATTTGCAAGCACCAAGGACAATGTGAAATAAAAACATGGTATAAATTCCTGTAAATACCAATGTAAGCAAATTTTAAAGAACATTGCACTCATTTAACAATCTCTCTCAGTGGGCAACTTAGATTAAGGGGCTGATTCCGATCTGGGTCGGAAAGCTCTCCGACCGATCCGGATCCGGATTGTTTTCCGACCGAGCCAGACCCCTGCAGTCCGACCGAGCGAGTACGATGCGGCCGTATGCTGCCGGACTCGGTTCGGTCGGACTCCCATTGAAGTCAATGGGAGCCAGTCGTACGACGCGTACATAGGCTCCCATTGACTCAATGGGTACGTTGCGCACAAGGGGGCCCCATGTAGTGGGTACGCGTTGGTGCCATCCGCACCGTACACGCATGTATAGGTGGGACCCATGGGTCCCCCCTGTGTCTGACTCGTACGGCTACGGGTGAAGAGGGGTCCGGCACGGACCCCCGAAGTCCGCTTCCCGGAGCTATTTCGTCCCGGAGACTCCGACTCGATCCGGCTGTCCGAATCGTGCATCGTACTGGCTCGGTCGGGAATCGACTCCATTGCGCGGTACGGTTCGACGGCGACCGAGTCGTACGGAGCAGTTCGGACCCGGAAACGAGTCGGTCGGCGATTTCACGTTCATTCGCATCGTACTTGGGCGTCCGGACCTCTGTACGACTCGGTCAGAAACAAAGCCTCCGACTCGGATCCGGTAAAGCCGAATCCGATTCAGAGGCCTTCCGACCGAGATCGGAATCGACCCCTAAATCTTTCCTTAGTCTTTTGAAGATGGGTTGAATTCATGGTTGAAATTCACATGGCATAGTCATATCAGGAGATGGAGAGTCCAATGTCACAGATCCTAACCACAAAGTGACTGGTTATTAATCATAAAAGCAGAAAATATTAAATTAGCTCTTTGGTAGAAATCATATTAAGTTTGCGATTTGACAATGAGTGTAAGCCATTTTCATGGTTTGATCACTTTGCATTAACTGAAAGAGGGACCCAGCATTCTACAGGAGGAAAGAAGTTCAAAGAGTTCTTATTATTTTATTATGTGCTAATCACAACTTGACTAAAATGAACATACTTGTCAGAAGATAAAACATGTATGGAAAACAAGAAAGCAGAAAGAAAACAGCTGACCTCTGTGGCTTACCCTGGTTTTGAACTGTTAGGGCCTGAGGAGGATGTCGGTGGGACCGCCACGACAGCTGTCGGTTGTGGTCCCACCGACATGCTGCAGAGAGGTTCGAATGCCGCATTATGATGCGGTCGGTCAGACTGCATCAGTCATAAGGACTAACCAACATTTCCAATGGGCTCAAGGTTCCCATAGGGCCATCGGTTGGATCGTATTCCGTACAATAAGCACAGCACCTGCTCAAGCACCACTGTAGGGATTACGATGTCCGGCAGCCTTTCCATGGCAGACCGACTGCCATAGAAGGCTATCAGATAGGGACTTTGGGGACTACTAGCAGGGCCCCGTCCTCCCTGGTCCTCTGCTATGAGCCCCGGGGGCCCCTGTGGAGCCCCCCTAAACATCCATGCCCCGTGAGCTAGGCACCATGTGGTGCTAGGCACATGGGGCATAAATGTTTCAAAACTTCCCCTTTTCCATCCGGGCCGCAGCACAGGCCACAATGGAAAAGTGGATGTTTCTGATTGCCTACGCACTGGTGGCATCTTAATTGGGTAGGTGGAACCGCCGACCACATGTCGGTCGGTTTCCAACCCACTGTGATGGCAGTCAGATGCTCGTCTAACCGCCATCGTAATTAGGCCCTTAGTCTTTGATCTGAAGCAATCAGGAAAAGAGTTGGCAGCACAATTATGCTCTAACCCTTTAAAAAATATAGTATGCGTGATAGTCTTTGATCCATCAGTCTACCCTTTGACGCAGGGTTCTCCAAAGTCGGTCCTGGAGGGGCGGGTCTATGCCATATTTTTAAGATAACGACATTTATCTAAATGGAGATATGCTAAAAATCTGGCATAGATCCGACCTTCGAGGACCGACTTTGGAGAACCCTTCTTTAAAGGATAATGTATCCAGTGTTGGTTAAAACACTTGCCATTCTACTACTTGATTTTATAAAACATGTTCTTATTCCTAGAAGACCAAACATACCCAAGTCTTATTTAGTTGACTATCTAGTCACTGTAATGATTCTTATGAGTCTGGTGCAATACATAGCACTTGGCTGAAATCAATGCAATAGATGTACATCCTTGGATTTGCATTATCAAGAAGATTGAGTTGTGACTATTTAAGTACATGATAATAGCCCTACATAGGAAATATCATCTTCTTCTGATAGGGTCCTCCACACTATGATTTCAACACTGCAATTGGAACAGTTTGGTATATGTGTAATGGCTTGCTTGTATCAATTCCAGAATGATCTTCACTAAAGAGTCAGACTAAAATGTTGTTTTTTTCTGAGTGTATGTTTGGTATGGCCTTCATAAGTAGTCTGCTGCCTCTCTGTCGCTCTTTCTCTCTCGTGGCATTTTTGGCTGGCACATGATAATGCAGAAGAAAATTTATTTTTTATGCCCTGAGTGTCTTTTTTGTGTATGGATTATCAGAGAATCCCAGGGATTAGAGTTTCTTTTGTTCCAATAATCAAATTTCCTGGAGATTGTTGTGTTCTTCTTTTACGTGAACTAGAATACTCCTCTGATTTTGCACATCTGTCTTTACTATTTAGTAGATGAAGCATGATTTGGATGTCTTCTTTCTTTTTTTCAAGCCTTTAAACAAGAATGGGCAATTCTCAAAACACCGAGCATCTGATTGGAATGCTGTAATTTATAAGGAGAAGCTTTATAATAATATGGAGGGTCATTATCATGACTAGACATTTATTAGGATATGGAATTTCCTTCAAAAGACAGCAAGGTTGCTGCAAAAGCAGGATACATACCCATATTATAATTGCTGCTTGTCTGTTCGTCTCTCATTTCTCATGTTCAACCAAATACATTTTCAGACTCAATCAATGGAACCATTTCCTTCCAGAAAGTAACTTTGATACCTTAAAAAGCCCTATATAAATACATCTGTGGATAGGTATGGTTAGAGGCACAAGGCAAAACTCACCATCCTAAAATACAAGTTTTTCAAGTGAAATTTCTTGCAATGTTGCTATATGAAGTTAGATACAAAACAGAGAAAATTAGGTATTTCCAGGGTTCATCTTCCTATTCTCATGTGGTTTCAAGGACTCTCCAAAGTATCCTGAACATTTTTTGAAGGTCGCTGAAGTTTTGTTATGTTACTTCATTTGAAACTTGGCAGGAGAATTGCAATCTGACAGATTTTGTTTCTATATCTTTCCGTTGCAATGCTTTGCTCACTCCTGGTGCAAGAGATGTCTAATACATGTATTATGTTTGAACCACCATATCTATAACTGTTTAAGAATACCCAGGTGATTGTAGTTTTGGGCCAGGTAATTAGGGAGCTTGATGTAGATGTCTACAAACTGGTACGAGTTGTCCTTTCTACCCACTTTTCAGCCATTGGCACATTAGGAATACCGAATTGGGAAGTTGTTAAAGCAGGCATAGTGGAACCCCTAGACAGGAAGACTTGGCATAGTTTCCTATTTTTTTGTCCTTGTCACCTTTAATTTCAATTCCTAGTTTTCTAACTGTACCTTTCTTTGAAGGACATCACTCTCATCCACGGTAAAAACACATGACAGTTTAGTTAGCCTTATCATGGTTCATAATGGATAGCATGAAGGCTATCTCTTGTTCTGCCCAATGGAGAGCACAAAAGATGGAAAGATCCTGCCAGTGATCCCTATGTTACCAAAAACTTATTTAAGTGCATTAGACTAATTAAAGATTTCCAAGTGCTTGACTTCTGAGATACATGATTGGCATTCATCCAGGGCTGGTAACCAGAGGGATTGCAGAACGGCTGTAGAATTGTAGACCCACATCAGTAATATCTTTCAGGACATCATGCATAATAAGGTCAGGAAAAAAAAGAACTACAACTCTTAAATCAGTGCATTATCACCAATTTACAGACTTCTTGGGCAAAGATGGGTTCACTTTAGGAGTCTCCTTCCTCTATTCTAAACTATACATTCTTAAAACTTTGCATCACTTTTTAGATGATTTCCTGAGCACAGTTTGTGAATCTTACTCGCTTTACTCAGAGTAGGAGACTATCCAATCTTTTCCATATTGACTTATGGCCTTCAGATCCACATGCAACTCTGTGGATGGAAGCTAAGCAATGATGTGTTTAGTGGTAGCACAAGACAGATTCATCTGTAATTAAACCTCCACCCAAGATCTTCAACATTCCACAGGAATATCTTACTTATTGTAAATTTGATCCTGGTCAAAATCTTTCTATCGGTCATCAACACAGTGCTTCCAGTTAAATTTAGGTGTACATAGGAATTTTAAAACTAGATATTCATCAAGGGGCAATGGGAAATTCCTATCAATGTTTAATGACATTAAACATTTGTTTAGGAAATATATGAACTAGAAGATAGCTGCAACAACTTTCACTAATATTCATTTGCATAAAGGTATATGTGAACAAAGAACTCAATTAAATATCAATTAGTCAAATATTTGCAAGCACCAAGGACAATGTGAAATAAAAACATGGTATAAATTCCTGTAAATACCAATGTAAGCAAATTTTAAAGAACATTGCACTCATTTAACAATCTCTCTCAGTGGGCAACTTAGATTAAGGGGCGGATTCCGATCTGGGTCGGAAAGCTCCCCAACCGATCCGGATCCGGATTGTTTTCCGACCGAGCCAGACCCCTGCAGTCCGACCGAGCGAGTACGATGCGGCCGTATGCTGCCGGACTCGGTTCGGTCGGACTCCCATTGAAGTCAATGGGAGCCAGTCGTACGACGCGTACATGGGCTCCCATTGACTCAATGGGTACGTTGCGCACAAGGGGGCCCCATGTAGTGGGTACGCGTTGGTGCCATCCGCACCGTACACGCATGTATAGGTGGGACCCATGGGTCCCCCCTGTGTCTGACTCGTACGGCTACGGGTGAAGAGGGGTCCGGCACGGACCCCCGAAGTCCGCTTCCCGGAGCTATTTCGTCCCGGAGACTCCGACTCGATCCGGCTGTCCGAATCGTGCATCGTACTGGCTCGGTCGGGAATCGACTCCATTGCGCGGTACGGTTCGATGGCGACCGAGTCGTACGGAGCAGTTCGGACCCGGAAACGAGTCGGTCGGCGATTTCACGTTCATTCGCATCGTACTTGGGCGTCCGGACCTCTGTACGGCTCGGTCAGAAACAAAGCCTCCGACTCGGATCCGGTAAAGCTGAATCCGATTCAGAGGCCTTCCGACCGAGATCGGAATCGACCCCTAAATCTTTCTTTAGTCTTTTGAAGATGGGTTGAATTCATGGTTGAAATTCACATGGCATAGTCATATCAGGAGATGGAGAGTCCAATGTCACAGATCCTAACCACAAAGTGACTGGTTATTAATCATAAAAGCAGAAAATATTAAATTAGCTCTTTGGTAGAAATCATATTAAGTTTGCTATTTGACAATGAGTGTAAGCCATTTTCATGGTTTGATCACTTTGCATTAACTGAAAGAGGGACCCAGCATTCTACAGGAGGAAAGAAGTTCAAAGAGTTCTTATTATTTTATTATGTGCTAATCACAACTTGACTAAAATGAACATACTTGTCAGAAGATAAAACATGTATGGAAAACAAGAAAGCAGAAATTTCTTGCAATGTTGCTATATGAAGTTAGATACAAAACAGAGAAAATTAGGTATTTCCAGGGTTCATCTTCCTATTCTCATGTGGTTTCAAGGACTCTCCAAAGTATCCTGAACATTTTTTGAAGGTCGCTGAAGTTTTGTTATGTTACTTCATTTGAAACTTGGCAGGAGAATTGCAATCTGACAGATTTTGTTTCTATATCTTTCCGTTGCAATGCTTTGCTCACTCCTGGTGCAAGAGATGTCTAATACATGTATTATGTTTGAACCACCATATCTATAACTGTTTAAGAATACCCAGGTGATTGTAGTTTTGGGCCAGGTAATTAGGGAGCTTGATGTAGATGTCTAC
Source organism: Calotriton arnoldi (assembly GCA_963921515.1). NCBI lineage: Eukaryota > Metazoa > Chordata > Amphibia > Caudata > Salamandridae > Calotriton > Calotriton arnoldi. Next base: position 201,072 of record CAWUFW010002217.1, read on the forward strand.
AAACTGGTACGAGTTGTCCTTTCTACCCACTTTTCAGCCATTGGCACATTAGGAATACCGAATTGGGAAGTTGTTAAAGCAGGCATAGTGGAACCCCTAGACAGGAAGACTTGGCATAGTTTCCTATTTTTTTGTCCTTGTCACCTTTAATTTCAATTCCTAGTTTTCTAACTGTACCTTTCTTTGAAGGACATCACTCTCATCCACGGTAAAAACACATGACAGTTTAGTTAGCCTTACTCATGGTTCATAATGGATAGCATGAAGGCTATCTCTTGTTCTGCCCAATGGAGAGCACAAAAGATGGAAAGATCCTGCCAGTGATCCCTATGTTACCAAAAACTTATTTAAGTGCATTAGACTAATTAAAGATTTCCAAGTGCTTGACTTCTGAGATACATCATTGGCATTCATCCAGGGCTGGTAACCAGAGGGATTGCAGAACGGCTGTAGAATTGTAGACCCACATCAGTAATATCTTTCAGGACATCATGCATAATAAGGTCAGGAAAAAAAAGAAATAATTTTAGGTTATGCACAACCTTCACACATAATTAGATATAAGAAAAAATAGAGAGAAATTATGTGTTAACAGTTTCATAGTAATTTGTGAAGCCTCATGTTGCCTCATTCAACCACACTGTGTGTGGCTGAATACTACCTGGAGTCAAACATCAGAAGGGTGGTAATGTGTAAAAGTGTTTCATGCATGTGGTAGCTGCTGTAGCCTTCACATCTATTCATGATGATTAATGGCCCATGCTGCTTTTTGAACATGCCCATCTAGGGGCTGCAATTTCGAGGCCCTAATGTGATGTAAAGAGTTGCAAAGTGTCCGGCTTCTCTTGTATCAACAGTACAGTTGGATTAGCATTGGCAAAGCCAACAGGCTATCGTTGGCCTCCAGCTATTTGGCTTTCTCAATGCTTGCTTTTTGTGTCATGGTTTTTGCAAAACTTATTGTTAGAAAGCTAGTGGGCCCGCATTAATCCCAAAAATATATATTGGGTAAAAGCAAAAATATTTTTGGTCTCAAAGGCACACATTGACATAGAAGTGCCTGCCCCTGAATGGAACTACTCTGTGGATATGCTCATTGTGAAAGGCCAGAATGCCATCACTCACAGTGAAGTTAGCCAATGTTTGAAGTGGGCTGATCCATTGATCCGTGCTATATGCTGCAGTTGGTGAAAACAAATGTCAATAAAAATAACAGAGCAATGGATAAAGAGGGCAGGCTAAAAGCACTTTTAAGAAAGTGTATTATACAGTAAGAAATTGCGTTACTGGTTGACTGGGGTGTGGGGCCTTTCAAGCAGCAACCACAATCCTTGTCAGGGTAAGGCACTAGCAAACCGCAAATTAACCTGTGCTCAACTCTCTGGCAGCTCGGCACACAGCAATCAGGCTAAACTTAGAGGCAATGTGTAAGGTTTTTATGCAACTCTTCAAACCTAGTTTGCGTAGCTTTGCCAGGATCTGCGTCGAAGATGCATCGCCAAGCCAAAGCGATGAGTCAGTTTCAAGATTCGACCAGGCTGTGGTGCGAGGTCCCGGGTTGGGCATGTGTCGTGCAGTCAAGGGGATGTGACGGTTCTGAGGAGCTGCAAGGCTGTGATGCAGAGTCCGTCGTCAAGGCTGCTGTCAACGAGAGATGCAAGGGCCTCCGCTGAGGATGCATCCTGTAGCGGCGGTTCTGAATGCGATGCAGGCTGTGGCGGCAATGCAAGTCTTCACAATGGGTTCTGCTGGGGTTGTGCCGTGCAGCAGAAGAGATGCATCGGTTCCACTGAATCTAAAGAGGCTGGCAAAGCACCTTAAGCCCACACTTCCAAGGGTCCAGGACTGGGATGACCCCACTTGGCAGGGTAGACTCCCTGATGGCACAATCCAGGTTCAGGTGAAAGGTTGTTGGGACCTTCTGTCCCTGAGGCTAAAGTCAGGAGGCCATCCAACTAGCCCTTGGAGTCACTCTGGAGTTCTGGGTTCAAGAAATGTATGTCCAGTCCTTCTCATCCAGGCAAGAGGGCAACAGACTGCAGGTCAGCACACCAAAGCAGCAGCACATCAAGGCACTAGTCCAGCAGAGTGCAGTTCAGCAGAGTGGCAGTCCTTCAGCAGCACAGCAATCATTTTTGCTGTATCCACAGGTCCAGAAGTGTACTGAAGAGTTGGTGTCTGAGGTCCTTCAATTATATACTGGTGCCCTGGTTCTGGAAGGTGGGAGAAGCTTCTAGACAATGGCTTTGAAGTGCATAGAATTTCCGGGCTTCCCCTGGCTCCAAACTGGCAGAAATGACAATGCAGGGCCATAATGCCATTTGTTTGAAGGCAAATCAGAGGCTATTCGTTTGTAAATAGGGCGGTGCTCTGCTCTGCCCCACCCATCCTGCCAGCAGATGATCCATTAAGGCACACTTGGTCCCTCTATTGTCTGACTGTCTGGTTGGAATCCATAAAGTCTAATTGTCAGTTACACCCTGTCATGTAACCCAGGCCAAGCTACAGGCACAAAATGCCTAAGGGCTGAAAAATGCCAACTTTGTAAAAGTGAAATTTTTATAATTGTGATAAAAAACCTGACTTTACCAATTAAACAGGGCTCTTCACCATAATTTCAAAGACACCAAACACGATATAGCTACCAACTCCTAATTAGAAATTACAGCTTATTAAATGTAATAAGGAATCTCCAATGTTATCCTATGGGAGGAGTAGGCTGCACAGTAGTGTAAAAAACGAATTTAAAAGTTTTTTTCTACTAGGATATGTAAAACTTTAAAGTATGTCTTACCTTTTAATTACACAGCACCTTGCCCTATGGGATGCCTAGGCCTACCTTAAGGGTGACATATGTAATAAAAGTGGGGTTAAGACTTGGCAAGGGGGTTTTAATGCCAAGTTGACATGGCAGTTTAAAACTGTATTCAGACTGCAATGGCAGATCTGGGAAATGCTTTAAGGTGCTTCATAAGTGGGTGGCACAATAAGTGTTGCAGGCCCACTGGTACCATTTAATTTACAGGCCCTGGGCATATGGTATGCCACTCTACAAGGGACCTGTAAGTAAATTAAATATGCCTATTGGGTATAAGCCAATGTAACTACATTTTAGAGAGAGAGCCCGAGCACTGTAGCACTGCTTGGCAGTAGTACAGTACACAAAGTCCTACGGCCAACAAAAATGAAGTCAGCAAAAAGTGGAGGATGAAAAGCAAAAGGTTTGGGGGTGACCCTGCAGAGAGGTCGGGTCCAACATATACACACAATTGTAGAATAATCAAAAGGCTTTGGCTAATGTCAGACATAAAAAAAACAGTAGGCATGTGAAATGAGGGCTTTTATGCATGTTTCAAAGCTACTCTATGTCAGTTTGACAGTATGACACTGCAGGTAGCAATTACCAGCATAGTATCTTATCAGAAATCATGTTGTGCTTCAGTTTTAAAGTTTGACAGGAATAGGTTAACTATACCTCCAGTTGGAAGCAAGAAACATTTTCAAAGTGTCTTGTGTCACCCACAGGACCCTGCACTATGGCACTCCGAAATACTTAGCACAGAAACTCCTCCTTTGAGCAGGGCTCTTCGAACATTGTACTGATCCTTCTCAAGAAGTACTTGGAAAATGTGGAACTACATCTTTCTGAAATACGCACTGATCCCTCAATCGAAAACTTATCTTAAATCACCTACTGATTAAGAAATACCTATTGAATTAAGCTGTCCCCTGAGTTGTCTTATAAGTCTGATCTTAAGTTCTTTATGTTTCTCCCATTTGATGCCTAATTATATAACCTAATAGTCCATATAATGGTGTTACTATTGCATTTCCCAATGTCAATTGTAAAGTGCTCTGACAACCTTGGGTCTATTTCATGCTATATAAAACTGCAGATAAATAACTAAATGTGTTACATATATCATCTTAGGTCATCTATATTGAAGCAATGTTGCATAAAGATATTTCCAGCGCCATTTAGTGCCGGGATACCCTCCCGGTTGATAGTGTGCTCTACAAAACTGCATAGCATAACTGAAAAAGAGTTCTAGTATACGACACAAAAGCACCAAAATCATAACAAACAACCACAATCACAGTTGACACTTACAAGTCAAAGGCCTAAAAACACCAGACTTACACTCTAGGTACACAAGAAGGTGCACTCAGATACGCAAGCATAAAAAATCTGTTAATTCCCTGGTTTCACCTGCATTTTGAATTAAAGGCCCAACCCCTTTTAACGTACTGTCTGTGGTCAATAAATCCTTTTTATACATTCCAAACATTAAACACTACAATTTCAAAGCGTCCTGGGCGCCAATACATTCAACAAAACCACAACTAGTCTACACTAGCAGCAATCATTTGCAGTTGTGCAGCAAGGGTGCCCTGGGCTCTAATGCAAGTAAGTGAGGTGGGCCCTTTTTCCTCTAGTTTGGTAGTACAAACAGCCTTTTCAGGTGTGTTAGGGCCTTAAAACTCCTTGGGTTCGGTGCCAGTGCACATGCTGCACCAATGATAGCTGTGCCGATGATCTTTTACATGTCCTGAGCCCTGAATCCCTGACGACATTCCCCCATGCCACAAAACTGCCTTATATTAACAAAAAGTTTAAATAGCACCAAGGGCCAGATTTACTAATATTTGATTCAAGGCAGCACAGCAACCAAAGTTGCTGTTATGCCGTGCATCAAAGAGTGAGAGAAAAAAATGCTCAGTATCAATCAAAATATAGCGCATTTTTTCTGTCACCCATTGCTGGTGCACTTTTCGCACTTTTGGAAGGAGACCCTTCCAGTACCTAAACTTTACTTTAAGATTCTCCCACTTTTTATGAGTGCTGTACATTGCAGTCATTGGAATTTTTATGAAATGGGAAAGCCCATTTGCCACCCATGGAATGCCCCTTGACGCAAAGAAGCTCAAAGTAGCACAAAACGGAACTTTGCGAAACTTTGAGGAATTTTCCAACGCAAATTCTGGTTTGCAGTGGATAATAAATTCCACCTCAACTCTTTACTCCGGGTTTGCATCACTTTTGTAAAGCAAACCCTGTGCAAGGCATTTGCAAATATGTGCCCAAGTAGTCTACTAAACACTTTTTAAAAGACATACCTATTAACTCAAAATGTAAATTGTAACTGCAATGGAAACTCTGCTCGGAAAAATGCATTAATGCACTCTGAAGCTGCCACGCGGCGCTATAGAAAACAGATCTTAAGAAATATATTGCTTCATTTGACAGAATGGAAATGGTAGAAGTGGATTTGGGCAAATGTAAGTAGGCATACATCTCGTGACAAATTTGCAACTTGCATGAGAAAGTGGGTATTTTTCGTCATGAAAGGCCACAGTATAATTTGCTTTTTTTCTGAACTTCTGAAGCTAGAACAGAGTTTCTCGCATTATCTCATCGTGAAGACAAAAACAGCTTTGTCTGCTTTTTGTGGCTGTAGTCAGCAGGTTAGGAACAAATTGGGTGCCAAATAAACAAGCCCACAGACAACAGTTTTCCCTCAGGCAAATGTCTCAGCCCTATCATAGTAGAAGTTACAAGAAAGATCTTTTGTTAAATAATCTGGATAATGTCGCTCCACGAGTCCAGCCATTAAAGCACAAAGAGACCCCCACAATTACTGTTCATTTGTATTATTCAGCCGTGCAAAATGGGAGGTACCGAAGAGTTCATGTACTGCAAAAAGAAAAATGTGTTTTTTTTAATCAAAAAGTTACTAGTTATACGTATTATCCTGAAGGTATCTGGCTTAAACTAACCTAAACTGAACTATCATTCGAGGGAAAGCACGTGAATATTATGTTAAATATAAACTCGGGCTTTAGACACTACGTGAACTCTATTTATTGCACCGGTGCAGTCAATCGTGCTATTCCAAGACTAAGTGACGTTCAAGGTAAATAGACTTGTCATTTCAACTATATTTGCTTTCTGGGAGCGCTCATTCATAAAAAGAGCAGACGCTTTCCAATCCTCTAATCATTGTTTTTAGGGAATCGATGGGCACTCAATAGTTGTTTAAGTTGTGTATTTTGCGGAGTCATTAATAGAAGGAGAAATGAATAACTAGTTCCTTTTGCCTGGGTGGTTCTGCCCATTTGATTTGGGCTTAAATTTGCCGACTGCAGTGATTTTCGCTTCGGATCCACGTATTAAAGTTAAAGTAACTTTGATGTGGCCCATCGGAGTTTGCAACTCAAAATCTGTAAAAATCTCGCATGCATCAGGATTTGCATAAAACAATTTGACACATTGCAAGTTTGAAGAAACCCTTATATAAAAATGTTCGTAGTGCAGCAATGTTGTTATTTTGTCCACAGGGAACATTTGTGCTAGAGTGATACATAAAATGAAATTGGCTGACAGAAGATTGCAATAGGGTGACTAATTGCTCCTGCTCCATCAAACCATGGCCACTGTATTGACACAGGAACAATTGGTGACTTTGTCTCAGTCAAAACGTAGAAATGCTGCAATGGTTCCACGCTCTTGCGATGCCCATTGAACTTTGACCTCTGCCCTATTGTGCTAATGAATGTAGTGGAGTTGAGAGGTACAGACATTCAGAAGGAGGAGCAACGTGATTGCGGGATCATAAAGCCATTTGAATAGCCCAAGCATAGTTCCGCCCTTAAATCTATGAATTCCTTCTTTATCTTTGAAAGGAGTTTGTTAAACTTATTTTGAGGTGCAGTCTCTTTTCTTTGAATTTCCTTTATTGGTTTGTTTATTTATTTATTTAGCCATTATTTTTAACGTAATTGAAACTGAACGTGGCAAGGCTTATTGCGCAAACTTTTCAATATTCCCCCACAGTTAAATGCCAAAGTCTCAAATTGGGTGCTCCAAGGAAGAGGGCAGCCACTAACGCCCACACATATGGACTTGATACATCCAGTCCTTAAACAGTAAAATAGATTATCCTGAGCACCACTTCGTGTGCATTGAAAAAATGTCCAGTTCGGCTTCTTTTCAGTTTGGTTTTATTTTCAAGATAGTTTCTTCAGAAAACACAGTCACTCGTCTTCTGAAGCAATAAAGCGTTCTTCATATAGCCAACATGTGTTTCGTCAGAATCGATGCGTATGCATCTCTGACTTCATCAGGCTATAAGCAAATAAACAATATAAATCCAAGTCTTATTGGGAGTATCTTATAAGTCACCTTCACCATAACACCCCTGTGCATGGTAATCTCCAGACATTTCCTCCATTTGTGACTGTTTCAAAACATATGTCGCAGTAAGCATTTATATTTGTACATGCACAAATGAAAGAGGGAAGTTATAAGTGCACGATAGTGACCAAGATAAGTCTAGTATGGAAGGTATTTCTCTATTGATACCCGGAATCTGATCACAATATATGTGCATACAGATGATGTCACGTGCAACAAACCAAAGAAAAAAGTGTGATACATGCTATACAAAGCCACCCCTAACCCGGTGACTGGCAAAAATGCTCTTTTACTTTGTTGATTACTGAGCTCACCTTTCACAAAATCACTAAGTCCAAGCGTCAAATTATTGTTTTCTACACAATCAAGGAAAAGAAAGAGAAAATAAGTAGCAACTAACCAGAACACTAATGAGAGACACAAAATATACTATTGGTGTAGCTGTAGAGCTTCTTACCCCCATTCCTCTCTGCCTTCAATCCAAAACAGTAGGAATTCCAGATAATACAATCCTGCCTGAAAATGATACATGTGTATTAGAGCAAAATATGTATACTTCCTATATACAAGCCACACAATTCTCCTTACTCTCCAAAAATTTGGATCACGATATACACCACGTCTAGTGCAACTGAGGGTACGTCCATTGCCATTATTTACAACGTGTATTATGAAGTCTCATTACTCGCTAACTTTGTCTAAACGTACAATTATACGGTATTACGCCTGCAACTCCGCCCAACTTGCTAAGAATGATATCAACAATCCAATTTCTCGTTAACCCTACACCATGTGAACGTACATCTCATATTTCTCTGACCTGAGTGTCGGAGAGTACTCCACACTCACTTCCTGACGGCGCTGTGGTCGGGCGCCATCTTGGTAATCCCATATATATAGCTAACGGGAAGACCAATCATACACTATATCACTATTTTAACCAATTACTTTCTGTAAGATTCAAACTCCTTATTTCTGCTGATAATCCCAGAAAAAACAATCTTCCGATAAACGAATCTGCATAATAGAACTCTCGTAATCGCGATCATGTATTACTTGCACAATATGGCCGCCGTCGCCTTCACGCATATTCCTTAACTCAGTTACACATAAATGGCGTCCCACTATTCTACCGTGCACTGTTCAATCTTATGAGATACTTATTCAAGATGTCCGCAATTGGCTTCATACCATCATACTCTCGGTTCAACAGACATAGTGCATCCGTCATTCCAAAACAGGAATATGTTATCCGAACAAATGCCCCATCGGTCTGTCCCAAATCCAGTCCTCTATTAAATCTCAAATGTCTGCAAACATTAGTTACTGTGTCTACTTATTAAACGTGGCCGTATCCAGCCATATTATTTTGTCGGTCACCGCTACCAGGGGATTGAGCATAGGTTAATTTGGGGTTTGGTTGTGCCTTACCTTGACTAGGATTATGGTTGCTGCTTGACCAGGACTGACACCCCAGTCAACCAAAAACTCAATTTCTAACAATCATTATAAAGGACCCAGAGTTCATTGACCTTTGAGGTCATCAGCTAGATGGACGTTAATAAGGCTATAGCAGAAGTGTTGGACAAATAGAGTAATCAAGGCTGTCGTGTCCTTGCAGTACATGGCCCACATTTACTGTTTTTCATACAATAGGGTGCTGCAGTGCATAAAGAACTGCAGCACTGTATTTTGTGATGGGCAAAAAGTAGCACAACATCAGATTTACTGAGAGTCCTTTGCTCATGATATCATTTGCAGCGCTTGTTATAAATCTGACAGTTCTACTTCAGGCTAAACCCAACACTATTTCGCAAATGCGATCAAGCAGTTTCCAGACTAGGATCTGTACTGGCTGTTCACCTTCCAGTACAAAGTCCGTCGAGTAGAGAAAATCACAAGGGACAGGCATGTAAGATGTGTGCTTTAGTGTAATACAGACATTACATGTAGGCTTACCTGGCGATATGCTACTTCACCCCTTCTGTATGCCTGCTTCTATATGGCACTAGGATTTAGGGCAAAGCCAGATCAAACTGTTTTTAGTAGATCTGGCTTTATGTTAAAACCAGGGGAGGCTTCTCCGCTAAGGCAGAGCAGCGTCACCCCACTGCCTTTCAGCACTACAAAAAAGGAAAAATAAAATGATAATAACGCGCTATTATCATTTTATTTTTTCGTGCTGAGGCAGTTTTCTGGGGCGGGGCTGGGCAGCGCAGGGAGGAAGAGTGATGGGCACCCACCTAAGTGCGCATCAATGTTAGGCGGGCCGTCTCGGGCTGGCCAAACAGTCATGCGCACTTTTCTTGTTCTCCACCCAGGCTGCAATACAGTGTGGGTGGAGAACATGCCCAGGCTCCCATTCCCTGGCTTAGCGCCAAACCACAGTGCTCAGACCAATCACAATGCTGCATTGCAGCATTGTGATTGGCTTTGGGGGATCCTGGGTGCTTCCTGTTCACACAGAAGCCAGGAAGAGGACGGGAGAGAGGCGACGGCTGGCCAGGCGGCCGACCAGCAGGTAAGTGATGTTTTTAAAAAAAATTAAATGCCCCCTCCCACCCCACTACTGCTTTCTGGGAGCAGCTGCCACTGGTTAAAACACTGGGGCCGATTCACAATGGTAATCTGAGACAAAAGTCTAACTTCACGACTTTTGGTATTCACAGAGATCATTTACGAGTCGCATCTTTACGTCCACAGTTAGGCTGGAATCTCCGCACCCGGGCTGTACTCTCCGCACCCGGGACGTACTCTCCGGCTCAGGCCGTACTCTCTGGCTCAGGCCGTACTCTCTGGCTCGGGCCAGATGAAGTGTAATCAATGGGCCAGAATCCAATTTTTACAAAAGGGAACATTAGGAATATGTGATAAATGGTAGAGGAGGCCCTAAACAACTGTTTGGGCAAGGAAAAGGGTGTGGCCTGAGTCAGAGAGTACGGCCCGGGTGCTGAGAGTACGGCCTGGGTCCGGAGATTCTGGCTCAACTGTGGACGTAAAGATACAATTCGTAAATGATCTCTGTGAATGCAAAAGTCGTAAAGTTAGACTTTTGTCTCAGATTACCTTTGTGAATCGGCCCCACACTGTTTTGCACTGAACCACCTTCAACATGACCCCATTGCACACATTAGCAAGGGGATGGTGCAAAGGGGTCTGAGTGCTGCACAAGTGTCATCTTTAAGGGCAAAATAGCATTTTAACATGAAGGTGGTCCTTCAATGCTGTTTGCGTTGCTTGATAATGCTTTGCAAATTTGACTTTTGTGGAATCATGGTCTGCACCTGAGCCTTATTCATGTATCTACTAAGTATACTGGGGGCAAACCTAACCAGGTTCACCCAGGTGTGAAAGAGCATGGAGAGGAGTAACACCCACAAGAGAATCATAATCAGAGGTATCACCCTGAATTCAAAATTGAAATGTGTATTATTTAAAAATGATGTGTAATTAAAATTACTTTTTATTCCAGAAAGACAAGCACTGGACTGTACAATAAAGTTATTTGACTGTTGGTTCATTCTTAAGTTCTGACAGTGCCCCTACAGAACCTGCCCTAAAAGTCTGTAACTGCTCACCCTCTCTACTGTGAGAGCCAAATGTGGAAAGGTTGTATTTGGCCTAGTTTGCAGAGTCACAGTAGGATGGACACCAGTGGCAAAGTACCTCAACTGACATAGATGGGGCCCAGCAATCCCTGTCTGTGTTGTGGCCCACAGATCAGGGATTAATAAAGTGTAATTAACTAATTAAATGTGTACAATAATAGTGTATGGGGTCATATCTAGGTGTCACACACTTTTGGATCTCATATCCGATGTGGAGTATGGAGGAAGGGTTGGGGAGAAATAAGAGGCAGGTGGAGGAGATAGGAGAGGAATGAAGACCCACAATTTAAGGGGACATGATAAAAGATCTAATGAATTTCAGATTGTGCATTATGCCATAAACAATCCCCATATGCATTCAGAAATAATCTGTTTAAGCCATGCTAAGTGGATGAGCTCTGTGGTGCATCCCCCCTGGGAAGATACCACAGCTAGCCATCAGGATCTAAAGATACATGCAATGGCTACTGGCTATCTAACACCACCACTGGGAGGTGGTATTATCCAAGTCAGAAGTATCATGAACGAAGTACAATTTACAAGATGGCTCAAATACATAATCCCTAGCATTGGGAAGAATATGCCACACCTCCAGCTAAAAACGTGGCGTGTGGGTGCATGACCAGAGAACATGAAGTAATTCACGGATCAGGCCTAGAAAGCTCCAGCTGAAATCATTAAGAAAAAATTTAGCAATATGAAGGTTCATAAACCAAATGTGTAACACTTTCAAATTTGTGAGCTTAAGAACTCCCTCTCTCACTTTCTTGTCATTTGTATCTAGCAATGAGTTGCCTTACATGCATTCCACCACCAATTTTGTATGCCTGTTAAGTCTGGAAGCACGCTCTACGGGGCCTATCAATGGATGTAAATTTACATAGGCAGATTTTGTTTTAGTAAAGTCACTCTCTAACTTTTGAGTAACTTTACTACTTTTGACTATTCAGCAGTTACGAGTATAAAGTTATTCAAAAGTGTGGACTTGTGTGGCCTATTCACAAAACGTCATTTTGTAATATGTTTAGTAGTACTACAATAGTGTTATTAATGTAGTACAAAATGCCTCCACCTCTGCCTCTCTAATCTTTTCTGTGCATAGATCTCTGCCCCTACTGTGGAGCTCTCCACGCATGTATGCATATATAATAGTTGCAAATGTGGTAGGGAGCTCTCCAATCACAATACTTAGAATATAGGTATATCGCTCGTTGGGTTAAACTACGACATGCCAATAATGAGAGACAAGGGTTTGAGACCCGAGCATGCTGACTAAAATAAATAAATAAAATGATAAAGCTAAATATGTGTTTTTGTATTAAATAAATGCACAGAAAAGGATTGGAACAGTGTGTGATGTGAATATTGCATTTGCATTGTATTTTACTTTTACTTGTGTTGTTTCTCTTTGTTTTTTCGAACTGAAATTTTTTTTTGCACGGTCACATGTAAAATGAAATAAGACCTACTGAACAGTCGGTATAAGAGAGCTGTTCTATAGCTTACTGAGATCAATAGGATGAAATTGGGTACGTTTTCCGATATTTGTGTTAATTATTAGGTTAATTCAGGTAATTTGGTATAGGGCTTTAAGTAGAGATAGTCGAGGACCATAGAGGAGGATGAATTACCACCAAGGAGTTTACCTGCCATATAGTGTAAGGACGTAGCAACGCATGTGGTGGTGGAAATTTTGACTGAAGCCTAGTATACACACATTTGACTCAATACATGTTTTGAGAAGGCACTATACTGGTTACAGGCTCAGATACTTAGGGGCCGATTCCGATCTCGGCTGGTAGGGCTCCGAATCGGATTCGGCTTTACCGGATCCGATTCGGAGCCCTATTTCCCGACCGAATCGTACGTGCGTCCGGGCGAGCGAGTACGATGCGTGCGCTCGCGAAATCTCCGACCGACTCGTTCGCAGGACCCGACCGCTCCGACCGACTCGCACGGGGACGACGCGCACCTCGCAATGGAGACGTTTCCTGGCCGGGTAAGTACGATGCGCACCTCGACCGCTCCAACCGACTCGCGCAGCCCGGCTCCAAGGAGCTGTCGGAGCCGCACTTTGGGGGTCCGTGTCGGACCCCCCTGGAAGCGTAGGCATGCGAGTCGCACACAGGGGGGACCCATGGGTCCCCCTACACGTGCATGTACGGTGCGACCCGCATCGACGCGAACACGCTGTGGGGGCGCCCTTGTTCGCGTCGTGCCCATTGAGTCAATGGGAGCCCGTGTACGCGTCGTACGACTGGCTCCCATTGACTTCAATGGGAGTCCGACCGAATCGAGTCCGATAGCATACGTGCGCATCGTACTCGTTCGGTCGGACTGCTAGGGTCCGATTCGGTCGGAAATCTCTCCGAGTCCGGCTCGGTCGGAGAGATTTCCAGCCCGAATCGGAATCGGCCCCTTAGTTGAGAAATAGCTCTGAGAGATCTTATGTATTTTACAGTAAATTTGGGGAAGATTAACTTTGAACTGTAGGAGACCTATGAGGTTCAATGATACTGTAATAAAAGGTAATATATTAAAGAAGTAATATACATGCTGTTGTTTTAATCATCTATTTAGATGTGATATTGCAGATTTGGATCATTTCGTAGTTGAAATTTAATTCAAGCCAAATTTGATTAGAAAGGAGTTTCGATCATGCTTGTGGTGATGTCTTTTTAGGTCAGGTTTCTTAGTTTATAATGATTGAGACATCAGTAAAATATAAGATATCAGGAATTTAAAAGATCGTAATCAAAGTTTTAAGTGCAAATGTCAGGAGTATTTTAAAATATGTGACTGCAATATGAAGACTGTGAGGATTTGAATAACATAATAAAGTTAATAATATAGGTTAGTTATACATAGAGTGAGCATTAATATAGTATGAATCAGGAGATTGTTCCATCTGTTGTGCCTTGGATTAAAGCAATTAAAGTAAATATGCCAATGTGCATGATGTGTTTAGGAGTAATATGAAATAAGGTTGATTTGAACTTAAATGTAAATATTGGTTCCTATGCTTTGGGAAAATACATTTTCTTTTAAGGTATGCATTTCTAGCAAGTTCTTGTTGAATTGTTTTTTATTTGAAATGTAACTAGTGTTATTAATGTTTTTTCTCTATGCTTGATCACTCTGAGAGGACTGAATAGACTGATACTAATCTGGCCCGATGAAGTGATAATAATCATCAAACACAAGATGGCCCATTGATAATTGCAGTGTTGAGCACAATGGTGTTTTCTTAACACACTGTGCAGTGTAATTTCATGTTGGCCTATTGATAATCTTATATTCTTTATAAATAAATTGAAATTCAAAATGCAAAGCCACTTTATGGCCCTCGTCTTTTCTTTAGTTTGATTACCAAATACCAGGGGGGAAGAGTAGAACATACTACAGAGGGCATTTGCCGGCCTGTTCAAGTGAGTCTGCCAAACAATTGAAGGGTTAGGGAGCGGCTTAGAGAGGGATCTGAATCTGCTCACAAAAAGAGTAAGCCCATTGCTATGCACAAACTGTCCTTTTATAATTACTACAGCCAAAAATGCCCCCAATCAGTTTTAAATGTACTCAGAGCTTGAGTTTGTGCAGCACCACACATGATGAACCAATGGTACTGCAACAGCCTCCCATAGAAAATAATGGAGGTAGGGTTTTAAAATAAAGCCACAGAGGAACTAATGTTAAAATGAATTAAATTATTTAAAAATATAAATAAATTGTATTGAATGATAAAAAATGTCTATAAATAATACATAACTATTATTTTATTTCAAAATCTTTATTATCCATTTTTAATTTAAAAAATAATGTAGCATTAATAATCATTTCAAATAATTGAATATATGATGTTATCCCGCAAACTTTTACAACGCATACCATTACAACGAAATTTCTGCAACGCAAAATACAATACAACGCAAGTTATTACAAGGAAGCTATTACAAAGATTTTTACTTGAGAACTATACATTTTACTTTTACAACGCAAATCAACACAACGCATGCCATTGCAACGAAGAAAATAATAAAAAAAATTAATATTAAATACATTTGTCACTTAACCACTGGCATGAGATGTCAGGAAAACAGGGGTTTTGGGTGGGTAAGTAATTTAAAAACGGTATTACTAAAATTAATAGTCAAGTATTAATTTGCATAACTAGATTAATAACATTTTAAAAATGTGTCACTTCACCACTGGCACGGGATGTGAGGAAAATAGGGGTTTTGGGTGGGTAAGTAATTAAAAAATGGTATTACTAAAATTAATACTCAAGTATTAATTTGCATAACTCAATTAATAAAATGTTAAACATTTGTCACCCAACCACTGGCACGGGATGTCAGGAAAATAGGGGTTTTGGGTGGGTAAGTAATTTAAAAACGGTATTACTAAAATTAATACTCGAGTATTAATCTGCATAACTAAATAAATAAAATTAAAAAAATTATCACTTAACCACTGGCACGGGATGCCAGGAAAATAGGGGTTTTGGGTGGGTAAGTAATTTAAAAACGGTATTACTAAAATTAATACTCGAGTATTCATTTGCATAACTAAATATATAAAAGTAAAAAAAATGGTCACTTAAACACTGGCAGGGGATGCCAGGAAAATAAGAGTTTTGAGTGGGCAAGTAATTTAAAAACGGTATTACTAAAATTAATACTTGAGTATTAATTTGCATAACTAAACAAATAAAATTTAAAAAAATTGTCACTTAACCACTGGCACGGGATGCCAGGAAAATAGGGGTATTGGGTGGTTAAGTTTTTTAAAACGGTATTACTGACATTAATACTCAAGTATTAATTTTGCATAACTACATTAATAAAATTTAAAACAATTGTCACTTAACCACTGGCACCGGATGCCAGGAAAATAGGGGTTTTGACAGATAACCAGAGGAACGGAATGCCATTATAGCAATGTTTTGGAGTGAGTGAATAATTTTGAAAAACATTTAAAATTTTAAATGCTAGAAAATCAATAATTAATAATAATTACCACTATAAAAATAATAAAGGTGAATTACAAAAAATAATATAAAGCATATGATGCAATGTGCGCACAAGTATTATTTTAAATATCTTCCCCTAATATTTTCAAACAAATGGCTTTATGGTTATTGCAATTGCATATCAAGTAAATATTGGAGAAAAGTGATTAAATATAAAGATGAATTTAAGAAGAAAATAATCATCAAGTAAGTTGTTAATCCAAAAAAAAGACTATAAACAAACCACGTTCAAGAGGAGCAAAAAGAGGTCCTTCTACTATTTCCATTACTGAGACTGTGTCATCAGGAAGACAAAATGGCAACCATTTAAAAACAGGAAATAAATTAAAGCTTTTTTTTAAAAACGACATTTTAAATTCTACATTTAGTCAGCGTATACACCACATTTTGACAACAATTGCAAAACATATTTTAAAGTAAATAACAGTTTGGCACACTAAATCATATAAATAAAGCCGCCCACCATTTTGTTTTCACTTGAACACTAACTACCACGGTGTCAAGACGTAGTTGCTAGTCACGGAGCCAAGTTATAGCATTTCCAGTAAAACAATGCCATCTACTGTAGACAGTATGGGGTCTATTAGGATGACGGGCGGACTTTCGTCCTCCCGCCACCCTAGCGGTGCTGGGACCGGCCGCCAGTGGTGCGGCGGTCCCGCACAGGCGATTAGGATGCCACCGCCACCGTGGCATCCTCCATTCCCAGCATTGTGGCGGGCGGTGCTCACAGCACCGCCCGCCACAATGCTGAGATGCACTGTGTGCATCGTCATGCACAAGGTGACAGGCACCGCGAGGTGCCTGCCACCATGTCCATGACAATGCAGGGGGTACCATAGGTACCCCCATGTGCACCCCCACCTCCCCAATACCCTGGGGGCCCGCAACGGGCCCCCAAAAGCAAACTCTGCCTGGGTTTCCATGGCGGGGTCTCCGCCATGGAAAGCCCTGCACCGCTGCCCATTATAATATGGATGGCTGTGTCTAGCAGACACCGCCACCCTATCCAGCCCCTTTTCCGCACGGTCGACTAGTCGACCGGCGGACGGTCTTGCCGTCCGCCTGGGTCCCCACCGCCATACTAATATGGCGGTGGGGAAATGTGAAGCGGGCGGTGGGAAATAGCGGCCGGATCACCACCGCCATACGGGCGGCGGCGATCCGCCCGCTATCCTAATGACCCCCTAAGTATCCTTTAAAACAAGAATTACCGATTAATAAAAGTAATCGTAATATTATTTTTGAAATTTATTTATATATGTATAACTTTTTTCAGATTCCATAAATTGCTATCAAAAGGATTAGCAAAACGACAACCAATGAGAAGTAAGTTTTTGTAAATATACTCGATTGTTTTGTTTTTAGAATAGTTATTGAAATATTTAAATTATATTATATTAAGAGAGGTGAATATTCAGAAATGATAATATTTTTCAAAACAAGAACGATTAAATAGTAATGTGCTAAAATAAATAGCACCATCACAGAAAACATAGGTAAAAGAAAATAGAAATATTCAAAAAGAAATTAAATATTAAATAAAACGATCATCTTTTCAAAATACAGGAAGAAAATAAATAAAATCACAAATGTTTTTTGTTTACAGTATCATTCAACATCTGTGAAAAATCAACGAAAACAGTGGTACATCTGTCAAACTGATTGTCACAGGTAATGAGCTCAAATACAGTACAGTCAATGTGTTCAAAAGGTGATGTTGACAGCATGTAAACTGCTTATGAGTTTTCTTGGCAGAAAAGGAAATGTAAGACAACAGTGTTTTTACAACATGGAAAGTCAAGAACAATAGCATTAAATCGGTGTTACAGCTTGAAAAATTATGTGCAGTTTATAGCAGTAAAAAAGAAAATCGAAAAAAAAAGTGTGTTTGCATCTGCGAAAGTGCATGAAACTGAAGGAAGAGTGAAAAAGCTATTCAAGCTCCAAAGTGTTTTTGCAGTTGGAATAGTTGTGCAAAATCTTTGAGTGGCAAAAAGCAAATCAAACACTAAAAGGAGTTTGCAGCAGGGAAAGAGCATGACACTGAAGGAAGTAAAAAAAAATTCTAAGTCCAAAGTGTGTTTTCAGTAGGGAAAATGCAGTAAAGTTATTTGGTGCAAAAAAAACTCAACTAACTCCTAAGTGTGTTTAGAGTAGGGAAATTGCTGGACAATGAATGGGTGGCTAAAAAGTATTGTAACTCCAATGGGTGTTTGCAGCAGTGAAAGTGCAGGTCAGTGTTTGGATGACAAAAAGATGTTCAAAATCCAATGGGTATTTAGAGCGAGCAGAGAAAGTGTAGGTCAGTGTTTTTGGGCAAAATAGCTCATATAACTCCAGAGGGTGTTTGCAGCAGAAAAAGTACTTGTCAGTAATTATGTGTCAGAAAACTATTCAAACTCTTAAGGGTGTTTGCAACAGGGTAAGTGCATGACACTGAAGGATAGTAAAAAAAAAGTTTTCTACCTCCAAAGCCATGTTTGCATTAAGGAGAATGCTGGACAGTGTTTTTATAACAAAAAGCTAGTATAACTCCAAATGGTGTTTGCCGCAGTGAAAAAATTGAACAGTGAAGGATGGTAAAAAAAAAAATTGTAACTGAAAAGCTATTCTAACACCAAAGGTTATTAGCAGAATGAAAAGTGCTGGACAGTGTTTAGGTAGCAAAAAGCTATTTTAACGCCAAAGTGTGTTTGCAGCAGGGCAAGTGCTTGACATTCAATGAAAGAATATGATGAACATAAAATGCGTAATAAATAAGCAGAGTATTAATGATACTATAAATACAATTTTAAAATGTACGCAATCAGCATTCCTTCAAAAATAGATCCTCAAAATATATTAACATGACACCGTCTTGGTCTTATATGTCACAGATTCAAAATCTTCCAAATGAAGAAAAACCCCAAACAGTCTTCAACTTCAACCAAGGATCTTCGTTTGAAATTTAAACAGCAGGTCAGTTACAAGTAATACATAATAAAAATATCCTAGACATTACATTTTTCTTTTTCCCCCCCCCAAAAAAAACTATATCAAAAAACAAATTAAAATCAACTTTTCTTTTTATAGCAAGTCAACAAAATTCATAAGATTGAAAAGACTATCTTCACAAGGTGCAAAAAAACTACCTAAACTTCATCCAAAAAGAACAAAGACTACTACTAATTAATCTGTTTAAGGTGAGAGTTAGCAGCTCAAGCATAAAAATCTTAAAGTTTCATTTTACAGGTACCTACACATTTTTGCTTCAAATATTTTAAGACAATTTGAGAAATACAATTCTTTTTAATAATTATATCCGAAGACACAAATCTCTGATTTGTAGACAGTTTTCAAATTATTTTTCTACTACAATACACAGGAAATTATATTTGCAATATCAAAAAAGAATTATATTTTTGTCATTAAAAACTAACCACATTCTCTCAACAGTATAAACATTTTAAATCAATAATTCTGATCCTAAAAATCTTTCTCTCCCTTCTTTTTCAGACATATTAACAATGTCAGCAAGCAGACAAGCAAAATATGCGACATCTGCAAGAGAAAATAGACTTCTAAATCACGCAGGCTACCTTTATTGTAAGGATAGACTTACTGAACCCAGGAGACATTGGAGGTGTGTGCAATATTACTTATCCCATTGCTCAGGCAGAGCGGTTACTCTGGGAGACACTGTTGAGAAAACCACAGAGCATAACAACTCTGCCTCTGCAATGGAGATTGAGATTAGAGAAAATATAAATGATATGAAACAGCTTGCATGCACATCCAATGAACCCTGTGGTTAAATTTTGAGGAGGTCTCACAAGATATTCCTATGCATGTTGCTAGTTCTATGCCTACTATTCCAAATTTAAGGAGAATTATCCAACGCAAAAAACAGGCAAGTAACCCACAACGCATAACATCCCAAACCTTTTCAGATATTAACATTCCTCACAAACTAACACTCACTGTTACTAATGAAACCTTTATTTTATACGACAACAAAAACCCTCAAAAACGTATTCTAATTTTTAGTACACCCCGTAACCTTTTAAAATTAGAAAGTAGTGATATTTGGATGATGGATGGCACGTTTAAATCCACGCCCCATCCATTTTCTCAAATATACGCTATCCATGCCTATATTAACCACACTGTAGTTCCCTTAGTCTACAGTTTACTCCCAAATAAACAATCCTCAACATATACTGAATTTTTATCAGTTATAAAATCTAAAACACAAAACAAAAGTCCGAGAAAAGTAATTATTGACTTTGAATTATCAATGATTAA
The DNA here is from genome assembly GCA_963921515.1 of Calotriton arnoldi. Classification (NCBI taxonomy): domain Eukaryota; kingdom Metazoa; phylum Chordata; class Amphibia; order Caudata; family Salamandridae; genus Calotriton; species Calotriton arnoldi. Next base: position 221,191 of record CAWUFW010002217.1, read on the forward strand.
CACTATTACCAAAACCTACCCGGAAACCCAAATTCAAGAATGCTTTTTTCACTTTTCTCAGGCCTATTGGCGCAAAATCCAAAAAACATCCTTAGTTGAGGATTACATAACTGACAGTAAACTTCAATTTGAATTGAAAAAACACACTGCATTGTGCTTTGTTCCACCGGACTGTGTAGAAGAGTACTAAACATCAATAGCAGAATCAGATTATTTTGTAAGTAATGAAGATAAATTGGCCCCAATTCTAAATTACTTCAAGGATACTTGGATTGGCCATCTAAGCAGATCGGGTCGCAGGAGGAACGTGATGTTTCCTATCCAAATTTAGAACTGTTACATGACCTACTTAGAGGGTGGAGAAAAAACCAATGATGCCATAGAGGGATGGCACCACTCCTTTAATAAATCTATAGGTAAATCACACCCCAACTTTTATAATTTTTGGGAAATTTTGAGGAAGGAGCAAAGTTTCCAAGAAATGAGAATTGCGTAATCTTTGTCTGGTAGTCTGAACCCACGAACATCTAAAAAAACTAAACAAATGTCTGAAAGAATATTGGGACAAATTCAACAATTTACGTTGATGGTGACTTCAGACTACCTAGACAATATTGCACACATCCTACACTACTAATCCAAACCTACACCTACTGCTAGTTACTTGCCTGTTTAAATAGTATTTTTTTTGTTTCAATTCTTGTTTCTGACAGTTATTTATTAACAAAAAATGTAAAGCAAAACGTTTTCCTACCTTAAGTCGTTTTTTTTCCTCCGAACATGTTGATGGATACAAATCCAGTCTCATCCATGATGCTCCAGCAGAAATAAATTCAATTTTTCTTTCCATTATTCCTGAATTCATTCACCAGACCCGACCATAAATCTTCAAAAAATTACACAGAATGGCATTGCCATTTTTTTATGCACATTAATGTGCTGAATTTTCTGTGCACCCTAAAAAAACCGCAACCCCCCAAAAAATCTTGAAAACATAAACTGTGCAGGCAAAAATGCAACAAATAATCCAACAAAGCAATCCTCTTTTACGTTTTTTTTGCAAAGATTCCAGCCGTAATTCCATCCGAAGTGATCCACAGTTCCAATTTTGCAGTCCATTCCAAAATACCATAAAAACAAAAACGTTTCCATTCAAAGGGTCATGCTCACCTTTTTTTTCACTAAGGGCATCATTACGATGGCGGGTGGACAAAGTCCGCCCACCACCGCAGCGGAATGCGGGACCGTCCCAAGGGGTGCGGCGGTCCCACCATGGGTATTAGGATGCCACCGCCACAGTGGCGGTGGCATCCCGTATTGTTCGCATTGCGGCGGGCGGTGCTGTCACCAGCACCCGCCGCAATGCGAAAAAAGCATGTTGTGCATTTGAATGCACAACGTGACAGGCACCGCGTGGTGCCTGACACCTTGTGCATTCAAATGTAGGGGGTACCATAGGTACCCCCCATGTGCTCCCCCCAGCCCCCCAAATCCTGGGGGCCCGCAACGGGCCCCCAGAAGCAAAGACCACATGCCTTTCCATGGCGGCGACACCGCCATGGAAAGGCTGCTTTCCGCCAGCATCCTAATATGGATGGCGGTGTCTTGCAGACACCTCCACCATGTTAGAGTCCTTTTCCGCCCGGTCGACGAGTCGACCGGCGGAAAAGCGGCAGATGATATTTCCGTTCGCCTGGGTCCCCACCGCCATCGTAATATGGCGGGGGGGAAATGTTGTGCGGGCGGACAGGAATGGCGGGCGGATCGCCACCGCCATACAGGCGGCGGTGATCCGCCAGATATCATAATGACCCTCTTAGTCAAAGAAATCAAAAAGTTGTGTGCGATGTAAGCGTAGAACAGCAACATTCATGAGGTATTGCAACCATAACATAACAGTTCAATTTTTTGGAAAACACTTCAAAGTAACTATAAACCTCCCTCCTCTATCCTTACACTAAAGGTAGCCTGCTTTTGTCTATAAAATATGACATTATTGTGACTTACCCTCGTGCAGATCTATCTTCCATCTGTTCTTGCTCGCGACACTCGACGAAGTGAATAAAGATACGCCAAACCGCTAACATCATAGGCGTCTGTAAAAACAAAAAAAGGACAATTTCTCCTATTTGTTTCTATGTGAAACCGTGGGAAAGTTTTAAAAATAAACCAAACAGACTGCTTACTTTTTCAAACAATTTTGTATATTGCAATATATATTATTGAACTGTTTTTTGCATTGCATTGCATATATCTTATTTAAATTTATATTTGACTGCATTTCGCATTTACAAATAAAATTAAAAAAATTAAAATGTTAATCTTCGTCTTTTTTTGAGTAATGTTATTCATTAATTATTTGATGACATTTTCTATTTTTTTATTAATTTTATATTTTCTTTGTAAAATGTAAAAAATAAATTTACTAAACAATTTTTTAACAATTTCAGAGCTTGTGTCAAAACAATGTTTAATGATGCCTAATTTTGTCCGGCATTATTATCCTTAGGTGTTTGCATTTCTAGTACACTAAAAAATTAACTCTGTACCCAATTCTCAAAGATTTGTTTGTGAGTAAATGTGCTTTGTTCTGCCTAAAATGTGAATTTCCAGGAGTTACTCACACATACCTATAGGAAAAAGCTTTGTGATTCAGATGCTGTGTGGTTGGCAGGAACGTGAAAATTCAAAGAATAACATTACTATAGACCTGCGGCGTCCAACACTGAATTTTAGGATACCCTCATAAGATATACTTTAAACAGAAAGAGTCTAAATGCAAACTATTAACATGGTGAATGTTTATGTTTAAAATCTTGCATATATCTACCTCTCCTATATCTACACCTGCTTTGGCTGCTCACTTTATTTTGTTTGTGATCATTCCCTCTTACCTACTGCTAGAACGTGGGGGGTAGGGGATTTGGAGACTCCTTCAGCCAGATAAAAACCTGAATTAAGTTGTGATATTGCTTCTGAAGAACATGCTAAATCTTGGCCTACAGAAACATCGCCAAGCTGCTGTGTTTTTGGTAGCACATCTAGCACAATGCCTCACATTATAAAATGTGCACTAAAGCAACACAAATCTGTAAAGCAAATAAAACAAAAACACGTGTGTGATGTAATCGTAGATTAGCAGCATGCATAACAATAAACACTTCAAAGTAACTATAAACCTCCCGCCTCTATCCTTAAACTAAAGCTAGCCTGCTTTTGTCTATATATTCTGAAATTATTGTGATTTACCCTTGCGCAGATCTATCTTCCATCTATCTTCCATCTGTTCTTGCTCGCGACGCTCGATGAAGTGAATAAAGATACGCCCAACCGCTAACGTAATCGGCATCTGTAAAAACAAAAAAAGGACAAATTCTCCTATTTTTTTCTAGGCGAAAACGTGGGACAGTTAAAAAATAAACCGTTTGCTTTCTTTTTCAAACTATTTTATATATTGCAATAAATACCAATTTACAGTTTTATGCATTTCATATATTTTATTAAAATTTATATTTGACTGCATTTCACATTTACAAGTAAAACACTTTTTATTAAAATGTTAATCATTGTCTTTTTATTAATTACAATATTTTCTTTGTAAAATGTAAAAAATACATTTACAAAACTATTTTTAAGCAATTAATTTTTATTTCTTTTTCTTTTTTTAAAATAAATTTAAATTAAGATTTTTTTAAATTTCATTGAAATAAACTCCTAATTTATTTTCACATTTATTTTTTACATTTGAACAAAATATATATATAAAAATATTTTTTTACATAAAAAATCGAAATAAACATTTTTATAATTTAATTTAATTTATTTAATATAGACATCCATAAACTGTTGTTTGCAAACTTTTAATGTTTTTTTCAATTATTAATCATATATTAGCAATACATATTTATGTATTTCTCATTTCTTTTAGATAATACTATAATTTAAAAATTGATATTAAGAAAAAATGAAATATATTTATTGCATTTTTTAAATTTAATATTATTTACTCATTTGAATCAAAATATATAATTTAACTTTCTGCAAATTATTAATAAACTTAATTTATTTTTATAATTTATTTAAACTAATATATTTAAAATATATAATATATTAATTTATTTAAACTAATATATTTAAAATATATAATATATTATGCATCATTTTTTATGAATTTTCATCTAATTCTCTCGTTTTTTAATTTTAACATATTGCTGATATTGATATATAAGTTAAGAATCTAACTAATTTTTAAATTATATTTTTTTAAGAAACTAAGGGGCCCATTAGGATGACGGGCGGACTTCCGTCCGCCCGCCACCCTAGCGGTGCTGGGACCGGCCGCCAGTGGTGCGGCGGTCCCGCACCAGCGATTAGGATGCCACTGCCACCGTGGCGGTGGCATCCTCCATTCCCAGCATTGTGGCGGGCGGTGCGCACAGCACCGCCCGCCACATGCTGGGAATACACTGTGTGCATTGGCATGCACAAGGTGGCAGGCACCGTGCGGTGCCTGCCACCTTGTGCATGCCAATGTTAGGGTGTACCATGGGTACCCCCAAGTGCAGCCCCCACCCCCACTCCCCAGGGGCCCGCAGCGGGCCCCCAAAGGCATTCTCCGCATGCCTTTCCATGGCGGAGTCTCCACCATGGAAAGGCATGTGACCGCCATCATCCTAATATGGATGGCGGTGCCTGCAAGGCACCACCTCCATATTCCAGGCCTTTCCGCCCGGTAGGCAATCGGTCGGATTGCCTACCGGCGGAAAACCGGCGGACGGTCTTTCCGTCCGCCTGGGTCCCCACCGACATACTAATATGGCGGTGGGGAAATGTGAGGCGGGCGGAGGGGAATGGCGGGCGGATCGCCACCGCCATACGGGCGGTGGCGATCCGCCCGTTATCATAATGGGCTCCTAATATTCCTAAATTGGTATTTTATATATATGCTATTATAAACATCACATATGATTAAAAATACATCAAATATATAAAAAAAGAATGTAACTTACCTTATACGTCATTGTAATAGCATGCGGGGTAAAACCAAATGTAGGGGCCGATTATGATGCGGTCGGACTTTGTCCGCCCGCCATCGCCCCGGTAAATGGGACCGCCCGCTATGTGTGCGGCGGTCCCGCACATGTGATTAGGATGCCACCCCCACAGTGGCGGTGGCATCCCCCATTTCCAGCATTGTGGCGGGCGGTGCTCACAACACCGCCCGCCACAGTGCTGGAAATGCATGTTGTGCATCTGCATGCACAACGTGACAGGCACCGCGCGGTGCCTGCCACCTTGTGCATGCAGACGCAGGGGGTACCATAGGTACCCCCCATGTGCAGCCCCACCCCCCAACACCCTGGGGGCCCGCAGCGGGCCCCCAACAGCAAAGACCGCGAGCCTTTCCATGGCGGCGGCGCCGCCATGGAAAGGCTCATCACCGCCGGTATCATAATGTGGATGGCGGTGTCTTGCAGACACCGCCACCATATTAATCCCTTTTCCGCCCGGTCGACTGATCGGTCGGGCGGAAAACATGCGGACGGTCTTTCCGTCCGCCGGGGTCCCCTCCGCCATGGTAATATGGCAGGGGGGAATTTGGTGGCAGATGGACGAAAATGGCGGGCGGATCGCCACCGCCATGCGGGCGATGGCGATCCGTCTGACATCGTGATCGACCCCGTAGTAATGTATAATGCGTTGTAATTGAATGCGGGGTAAAAGCATTCATTGTAAAAATTTCGTGGTAAATGATATTTACCAAATAATTACATTACTATTAATATTTTTGAATTCATAAATAAAATATATATTTTTTTTTACTTAAAGTGGATTTTGTTCAGTTTAATAGAGTCAAACTAATTACATTTTTCATTTATAGTTAAGTTGTTAATGCTAAAATATTTTTATATAGTACCACATTTAAAATAAATATAGTAAATTAATTATTATTATTATTTAAATTGAAAATATTTTTCTAATTGTATTATTAGTTTGTTGAGCAAGGCTATTGGGAGATATGTCCTTGTCTTATAAGAGTGATATGATTATCTCTGTTGATCGTCTGACTCAGAGAATGTGATGATAACACCGATGTGAGCAACTTAAAATTAGTTTTTAATTTCCTTAAGATTGAATTATCACCCTTCATGTGCTCACAGTCATAGTACTGGGAGCAAGGAGGTTTCACCAAGATAATAGCTCAGGTGACAGACACGTTTTTTCAAGTTATTTAACATTTTATTTCAAAAGTATTCTATCTCCCTAGCATACTGGGACAGGCCGGCGCTAGGTATGGGCAATGTGGGCAGCTGACCAGGGCCTCGCACTCAGCCCACCAGCATGGGGCCCCGCACCAGTTTAACACACTACCTGCCCTCTTGTACTCCTGCTGATTCAATTGAAAGAAAGGCGTCTCTTTGTAATTGGGCCCATGAGAGAGAGGGGAGAGGGCCCTCCATGGGCCTCTTAAGGATGGTGTCCCAGTTGCAAGGAGACGCATTTTGCAGGTTTGTCCTGCAATTACCCCTCCCGCCCGCTGCCCACTCAGAGACACTGTGGGACGCCCATCCTCATCACTTTAGCACCTCACAGGTTTAACTCTCAGCCCACAAGCAATTCTCACACCTTCAGCCCGAAATGGGCTGTAAAAGAAGTGCTTGTAGGTGGCTGAGAGGAGGAGCTGTGGCCATGGAGAAGTCTGAACAAAGCAGCTTCCGGAGCCCTGATGTCACTTATGTAATTTAGAGGGGCCTCACACTTTCCCGTTCGGCCCAGGGCCCCAAAAATCCTAGAACCGGCCCTGTACTGGGATTTGATAGTTGAGGCCTCTCCCTGAATTATGAAGTGAGACTATGGGGCCGATTCCGATTCAGGCCGGCAAACGTACCGACCGACTCGGTGCGGGAATTTAGTCCGACCGACACGTACCGGCGCTGCCCGATCCGCGTAGTATGATGCAATGCATGTGAATCACGACCGACTCGTACGGAACACAAGCCGAATGACCGAACCGCACGGAAACCAGCTATCCGGTTGGAAAACCACGCGAATTGAACCGACCGACACACACCAGGAATAAACCCGACAGAAACGTACCCGCGAACTCCGACCCGCGCAGTACGATGCAATGCGTGTAAAACCAGACCGAGTCGCACGGAGCTCAAGCCGTACGACCGACACGCATACAAAACGGAGCCGAAGCAACCCAATACTCCGCGACCAACGTGTACGCCGCACATGAAACACAGCAGAAACACAGCTTGAAAGACTCGGCGAAGCTCGCACGAGCCAACTGCAGCGTCCTACTCGGTCAGAAGAACATCTCCTACATGCCTAAAAACTACAAAGGAAAAAATACAAAAAAAGGGCCAAACAAGCAATGACAAAGTCAATAAATACAGGGGGGAAAAAACATGGAACAAAGACACACCCACAACTCCACCCATATAAAGGCCACAAATCCCTACCATGATCCTTTGCAAATTCAAATGACCTGCCAGCACAGAACACCATCAGACAGCAACCACAGACACACCCACAACTCATCCATCACACAAGCCACACACCATTAGCACCTCCCAAATAGCACCCTCACATACACCCAGCAAAACCTACACTCACCCACCCTCACTTGCACACACACACACATCAATCCCCACCACCACCCATCACCATGCCCCCAAAGAAGAATCCAAAGTTCCTAGACATTGAATTGGAAGTCCTGGTAGATGAAATCCTCAGGGTAGAGCCACACTTGTTTGGTACATTGGTCCAACAGACCCCCATGTCGCAGAAAACCAAGATGTGGGAGAGGATCGTCGACAGGGTGAACACACAATCACCATGTTTGCGCACAAAGGAAGACATCCAGAACAGGTGGTATGATGTGCGCAGGAGGGTCAAGGCCCTACTCAAGAAGGATTACACCTTGAGTCATCGCACCGGCAGTGGCCCTCCTGCCAAACCAGTATACCTCAGGCCCTGGGAGGAGAAGGTGCGGGCCATCCTACCACCAGAGAGCGTACATGGACTATCAAACATCCCAGAGCCTGGTGAGTACACAACCAATATACCCAATATTGTGTGACAATACACACACATCACTGTCAAGGGGATAGTCAAACCATGCACCGTTAGCAAAGCCACAGTAACCAAAACATAATCATCCCAAGATGTGTATGTTAGTCAGACAAACACAATACCTGCCATCTCATAGTGATATGTAACTGTGTCATGACATGTACAAACCTAACAACAAATAGAGCAAGGCAGTGGCACAAATCTAACCAACAAACACTGTCAGACATTTTGCCACCACTAGAACACCACCTCACAGGGAAGCTCACTGAAAGGAAGGAATTCTGTGTATGCTGGTGAAGTGAGTGTAGCCAATAGCATGATGGGAGTTGTAGTCACAGATATTGGTCACCCTCACAATTGGCCCATCAACACCACTCTGAACCATGCTCACATCACAGGGAGTGGAAAAGAACTGACAAGATGGCTGACACTGGGTACTGCTGTGGGGAGCACAAGGCCCTGCTGGGAACTGTGCACCAACCAACAGCAGGACACCACTGACTGACATCCTGAAAGCCAACTTGCACTCCCTGCAATGGAAGCACGTTCCATGGTGGGATATCTGGCTGGGTGGGAAGGAGGACTGACAGCACTGACCATAGTTACCAGCAGCTTTTCTCACACACACCCTTAACACAAACTCCACACAACTCACCTGGGAGAATGCATTGCCTCACACTCTAATTAAATATCCCACAAAGAACCACCACCATGGGTTATGCTGTGTGAAGCACAGGGACACTTTTGGGACTTGTAGCCAAACAAACGCCAGGACCACACTGTCAGCCATCTTGCCATTGCTGTCACACTCACACACAGTGAAGTCCACTCAAAAGGAAGGAAGTATGGGCATGCTGGGAAGGGGGGTGTAGGCAATAGCATGATGGGAGTGGTAGTCACAGCTCAACATCCCCCACCCACATGGCCCAGCAAGCTCACACTGAAGCATGCACACCTCACAGGGAGTGAAAAGCCACTTCTAAGATGTCTGACACTGGCCTCAGCTGTGGGGAGCACAAGGCCCTGCTGGTAACTGGGCACCAACAAACAACAGGACCACACTGTCAGCCATCTTGCCATTGCTGTCACACTCACACACAGTGAAGTCCACTCAAAAGGAAGGAAGTATGGGCATGCTGGGAAGGGGGGTGAAGGCAATAGCATGATGGGAGTGGTAGTCACAGCTCAACATCCACCACCCACATGGCCCAGCAAGCTCACACTGAAGCATGCACACCTCACAGGGAGTGAAAAGCCACTTCTAAGATGTCTGACACTGGCCTCAGCTGTGGGGAGCACAAGGCCCTGCTGGGAACTGGGCACCAACAAACAACAGGACCACACTGTCAGCCATCTTGCCATTGCTGTCACACTCACACACAGTGAAGTCCACTCAAAAGGAAGGAAGTATGGGCATGCTGGGAAGGGGGTGTAGGCAATAGCATGATGGGAGTGGTAGTCACAGCTCAACATCCCCCACCCACATGGCCCAGCAAGCTCACACTGAAGCATGCACACCTCACAGGGAGTGAAAAGCCACTTCAAAGATGTCTGACAATGGTGCTCTGTTGTGGGGAGTACCAGGCCCTGCTGGGAACTAGGCACCAACCAACAGCAGGACACCACTGACTGACATCCTGGGAGTTAACCTGCACCCACTGCAAGGGTGGCATGCTTCATGGTGGGATAACTGGGCTGGGGGAGAAGGAGGGCCGGATGTCAACCAAATACCACCAATGCTGGTCATGCACACACCTCAACATTCACATTGAAATGCTTCAGGTTGGCAGGACAATGTGCTACACCAATATCAACCTCTGACTGTGACAACTTAGGACAATGCAATGTACAGGCCCGCATCCAGAGGTACAGTCACAACTGTCAGGTGTTTGAACCATTGATGCCTGTAGAAACATAACATACATTGTGTGTCTCTTCCAAAAACAGGTGATGATGGGGACACAGCAGCAGATGATGAGGAGTCCCTGTCCCAGGCTCCAGGGGACCCTGAGCTCTCTGGTGTGGAACAGCCCCTGCCCTCCTCGGATGGCGAAAACCTACCTGGCCCCTCCGGTGTGAGTCATCATGCAGCACCAGCAGGACCTCCATCTGCACCCCCTGCACCCACTCCTCCAACATCTGCCAACACACAGACCACCCCCGCCCACACAGACAGACCAAGGACACTCAATGACAACAGCACAGGGACCCCCGCCCACCGTGAAGCAACGGACAACAACCCCAGTACCAACCCCCAAGGGGGCCTAGGCTCACCTGTGCGTGCCACCACAGGTCCTGCACGTGTGGCCAGGGGTGGTGGGAGGGGTGGTAGGCAGAGGTCGCTGTTTGCAGAGGGGTCTGGACTGCATGATGACCGACAACTGGTATGCATTGCTGATGCGTACCAGAATAGCACCGGAGAGGTCAGCCAGGTAGTGGGGATCCTCAAGGACATTCAACAGCAGCAGGCTGCCCATCATGCCCGCTTGGACTCCCACATGTCCCGTGTGGAGGCACACATGTCTCGCATGGAGTCCAAGTGGGACACATTGGAAGAACTGACAGCGGTGCAGAGGGACATATTGACATGCCTCCGCCAGATTAGCACCAACATGGCCACACCTCCCTGTGTGCCCACAACATCTGGTGCCGCAACAACTGCAACTGCCACAGGGAGGGAGGATGACTCTGGTGGAGAGTCCTCTGCACTGCAGCGGCCTGCACGTGAGGGTCCCCCCAGAAAGAAGAGGGGTCGTCCGAGGAAGGAAAACTGAGAGACCGATGGCCATGTACATCCCCCAGGAACCCAACACCTGTTCTGGAAATTCCCCTTTGTGTGCAAACTGTTCACCCTGTCGAATGCAACCCAACTCTCCCACATGACATGGGGAGTTCAAGTTGGACCAATGTATCAGATGACTGTGAACTTTACTCAGGACATTTCTGCTACCAACACTTCCAACTCATCTGGGAACTTTGGATTCTAATCCCAATGTACAGCACCCACCATCCTGTGCACCATCCTCACACATGTATGTAAATAAACTCACTAATACACGATACTTGCCTCTGTTGTGATTCCAACGTTGTTTTTGTCATGGAGATGATGATCTGCTAAATGACACTGTGCATGCTAACTGCTACAGCAAGTTCAACACCGTCATGTGAGTCATGGCGACGTGACACATATGAGGGAGACACACCACTAGGGCTACACAACACATACACACCAGGGCCATCTGACTCATCGCCTACACTGATGTTGCCAGGAAATACATTGGAATGCACAGACACCACACCTATTCAGAGTCTGTGTTAACTAGCCCACAGGTGAAGTAAGCAAATGTCAGTCAGATGTGTGACCACAGACAACACACATCCCAAAGTGAAGCACAGGTTTATTACACATTTGCAACATGTTGTTGCCACTACAGATGCAAGGTAATCCCACGTGGCAGTGGCCACACAGTCACCAAGTGTAGAGGAAATAAAGTCCAGGGGTGTGTGGCACATCACCTGCAGGGAAACGACTGCTTTCACCCTGGAAGTTGAATCATGGTGTCGGGGATCCGAGTTGACCAAACAACTCTGAAAGTACCCTGTGAAGGACAGACATGACACACAGTCAAAAGCACTGAAGAACAGGACAGTACTGCAATACTCATGCCCAATACATGTCACAAGATACCTACACAAAAACAAGTTAGCATGTCAACACTGTTGGGGAGTACAGACTACCTGTAAGGACACATCGCTGCATGCATACAGTCAAGTAGCACATGGCCACACTCAAACAGCAACAGAGCACCACCAACACATATCATGCAAACTCAAATCATTGACATACCAACTCTGTATACTCACATTCAGCTGAAGAAGATGGTGATGAGCTGTGTGCGGACATCCCCCTCATCATCATCATCATCATCATCACTGGCATCGTGGCCCAGGCCAGGATCCTCCACAGGTGGCGGATGTTGGTCATCGTCATCCAGGATGAGAGGCAACTCCTTCCGCACTGCCAGGTTGTGTAGCATGCAGCAGATGATGAACATCTTGCACACCGTTGCAGGGGCATATGGGAGGGCCCCTCCTGTCTTGTCCAGGCAGCGAAAGCGGCTCTTCAGGAGTCCAAATGTCCGCTCGATCACTCTCCTGGTCCGACCATGTGCCTCATTGTAGCGCATCTGGGATGGTGTCACAGGGTTCCTGAGGGGTGTCAGCAACCATGGCATGTTGGGGTATCCGTAGTCACCTACATACAGACAATTGCACATTAGCTGAGTTGGAAAAGAGGGTGGAATACAACATTGCAGAACACACCCAATGGTACAAAGTCAGTACACACCGACAAGCCAGGCACGCTGGTTCTGCATCTGTGACATCATCCTCGGGATGCGACTACTCCTCATTACGTAGGCATCGTGTGCAGAACGGGGGAAACGTGCACACACATGTGAGATGCTCATATCTGCAAGACATACCACCAGGGCATTGATAGAATGGTAATGTTTCCTGTTCCTGTATGCCTGCTCGTGCCTGTGGTGGTACCAAAGCCACATGTGTCGCATCAATGGAGCCGATGACATGTGGCATCCTCCCCAGGGCATAGAAGTCACTCTTGATGTCAGTGAGTTGTTGACGTTTAGGGAAATAGATGTACTGGTTCAAGTATCTCAACATCGCCTCCAAAACATCGTGTAGCACACGGCTGAACATGGTCTGTGACATCCCACCAGCAGACGCCACAGTGTGTTGAAAGGTACCGGTGGCAAAGAAGTGTAGGGCTGCCATCACCTTCACCTTGGGGGTCAGTGCTGCAGGGTATGGCCGGCCAGGTTGCAAATGTGGGGCCAACTGCACCGCCAATTCCTCAATAAGCGGCCTGTTGAAGCGGTACCGTCGGATTTAGTCACGTTCAACCATGGTTGCAAGGTCAGGGAATGGTCTATGGACAGCTGGTGCCCTGCAGTGCATAGGTGAACAAAGAAAGATTGTCAGTCACCCCACATATGTGGCATTGATCATACTCAATATCACATGATACATCATTACGAGACACAAGTACTTGATGTGTGTGCCGTTCTGCATGGACATATATGGCACCTACACGGCCAACATCTAACATTTCAGTTCAACATGTGTTGACAACAAGTTCCAGGTTGTGCTATGGGAAATCATTCGGCTGAGTCACAGTACCCATGTACTGCTGTCACGTTCCAAACACACACCACAGTGACAAGTGAGGACAGATGTGCCCCAGGCATCACAGCTCTTTGACAGGTAGATTCCCAGGGATCCTGTATTGCCACATGGACACTGGCATGACATGGCGTATCATGTACACGCCAGCAAAACAACCATGACTCCCACAGGTAGTGGCCCCTGTTGCCTCTGCAGGACAGACATGGACGTCTGTGACACACACACGCACAACATCAAAGTCGATGCACAAACAACGTGGATGTGGAGACTGTCTCCCATTGTGCACATGGAATCCGAGACATCTGAAAAACAACATGCACACAGACTGTGGAGGGCCATCACAATTGTGGCAATGGGTCACCCTGTGACGTACATACCATCCCACATGGGACTCAGGGTGTATGTGACATAACATACACATACACAACCTGGAGATGTGACCATGCCACATGCTCTGAACTGAATAGTTGCACATCACAGTGGTCATGTGCACAACACACAAAGGATTCTGTCCCCATGAACACGTGCTCAGCCTGGGAGTGGCTGCCCCCAAGTGCCACCCAACAAACCACATGTTGACCCCCATACACACACAGGTAATGCAGCCTTACATGCCTTAGGATACAGTGTGGACAGGCTGTGGTGTTGTAGGTGTGCCCCTGAGTCCCTGGCAAGTAATTGTGGCTGGCATACGTTCACCAGTGACAACCATGGTGACATATGCAAGTGACTTGTACAGGGACACGTTGTACAGCAATGGACCATTGCATATGATGTGGACGGATGCGTGTCGTTTTCCGAAATACGCGTTGTACAGCAATGGACCGATCGGTGCGCACGCATTGGCCATTGCATATGATGTGGACGGATGCGTGTCGTTTTCCAAAATACGCGTTGTACAGCAATGGACCGATCGGTGCGCACGCATTGGCCATTGCATATGATGTGGACGGATGCGTGTCGTTTTCCGAAATACGCGTTGTACAGCAATGGACCGATCGGTGCGCACGCATTGGCCATTGCATATGATGTGGACGGATGCGTGTCGTTTTCCGAAATACGCGTTGTACAGCAATGGACCGATCGGTGCGCACGCATTGGCCTTTGCATATGATGTGGACGGATGCGTGTTGTTTTTCGAAATACGCATTGTACAGCAATGGACCGATCGGTGCGCACGCATTGGCCATTGCATATGATGTGGACGGATGCGTGTTGTTTTTCGAAATACGCGTTGTACAGCAATGGACCGATCGGTGCGCACGCATTGGCTATGGACTGACATGGTAACGGACGCGTTTCCGAAGCTTTTACGAGCCGGATGCAGTGAATTCAGTTGGCCACCCACAACAATGTTGCAAATTCATGGGTGTCATGAAGTTGAACTTTTGAAGGATGCTGTGGGCGTGTATAAGTGGTGCAATTCCATGGATTGGCCAGATTCAGAAGATGCAAACGACTTGGACCTATCACTTTGGACACATGGGACAGGATCTGCCTCTGCAGCACACATATAATGCTGGCTGTTCCCCTGAGAGCTCACTTGCCTGCACTACATGCTCCAGGACGACACCTGCCACCACCACTGCTGCTGTCTCTGCATCCTCTGGCTACTGCAATGGCACGTACTGTGGAGAGAGCCCCAGCCTTCAGCACTGAGGAGAACCAGGCCCTGCTGGACAGCCTCCTTCCACAGTACAGCAAGCTGTATGGGAAACCAGGGGAGCAGGTGAGTGTGCTGTCCACTGCCTTACTATTTGTGCATGTTGTCTGACTAGCAAGACTTACAGTGTGCACACCACTGGCTAGCATGCTCACTGAGTAGTTGGCACCCCCCAAAGTGTGTAGTTACATGCACTGAACAGGTATAGTGCAGTAACAGTGCATTCCAACAAGGTTTTACTTCCCAGGCAATGATACCATTTAGTAACTGCTGGACAACTGTTCATAGCCATAGTTGCACTACCTGTGCACATCAAATGCCCCTGTGATTGAGACATGAATATCCAACTGTGTGATGCACGGATATGTTGCATGTGTAGTAATGGCCTTTTCACTTTGTCATCCTCACAGGTTGATGCCCACCAGAAGCAGGACATTTGGCTGACCATCGTCCGGGCAGTAAGATCTGTGGGGGTCTACAGGCGCAGGATCCGCAACTGCCTGAAGAGGTGGCAGGACCTTTGTGGCTGGACCCGGAGGATCGCAAGGGTCCAGCTGAAGCTGTCGCCTCCTCGCAGGAGGGGCGGACACCGGACCCTGACCCCCCACATGCTCCGGATTCTGGCGGTGGTCTTCCCTGACCTGGATGGGAAGCTGAAGGCCAGACAGCAGGAAGGAGGGGGTAAGCGCTAGGCTTTTCTGTGTACTATGACTAACATGCTCTATGCACTCCTTTAGCCTGGTTCCACTTCCACAGTACAACTGTCTTGTCGTCCTGGACTCATGTCCCTCACTTGTGTCATGCCCCCTCCTCATCTGATACACAGGTGTGGCCCTTACAGTCTGTGACTTAGGTCACTTGGGTACTGTGTACTTGCAGTTACCTGTGGTTCAAGTTGGGGACAGCATCAGTTACAGGAACTTTGTTGTGGGCTGCATGGGTGGTACAATTGCTCACACAATGCCTGTGATCTGACATGTACTCTGGGTATGGCTTCACAATGTGTTCCAATTGCTGCTCTGACTCACCACATGTCTGGGGTATGTGCCACACACCCATGCTGCAGCAGAGACCAAGGGGGGAGCCTCAGAAGTATGTACATCATGTGTGTGACACATGCATAGCCACCTGCCTAGTGCTCAGGGTAATACCATGTTGCACATGGACCAGGACTGTAATGCCTACTCCGTACATCGAAGGCACTCTGTTCTCCCACTCCTGTGTGTCAGCATACATATTGGGCATTGTGAAGAGTGCACTCAGGTGTCTGCCTCTGTGTCACCGTGGTGTGGCCTTGCTTTTTTGACCCCTGGAGTGTTTAACAATTTGGGGTGGCCAGCCATCTGAGTTGTGACTATAGGATCTGCACATTGGTTAATGCATAGGTCTCTGATCCCTTGACTGTGCACAAAGGTGTATGAGACATTGAGGTGCAGGCAGCTTTGGTTCATTCTCATCAGACGGTGAAGTGCCCATGTGTATGGATTTGTGTTTGCAGTCACTCAAATGTCTCATTTGATTGACGTGGGATCATCTTAGTCCTCATGATGTGGGTGGCCAGGGGTGCACATGTGCACCTGTCAGCTACAGGGCTTGCATACCCAAAACTTCCATGATTGTGACACAGTGTAGACTGGTGTTGTGTGTATGCACTGCCCCTGTGACAGGAGACAGTTATGACTGACTTGCCAGACAGGCCTGTGCCATGACATTCAACTCGCAAAGGGTGATCCAGCAGTAGTGTGATATGTCCTGCAAGCACACCATTGTCGCATTGTCTATCAGGACATGAGGACATCATTGTGTCTGGTGATGGAAGCAAAACCCACATATCGACAGGGACTCTGCCCATCACTTTTCCTGACACATGTACTGAGTCAGTGGCAAGAGATGGCATGTGTTTGGAGTGACACATTTCCACATGTTCTCTTGGATGTCCAACAACTGTGTATGTGGTGCATGTGTGCACATATGATTAGTCGCATACAACAGGCACCAGACAGATGGGTGCATGGACAGGTAGGATATGTGTGGCATGAATGACTGTCAGGAGGACAATGGGCTTCTTCAAATCAGTGTCAGCACTTATTGCAATGTCTAGCAAATGATGGCAGGGCTTGCTCTGTGATGTGCTGTACTTACTGTGGCGTGTGTGGTCAGTACAGGTGACTAATGTTGCTCTGTTTATCCTGATTCTTTGCAGATACATCCACGGCCACAGGAGGAGACAGCTCCACGGACCAGGAGGAGCGGCAAAGCCAGACTGGGTCCACTGCAGGGGAGACCGAGGGACCCAGTGGCACGGAGGGTGAGGGGAGCCCCACTGAGGAGACCTCAGCTACGACCACATCGGCTGAGGACCACAGCACTTCCAGTGAGGACTCCCTTGTGGAGGCGGGTGTCAGCAAACCAGAGACAAAATCAAGCAAGTCTGCCTCTGCCACCACCACCATCTCCACCCTCCCATCTGCTCTCATCCCACATGTCCGTGAAAGCTCCCGTGTAGGGGAGCGTGTCTACTTCATGCCAGGCACTGCACCCCCTGCCTCTGTCTCCCCTGCTGCCCTGAGTATGGAGTCTGTGGACTTGCTTAAACAGATCCATGTAGGGCAGACATCAGTGCTGAGTGTCCTCCATGCACACACGGGTCTGTTGACACAACTGGTGTCATTCATGGAGGGCATGTCATCTGGCATGTCTGCCCTACATCGGACCAATCAGTCCATGGCCTCCTCACTGACGGCAGCAGTGTCCCTCCTGCAACAGTCCCTCACCCCTCCTACCTCTGCCCCATCCACAATCCCCAGCACCATGCCTGACCCAAACACACACACACCGGCACAGGCACCCACCAGCACAGACACAAGCAGCACACAGACACACACGCCAAAATCCAGACGCACACACACGCACAGTCAGGGGACTGATACCTCACTCACAGGGGATGGGGCCCAGGAACACACACACGCATCCACGAGCACTGCGCAGTCCTCACATACCTCTCCCTCCAAAACCCCTTCCCTTGCCTCACCTGCAACCCCCCCTCCCAGAAGCTCTTCCTCTGTGAACTTGGCCTCTTCCCCACAGATCCATCTGAGCCAACGCACAGGCGGAAGAGGCGACCACCACACACAGAGGGAGTGCCCCTCACACCCGGACACCCTCCCCCAGGCACAGGCAGACTGAGGACCCCATTCGGAAGTCCCCTGGACCAGGAAGGGCAAGACCCCACCACCACGCAGCTCCACCACACAGTCTCTCTCCTCCATCCCCCAGGCCACCACTCCACAGGTTCCCCCACCACACCCTGCCCCAGGTTCCCACACACACCCATACCGCATCCCCAAAATGCTTAGGCCCTCCCCCACCACTTGCTCTTCCACCCCCAAGCCAGACGCTCGGCCTGTTTGTGCCACTGGTGTGGAGACCGGGTCCCCCCTCTGTCCTGCCCACCTCATCTGCCCCCCTTCCACTCCCATGGCGTTATGCACTGCAGTGGAGTCCACAACCACCCCGTCTGACTTGGGCACTGCAGTGGGGACCCAGTCCACTCCATCTGACCGGCCCTCTGCAGTGGTGCCAGCACCCACACCATCTGACTTGTGCCCTACGGTGGTGCCGGCCCCCACTGAGTCAGACACCTCCACTGCAGTTGCCGGTGACACTCCTGCACCCACCACCCCTTCACTGCCTCCTTCTGGCATCCCCTGATCCTGTCTTTTTTATTTATTTTTATTTTTTATTTTAAAAGTTTTATATAGCGCTGGCTAGACCCAGAGGTATCAGAGCGCTTTACATGAGAAGATAAAATAAAGCAAACATGGCATACAAATAGATAAAAAAGATTATGAAACAACGTGTGAGATATACAAAACAAAAATAGATATACAGGTGCAAGAGCTATACACTTCAAGTAACTAGGTATATGATGTTCAGGAAATGGACAGATATTACTGGACAAAATGTAACATGGTGATTGGAGATCAGGTGCAGGACACAGGTTAGGACCCCCGATAATAATTGGGCCAAACATGGCGTATAAGTAGATAAAAGATAATGACAACAACATGTGAAATATACAAATCAAATAGATAAACAAATCAAACAAATAGATAAACAAATCAAGTAGATAAACAGGGGCAGGAGCTATACATATCAAGTAATTAGGCAGATGATGTTTAGGAAATGGACAAGTATTACTGGACTAATATAACATGGTGAAATTGGAGATCAAATGCAGGTCACAGGTGAGGATCCCCAATAATAGTTGAGGAGGTGTATTTTGAGGTCTTTTTTGAAGCTGTAATAGGAGGGGTTGCAGCGCAGGTTTTTTGGGAGGGCATTCCAGATGATAGGGGCATTACCAGAGAAGGAGCGTGATTGTGTGGCTTTCTTTTTATGCAGTGGTGGTATAAGGAGGATGGATTTGGTGCTTCTCAGAGGTCGTGTGGTGCCCGCAATGAGGAGTTTCTTGGAGAGGTACTGCGGAGTGTTTTGGTGTAGGACTTTGTGAGTGATGCAGGCAGTTTTGTAGGCAGATCTGCCTTCAATAGGTAGCCATTTAAGAGATTTGAGAGCCGGGGATATGTGATCGAAGCGTTTGCAGTCTGTAATGAGCCTGGCTGCAAGGTTGAGCACAGCTTTGATTGTAGCAAGGTGGACCTTGGGGATTCCGTTGAGGATGGCGTTACCATAATCAATACGTGAAAGAACAAGTGACTGAACTACAAGTTTAAAGTCATCGGTAGGTATAAAGGGTTTGATTTTCTTGAGGTGACGGAGAGTGAAGAGGGCTCCTTTAGCAAAGTTTTTGATGTGGACATTAAGGTTTAGGGTGTTGTCGATAGAAATACCAAGAGATTTGACGGAGTTGGACAGGGTGAGTGAGCAGTTGAGTGCGTTAAGGTCAGAGATCCATGATTGAACGGGGAGAGGGTTGTTTTTAGGGGAGAAGAGAATGATTTCAGTTTTATTAGGGTTAAGTTTGAGATGATTTGAGTGGAACCAGGTTTGGATCTTGGTGAGGGTGTTGTTCAGGTGTAAGATGTCAGCATGAGTTTTAATCTTGTAATAGATTTGGGTGTCATCGGCGTAGAGGTGGTAGTTGATGCCTGCTTGTTTAAGAATGAGGGTGAGGGGTTCCATAAAGAGGTTAAAGAGGGAGGGAGAGAGACTAGACCCTTGGGGGACTCCAAGGGAGACAGGAGTGGGGTTAGAAAGACAATTTTGAATTTTGATTTGCTGAGTTCGGTGTTGTAGGTAGGAGACGAACCATTTGTAGGCAGTATCGTTGAGGCCGAAACGGGTCCTAAGCACATTAAGTAGGGCTGAATGGTTGACTGTATCGAACGCTGCGGAGAGATCAAGGAGGATAAGAAGGCAGGTCTCGCCATTATCAAGTGAGTGGTGGATGTCATCGACGACATTTAGCATTGCCGTTTCGGTGCTGCAGCCTTTATTGAAGCCTGATTGAAAGGGATCGAGTAGGTTGAAGTTTTCGATGTGTTTGTCTAGTTGTAGTAGGACACATTTTTCAAGGACCTTTGAGAGAAGGAGGAGGTTATTGATGGGGCGGAGATTGTTTAGGTCATTGGGGTCAGCATTGGGGTTTTTGATTATCGGAGAGATTTGTCCAAGTTGAAGGGAGGTGGGGACACAGCCAGTGGAGAGAGAGGAGTTGATGATTGTGGTCCAGTATGGGGTGATGATGTGCTTAAGGGCAGGGACAAGGTTAGAGGGTAAGGGGTCTTTTGTGTGGGAGGACGGTTTAAGATTACCAATTATTTTAAGGACTTCTAGCTCAGTCACAGGGAGGAAGTTGAGCAAGGAGGCATTGTTCTTTAATTGTGAGTTAGGGGAGTTGGTTTCCGGAGAAGTGGCAGTGGGTAGGTGTGGGGAGTGGTTAGGGGGGTGAGGAAGTAGGTGGGAGAGGAGAGGCACTGGGGAGCGGTAGAATAGTGGGCGGAAGAAAGAAGGGGTCAGCTGGTCGAGGGGATGTGGAGTAGGCATTAGAGGTGAGGACGGGCTTGCATTGGGATTTGGAGGGGAGCTGTGTGGAACGGAAGGATTGATCAATTTTGGCTATTTTTTCCGAGAAGAAGTGGGAAATTTCTTCGCATCTGGCTGAGGAGGCGATCAGATTTAGAGGTGCGGGGGAAGTTTGGTTACAAATGATTTTGAAGAGTTCCCTAGGTCTGTTTTTGGCACGATCAAGTTGTGTGCGGAAGAAGGATGCCTTTTCCTTGAAGATGTGTTTTTTGTACGTGGATCTAGCATGTCTGAGGAGTGCAAGATGGGAGGGAGAGGGATGGTGTCTCCAGGTTCTTTCCGACAGTCTGAGTGATCATCGTTCGTTATTAAGCTCGGTGTTAAACCAAGAGTTGGAGGGGTGATTCTTTGGTTTTTGAGTTTAGGCGGGGCTAGTTGATCAAGAATACCAGTGACAGTATTGTTAAAGTGTTCAGTGAGCTCATTAGCATTTTGTGAGGGGGAATGAGACGAAGTTGAGCTTGGAGTTTAGACTCAAGAACACCCGGAGGGATATGTTTTAGATTTCTGGTCAGTTTCTTAGGTCTGTTAATTTTGGAGGTGGGGAGATTTGCATTGGTAGCAATGGTGAACAGTATAAGGTGATGGTCAGACCAGTCAATGGGGACGATATTGGTCACGGAGGCCAGATCTTCGTTGGAAAGAATGGCGTCAAGGATGGCTCCTTTGGTGTGTGTCGGGGACAGGCATAGTTGTTTGAGTTCATTGATCTCAAGTAGATTAGTGAGGAGGGAGATAGTGGGATCATCGGGATCGTTCCAATGGAGGTTAAGATCCCCCAGAAAGATATTTTTAGAGTTGGATAATGAGGATTGTGTCAGGAGCTCAGATAAGTCCTCGATGAAGGGCTGGGGGGGGGCCCGGAGGGCGATAGATGTTGTAAAGACGAATTGGGTGGGAATTTTGAGTTGTCAGTTCAGCTTCCAGGTATTCGCAGGAGGAGTAGCCAGAATTATTGACAAGGGATAGCTGAAGTTCATTTTTAAAGATAATGGCTAGACCACCCCCAACTCTGTCAGGTCTATCTTTTCTAAGACTAGAGTATCCCGGGGGGGAGAGTAGGTCAAGTATGCTCGTTCAGTGGTCTTTGACCCAGGTTTCTGTGAGGAATGCAATGTCAATGGATTCACTCAGGATAGTTTCCGAAATTTGCGTGGCATGTTGGACTGCGGAGCGACAGTTGACAAGCATACATGTAAGTGGTGTGGGGTTGCATATGGTGGGTGGGCAAGTGTGGATCGATGTGAGTTGGGGCGTTGGTCTGGGGGAAGCGGGGGAGGAGGGGATTCTATTAGTCCCTAAGATAACAGGGATGTGGGAGTAGGGGAGTAGAGGATTGGTGGTTGGTAAGCTAGGAAGGTAAGAGTTGCATAGGTTGGAGAGGTCAGACGGGGAGAGATGGTTCGAGGTGCGGCAAGGTCTATGTATACGGCAGCGGAGAGGAGTCGATCTCCAAAGATTGTGTTTGGTGTTAGGGATTTTCGGTGGGAATTTTTGGGAGGGATTTTTGGGAGGGATTTTTGGGTGGGGCTGGGTGGGGATTTTATGGTGAGGGAGGGTTCTGGAGCAGGGGAAGATAAAGTCTTTCCTGAATTGAGAGAGTTTAGTAATCAAATTAGATAGGTCAAGTTCGATGTTGTGTAGGCTCTGGGCAATTAAGGTGAGGGGAGGTACCGAGGGGGGGTGGTCTGGGTTAGTTAAGGAGGGTGGACTGATGTGTGAGGGGGGAGATAGGGAAGTGGGTGTGGAATGAGGGATGACGGGGCTGTTAGGTGTGAGGGGTTCGGTAATCAAATTGGATAGGTCAAGTTCAGTGTTGTGTAGGCTCGTGTCAATTGGGGTGGAGGGGGTACTGAAGGGGCGTGGGCGGGGGTAGGGAATGATCTGGGTTAGTTGCAGAGGGTGGACTGATGTGTGAGGGGGAAGATAGGGTAGTGGGAGTGTAGTGAGGGGTGAAGTGGCTGTTAGATGAGAGGGGTTTGGTAATCAAATTAGATAGGTCGAGTTCACTGTTGTGTAGGCTCGGGGCAATTAGGGTAAGGGGAGGTACTGAAGGGGCGTGGGCGGGGGGAAGGGAATGATCTGGAGGTAGGGAATGGTCTGGGTTAGTTGCGGAGGGTGGACTGAAGTGTGAGGGGGGAGGTAGGGTAGTGGGTGTGGAGTGAGGGTTGACGGTGCTGTTAGGTGTGAGGGGTTGGGCTAGGTTAGCCAGGAGGTTACGAACTTCAGGAGATGTGTTCAGAGAGGATAAAAGGGCATAGAGTGAGTGGAGAGCGGATATATTGGGGTGGAGGGGTTGTGTATTTATCGGGGGTTGGGATAAAGGATTGGGAGGCGGAGTTAGGAGGGCCTGAAGGGGAAGGATAGGGGGGATGGGGAGGAGAAGAGCGTGTACGGGATGGGTAGGAGGAGGGGGTGAGGAGTTGTGTTAGGGGATTGAAGGGCAAGGACGGTGGAGTACGTGAGTAGTTGGGTAGTTGGGTAGGGGGAGAGAGGTTGGGGGGTCAGGCAGAGGCGGGGTTATGGGAGGGGAATGATAAGTAGATGGCAGGGATTGGGGGCGACCGTTTTTAGTGGAGGGGTCTGAGGAGTGTGAGTTCCAGGAGTTAGGGGGAGAGGAAAATTAGAGGGGATGAGAAAAAGGTAACGGTGGTTGGGGGATGTCATTTGCTGTAGAGAGGTCCAGGGAGGGTGATGGTGAAGTCGATTGTTGGAGGATGGTGTTAGCTGGATGGTTGAGGGTGGAGGTGGAGTGAGGGGGAAGGGGGAAGGAGAGGTTGGAGGGGCGTTATTCAGTAGGGGGAAGGAGTGTTAGGCGCAGAGTGGTCAAGGAGGAGAGACATAATGCTGAAGTGGTGTTCGAAGATGGAAAGGTGGGATACCGTGGCTTGTATGAGGATGTTACCTGTTTTGAAGATGGAGATATCAATATCACCAAGAAAGGCTGGGGAGGGAGTGGTGGATATTTTGAATCCATTGATTTAGAGATTGGGAGGTGTTGTAGGAAGATGCTTTTCCATTTGGAAGGACGTTTGGAGTAAAAGATGTAGTTGGTTATAATGGGGGAGGTGAGGCTGAGGTAGTTATCAACAATGAGTGTTTCAGGGTTACGGATAAGGAGTTTATATTTGAAGTTTTTCTTGGCATGTTTGGAGAGATTGGGGGGTAGAGAATGGTCCATGAGTTGGGGCCATGTTTGGAGAGAGTAGGGTCCTGGGGGTGATGGTCAATGCTGTGAGGGGGCATGTTGGGTAGACGTGAGAGGAAGAGAGAGTGGCGAGAGGGAAGTTAAGGAAATGGGGGTAGAATAGGAGAGGAGGATTGGGAACCAAGGGGGCACTGGGAGAGTGGGGGTAGAAATATGGGGGCTAGACAAGGAATAGGGTAGACAGGCGAGGAATTATAAATCGGCAACAAGGAGCAGATCCGTCAATGACGGAAAAGGGTAAGAGCTCATGGGCCAGGCGTAAGTAATATAGGTAAAAATGACCACTACAGGATTCCTGCCAAATGGAAGCAAGTGGCACAGTCCTCTTTCTCTATCCTTGGCCAGCAAAGCGTGGGGACCAGAGGAGAGAAAGCCCCTCTTCAGATTTTATGACAGGAGGACAAAATGGGTACCCCACACTGACCTCAGTTAGGCAAACAAAATGAGAGCTAATCAATGTAAATGTTGTGGCTCAGGGACAACCCAATAAACCACTGACAAGAAAGACCACTACAAGATGGCTGCCCACAGGAAGCAAGTGGCACAGTCCTCTTTCTCAATCCATGGCCAGCAAAGCGTGGAGACCAGGGGAGAGAAAGCCCCTCTTAGATTTATGACAGGAGGACAAAATGGGTCCCTACATCGACATCAATTAGGAAAACAAAATGGACTTTGATCAATGTAAATGTTGTGGCTCAGGGACAACCCAATGACAACCCCTGATCCTGTCCCTGCGGTGCCTGGCCTGCCCCTTGTATGCCCCTCCGAGGGGGATGTCCCCTGTCCGTACCAGTGCAGGCAAGCAATGGGTGACAAGTTGTCACATATCACCCTGTTCGGACTGTGTATGTGGACTGGCCATTGGCCTTAGTTTCTTTTGGACTTCAAATCTTTTTCAACATTTGCTGAATAAAGCCTCTTTTTGTTTACTAGTAGTTTTTCTTTTGATGTACATGATGTAGATGAGTATCATCATGCATTTGCTGTTGTAATAGTGTTCAGATCAGGTAAATGAAGTGTTGCTGTGATGGACTCCATGTGGTCCATGGGATATGTGTCCTAATCTAGTCTGGATCCATAGCATCCTTTGCTGCACTCTGAGGGTGTAATGTTCTGCATTTGACACAGGGATGTACGTTTTGCATTTGTGAATTGACATCTGTGGCTTACACTGATGCACATCTGGTGGGCTTACCACTGTTCAATGTTTCTATTTCCCTGACTGTGTGCCCATCTCCACTGGACATGCAGTTTAGCACATCAATGTTGAAGGACTCATCTGTGTATACAGTGCAACTTGCTTCACACGTGTTTTGAGTATATGCAGATGACTGACGTGACACTCCCGTACCCAGGCTGATGTGAGCAGAGCCTTCAGTGTGTTGTGAGTGTTGACTCACTGACCGAGTGTTTTGCTGACATGTTTGAGTGGTGCACAGACAAGGTTTGGCACAGCGGACCTTCCACAGGAGTGGAGTGCCCTCATGGCAGTGTGTAATCCCGTGACATTGCCTGGGCCCGTGTTGTGTGTTGTGTAAGCATGTCTCTGTGTGTTCCCTTCCCTTTTCCTACACCGGCTGTGTCCCTACGGATGTTCCTGTTTGTGATGCTTGCTGAGTTGTCCTGTGTTCATCCAGCATCTTGTACCTGGTTTCTCCGTGATGTGGGTGCATGGCAAACTAATTTTCATCAGGTTGTCATCCCTAGTTGTCTTTGTTGTCAGGGCTGGGGATGTGGGCAAACGCAGATGAGACACAGTCAGGATTCCCCTTGGCACTTGTTGGTTACACAAGTCATGTAATTTACAGTTTGTGGTAGCTTTCAGTGATTGTGACACGTTGTGTGTGTGACTGCTGCCACTCCTCAGGGTCAGAGCTGCAATGTTGGAAGTTGTCTACGTGTGTTCTTTGTGGGTGACCTTGGCTTCTTTATTGGTGTGTGACTGTGGCCGGGATCCCATTGATTGGGGTGGAGTTCACATCATGCCCATGTACGGCGTACTGTGCAGTGTGTCAGACATTCACGAGTCTTGTTGACTGGCCAGGTGTGATGGGTTTCTGCACCTTAGTTCCCACAACCACCCCTGGGATTGTCATGGGTGCATGTGCAATGTCACCTGTCCATGTGAGCTTCACTGCTGCACATTGGTGGAGATCAAGGTGTGTGGTGTTGAGTGTGTGCAAATGTGAGTTGTTGCACGGCTAGACCCCTACCTCCATATTGGCCTTGGCTGACAGGCCGTGCTGATTGATTTGTGCTTGTGTAGGTGTGATGGTAGTTTGTTGCTCAGGACACATGGCTGTGGTTCACAGTGTGAACAACATCTACCTTTGTCATCACAGTGGGATTATCATGCAGGCTAGTGTCACCACAATGTGGGGTCCCTGGGGGTAGTGCTGTGGTGGGTCTGACTCTTGCTGTGTTAGTTGCTGTTCCTACAAGCTTGTGTGACATGTGTAATTTGGGCTCCCTCTCATCTAACAATGCCTGATTGCCCACATAGGGGAATCCGATCCATGAGTTACTTTTGTATGGCACTGTATACACATCTGTGTAATTGGAATTCAGGCCTCCTCATGTGTTGTGTGGTTGCCTGGGGACACTGGCACACACCCCATCACCTGTTGTGTTTGATATGCAGTGTGAGGCTGCCTGTTTGTGTTTGTGCATCTGCTCCACTGCATTGGCATATCTTTGGTGTGCCATTGCCTGTATGTTGTTTGGAGGATTTCCCATGCTGTCCCTGGGACTCCTAGGTCATCAGTCAGCACAATAATCATGGTTCGTATATCCCATTGCTGCCATGGTATGGTATTTGTTCACCTCACAACTACAGTCTCCCCAGGATATCTACATTTGTGTGTCCATTAGTGCAGATATGTGGGTCTGCATTATGATGGTCACTTCTGGCATTGTATAATTGATAAATGGAGACGATGTCAGTCCCCATGGGTGATGTTTGTCTGCACATGGCCAAAGGTATGTTTTATTTGCACTGCACTGTTTGCCTCACCCAATCTATGTTGCTATGGGGCACAACCACTACTTTGCCACTGATGTGTTTGTTGTTCTGTGACCAGGAATCATCCATGCTGTTTGGCAGTTGCAGCTTTTTCCATGACAACACTTACCTTTTGGTCACTGTGATGAGGGGGGTTTGGACCCCATTGCCACAATGTTCAAAATGTGCTTCAGCTATGGACCCCACACTTACCTATTGGTCACTGTGATGATGGGGGTTTAGTCCCCATTGCCACAATGTTCAAAATGTGCTTCAGCTATGGACCCCACACTTACCTTTTGGTCACTGTGATGATGGGGGTTTGGACCCCATTGCCACAATGTTCAAAATGTGCTTCAGCTATGGACCCCACACTTACCTATTGGTCACTGTGATGATGGGGGTTTAGTCCCCATTGCCACAATGTTCAAAATGTGCTTCAGCTATGGACCCCACACTTACCTTTTGGTCACTGTGATGATGGGGGTTTGGACCCCATTGCCACAATGTTCAAAATGTGCTTCAGCTATGTACCCCACACTTACCTTTTGGTCACTGTGATGATGGGGGTTTAGTCCCCATTGCCACAATGTTCAAAATGTGCTTCAGCTATGGACCCCACACTTACCTATTGGTCACTGTGATGATGGGGGTTTGGACCCCATTGCCACAATGTTCAAAATGTGCTTCAGCTATGGACCCCACACTTACCTTTTGGTCACTGTGATGATGGGGGTTTGGACCCCATTGCCACAATGTTCAAAATGTGCTTCAGCTATGGACCCCACACTTACCTTTTGGTCACTGTGATGATGGGGGTTTAGACCCCATTCCCACAGTGGTCAGGGTCTGCTTGCATTGTGACGGCCACACACATTTTCGTGTGACACATGTGATAGGGGGTCACATTGTATGTTCAATGTCATGTTCAGTGTTGTAGGCATTTGACACAGACTACACACTCTTGTCATGATGTTGGGGGGATGTATTTTGCTGACATTCCTTATGTTGGAGTATGCTGGTTGTGTCATGCATTACCCGTCCTATGAGTGGGGATGGTAGTTGTGACAGGCATCCAGCCCCCCATGAGTAGGGGTGGTGGTTGTGGTAGGCATCCAGGCCCCCCTGAGAAGGGGTGGTAGTAGTGGTAGGCATCCAGCCCCCCATGAGTAGGGGTGGTGGTAGTGGTAGGCATCAATTCCCCTATGAGTGGGATGGTAGTAGTGACAGGCATCCAGCACCCCATGAGTAGGGGTGGTGGTAGTGACAGGCATCCAGCCCCCCCTGAGTACTTTATTGAGAATATATCGGACATTTGCACTTATGCACATTTGCACTTTCAAGTTATATTTAGGATTTAATGCATTGTTGAAATTGCAATGATTAACGGGCTGTATACTACCTAGTAGCAGAGATACATTTTATTACAAGTATAATCGCTATTTTGGTTTTACTACAGACAAATTGTATTGGATGCTTAATTGACAAATTTAACACTCTTGCACTTTTTTGAAATTATACCGAATT
The DNA here is from genome assembly GCA_963921515.1 of Calotriton arnoldi. Taxonomy (NCBI): domain Eukaryota; kingdom Metazoa; phylum Chordata; class Amphibia; order Caudata; family Salamandridae; genus Calotriton; species Calotriton arnoldi. The sequence continues at coordinate 249,925 of CAWUFW010002217.1, forward strand.
ATTCGATATATGCACATTTCCACTTTATAGAGATATCTAGGACATTTTTGGGGATAGTTGAAACGTCTATGATGAACCTGCTGCATCCTATGTATCTGCTTAATATTTTTTTTTTTTTTTTTTAAAAGATACCTTTTTGAAATATACAATTTACATAAATTTTGTCTTGGTGTGATTCCATGACTGCTAGCTCCTACGGCACGATTTCTTTCCATCCTGATGGTTGTTGTTGAAAACTATTAGGGACATATTAAATACTTACTATGTTGATATGTACTCAATGAGAAGTATTGTATGGCAATGTCGATGTTATGATATTTTCTTCTTTATATTACAAAGTATTCAAAATAAAATACAAAAAACTTGAGGAACTGTGCACGCCTATTCAACTCAAATGTTTGCACTGAACTGCCAATTGTAGTTTGTCTATGTTTCCAGATAAGATATTGACAGAGTTTGTACTCACAATAGAATATAGTGCATTGCTTATAAATCCCATGGGCATGCTGTGTCAGTTCTTAGAGATGACGAGGCTGCTTAATGAAACAAATGGGACGTAGGCTGCACCTAGATATGATTTTAATGAAGAGCACTAGCTCAGGTATATAAGAAATTTTAATATACAATAGTACCTCAAAAATATAAAACACCACTTACATTTTCATTGTTTAATATTTAAAAGTCTCTGATCTGGATGAATATATTCTCTAAGAATACATTTTTATGCTGGAATATGAGGTCAAAACAAGTCTTGTCTCATCATATTTTATTTTATATTTAAGTAACTATTGATATGCAGAAGATCAATAAATAAAATAATGAAATAATGTAACCAGTTCTCATATTCACTGAAATAATTGTCTTTTTATTTCTAATTATACCGGCCTGTAAAAGTTGGTACCAAATACACATTCATAGCAAGTTACATTTATACCATTTTTTAAAGTTACTCGAGGACGTGGTTGAAAGACAGGAATGACTGGTAATGAATCGAGAGACAGCAGGGTGACCATCAGGTTCAACGTATGTTTAAAACTACTCAAAAGTACGCTTTGCATGAAGGACAAAAGGTATCGATGGAGAGGATCATGAAGACTGAAACAAGTCTGCTTAGTAACAGTGTAGCCAAGATGAGCCCTAGTAACAAGTAAATAAGTGTCGGTTTTCCTTCTTACTTATTTTGATAGACCAAATGTGTAGTGGGTGGGGTCTGAACTTGACTTTGAATCTACATTAATTCTAAATCTGCTGATTCTACTCCAGCTGCATTGTTTGGGAATGTTTCAGAGGGCAGAAGCCCAAATGTGAGTGAAATACCTAATACTAATAAAGATGATGCACCATTTCAAGTACCCAGTGCAAAGCTCCACCTCTTCTGTGCTTGATATAAACCCAGAACTGAAATTTGACATTTCGAAGCATATTTTAATACAAAATGCATCTTTGTGACAATTTTTTACATGAAGAACACACTTAGCGCAACAAAAATGCAGAAATACACACATGATGCCAACAAGAGCAACTCACACACTGTTCCCGTTGTTTTGGTGCTCCCACAATAGGATATTTATTTAAGTGACATTAAGAAATTGGGTTACTGATTGAACGGGGGGAAAGCCCCACTTAGGCAACAACCACAATCCTTGTCGGAGTGAACCACAAAAGTCACTAAATTAACCTGTGCGTAACCCTCTGGTAGCTTGGCACAAAAGCAGTCAGGCTTAACTTAGAGGCAATATGTAAAATATATATGCAGCACACAAACAGTAATAAAGTGAAAACACAACACAAGAAAAATCCCAAACTAATTTAAGAAAATAAAGCAAATGTTAATAAATAGAATGATACCAGAATGACAAAATTCCAATCGGTAGAACCAGACCTATTAATTTGTTAAGTTTTTAGTGGAATTAGCGCCTCAAAGCACAAAGCCCCACTGGCAGTCACCTGGTCATGCTAGAGATGGGGAAAGTCACATGTTCAGGCCTACCACAATGGAGCAAGGGTCGGATACAGGAACCAGGTTGGTCCCAATGAAGAGATACCTTCTGAGTCTGGTGCGTAGAGTTTAGATCGTGGTAGTGGAGGCCACTATGAGAAGGTAGAGCGTTGCGGTATGGTTGTCGCTTTAGTGCGAAGAGAAGGCTGGGTGTCTCAGGCTGTCTTCATTGTAGTGTGAAGAGCTGGTCGGATGATTCAGATGGTCGTTGCTGTAGCTTCTTGTTGATGGTCACTGCGGGTGTTTGTTACTGTAGCGCGAAGTGCAGTTCTCATATTTCCAGTTGTCGCTGGTGGTTGTTGTAGAGCAGGTCTCACCAGAGCTTTGCGTTGGTGGTTCTTATGGGTGGCAAAGTCTCAGTGCGAATGGGCCAGTTTGCTATCATGAAGAGCCCAAACTTCAAGATTTCCACCTGTCCTTCAGGAGGAGTACATTCTGCCAGCCAAGGGTCCAGGACCTAGGGAAGCACTTCTTGGTGTTCAGGGACTCACTCCAGCAGAGGCCAGCAGGGTCCGGGTAGGCCCAGTTTTATGTCCAAGCAGGTCAGCTAAGCAGTTTAAGGGAGGCCACTGAAGCATGCTGTGTCCCTGTAGCTCGCACAGGAGGTCAGTCAACCGACCCTTGGAGTTGCTCTGGTGATCCTGGGATGAAGGCAAGCAGGTCCAGGTTTCCTTCTCAGCCTGCAAGGTGCTCCCTTAAGCATCAGGGCTGTCTTCTGTCAGCAGGGCAGTCCTCCCTCTGTAACTTCAACAGGTACAGGCGTGTTCTGATGAGCGGATCTGGGCAGTCCAATATTTTTACCTGGTGCCTGCCTTTGTATGAGGGGATTCCCTATACTACCCTCACATCTGGTTCTAGAAAGTTAGGGGCATATCAGCAAGGGACGGCGATAATTATCGCAAAGCGCGCTTAGCGCTAGGATAATTATCGCCGTCTATCTCTGGAATTTATCGCCCTGGTAGCGCGTTATTAACAACGCGTTACTCCAGGGCGATAAGAATTCCAGAGATAGCGAGGTTATCGCCGTTTTGCAGGGAACATCGCTAGTTTTCCAGCGATGTTCCCTGCAAAACGGGATAACCTTGCTGATACGACCCTGTGGTCGTATCAGCAGAATCCATCTCCCATGAAAAGTATGCTTAAGTCAGGAATTTAACAGACGTTAAATTCCTGAGTTAAGGCTGAGGTAGCGCGATTATTTTTATCGCTGCACCTCCTTGTTAATATCGCGAAGCTGCCTTCGCGATATTAACATGTGTTGTTTTCACAGCCACGCCTTCTTTGCATCTCATTAGCGATGCAAGGCGAGGCTGTGAAAAAACGGGCTCTACATCAAGGAAACACGCGCTAGCGTGTCCTTGATAATATTGCGATATAATTATCGCCGCTTTTCGCCCGAAAACGGACGCTAAAGCGGCGATAATTATATCGCCAGCCCTTGATAATATGCCCCTTATTCCCTGCCCCTGTCAAGGCTCCAAGAAGTCTGGGGTGAGAAAATTCGGGTGTCAGGCTCCTTTGTGTGTACTGGAGGCCAGCTCTTTAAAGTGCAAATGTAGCAAGGCACAGATCCGCCCCCAGCCAGTCTGGCAGGATGGCCCATCCTGACCAAACCTAGTTCCCTTTATGCCACTGTCTGGGAGGAATACACAAACCCCAACAGCAGAACCATTCATAGTCATGTGACCTAGGACTTTGCAGAAGGCACAATAGTTAGGAAAATAAAATGCTAATGTTCTAAAAGTGGCTTTTTCAGAATTTTGACCTAAAATCTGCCTTTACCATGAAAGAGGATTTTAAATTACAATTCCTTTGAGAGTAAACAGCACATCTTTATCTGCTTCAAATCCAAAGTTATCACTTATTAACTGTAATAAGGTAACCTAGTGTTAGTCAACTGCAGAGATAGGCATTACACAGAGGAAAACATCTTTAGAGATTTTTCATTCCTAGGACATATAAAATGTACACCCACATTTCCTACTTTTTGCATACAATGCACCATGCCCTAGGAGGCTTTAGGCCCTACTTCAGAGGTGATATATACGTATTAAAAAGGAAAGTTTAAGCCTGGCAAAGGGTTTATTTTGCCAGGTTGGCATGACAGTTTAAAACTGCACTACATGCTGCAGTGTCAGGACTGACTGAGACATGTTTTACAAGGCTACTTTAGTAGGTGGCACAATAAGTGCTGCTTTCCACTAGTACCATTTACTATGGACTTACAAATAACTTAAATGTACCAATCAGGTAGATTCCAATTGTACCATGTTTTAGGGAAAGAGCACAAGCACTTTACGACTGGTTAGCAGGAAAAAGGTTCATAGAGTCCTAATGCTAACAGAAATGGGTGCAGCAACAGAAGACAAAAACCTGGGGGAGATCCTGCAAAAAGGGTCAGGTCTAACAGTGACCTTGCAATTGCGCCAACTTCAGAGAAATTTACGTTAAAAAAGTGTAACACAAAATGCCAACTATTAAGCAGATTACAAGAGAGTAATTGAAATTTCGGCCAGGCATACATGAGAAGATTCGGCATTGAGTATTTTACTAATATTTGTCTGTATCTATTGTTAGGATGGATGCAGAAACTGGCAGAAAAGTAAAAGTTGGACAATAAAAGTAAAAGTCAAATGACTAGACTAATGAGTAGTTTTAGCAGCCTATTATTCTCCTGGATAAACCTAGGGGGCACTGCATATTGCACAATACGAGCCAGTGGCTAATTGCTTGTACTTTTAAGATAGTTGTTAATATGAAAGGTGAACTTGGTACGAGTATTTGATTAATGAAAATGGATGTTATTGAGTAAGGTAGCTGATAATGTTGCAGCAGGTGCGATGGCACTGTTGCCCAAGGGTGTATGGGGCCGTCTAGACACAAATTATGGCTGTAATATTACTACCAAACTCTAGGTGTGGGGGGACACTTGCCTTGTTTACATAAGGGCCTGTGGCCCATTTCTATGCCACTTATGCTGTTTTAAAAAAAAAGAATTGCCATTCTATTGCAATTATATGTGGCAATTGGTTCAATGTAACTTTAGTATAACTCTTTATTGACTAAAGTTGTGCACTTTATCACCTGTGGCATATCCTTTTTAAACTGTGTTATTTTCCATTGTTAATTCCTGTATTGTATAAGGGATAAAGCACCACCTACCATATATTACAAGTATATTACAAGTCACCTAGGAGCTCCATGACCATATAGAGGGATGAGACTGAAGGCTGAGCTCCTTTATAAGTTTGTGGAACTGCGAGGTGACTTTCAATATCATTATGGAAAGTGGGGACTTCATTCCTTATAGTACATGGTTACACCATCACCTTTCCCACAAACCACTTAAATCCTTGGTGCACACAAAATCAAATCAAATCAAATAATCTTTATTCGGTTTTAGACATTAAAACCATAAAAACACATATTAAATATAATGATACAGTAGTAACATCAAGTTAAAAATTCATGCTGTACCAATAAAACATTTCAACCAGGATCAATACAGTAAAAGAGAACAAGCTAGTTAATCGCAACTAGATCTGAGTCTGATGGCAGGCGGATTTTAAGAATTTGAGCACATAAAACACAGTGCTACCTGTCAGCATTTGTAAAAAGATAAAAGCTGGGTGCACTTGTCTAAAATTAGCCTTTTTCATAATCGGAATTATGAAGGACTTTCTGGGAATTTCATAAAAACTACAAAATATCATAAAATAAGTCATGTCCTGTGGAGATTGGCCATCGCAGCCACAGGACAGCAAAGTTTGGCCCTTACTACAACCCCTAGGATGAGCAAGGAAGAGGTGAAAAAGATCAAACCGGAACCTCGTTAGCAGGAATCTGTCATACGAGTTTATGAATCCCAGTAAGTAGGGCTCAGCCGACTTGGAGGTTTTTAACATGACAAAGCAATGTACGCTAGGCTTCAGGAGCTCCCTCTCTTCCCTCACCGTAGCCCTCTGCACAAAAAAAGTCGCCTTTTCAAGGTTCAAGTCTCTCTTGGTTGTCCGGTCCAGATTGATAAAAAGTTCACTTCTCCCCATGCTCGTTAAGCTCACTTCGATGTACTTGAGCCACGGTATGCATCGGGCGTGATCAAAGGCCACACAATCTTTTAGGATGACTAAAAAAACAGGAGCTGGGTGTACCTTATTGGAACCCCCCCCCCTCTCCTGAGTTTCAGTACTTTTGCGTTGGCCAGAGGGAGGTGGCGGGGATTCTGTTGAGTCTTCGAGTTCCAAGGTACTTAACAAGGGGGCCTGACCACTTGCCGGGCTGATAGGGCTAGGACACAGTTGATTTACTGGGGAACGAGATTGGCGCTGAGCCACCAGCTCAATTTCCTTATCAAGGACCCCCACTGCTCTTTTCAGGAAGCAGTCCATGGTGAAATTACTGGGGCCACATGAATCGTTGCGGCGGTCTTACATTTCCCCATGAGGCCTAACTGAGTAAGGAACGTATCTTTGGACTGGCCCCGAGCAGAGTGGCAACGCACAACACTGTAGAGGCCTCTAAGATGGAGTATGTCACAATTTGACTGGGGCCTCCCTCAGGGAATTAGGAATTGATGCAACAGGTACAGCAGGTAAAAAGCAGAGAGTCCGAGCATGCAAACAATTCACAATGCGATGATAGGGATAGCTGTAGACCTCTTTTAGCCCCCTACCTCTTTAAGTGTGTGAAATCCACATTATTAAACGCCCCAAGGGCTTACCTTGTTGCCTTGTTCCAGATGGTGGTGGGAATTCTGACCCTTTGCAAGTTCCTGTGTACGACTGAGTCTCGGCCCTCAGCTGGTTTTAGTGTGTAACCAAGAGGGGGGGGCCCAGCCCAGCCTCCTCCGGGCTCTGACGGGCGTGGACGGGCCCTCCCTTGGCCCGGGCTTCGCCCGGGTGCTGCGGACCTGGCTGCTGGGTTTATGCGCCTCCAGGCATAGGATGCTGGCGGCAATGGCTGCAGAGACTGCCGGGGCTTGTGGTCCTGCCCCCTCCTATCATCAGTAACGGGCTCCCGCGCTGCGGGCCCGGCCGCTGAATTTATGCACCTTCAGGCGCAGGGTGCTGGCGGCAACGGCTGCAGAGACTGCCGGGGCTTGTGGTCCTGCCCCCTCCTACAATCAGTAATGGGCTCCCCTTTCCTTGGTGCACACATCTTTCATATGAATGACAGAGCATGTTTGCAAATGTGGAGAATAAAAATAGAGTGTCACATGTATCAAATAAGCATTTTGCGATTGCCAAATAGCGATTTTTACTGAATCGCTGTTTGATAATCGCAAAATGCTATGTATGTAAGGAATAGCCAAAGATTTTGTGATTCCTTAATATTACCTAATAGTGATTCGGTAAATAGCGAATCACTGTTAGGTAATATTACTCCATTCGTTCCTATGGGCCGAAAGGCCCATAGGTACGAATGTTTCTGCATTAGCTAATTTGCGATTACCTAACTGGTAATCGCAAATTAGGTAATGCAAAGCCAAGGGTGCCCGGAGGCCTAAGGCCCCCCTGAAGCACCCCCAAAAAAATAAATGTGCACATGTAAAGCACACACATGCCCTACATGGCACTTTGAAAATGCAGTTTTGTGCATTTTTCAAAGTTTGCACATGGTTACCATCGACTTAAAGTCAATGGTAATTGCATTTTCCTAAATGCACAGTTTGCCTTTGGAAAATGATTCATACATGTGCTAAGTGAATAACAATTTGTGATTCCCTATTCGTAGTCGCAATTTTAGGTAATCGCAATTTTTGCGATTACCTAAAATTGCGACTACAAAGCCTTTCATACATCATGAAAGGCTATTTTGCATTTGTAAACCACCATTTTTACCGAATCGCACCATTTGCAAATGAAAAAAACTTTCATACATGTGACCCAGAATCTTTAGTGAAAAGAATAAACACATGCAAAAGGCTTGTAGATATTTGCTGCAGAAAGATGTTAAAATTAGTTTAATGCAAATAATTTTTTTTTTTAAAGGCACAGTAGCTACGAATGTATAGAAACATGCAGAAAGATTCTAACTTTTCAGTGATTATCTAAGGAGTGCAAAAAATAAACATGTTTCCATAACTATTTCCTTTCTGCTTGTCACTACACAGCTAGAAAAACAGAACAGAAGAAAGGAAAGCAAGTTTTGTTTTGTTCGTTAAGCAGCTGCTTTACTTATGCTTTATGAGGTGACCTGCCTTTCCCTCTGCTGCTGGCTCGGTAATAACTTATTACAGTTGTGTTCTAACACCAAGTGACAGGGTGCATCATAATTTGCCTATTATGAAGAAATTAAAGACAGAGGGGGATATTCACAAGGACTTATCTCCAATTTATCTCCACCTTAACTCATCAAAAGTGGAGATAGATTTAACACCCCATTCACAAGCGGGTGAAAACGCCAGACATCGCCAGTATTCCCAAGATAACTGCCCCAAAATTTATCTCCACGGTGGACACCACCAACTAACCCTAATGAGATGCAGAGTAGGCGTTCCCATGCAAAAACAGACGAAAAAACCACAAAACCACTTTCACAACGAACTGCCAGATCCGCAATGCAAACCAAAAACAGGCGATAAGCCTCGGTAGCACCAGAGATTTAACACCTGCCTTTTGCTGGTGCTAAGCAGGATGACTACCCGCAGCATGAAAGGGAGCCGAGCCAAGAGCCACACCTGAAGACCCACAGTTGCCATGGAGACAATGATCATGCAGCTCCGATACCCATGAGGGCCACAACACCCACCTCCACCACCCCCAGGCCTGCCACCACCCCCAGGACCCGTCCCGCCCCCCCGGGGAACACCACAGAGGCAGCGCACACAAAGACAGTGGACCCACCTGAAACGCACCTGCCGCCCAGACCCAACACCAGAGGAGGACATTGCCCACTACAGGCCCAAAAGGACAACCAACCCCCACATCCTGACCCACATCCCCACCTGCTGACGGTACCAACACAGCGGACAACCAACATCCCACCGCAGACAAAGCTGCCAGCTGCGCAGCACATATCGGCCTCTGGTACCATCCAACCCACAACTGCCAGAGTCGGAGGAGTCACACAGCCAGCCCCATACAAGGTCATCACACCTGTCCTGGATGCCAACATCAGCCTGGTGCCCCAGCCCCTCCACTTCACCCACACTGCGCAGGAGCAGCTGGAGACCAAGCAAGGCCTCTACGCCATAGCTGGATTCCCTCACGTGTCAGGGCCAATTGCACACATGTACCCCTTGTGCCCCCTGCCGACACTGCACACAACTACCACAACTGAAAGCACACGCATCCCATGAATGTGCAGGCAATAGTGGACCGCCCGGGATACCTCAACAATGTTGTGGCCAACTCCCCATGCAGAGTGCCTGATTCTCACATCTCCCGACAGTCCATCATCACCCAGCGCACCCAGGATGGCACCCATGGCAATGCAGTGCTCGTTGGTAAGTACCAAATGAACACACCACACACCTCCAGCCCACAGTCATGCAACTCACGACACTGGCAATGGGCACGCAGCACAACTACATTCAACATGCCACACAACATGCCAACTGACCAGACACGACAACACCACTCCATTAGAAACTTGGCCTTGCCATGCCCACAACCCAGCCACGGCATGGCACCACCGACACACAATAGCAGGATGTGAGGAGAGGCATGGAGCAGGCATGTGCGAGAGCGGCAAGTGACTAAGGAATGTGAACCTACCCAATGCCAGATGTGGCGTGGAGATGCCGGACAGACCACAGTGTGCAAATCACGGAAATGGCCATGTGGAGATCAACTGCTGGTGCATGGAGTGTAGTGGCCAGTGGACGCTACCATGTCCCCACAGGCTGTGGGGCAGAACGCGGAAATGTCGCACATTACGTGGTGCCATTAACCCTGTTCAACGCAAGCTGGCGACACGTGGATGAGGGCACAGGCCTACACAGCGGCCCAGTGGGTCCCACATGTGGAACTGTGTCCTGAGTCATGAATGGCAGTGACCAGATGTCTACTGCAGGGGTGATATCAATAAAACTCCCTGCAATCAGCGAAGCAAACTAATGCATCACAAGCACACGACACGTGTCTGTGGGCCCGTGCTGACCGCTGCCCACAGCCTACACTGCGGTCCAGTAGGCCCCACATCCAGCACCCAGTCGTGATTCATGGATGGCAGAGTCCATACCAGTGAACGCACGGAGAGGAGTAAGAGGAAGATGCAGTTCAGTCTGGATGAAAGCCGGATCCTCGTTACGGAGGCGACCGAACACTAGCAACAACTGACCTGGTGCCACTAACCCTGTGCAACGCAAGTCCGCGTCCCGTGGTGCCACTGAACCTGAACTACGCAGGCCGGTGGGACCATCCAACCTGAGCCGGCGACACTCTGTGAATGGCCCCTGCTGGCCGCTGCCTCAGGCCTACACTGCGGTCCAGTAGGCCACACATGTGGAACTGTATCCTGGGTAAGATATGGAGGAGTCCACACCATTGGACACGCCTCATCGCAGGCGGCATCCCCTATCAGCACAGGTGCCACTAACTCTGTGCGCAATGACTCATGGGCACTCTCTGGTTGAACTTTGGTGTCGTCTGAGTCCATGGCCTGGGGGTTGTCTGCATCATCATCTGGCTGGGATGGACTTGGTGTCCGACATGTGTTTGCTCCACTCATCTCCACCATGGTGACTGTTTCTGCGTGGTTCTGCCCTCGGCATCATGCCCTGGGGTACACCTTCCACTGTCCAGCAAGACACTCTGCGACAACCCCCCTAGTCATCTGCGGGAACCTGCTCTGCTCTCGTGACCCTGCCCCAGTGCACCGCAAGTCAGCGGCCCGTGGCGGTAGGCCCATGCAGGACGCTGTGCATCCGGGGCCACTAACTCTGTGCAGCTCAGGTCATGGGTCCTTTACGGTTGAATGGTTGTGTCCTTTACGATGTACACTGTTGCCGATTTCTGACTGCACCAGGCAGCCCTTGCCGGCTGGTGTGCACACACATCCAACACAGGTGTCACTCGATATGTGTGCCTGCTAATAAATGTTGCCGGGCGCACATGCTCGTAGCCATTCACACCATCTGAGCAAGTGTGTCCGTGTGGTCATTGTGTCAGCATGATGGGCACGGCACTGCAACATCACAGTGTGCTATCCTCAGCTGACGATACCATGTCACCTCAGCGTTGGCAGTGACCTTGGACATGTAGCTTCGCCCGGCCCCCCCTGCATGCACAAGCGGCGTGTGCTGGTCCGGCGTACGTCAGTTCAGCGCAGGGGTGTGCTGCATCGGCAGGGGGAGCAGGGCGTGGCTCTGACCTGGCCTTGGGCAGGATGTGCTGTAAGTGTGTCTCTGAGTTAGGATGTTGTCGCCACCAGGGCCACAGTAGACGATGTTGCAATGTAGCATGCACCAGGAGGGCGGGCCCGCACGGACGGGGAAATGTAGAAGCGCAAGACCGCTCGGGGTCTTGGCACATGCATGCCAAGTGTTATGTGTGTCGGTCCTGCGGCTGCATGAGTCAGTCGCCTAGCCTCATTCGCAGCGTGATCACAGCCAGCAATGGACTGTACACTTGTGTCCGCCCTGTCCGGACCATTGGCCTACACTCACTTGGCCGCACACCTTCAAAGGCCAGCGTCACGGTGTTGGTGGTATGCCGCTGGACATGTGCGGACAGGCATTTCAATGGTGTGCCGTAGGAGTGCACGTGATACAACCACGCAGGGCACACAAGTGTGGGGGCTCGTGGGAGGGTGGAGCAGCTGTGAGGCAACGTAACACACAGTGAGGCCGCATGCTGGGCATATCATCCATGATTCCTAGGATCGCAGACATCCCACCACACCCACGGCAGGCCTCTGTGCGTCTCCTGAATGCATGCAGATGGTGTAGTTACTGTAGGGATGAATGGTCCTTTGTCTGCACTATCTGGCGGTAGCATATCTGCAGCTCCTAGATGTGACTTGTATGTGCCCAGCACCCCCTGACAGATAGGATAGCATTTCCAGGCGACTCCCACACTACGCACTGCCAGACATGAGGCCAACGTGTACACATCCCACACGCAGAAATCCTTGGTCGTAGTTTACGTGCGTGAAATGGCCTTCACTCGTACTCCCGCCACACCCCAGGCCTGCACCCGTTGCACACAGACACTGCTCATTGCTCCGATATGTGGCGTTTCATCCACAGGACTGGCGCAGGTCCTCACAGTGCCGCTTCAAGCAGAGCCACTGACGCAATGGCAGACCATCCCGGACACATGCTCTACTCCAGTCACGTGGACCTGTACCGTGCACGTCTGCTGCATGTACTGGGGCACTGCCATTGACAGTGCTGCGGATCAGTTACAGGCTCAGCTTCCGCCTTGCGTCACCTGCATTCAGCCTGTGTTGCACTTTCGCTCGTGCATTTTCGAGTGGTCCATGGATGTCTGCCTCTCCAACGTTACGGTAGCTGACCTGGATTTCAACGTGTGTGTGCGCCCCCTGTTAGACCAAGACCAGGAGTGTCACCGTGATGCCCGTTTATGGCATGCCTGGATGTTTGGCATGCATGCTGGGGACTGGACCTGGGAGATTGCAGGAGTCGTCGTGTGCAGTGACCACATTGAGCCGCTCCCGGATTGGGCTTTCATGCATATTGGGGCCAGGGGTTGGAGTGAGCACATCTGTCCGGGACAGCTGATGGGTTACGTCGCCGACATGTCAGATGTGGTGGACAACAATCTCGCATTGGAAATGTTGGCCTACGCTGCAGCACTCGCGTTCATGGACGAGTGACAAGGTAACTGCAGCCAGGACTGCATGTGGCCCATTGCACATGTCCCGACGCCTGGTTGCATGTTGGGGATCTGGTCACATGTCCCTAGGAGACAGTGGACATGGCTGCATTGGCCTGGACTCCTGATCCATGCGTGGACACCATACGTAGGTTGGCAATGACTTGTGTTGGTGATGAACTCCCCCGGGGTGGACATGGGTGCTTTCCAACGTTCCTCATTCAGACATGCTGCTGCATTTGTCTGCATGTCGTGGCACTTCCCTTGGCCGTACTGACACGCAATTGTTGATAAAGTTTCCGCACGTTCACTTGTCTCCAACTGTGTTGAGTGTTTATTTGTATGCCAACGTGTGTGTCACGGCCTATCTGGGTCCCTGCCTTACATGCATTGCTGCCCCATCAGGGCTGTGGGTTTGTACTTGTGCATTATCATGTCCCTGTTTCGTGCTTTGCCAGATGCGTATGGCCATTTACCGGCCACAAGCAGGTGCACTTGTGTCCTGTGTTCGGTTGTGCAGATGTTGGTGTTTGTACCACATTGTGTTGGATGTTGGGGTGCTCTGCTTCCTATGTGTGTGTGCTGCATTGTGTGTCAGATGTCCCTTCGGCTCTGATTTGGCTCACCCTTCTCCCTTTCAGGCAGTGTGGTTTTCACTTCTGTGCTCGTTCAGTAGTGTGATATTGCCGAGTTGTGTGACTTGTGCTCTTGGTTGGTGTTGTTCCTCTTGGGCATGGTTTGTCTGCAGTTGTGCTGTGCTTACTTGTGCATGCGTGCCATTGTGCCCATCTCCCCCCGTCCCCCCAGTCACTGGTCGTTCCTCTCCCTGTTGCTGTTGTGTCTGTTGATTTTGAGCAGTTTCCGGTCCCCGAGTCCTGCCACCATCTCCAGACTGATGTGGTGGACACCATTTCCTCCATGTCATCCAGCTCCTGGTGTGGCGCTGGACTCCCACCTCCGGTGTGCATTGCTGCCTTGTGGTTGTTGGCGTGTTTGTGCTTGTTTGTGCGTTTCGCATCATTCCAGCTGTTCTGGTTTTCTGCCATTGTCCTCCTCCGCTCTCCAGCTGCATTCACCTTGTCCACGATGGCCTGCCATGTCTAATGTTTTGTTGCCAATGGTGCTTGTGGGGTTGTGTGCTAGCTCCGACTGCCTCCATTGTGCTTCGCTGTTTTCTGTTTGGTTTGTCTTTCTTTTTCCTGCTTTTGTTGTGCTTATTCCCGCATGCCGTATATGTGTCGCGGGCCTTGCGCTGCTTATCGCTGCTTTCCTCCTCGCGAATGGGCTCATCGCATGTTTTTTGGTGTTGGGGTTTGTGTTTTTATCTCCGTCGAGGTGGTTGTATCGCGGACATTGGCCGCGGTTTCGGGAGACTATCGCATGGTACCGCCGTGTTGTGAATTCCACATTGACACTGGGTTGTTTTCCCGCGATAGGCTGCGATGTGTAAAGTTGCGTTAACATTTTTTGGAGATGTTTAGCACACGTTCTTGTGAATATGCCCCAGAGTTGTATACTGGCTCGGCAGAATCCCATGCATTATAACACAACTATGTACAGTAATTACTTTTCTTACGGGCAGGAGCTGATTTTTAAAGGGTCAATATAATATCTATTTTTCCGTTACCGTTACCATGCAACAAAGTGCTTTGCAGCATAATTATTTAATCCTGTTTGACCAATAGTGCTTCTTATTTTGAAATACGTTTAAATTGACTGTGAAGATAGACTTGTGTAGTATAAGGCATGCATGCACTATTTTAAAAGATAATACATAAATATTGTTAAATGTTTTAATAGCATATACTTACATTTTACTAAAAAGGAGGACGAGCCAGAGGCAAAACAGGGACAAAGAAAGGAAACAAGGATGGAAAAGAACATCAAAGAGTGAGGTAAATGTTCAGGGAATGTTTGGTGGTGGGTGAAAGATGCGCGAGGCGGGATCTAATCTCTGGAGCCTTAGTATTCGGCACCCCCGACATGTCATAGCGCCAGCAGCGGGCTTCTGAGTAAAAATGTGAGCCAGTGCATATGCCTAATTGCTCTAGTGTGTTATTGCCTCATTTTCTGGTTTACCATTCCTTTACATGAGCTGGTCGTACTTGCGTAGGAGTCAGAGTGTTCATGTCAGTATATACTGAAATGTCTCAGTGAGCAAAACATACACTAAAACTGACTAATTCGTGCTTGCACTCTGTTCTAGATGCCTTAGAGCGCAAACAAACAAAATAAAAAAACTGTTCTTTCTTTTCGTTTTCCAGAGAAATACGTTTTTAATGGGACAGAAGGACACTTTGAGGCCAGTCATAGAGGAGCAGTCACGTGACCAAAATATTGCATAGTGGAATCGGGATGTTGATCAGTAAATAGTGCCTTGTACACTATGCACTGAAGGTCCCAGTCCCAGGGTAAGCTGCTCTCCAATATGTGTTCTTTGTTTCAAAAGGAGCCGCTCATTTTACCCAGAAGAAAAGGGATTAATACAGACCACAACAGAGGTTTTCTACAGGATATGTAAAGTACAATTACATAAATCTTTTAATTTAAAATAGCTTAATTATGCATTACTTCAGTTAATTAGTTATTTTAGCCTCATTAGATTAAGCATCTATACTTGCACCGTCCTTTGCCAGGATATCGGTGCCTCTATTATCTGTAGAGGAAAAATGATATTTTCCCAAGTGTTACATTACCTCGTATTAATTTATCAGCATCACATAAATCGTGAAATAAAAAAAGCTAAACTGTCTAGAGTTTTATCAGGTGTGCAGATGCTGTAATATAATATTCAATCAATTTTGTGATTACACCGGTGAGGAGAGTAGCCCTAATATTATGATATTATTGCATATGGCATATTTTAACATATTATGTAAGTCTTACATTTTTTTATCCATGTTTATATATACACACAGCCACTCGTTAGTTATAATGTGGACAACATTACCATAGGAAATAGATTTTTTTGTTTGCTGATAAGTTTGGTGCCATTTGACGAATCTTCACCAAAGTTTCCCTAAAAAATTGCATACCCTTTCAGCTCCTTCCTGAAAAGTTTTGGCATGATCTGTCAAGCGGTGGTCGACAAAATTGGGGTGGGGTCCCAAAATGCATTTTCCCCATGCAATTTTCTATTGGAAAATTAACCACAGCTATAGCGGAAAATAGCAGAAACATAATGACACTAAATTTGGCACAAAGCTAGATCTTGGTTCACAATGCATGCTTTTTATGATTTGGCGTAAATCTGTTCAGTGTTTTTTGAAGAAATAAGGGTTCAAAATATTTGTAGATTTCACACCATGGAGGATCAGAAGATCCAACAGATCTAAAGATAAGGGGGCAGATTTACAAGCCCCTTGCTCCACTTTTGCGTCATTTTTAACATGGGAAAAATAACGTACGGGTGGCGCAAGGGGCTTGTAAATAAGCCCCAAGGTCTGATTGGCTGCAACCACATCAAAAAAGATATTGCAGCAACCATTTTAGGACTGTGGACACAGTCCCCTGTCCTCACAAAAAAGGAAAAAAAAACATATAGGGGGCAGGGTAGGGATACCCTACATCGCTAAGCATGGTGGGGGGGTCCAATTTGGCCCCGGGCCAAAATGCTTTTTTATTTTTTTTCAACAGGACGCTCTAACAGTACTTGTTATCACCCAATTTCACTTCTTGACTCCCTGGTAAAAGTTACAGAGAGAATATTAATGAACAGATTAGAAGAGTGGGTTGAGGCCAATTATGCCCTTTCAGACTAGCAATATGGCTTCCATAGAGATATAGGGACAGTCGAACAGGGGCTAAATCTTAATGAGGCAATTGGAAAATAAACTTTAAGGTCAACTGTTCTTAGCATTTGTTGACCTGTCAAGTGCTTTCGACTGTTATCCACAATAAATTTTTGGAAAACTTATCTGACCTTGGGGTGGAACCACAGAAAAGATACCTCCTTAGAGAAATGTACTCAGGAGGCAGGGCTAGGGTGCATTAGGGTTCTAGGGGAGAATGCACTCGCTATTTTGATCTTGAGAGAGGGGTCAGACAGGGCTGCACCCTCGCCCCCTTCCTATTCACCTTGTACATTAACAACCGGGGCCCTGCTTTGACTAAAAACTGTAGGGATCTTCCCCAGATTGTCCATAGGACAATTCCGTGTTTACTCTACGCTGATGACACCATAGTCATGTCTGGTACCCTCTTAGGTTTGCAGCGGTTACTCACTTGCTTTGTCAACTACGTGCTAGACCTAGGGTAAAACTTTTATAATGAAATGCGGAAGAACAGTCAAAAAATGTTGTGATTTTGTGGTTGGCAATGTTAAGTTAGGCCTTACCCCGACCTTCTCTCATTTGGGTATTTCGTTTGAGGCACAGGGCTCACGGAATGCGGCTGTTAATAAACAGAAGCTGCTTTTTAATAAATTTAGTTTTGCGCTGCTAAAATGTGCTACCAAGTTTGGCAAAAAAAAGAGTGAGGGAGATGTCAACCATATATAACACCAAGTGTGTGTTGACAGCTCAATATGGGGCTGGAATCTGGTTCTGTAGTAACATCAACCAGCTCCAAACAGCTGAGAATGCTTTTTTTGCAGAATCTTCTGTCAGTCCCTCAGCGTTGTCCTTTATTAGTATGCCATGCTGAACTTGGGGGTTCCATTTTTAACCAACCTGATTAGAGTTCAGCCGATTTTATTATGGTACAAAGTTTGGACTTGTGAACACACTGGGGCCGATTCCGATCTCGGCCGGTAGGGCTCCGAATCGGATTCGGCTTAACCGGATCCGATTCGGAGCCCTATTTCCCGACCGATTCGTACGCGCGTCCGGGCGAGCGAGTACGATGCGAATTCGCCGACCGACTCGTCCGGGCGTCCCGACCGCTCCGACCGACTCGTTCCCGGGTCGAACCGCACCGACCGACTCGCTCGGACTCGACTCGCACCGCGCAATGGAGACGTTCCCCGGCCGGGTGAGTACGATGCGCGCCGCGAGCAGTCCGACCGAGCCGCGCACTCCGGCTCCAAAGAGCAGTCGGAGACGTACTTTGGGGGTCCGTGTCGGACCCCCCTGTATGCGTAGCCGCGCGAGTCGCACACAGGGGGGACCCATGGGTCCCCCCTACCTGTGCGTGTACGGCGCGAGTCGCTTCGACGCGTACCCGCTGTAGGGGGCGCCCTTGACCGCCTCGCACCCATTGAGTCAATGGGAGCCCGCGTACGCGTTGTACGACCGGCTCCCATTGACTTCAATGGGAGTCCGACCGACTCGAGTCCGATGGCATACGTGCGCATCGTACTCGTTCGGTCGGGCTGCCAGAGTCCGATTCGGTCGGAAATCTCTCCGAGTCCGGCTCGGTCGGAGAGATTTCCGGCCCGAATCGGAATCGGCCCCACTGTGTTAAATCAAAAATGTGTTAATGATTGTCTTAAATTGTCCTAGATTCGTTCGATTATGTGGGTTAAATGTGTCAAACAGTCTTGTTTGGAATTGGGCCAAGTCAATCAGTAGAAACGAACTAAAGAAGCAATGCTTGTGTTTACCTAAAGAACAAAGATTACCCCTGGGAAATAGTGAAATCCAGTGTTGTAAAAAAACAAATTATTCTTGTCACCAATGGCCTGCAGCCATATCTTAATTCTGTGCAGAATTGTCACCAGAGGTTCGTGTTGATGCGTTTCACATTAGACATTTTCCATCACCTAGTCACTTTTTCTTAATATTAAGGATTGGTCAAACATACTGATTAAATGCCCCTGTGATGATTTATATGGCCAATGCACTTTGCCCATTATGTTCTTTTGCACTTCCTATAAGATTCCTCAGAAATATTTTATATTGCCCATTCTACATGAATATAATTTTAAATAATGCCATCCTGCATTATTGTTTTTTACAACAACTTACCTCTTTGCCGATTTGCTGCAGAATTTCTAGCTTATTATGCAGTGTGATTCATCTCAGGACAAAAAGGCTACTAAAAATGAGATTTAATGACAGCTTTTAGAGCTTAACCGTTCAATTGATTATGAATATGATTGTGCAAATTAACTTTGTTTTTGTACACTTTTATGATTTCTTTTATGAAAATCGAATAAAGCTTTGTTGATTGATTGAATGATTAACTGATTGATTGAACAGGACTGCAAATCCTCCATGGATCTGTGGTCCTGTTAAAAAAAATGATTGCCTGGGGTATGCCTGGGTTGGGGGTAGCCGCCCCACCCCGAGCCTTCTACAAGTCCCCAGAGACCCCATCCATAGGGGCTGATTACTTAATATATTTGGGAGGGGTGTGTGGCCCCTCCCTTCCTGAACTTTTAGAAGGCTCTGTGGATGCCATCCATTGAGGCCAAGTTTTAATTTTAGGGGCGAGGGCATGCAGCTCCCCTCTCAGAGCCTCCTAGAGGGCACTCACTTAAAAAAAAATAACCGGCTCCTACCTGCACTCACTGTAGGTGCTGGCTGGGGTGTCAGTAGGGAAATAGGGGCCCTTGAGTCTCCCTTCAACAGCCCCTAATTACTTGAGCACCAGGAACCCACTTTCAAAAAATAGCTGGCTCCCACCAGCACCCATTATAGGTGCTGGCTGGGGAGCCGGCAGTGGCCACAGGGGCTTGGGACTCCCCCTGGGGCCCCAAGCTTAATTTAAAGTTTGGGTGTCCCAGGTGGGGCTGCGACACTCAGAAAAGAAAAATATATTAAAAAGAATAATAAACGAAGAGCAGGAGTCACTCATTTAATATTCATTGCTCTGTGCAAGGAGCATCCCATCATGCCAATAAGCCCATAATGCCCACAATGGGCATTTTAAATTATATTTTTTCTTCAATCTGGTGCCCCCAGAAAGAGCAGGGGCACCACCAACCATTTTGAAAATGTTGTGGATGGATGCAGGGGGTGCAGCAGCCCTCCAGAAACAATAAAAATAACAAAGTATGTCTTGCGGCCCATACAATCAATGACCTCGGAGAGCTTACCATATTTTTTAAGCACTCTGAGCTGCAGCTGTATGCTCTTCAGCTCGGGAGCATGGACCCATTCTGGTTTGTTCTATGGTTGCACTTTGTGGCTTGAAAATGATAATAAATCTTGCACAACAACAGACCTACTACTACCGGAATCGCCTACCGCTGCTAGAAAAGCTTCTGCCCTCTGCATGCGCCGGCCCGAGCACACCAGCAACTTGCTCAAAGTTATCAAAAACCTCAACTGATGGATCAATAAATGCACTGACATTCTGGCTCCCTTCAAGCGCAATCCAACAGCAAGAACCCAACCACAGGTCAGTAGGTACACAGAGGAACTCAGGCTGACGAAACGTCACTGCAAGTGACTGGAGCACAAATGGAGAACAAGTCAGGACACCACAGATAAAAACTTCTTCAAACCCACCCTAGAGTGCTACCCCCAGCAGATAAGGAACACCAAGCGCACAGCTCTTGCAGATCGCTGACACTAATAGCAGAAAGGAAATCTTTGCCATCATAAAAGATTTCCCTGAACCTCCTTCCACCTCCAGCAACATCACCCCTCTGTAGTGCAATATACAGAGCAGGAGACCGTTGGTGTATAGAAGAGACGTTTATTTGTACTCCATAACGCAGCACCAGGAGGCAACTGCCAACCTGGAGGAGAACATTCCATGAGTCGCGCATGGAAAACAGAACATCATGTGTTCCTCCACCAGCTCACAGACACTAGCAGATTACTACAACATCTCCCTTTTTCCCAACTACAACGAAAGAAAAAAAACATTGTTTAACATAGAAATTTGGCATGTTTCAAAGGAATGAACCCAAACAAAATTATATAAAACAAAAGTTGAAAATACAGTACCTAACACAACAATGCATAAGAAGCACAGTGGGCTCATCGGTATCTTAAAGATTTTCTGATGACACACTTTTGGCGCAGACCACTTCCCGCAGGAACCATATCCCACCGACACAACCCATTTTCACCACATTCTTCAACCGCATCTCTGTGTTCGACCTTCACAACTCTTGAGCTATTCCACCACTGATTACCCTTCACCTTGATGGAATGCCCGCTCACAGCTTCAACTTGTAATGGCTCCCTGAATCTAGATTGTCCTTCGGGAACATGAGAAGTTTCTTTTATACAAATCCAATCTCCCTTCATGATAGTATTGCGGTGCCTGTTCCCACCATGTTTGTGTTCAAAATATAGTTTTGTCCTACTTTGCGCTGTCTCCATACTATGGGACTAATACATTTGTCTATGTCACATTCATGAGAAGAACCAGATCTGTTTTCCTTCAACCATGCAGGGAAAAAAACATTGACAGGAACACCACCTCTCATAATCTCAAATGGTGTCTTGTTGAAATAGCATTGGGACTGGTACGATAGGCAAAAAGCATTTCTTCAACCGCATCAAGCACATCAACACCATTTTTGACTGCCCACTGGATGAATTTTACCAAAATTCGATTCATCCTCTCAACAAAACCATTGGCTTGAGGATGATACAATGCCACTCTTTTGTGTATAATTCCAGCTTTAGACAGAAACTCCCTCATCTCTCTAGAGATTAATTGCACCCCAATGTCAGAAACCAACTCTTAGGGTAAGCCTTCTCTTTGAAATATTTTGATGAAAAAAGAAATAACCGCATTGGTGTTTGGTTCTCTGACAAACTCCACCTCCCACCACTTGCTGTAGTAGGCCACCAGAACTATTGCATATTTGCATCTATTAGGCCATATTTGCATCTATTAAGCAGAACACCAAAAGGTCCAATAAAATCCACTGCAGGTTTGGACCAAGGCCTGTCCGGCAGCTCTACAGGGTGTAAGGGTGGAGTTACAGTTTTAAGTGTCTTGTCACTAGTTGCACAGATGACACAGTCTCTGACCATCTCTACAATTTCTCTGTCCATGCTGGGCCACCAATACACAGAACGAATCCTTCTCTTAGTGACCGTTTGCTCCAAATTACCTTCATGGCCTGCTTGTATAATACACCATCTCAGAGACCCCGGGGGAACAAACTTATCACCCCTCATGATGAGATCATCATCTTCCAATGTTAACTCTTCAGAAAACTTGAAAAAAGGTTGGACAATGGGATGAAGAGTAAATTCCTTCAGCCATCCATACACCTCATAGTCACATACTTTTCTCAACACTTTGTCTTTGCCCATACCTTCCATCCATTCACCCGTATCAAAAGCACTCTCCAAACACACATCCATTGCCGCTATAAGGCACTCTTTAACTTCCTCCTCAGTTTCTACTTTCAACACATTTAGGGGAGACCTTGACAAATAGTCTGCCCTGACATTCTTCCCACCAGAAATGTGCTCAACCTCAAAATTGTATTTATGAAGTTTTGCACTGAGCCTCGCAATCCTTGGTGTCAAATCTCTAATAACATCCCCACTCAGAATACCAAGTAGGGGTTTGTGATCCATCAAAATCTTAAATTTTCTTGCCCACACAAAACATTTGAAACGCTCCAAAGCCCAACAACAAGTGAGCAAATATTTTTCTACAACAGAAAATGTCTGCTCATTTTCTCGCAGAGCTCTTGAAGCAAATCCAATTGTGAGTTCACATGAATTTACGTTTTGTGACAAAGTGGCTCCTAGGCCACTATTGCTAGCACCCACAGTGAGAATGCAACCCTTTTCAGGATCAAATGGTGCCAGAATCTTCTCAGACCCTATATCTGCCTTCAATTTTTCAAAGTCCTCCTGACACACTCCATCCTACTTAAAGACACTTTGGGGCATATTACCAAGGATTTGCGATAATTATTGCAAAGCGCGCTTAGCGCTGTTTTTTTTATCGCCGGCTATCGCTGGATTTCATCGCGGAGATAACGCGTTATTATCAACGCTTATCTCCAAGGCGATAAAAAATCCAGCGATAGCGGCGAAACCCAGCAATAGCGCGAGAAATCCAGCGAGAAATTCACTGCGCTAATGAAAAGCTTGCTAATAGGCAGGTGAGGACTTAACCTTACAATCCACCTCCCATTGACAAGATGGTTAAGTCAAGTTTTTATCAGCTGTTAAATTCCAGCGATAATCGTGGTTAGCGCGACTTTTTTTATCGCTTCGCGGGCATTGATAATAGGGGAAGTTGTGTTTGCGACTGTTTGCAGTTGCTTTTAGTTGGGAACGCCTACTTTGCATGTCATTACCGATAATTATCGCTGACATGCAAAGCGGCAACAAAACGGCAGCTATCGCTATTAGCTGTCGCTAACAGCTGTTAGCGACAGCTTGCTAATAGGGCGATAAAAAATATCGCCACTTCATCGGCAAAAAGTGCCGCTAAAGTGGCGATACTGCCCTTGGTAATATGCCCCTTTGTTTTTTGAGTAGATTCTGCAAATTTTCAGTTTTGATTGCAAAATTCTTAATGAACTTTGCATAAAACTTGCAAACCCCAAAAATGATGACACTTGTTCTTTACAGTTGGGTGCCGGGGCTCCAACAATAGCCTCCACTAAACCAGGACGAGGCTCTACACCCTTAGATGAAAACACATGTCCCAAATATTCAACTTGTGACTTCGCAAACTCACATTTTTGTGCATTCACAATCACACCTGCTTGTTCAAGTCTTTCCAAAACAATTTGCATAGTGTCCTCATGTTTTTGGATGTCAGTTGCTGTGGGCGCGGGCGTGAGACCCGTAACTGTAAGTAGGCTCGAGGCTATGCTCATGCTGCGCGTGACTCTTCACCAAAACCAACAACCTCCATAAAAATATTAGGATCGACCACCACAAAAAAAAATATTTCACTCGAAAGACCAGTCTCTGTTCCTTTTGAGATGATAATTCATAGAGCGGTGCGCAGCGCTCTCCTTTCCTGTGTTTACCGCACCGTACACACTCTCCAACATACTAGATGCCCCAATACCACAGACCTGGTCCAAGACAGCTGCAGGATCCCAAAATCCCATCCTCATTGCCAAAACTGTAGTGCAATATACACAGCAGGAGGCCGTGGGTGAATAGAAGAGATGTTTATTCGTAGTCCATAACGTAGCATCAGGAGGCAACTGCCAACCTGGAGAACATTCCATGAGTCGTGCATGGAACACAGAACATCATGTGTTCCACGACCGGATCACAGACACTAGCAGATTACTACACCCTCCCAAGACCTTTGCAACAAGCTCTCAGAATTATTTTGTAACAAAATCACCTCCATATGCAGCAGCTTTGAACTTCAACCAGACCAGTCCCCATTGCAATTCTAACTTCCGATAATGGAAGAAGACGGGACCCTGACCCGGCAGCCCACCAACATCCCAGTTTAAATCACTGCTACCATGAAGACCATCCACTCAGGTGCCCTATCTAATCTTTGCCCCACCACACCTTCCCCAAAGGATTTACTACAGATCAGCAAAGCACTAACACCCATTACCAAGGCCTCCATCGACTCAGCCACAGTCCTGGACACCTTGAAACATGCCACCGTCATGCCCTTGCTCAAGAGACCATCCACTGATCCAGCCACGCTTTTCAATTACAGACCCATCTCCCTCCTACCATACTCAACAAAGGTCTTAGAGAAATTAATCAACTGATTCCTCACAGACCACCTCACCAACCAAGAGCTCCTCGACTCCAAGCAGTCCGATTCAGGCCCAACCACAGCACCTATCTCCACCTCAGACAAAATCCTCATGATCCTTGAAAGAGGAGATAACACAGCCCTCATTCTCCTAGACCTCTCTGCAGCATTTGACACAGTCTCATACCCCATCATCATCAGGCACCTGTAAAACTTTGGCATCCTGTAACCCACTCGCCGCTGGTTCTCCTCCTTTCAAACAAATAGACATTGAGATAGCAGTCTGGCATATTACTCCTTAGAAGATTTGTTTTACCTCTAGGTTCATCGCTCAGCCCCACTCTCTACAACGCTCTTCAATGTTCCCTCTGGCCAACTTCATTCACGCACACGACATCAACATCCTCTTCTACGCCGATGATATGCAACGGATACTCTCCCTTTCGGATCAGACCCTCAACACAAGAAACAAGGTCAAGGCCTGCATGTCTGAAGTCGCTAGCTTGATGAAAGCCAACTGTCTCAAGCTCAACACTGACAAAACAGAAGTAGTGATCTTCTACAAAATCACCTCACTGTGGGACTCCAGCAGGTGGCCAGTCAAACTCGTACCCACAACCAGCACCAACGCCGGGAACCTCGGAATAACCATTGACAAAAAAACTGGAAATGACTGCACAAGTTGACACAGTCACTGCATTCTGGTTCCAGACCCTGAAGATGCAGAGGAATATTATCAAATATCTGCCAAGCAACCCTAGAAAATCTGTTGCTCATGCCCTAGTCACCAGCAAGTTGGAGTATGGGAAAACCCTCCATGCCGGGATCACCAAACATCTCACTAGAAGACTACAAACCATCCAGAACTCGGCAGCAAGACCCATCCTCAACATAACACACAGAACTCACATCACACCACACCTGATACAAAAACCAACAAATGCGCTCATTTTAAACTCCTCACATGCATATTCAATACACTATACAACTTAGGCCCCACCTACCTGAACAATTGCATCTCCTTTCACCAACCACCCACACACCTCCACTTCGCAGGACCCTTACTTGCACACATCCCACACATACACAGAACCAGATCAGGAAGACAGAGTTTCGCTTATATCAATCCTAAAGCATGGAACAGCCTCCCACTGCACATCAGAACGTACTCCTCTCTTCTTAAATTCTGCAAGAAGCTGAAGACCTAGATTTTTAATTAACTAACCAACCTACCTTAGACAGAGCTAGGCACACACACCTGTTCAGTGCCAGAATGGCCTGGCGGGTGACCGTGTGCTTTACAAACTCACATACCATAACATAACACTATTATTAGACAGAATGTGAATTCACAAAATATACATTTGAATATAGTGATTGGTGATTTTTTGACAAAGCCAATAGGTCTGCTTTTGCATATTTTTATGTGTTGATCCCTTGATAAAGCCAACAGGCTGCTTTTTATATTTTGGTGTTCTGACCCTTTGACAAAAGACAGTAGGTCTGCCATACTTAATGATACCCACTATTGGCAAAGCCAGTAGGTCTGCTTTACTTAAAATTACACCCTTTATATTGGTACATGACATAGCCAGAAGTGCGTGGCTGTGTCCTGCATGGCAATGGACATTTTATTGGTTTGGATTATATATTTTGGTGTTCTGATCCTTTAAAAAATCCAGTAGGTGCAAAATCACTGAAATTCACCAGTTATAGTTATCTGAAGTACCTATAACTTGTGCCCTAAAGTAAATATAACTCGTGCTCTTGCCATGCACTGCTAATTACCTCCCCTGTTACGTCAATCATGACATCATTGATAACATCATTGCAACATCTAAAATGCATAATTATTGCCAACACTGTGCATGGTGGGAGTTCACGTTATAATTACTTTAGGGCATGGGTTATAGTTACTTGAGATAACTATAACTGGTGAATTTCAGTGGCTTTGTTAGTTTCAAATGTTAAGCTATCTCTGACGTTTTCAGAGGGAAAACCCTTTCATGCTCAGCACAAGAACCACTTTAAACACTTAGGGGGTCATTACGATGGCAGTGAATACGCCACCAAAAGGCTGTCGGTGGCAGGTTTACCGCTATCATGAGGCCATTTCCTGCCCACCATATTATAATGGCGGGTGGGTCCGGGGCGGTCGGACGGGCTCCTTGAGTCTGCTGGTACGGTGGAGGCCTTCCCATCCCAAAAATTGTGGCAGTGCCTACCAGGCACCGCCGTTGGGATTACGATGTACCTCCTTGCCAGCCTTTCCATGGCGGTTCACCCGCCATGGAAAGGCTGGCGGGGATGGACTTTGGGGGCTCGTAGTGGGCCTCCCTTGCCCCCGGGCACTTTGGTTTTGGGGGGCACCTATGGTGTCCCCCTACATTTTCTTGCACCATGTGGCAGGCACTGCGTGGTGCCTGCCACGTAGTGCAGGTAAATGCAAAACTTGCATTTTTTCCATTGCTGCAGGTGCTGCATTCAGTTGCGCCTGCCGCAATGGATAACGCAAAAAGAACAATTGATGGACAGAATGCAGATCAATGTCATACATTCACCCCAGTACAGAGATCTGGGCCTAAATCCATCGTTTTTTTGCTCACCATGCCATTCCAGTTTGGACCCAGCCATATACAAATCAGTCTTGACCCTGCGCCCAATGGGAACAGTCCAGCCCGAACTGCCAGGCCAGGTCCTCCCTGGACTGGAAACAAGCATCCTAGGACCGGTTTCGGGCTTTCAGCCCTCATCAGCCAGGATAGCTTGACTCCAGTGGCATGGAGAGCACGGGACCCACGTCTAGGCATACCCGTCCCACTCGGGGTGACAAATGCAAAAAGAACAATTGATGGACAGAATGCAGATCAATGTCATACATTCACCCCAGTACAGAGATCTGGGCCTAAATCCATCGTTTTTTTGCTCACCATGCCATTCCAGTTGGGACCCAGACATATGCAAATCAGTCTTGACCCTGCACCCAATGGGAACAGTCCAGCCCGAACTGCCAGGCCAGGTCCTCCCTGGACTGGAAACAAGCATCCTAGGACCGGTTTCGGGCTTTCAGCCCTCATCAGCCAGGATAGCTTGACTCCAGTGGCATGGAGAGCACGGGACCCACGTCTGGGCATACCCGTCCCACTCGGGGTGACAAATGCAAAAAGAACAATTGATGGACAGAATGCAGATCAATGTCATACATTCACCCCAGTACAGAGATCTGGGCCTAAATCCATCGTTTTTTTGCTCACCATGCCATTCCAGTTTGGACCCAGCCATATGCAAATCAGTCTTGACCCTGCACCCAATGGGAACAGTCCAGCCCGAACTGCCAGGCCCTCCCTGGAGTGGAAACAAGCATCCTAGGACCGGTTTCGGGCTTTCAGCCCTCATCAGCCAGGATAGCTTGACTCCAGTGGCATGGAGAGCACGGGACCCACGTCTGGGCATACCCGTCCCACTCGGGGTGACAAATGCAAAAAGAACAATTGATGGACAGAATGCAGATCAATGTCATACATTCACCCCAGTACAGAGATCTGGGCCTAAATCCATCGTTTTTTTGCTCACCATGCCATTCCCGTTTGGACCCAGCCATATGCAAATCAGTCTCGACCCTGCACCCAATGGGAACAGTCCAGCCCGAACTGCCAGGCCAGGTCCTCCCTGGACTGGAAACAAGCATCCTAGAACCGGTTTCGGGCTGTCAGCCCTCATCAGCCAGGATAGCTTGACTCCAGTGGCATGGAGAGCACGGGACCCACATCTGGGCATACCCGTCCCACTCGGGGTGACAAATGCAAAAAGAATTGATGGACAGAATACAGATCAATGTCATACATTCACCCCAGTACAGACATCTGGGCCTAAATCCATCGTTTTTTTGCTCACCATGCCATTCCAGTTTGGACCCAGCCATATGCAAATCAGTCTTGACCCTGCGCCCAATGGGAACAGTCCAGCCCGAACTGCCAGGCCAGGTCCTCCCTGGACTGGAAACAAGCATCCTAGGACCGGTTTCGGGCTTTCAGCCCTCATCAGCCAGGATAGCTTGACTCCAGTGGCATGGAGAGCACGGGACCCACGTCTGGGCATACCCGTCCCACTCGGGGTGACAAATGCAAAAAGAAAAATTGATGGACAGAATGCAGATCAATGTCATACATTCACCCCAGTACAGAGATCTGGGCCTAAATCCATCGTTTTTTTGCTCACCATGCCATTCCAGTTTGGCACTTGCAGCCGCCATGGTGGCGGCCGCATTGTAATGCCATATGTCGGACTGCCGCCATATAGGCGGGTGGGCCCCATGCCCGGGATGATGGCCAAAGTAATCAGGCCCTAATTTCTTGAAAACCACTGAACGGATTTACACTTAATCAAAGGAACTATGCCTTCTGAGCGATATTTTAACTTTCTGCAAATTTGTTGTGATTCTGTTCAGACATTTTTTCTGTATCGGAAAGCAAAGTTTGCTACGGGAATTAACATGAGAAATTGCACTTTTGGACCCTTTATGCCCTTTTGGGTGGTCCAGGCTTGATGAATCAGTGGAAAACATCCCATGAAGGAACCAAAGTGAATGAACTTTTTATTAAAGTTTTGTGCCAATTGTCAAATGGTGTTATTAGCAAAACAAAAAAATAATTCCTATGGAAACTCTGACCTAACTATAACTGCACAGTGACGACTGACACTGTGTAACATATGTATTTTTTTCAGTTTTTTAAAATTGTTGATAGACCCATTAAAAATTGATGGGTGAAAGTCCAGGACATCAGTTGAAATGTGGACTTCTGTAGGAGAATGGCATCAGCCTGATTTTATGCATTATTTCATTTTTAAGAAAGTACATCAAAACTATCACCATCAATTGATAACAATTAACAACTTTGCCAGACATTCACTCCATCTATGCATGAATGCCTCTCAGTTTGAAGGCTGAAAAATGTCAGGTTTTACCCAAAACATACTTGTTCTGATTATTCAGTATTAATCGGCATGGTGTATAGAGTGTTGATTCCTGCCTGTAGATCGCATTGTGTATCATTGGAGCCATGTTTGTTAGATAACCAACTGATCTTCATTGCAGTATTTTTTTATAGGATTTGGGCTGTAATATTACTTTTACCCATATCTAGTAAGTCAACCTGTTTACTTCACAGATGGAGAAATTGGGGACAGCCACAAAATGACCTGACGAAGATCAACTTTTCAGGAACTGTTTTTGTATGAATATACACTGTCCACCTGCTTCTGGTGAGGGGCAACAATAAGAAATTTGGGCACACTGCAATAAGCATGTTGACTCAAGGCTTCTACCTCTGGTTCTCTGTGCCTGGCCCATGTTATCTCTGCATGCTGTGACAGGCGGATGCACTTCTTTCTCAAGCACTTGTTCAGGCATGGGCTCAGTACCAGACCAGTCATGTGGTGCAGCCTGCTAGTGTGTGATGGAGTCTAAGGGGCAGATTCCGATTCGGGCCGGAAATCTCTCCGACCGAGCCGGACTCGGAGAGATTTCCGACCGAATCGGACCCTAGCAGCCCGACCGAACGAGTACGATGCGCACGTATGCCATTGGACTCGATTCGGTCCGACTCCCATTGAAGTCAATGGGAGCCTGTCGTACAACGCGTACGCGGGCCCCCATTGACTCAATGGGTGCGAGGCGAACAAGGGCGCCCCCTACAGCGTGTACGCGGCGAAGCGACTCGCGCCGTACACGCACAGGTAGGGGGGACCCATGGGTCCCCCCTGTGTGCGACTCGCGTGGCTACGCATACAGGGGGGTCCGACACAGACCCCCAAAGTACGGCTCCGACTGCTCCTTCGAGCCGGACGGCGCGAGTCGGTCGGACTGCTCGCGGCGCGCCTCGTACTTGCCTGGCCGGGGAACGTCTCCATTGCGCGGTGCGATGCGTGTCCGAGCGAGTCGGTCGGTGCGGTCGGCTTTCGCGTACGAGTCGGTCGGTGCGGTTGGGTCTCGCGAACGAGTCGGTCGGAGTTTTCGCATCGTACTCGCTCGCCCGGACGCACGTACGAATCGGTCGGGAAACAGGGCTCCGAATCGGATCCGGTAAAGCCGAATCCGATTCGGAGCCCTGCCGGCCGAGATCGGAATCGGCCCCTAAGTCTGCTGTTTGTCCAGATCACTATGTCACTGCCTGTTGGATGGGTCCAGCAGTAGGAGGATGTAGGAAGGCGGAGTTTTTTGTGGTGATGCTGGTTAGGCTTCACCATGCAAAACTGTCACAAACCCCAAAGATGGTCCTTGAATTCACACTAATAAATCCTTAGCTCAGTCCTGGTAGTGTGGCAAAGAGCAGTCAGACTTTACTAGAGGAACATGTGTTAAGCATTTCAGAGTATGAACATGGACGATATTTAATTAAAATGACTCGAGAGAAATCTGACACCAATTTATAACAATAGAGTGTATTTTTATCTTAATTTAGACACCAAACAAAAAAAATAGCATACATATAACCAGAGTTATAGATTTTAGAAGCAATATAAAATCAGTGCAAAATAATACAGTCAAACTTTAACATTGGGGTTGATGGGAAAAAACACTAGTGACAATCGGTCACTTGCCGGTCGAGTTGCGTAGTACCCAGTCTAGAAAAATAACCAATATTTTAATGAGTAAAACAAGACTGAAACAACAAAAATCCAATAGGTTGAAGTCAAGATTGAATTTTTAAAAGTAAACTGTTTTGTAGTGCTTAGAAACAGATAGCGTCAACCAGGTCTATCTGGTCACGCTTGATCGGGGCAAATCCAAATGTTCAGGCAGACTGCAATGGAGCTCAGGTCGGATATAGGGACCAGCCTTGGCCCACCGAACAGTAACTTGGATGCATCAACATTGAGGGCGATGCATGGAGAAAAGGAAGTGGTAGGTCCCTGTCGATCCCGCAGATGTAGTCTATGCATCGGCTCCAAGCTGCACAAAGTCGAAGATGCGTTTGGAAGCCAAGATGCAATGAACATCAGTGCGAGGTGTCATCGTCCAACTGCTGGGCTGCAGGCCATAGATGCAGCACAAAACAATGCAATGGCACTGGGCCTGCAAAGTCAGAGATGCTTCAGAAACAGGGGACGATGTGTCCCACCGTCGGTGATACGATGTCTGCGGTTTGTACAGCAGCGGCGATGTGTCGGTGTCAAATGAAATGCGTGGGTTCCGATCAGCGCAGCGTCACCAATGCATGCATTTTCTGGGTTGCAGTACAGAAAACCCAATCCCAAAGGTGCAGGACTGGATTGGCACCACTTGGCAGAGTAGGACTCACCTGCAGACAGAGTCCAGGTACTGGTTGTAGGGTGAAAGCTTTGATATCCCTGAGACTTTAAAATAGGTGGCAAGCCAACAAGCCCTTGGAGATACTTTGGTTCTGTGATGTCCTTCTCACTCCCAGGCAAGAGGCAGCAGTCAGCAGGCCAACCCAGCTAATCAGTTCAGCAAAGTGGCAGTCCCTCCTGGCATAAGAGCAGTCCTTCTTCCTGGTAGAATGTCCTCAGTTCCAGAAGTATTTTGATTTGGTGGTATCAGAGGTCTTGTACTTATACCAAGTTGGGCCTTTGAAATTGGAAGACTTCAAAGAGATGCCTTTGAAGTGCATAAGACCCTGTCTTTCCTGCCCTGGCTCCAGACTCACTACAGGGGGGGTATGCAAGCCTTTGTGTGTGGACAGGAAACAGCCCTTTCAGGTGTAAGTGTCAGCTCATCCCTCCGGTTCTGCACAGGATGACCCATCAGCATGCAGATGGCCACTCATTCATGCCTATCCTTCCTATGTGTGTGGCTGTCTAGAGGGAATGCAGGAAGACAGCTGTCATCCTCCCTAGACATGTATTCCAGAGACAGTCAGAAGGCACCAAATGGTTACAGTATGAAAATGACAAATTTCTAAAAGTGGCATTTTCAGAATTGCAATTTAAAAACCAACTTCACCATAAGTTGTGTTTTTAAATTATAATTCCAGAAACACCAAATTTGGAGGTCCCATATTTTCCCAATTGGAAATTTACACTTAAAACTGTAATAAGGGTAGGTAATCCCAGCGTTATCCTATGGGAGATATAGGCCTTGCCGTAGTGAAAAACTAATTTAAGAGATTTTTTACTATCAGGATATGTGAAACTTAAAGTATGTTGTACTTTTAATGCACTGCTCCCTGCCCATGGGCTGTCCAGGGCCTACCTTAGGAGTGACCCATATGTAACAAAAAGTAAGGTTTGGGCCTGGCAAGTAGGTTAACTTGCCATGGCGAAATGGCAGTTTATAACTGCACAAACAGGCTCTGCAGTGGTAGGCCTGAGACATGTTTAAAGGGCTACTTCAGTGGGTGGCATGATCAGTGCTGCAGGCCCACTAGTAGCATTTGATTCGCAGGCCCTGGGCACAGGTAGCGCACTTCACTAGGGACTTATAAGTAAATGAAATATGCCAATTGTGGTTAAACCAATGTTACCATGTTTTAAGTAAAGAGCACATGCACTTTAGCACTGGTTAGCAGTGGTAAAGTGCTCAGATTCCTAAAGCCAGCAAAAACAAAGTCTGCACAGTAGTCAAAACAGGAGGTCAAAGGGCAAAAAGTCAGGGGAAACCATGCCAAAGAGGACATGGTTAAGGGGCTACTTAATTGGGTGGCACAATCATTGCTGAAGGCCAACTAGTAGCATTTAACTTTCAGGCCCTGAGCACATGTAGAGCATGTTTAGAGGAGAAAGAACATGCACTTTGGCACTGGTTAGCAGTAGAAAAGTGCTCAGAGTCCTAAAGCCAACAAAAACGAGGTCAGAAAAGGGGGGAGAAGGAAGGCAAAACATTTTGGGCTGACCCTGCAGAGAGGATCATTTTCCAACAACATCTGTCACCATGCAGGAGACTTTTCCATCCCAACAAAAACCATTTGACTTGAAAAATGTTGTTAACATGACTTGATTGAAATATTCTAGAAGCAGAAAGGGGAGATGCAGAAATGCAGTTCAGGGAGCTCAGATTAGAGGCATTGGAGTTAAGGCCTTGTGGTGGCCTTAACTTCCGGTTCTCCCGCTGTGGCAGGGGATGCCACAGGGCTCAGCGGTGAGCCCCACTTTATTCAATCTTTATATGGGCCACTAGCTGATATCATCGAGCATTACAGCTTTACCACTATGTTGTACGTCAATAATACTCAGCTTATTATCACTCTGTCTCAGCATGAAGGAGACGATGCGACTCTGTTAAGATCCTGTTTGTCAGAACTGGCTGAGTAGATAGATCATAGCTGTCTTAAACTAAATGCTGAAAAAAGTGAGGTTCTTATTCTAGGGAAACAACCATCAATTTGGTCCTCTGCTTGGTGGCAGACTCACTTGGGCCACTACCTGACCCCAAGTCTAAAGTTAAGAACCTCGGCATCTGGTTTGATGCAAGACTTTAATTCGACAGTCAGATCACCAGCATAGCAACAAAATGTTTTGGGATTCTGAAAACCCTGAAAAAAGATCCTGGGACGTTTACCGGAAGTCACTAGAAAGTCGGTAGTTCAGGCTTTGGTGATGTCCAGACTGGACTATTGCAATGTGCTGTATCTGGTAGTCTCACAATTCAGATTGCCGAGACTACAGAGGGTGCAGAATGAGGCAGCTCATCTGCTGCTTAACCTCCTGAGGAAAAAGCCTATGGGTCCAGCTCTCACCAAATTGCACTGGCTGCCGCTGGGTAAGAGAGTGTCCTTTAAAGCTATGTGTTATTGTCACAGAATCCTGAATGGAAAAGGGCCTTGTTATCTGCACTCTCTTGTCAAACCTTATCTACCCGGCAGAAGTCTCAGGTCTGCAGGAGCTTCTATAGCTGTTATTCCTACTTTGAAAAGAGCATGCATGGGAGAATGTTGTTTTAGTTTGTCAGCCACCAAAATGTGGAACGCCCACCTTCTGGCACTTAGACAGGATAGTACTGAATTAGCCTTTGGAAAGAAACTCAAAAGTGGCTATTCAAGCAGACTTAAAGGCCAATTCTGGAGCGTGCTTCATAGGTTCTGTACCTGAGAGTGAAATCTTAGTGTGGGGACACTTCAGTTGAAATAACCAGACGCTTTATAAATCATTTTATTATTATTTTATTAATAGCTTGTGATGCAGCCTGCTTTGCTTTCCCCAAACAAACACTCAGCTTTCTTGCAATGCTTTTCTGTGGTCTTTTATCATGATCTGGATCTGAGCATTGTACACCAGCCACTCTCACCATAAACAAACAGAGAAGACCCAGATAGCATGGTGTGGGATGCCACCATTGTGTTGATTTTTGGTGGTGAGGCATTGTACTGCTACTGCAGTTTCTAGATGCCAACATTTCTCCCAGGATATTCACTGGTGCTATGATCAACTTGCAATGTTCTCTAGGGTTTCCTGTTGCCTCTTTAACTTTATTTTAATGCATGAGGTCACCTCACCTGCTTTGCAGCTGGAAACATTTTATGCACTTGTTCTGCCCACCCTCTCTGACAGGTAAAGTCCCCACTGGTTTGCACTGGCATATGGGGAGTCTGAGGATTTTAAGGTGCCTTTCCCCATGACTGTTGTGGGGTTCCTGTCTGTATAAATCTAGTCAAAGGTTATTTCACTGAGTATACCCTTGGAAGCATAAAATATAAACCAAAAGTGATTTAAAAGTTAAAGCACAGTGATAGAACTTAGTAGCTCCCTGATATCAATTTCTGTGTGCTCCCCTGCAGTGCTGGCCACTGGGTTTACCCTGATTGCTGAGAGCAAGCGATGGTTATGACAACTGCTAGGGCTCAGTGGCTGGAGACATTGGTATCCAGTGAGGGTTTCTTCTGTGCCCGGACTCTTGTCAAAGAGCTGCCACTCTGCAGAGTTCTCCTGTCTATCATAGGCAAGTTAACAATGCTGGTAGGGATAGGCAGAAATGTCCTTCAGCCTTCAATGCTGACTGTGCTCCCAGAGTGTCCTGCTGTGAATAACAGGAAGCTAGTGTACGTCCCAGTAGAACCAGATTCTGTGAGGAGGTTCAAGATGTCAGATATGATATGATATGACAATGAGATGCAGGGGAGTAGCAGCCACAAGGGAGAGCATAGAAAGTCTAGTTCCATGAGGAGCCATTCACCTATACCTTCCAATGAATAACAGGTTTTCCCAGTGTAGAGGTGACAAGTTAAAATCACAGGTGTGTGAAATAAATGAGTATGCCATACCTGGCGTTAGAGGATCAACCAGGGCAACCCCCATTCCTCACTGTTCGGCAATTTGCTGCCCATGACACTGACTCTCATGCACCTACCGGGCGCTGTCTAGCCATCTCTCCGCCTCTTTCCCACCCGCACTGACTTTTTCCTCATTAGCTTTTGTGGGACTTTGTCCTCCAGCTCACTCTGAGGCCAGAGGAGGGGCCATAATGCCATAAAGGCTCACGGAGCCTGCAGCGCAGGGACGCTCTCTCAGCTTGTTTCCTGCCTGCACTGATTTTTTCCATGTTAGCTTTGTTGGGATTTCATCCCCCAGCTGCCCCTGAGACCAGAGGAGGGGCCACAATACCATAATGTGCACTGACAGCCTGCAACGTGTACCCAGGCGAAGACCGGACAAAGAATGGGCCTGTCTTTGCCTGTCATTGCCCGGAGTAGGACAGGCCGGGCCACCTTTGTGGGTTTTGTGCTCAGGATCAGAGCACAAGGTGATCTTGCTGACGTAATTCGAACGTGTGAAGGTAAGATTTACTTTTAGGCTGTTTCCGTGCCCGCCTTGGGTATCTATCCTGAGGTGTCCTGTGTTTACCGCTTGAAGAACCTGTCCGTGCTTGGACTGTCTCCCTTGCCTTTGTGGAAGTAAGGGGATTTAGGTCCAATATGGGTAAATGAAAGCTGGGTGTGTCCAATCCAGCAAAACCTAAATATTTCACCATGGATGGGTTCATTAAGCGAGCGGTGGGTGCTATAGATAAAGAGATCCAACTTGAGGAGCAACGGTTATCACTTGTCGCTGATTGTTCAATTCTGTCTCCGCCTACCATTGCTATTTATTCGTTTGTGTCCACCAGTGGGTCCTAGATTAGCGGGCCAGGCAGTTTAACTTAAGACTATAGTTCTCCTGCAGCCTGCCCATCCTCTCTGATGCAGATCCTGCCCACTGCAGCCAGACATCCTCCAGCGAAGCGCAAAAAGCAGGACAAGCAATCAAGATCTAGCACCGCTGTGGAGGATCCTTAGGCTTTGTAATCTTGTGATCCTCCCCACCCCTTAGATCCCCCTTCCTTGGTCCCTGACTTTAACATCCTTCTCACTCAGATGCGTGAACTATTGTCTAAAGCTTTATCTTCCAGTCTTTCCCCAGTTCTCGGCCGTCTGTCCAAGATTGAAAAAAAGTTGACCAGGGTTCTAGGTTCCTGTGATGCTGTTCATGGGAGGGGGAGTCAATAATTCTGACTTAGAACCTGTGGCTTTATATCATACAATCCCCATGGATGATAACGAGGCTGTGTCACATCTTGGCTCGTCTTTTTGTCCATTGCTTCATTGCTGCTCAGTCTGAAGGACCTCGCATCTAACAGACCCTTGTGCCATCAGCAGTTCTGATCTCCGTGGATACTCAATATTCTGTTCCATTGCAGACTAGCCCTAGGGGGAGTTTGCCGGTGCTGTAACTACCACAGGCTGTCTGCCCTTATGTTGTGGTTTCATCCAAAGTTCTGAAACTTGATGCCCAGTCAACAGAAAGTACCAAACAGCTGATAAACAAAGTTATGCATTGGTTTCGTTCTTAAGTACGCTGTAAAGCTAATTTGTTCAACCTGGATAAGGGGCTTGACGAGGACTGTGTTGTTGCAAATTTTGCTAATCCATCTGTGGCCAAAGAGTTGATTTGTTCCTCCAACCTGGGTCTGGTCAGGCCTAGTGATGTGAAGGTTTTGCTACTGGGCTACTACTATGGAGATGTGTGCCTGAATGGCCCCTTTGACGCCACAAACTGTTTTCTATTCTGTTCCTACCTTTAATCACTTTTAAACTTTGCTTGGGGAGGGTGACGTTGACTTACATCACAGCCCAGCCTTGCCATCTATCAGGGATGGGGAAGCTGGAGACAATGTATACCCGAGGGTTTCCACTGTGCAATTAGTTACCGATACTTCTAAAGAGGTCTCCTTCCATCTCTCATCATTCTGTTAATGTTAATATATTGCATTGTAACGTTGCGGGTCTCACAACCAAAGTGATTATGAAGATTTGGGCAGACTTCATTTCTGCATTTAATTTAGTTATTTTACAGGAGACCTGGGCCATCAAAGATCTTTTTTGTGATGGTTTTAATTGTTTTCCTGTTCCAACAACGCCTTCTGTGATGGGCAGGGCCTGCGCTGGACTTGCCGTGTGGTTTAAGACCTCTCTTGAATGTGTTCTTACACCTAATGCTAC
Organism: Calotriton arnoldi; assembly: GCA_963921515.1. Classification (NCBI taxonomy): domain Eukaryota; kingdom Metazoa; phylum Chordata; class Amphibia; order Caudata; family Salamandridae; genus Calotriton; species Calotriton arnoldi. The sequence goes on from CAWUFW010002217.1 coordinate 287,694, forward strand.
CAGTAATAGGCTCTTTCATGCATTTTCTGTTAAGTTTCCCAACACCTTAAGTTTTGTTCTTATTATAATTTTTATAATTATAATTTTTTTAATTATGATAATCCTAATTTTGTGTCCCTTTTTGATTTTATTGAGGAGGTGGAACTCAGTTTCACCCATACAGATTCTGCTTTGAATGTTATTATGGGGGTGATTGTAATGCTAAACTGGGCACTGAGGAGGACAATCCAGCCGGACCTGATTTTAACATTACTATTCCTTCTTCCTCAGCAGAGCCCACAGGTCCTAGCAATTGTAGAGGGTTGATGTTACTTCCCTACTTGCTCAAATATAATCTCTGTAATACACTCTTATGTGTGGCACTGCAGTGCCTCAGGATCCCCACTTTTGTGGGAGAGACTGCTACATCTACTATTGATTATATTTTCAGCAGTAGTAATTTGCTTGATTATATTAGCGATGGGGCGAAAATTTCTAGTACTTTCAGTGATCATAACCCTTTATCCATAACACTGATGCGCCCAGCACATCATCCTCGTGTTATTGCTGTGAGGGCATCAAAGTCCTTTCAAGGAACAATGACCTTAGGCTTGTGTGGACATCTTGTAACTTGAACGATGTCCTGCGTAGGCTCTGTGCCGACCATCTGACTAAGCTTCTTAATTGTCTTAAGCCAATAGATGTTTCAAAATGTAGCATGGAAGCCTTTTTAATCCTAGGCAATACTATTAGATCATACTTCTTGAGACCTTTAGCCCGTGTCAAGAAGTTGGCTCACTCTTGGAGAAGGCCTGCAGAGAGGCACAGAGATGTTTGTACAGTGCCCTTAAAGCAACTCCTAGGGATTTGGCGATCATTGCTGCTATTAGGAGATCTTATAAGGTGGCCATCAGCCGGAGAAAGGCTGAATTAAGGGAGGAAGTTTGGACAACATTGGTCACTTCTTGTAGGGACTCTGGTTTATTTTGACAAACAGTTAATAATAACAAAATCTTTCTGAACTGATTCTAGTTTAGTCTGTGCCAATATTAGCACAGATGCCTGGTAGATCATTTCAGTCACATGTATCACTTGATAGATAGTGTTAGCTAGGTGCCCAATCCTATTCTATCCATTTTTCCACTGATCATACAATCTTCTGTTGAGGAAGTAGTTGAGGCAATCAATGCAAGTCCATTGCATTAAGCTATGAGTGCTGATGGGGTCCCTATGGACCTCTACAAATTGGAGGTGAACCTGTAGGCTCCCCTTATTACAAATTATGCAAATACTGTGTGCAAAGGCGGCATCACCCAGTCACGGCGGTAAGCCATCATTGTGCTCATTGTTAAAAAAGGTGATAGGGCCTCCCAAAGCTGCTGCTAGAGATATATTTCCTTGATAGATTCCACGGTCGGTCATCGGCAGATTTGTTCTTAATAGAATTCTGACTTGGTACTCTGAGAATTGCATCATTTGTGTGGTTCAATATGGCTTCAGATCAGGTTTGGTCACTCTAGACCAATGACTAAACCTACACCTCTTAATTAATAAATATACTCTATCAAAAAATTGCCCAGTTTATCTTGCTTTCATGGACCTGGCATGCATTTTTGATAGCATAGTCAGGTCCAAACTTTGGGAAGTTTTAGACTCTAAGGGGCTGGACTCTGGCTTGGTATCTTTTTTTGTTACGTGTTCTCCATATGGATTTAACTGTGTCTGTCGGCTTTGGGCAGAATGATGAATGTATTGAGCATTTTAGCTTAGGTCTGGTGTCTGACAAGGCTGTGTTCTGGTGCCAATTCTGTTCCTTTTGTATATCAATGACATGAGCACTAGTCGGTAAAGGGAAGGATATGCCAACTGTGAATGGGTGGAGCGTCCCCTTTCTTCTTTACGTGGAGGATGCTGATCTATTGGCTAGAACACCTAATTGCCTCCAGCTATTGTTAGATACCTTTGTGAGCTTTATGGACAGCCTAGACCTAGTCACTAATTCGGCTAAAACCCTTGTCATGGCCTGTCGCTCCAAAAACACGAAGCTGCTAAGTCTCGTTCTACAAGGAACTTCTATTGCTAGAAATCACACATTTTTCCTATCTGTGGGTCACTGTTGACTCACAGGGGTCTTAGGGACCCTGTTTGAAACAGAAGAGGCATAGGTTCTGCAACTCAGTTGGCTTCCTTTTTAGTTTGGCCTACAAAATCTGCAATAAACCCATAGGCCAGATGGTTCAGATTTATAAGAGAAAGTGCCTCCCTGCTCTAACTTATGGCTCTGGTTTGTCAGGTTCTAAGTCAGTAGAATTCATGCACGACAGAGTCTGTAGGCACATCCTTAGTGTCTCACCTAGGTCTCACCTAGGCCACCTGGGATCATCTCTAATGCAGTGCCAATGTTTGTATAGTGCTTTCCATATTGTGTTGTGTTGGCTGTTGTATGTAGTAATGAACCTGCAAACTCTCTAGTTTTTGCCTTTCAGAGCCTTGCGCTGGAAAAGCACTGTCTCCCTTTTATATGTTGCTTATTTTCTTTTGGCTGTTGTGAGTATGTTCTCTGCATATCCTCTAGCTCTTAGACTGTTAACCATGTCTGACTGCGCGTGGTTGAAGGCTTTATCAGTGCTACACATGCGTTTAGCCCACATAGGCTTCACATATGTTATGCTCTGTTTCAGGGTGAGAGGGTCTGAGCTGCTGGCATGAAGGGTAGTGTTTTCCGCTGTGATGTAATTTGAAATGTCATCAGGGATGTCACTGACCATGTCATGAGTGATGTAATATGTGAGGTCACGAGCAGTGCACTGCGGGTGCTTAAGTTATTGTTAGCTTAGGGAACTATAACTGCTATGGTTTTGTGAGTGTAAAATCGGAACCTAACTATTACGTCCCCGTAACCTGTGTTTTTTTCAGAGAATTTCTACGTTTTTTATATTTTATTTCCTAATTATAACGTCCCAATAACTTTTGTTTTTTTCAGTGAATTTCTAAGGTTTTTTAATTCTATTTCCTAACTATAATGGCTCTGTAACCTTTATTATTTTTCATTAAGTTTCTAAGATTTTTTTAATGCAATTTCCTAACTTAAACGTCCCTGTAGCCTTTGTTTTTTTCAGTTAATTTCACAGTATTTTAAAATATAAATTGTACTATGGTTTGACCCATATGTTCAATTAACTAGTAGATAGATTAGGATCTCTGTCTGGGAAGGCGCCGGGCCCTGACGGCATCCCCATTGATTTATTTAGGCACAATCCTACTTTTTGGGCCCCTCTACTGGCAAATGTATTTCAGGCTGGAATTAAAGGACCTCTGATGAAATCATGGAGGGAAGCAGTAACTGTCCCCATTTTTAAAAAAGGGGACAGGAATCTTGTGGCTTACTATCACCCTATATCACTGTTGGATGCATCTGCTATGAATTTGGGGAGAGTCATTCTTGAGAAGTTGGAAGACTGGCTGAGACAAATACCTTTTTTTCAGTTGTCCAATATGGTTATCAAACAGGTCTGGGTACGGTGGAACAATCTTTAAACCTATTCCTAATTTTGGGTAAATACGCCAAAGCTAGGAGAGCTTTGTTACATCTGGCCTTCATGGACCTCTCCTGTACTTTTGACCTGGCCAATGGGTCAAAGCTTTGGGACCTGATGGAAAAGGCAGAAATTGAAGTTTCCCTGTTAGATCTGATTATGCGGTTGCACTGGGACACAACCATCAAAGTGCGCTTTAATCAAAATGGAGATTGCACTAACCCGAGCCGGTCGAGCTGTGTTGTAAGGCAGGGTTGCATTTTAGCTCCCTTTTTATTTTTATTTTATATCGATGCCCTGGCTCTGTGTTTATCAAAACCAGAAAAGACCTTCCGAAGATTGGACCCTGTCCTTTAATATGCCAATTATGTGGTTTTAATAACACGCACGGCAAATGGCCTCCAGACCCTGCTTGATTCTTTTAATGATTTTATGGGTAACATGGACCTAAGGTGAACAATCAAAAATCATATATTATGACCTATGGCCTGTTCTAGAAAAATAATTATATGGGGGATTCCAAAGGGTACAGAAGCTTGCAGTGGGATGTGAGTCAGTTTTGGGATTCGCAGGGAAACTGGGCCACAAGCCCATCAAACAGCTGGTCTCACTTTACAATAGCAAATGTCTTCCTACTGGGATATATGAGGCAGGAGTTTGGGGACTCTTCAATCCCAAGGAAACAAAGTTTTGTGTAGCCAGTAGGTAGTTTTAGTTAGGACATACATACCATAGGAAAAGCATTTTTTTTTGTGTTGCTAATAACTTTGGCGCTGTTTGATGAATCCTCATGAAGTTTTCAAAACCAGTTATGCTAATTCACTTCAAGATTATTTCGGCTTAAACCATAAAAGTGAGCAATAAATAAATATAGTTCAGACACACAGCACAGTGATATTATCAAAATAATCACATTAAGCAACATATCCAAAATCCCCATTTACACAATCAATGTATCATTACACTAAAATTTGCTAACACAAAATTCAAGCTATAACTGCACAATTAAAAATAATTTTAAAAATATACACTAAATATCAAATGAGAAAGCCTTAAAATCATTTGGCAGCAATAATGGCCCTTTTGTTTGCCCACATCAAGTCCAAAAATTTTGAAACTCCACAAATATACAGAGGAAGTGGTTCCGTACATAATATTCTTAATCCTACCAGATGGCTTGAGGTGCCCAGGAGCCTGCACACTGGCACGATCCCAAAGGAGTGAAACCTGGTATATGCAGAACATACAAATAGCACGTGCAGGCTGGTCTTCTTTTGTCCTTCCCAAAATGGACAATACTCACTAGATGCACCTTTCCATTTCGCAGTGAATGCCTTGACAGGGTGTCCAGTCTAAACTGATGGTACAGCTTTCTATCAGATGAAACAGTGACCAAATCCCAATACCGTTCCAGCGCATATACAGTCTTACGATTAAAAAATTCACTAGTCAGCACTGGATCCCCAGCCCTGTGCTCTTCGTTATGCAGGGTGTGAGCCCAGTAGTGTATTTTCAGCACACCCTTTGAAGGAATTCTCACATCTCAGGATAAAGGCCCCGTCACCAAAGTCAAGCGCCTTCAATAGCTGCCTTACTGAGGTCAAGCATGGAACTTTTTAAAAAACATATTTTATTGTTTTAGAGCATGTTAACACATAGTTATGGCATGCCAAAGCCATCATGGGTGACCAAAGGGTGTATAATGACAAAAGATAGCAATACAACAATGCTTGAAATGTATTAATCAACGTTTGTCAGTATTATTTCCGTATACAGAGTCAAGCATGGATCTTTGTTGGCTTTACCAACTTTATTATCTCATCCAAGGCCGCTGCATAATGCACCTGTTCCGGAGTGACCCAAATCCTAGGTCAATGTAAGAGGGGTCGCAAGTGTGCTTTAAGAGTACATTTTTTTTCATGCCCAGATCTATTACAAGCATTGGCATAGCCAATAGGTCTCGCTTGTGGGACCTTATAAGTATTTAGGTATGCAGCACAATATCCTTAGTGCAACACCATCAACTGTTGCATGGCTAAACACTTATAAGGTCCCAAAGGCGAGACCTATTGGCTATGCCAATGTCATCATACATGCAGGACCTGTAACTTAAATTATTAGATTGAACTAAAATTATTGCCCAAGACCTGTAAAGCTGATGGAGATGTATTTATTGTTTTTATTTAATTATTCATTCATTTATTTGCCAATAAAGTAGCCTGATGGTGTTCAAACTGCAACTGACTGAATTAAATGTCTTTTGACTTCGAATTACTTTCTGTGGAGACATCTCTGTACTTTTCAAATAACCCATTTGAGGGTTGAAAACCTCAATTCAACTTAATTTTGTGAATGAGAACTGACAGCTCCAGTCCAACAAGCACTCTCAGAGCCCTGCAGCAAACTGACAATACCTAGGGGTGGGGAGGCAAGACCGGAAACGGAAGGTGAGCACAAGGAAGCAACAAGCATTGGGAAGCACAACATGACAGACGTGAAAGCACACCAACAAACTATAAGTACACAGACAACGGAGGATGGGCAGCAAAGGGGGAGCACACGGACTACGGAGGGCAGGAGGGATGGTGCAGCAAACTGACAATAGCTAGGGGTGGGGAGGCAAGAACGGAAATGGAAGGTGAGCACAAGGAAGCAACAAGCATTGGGAAGCACAACGATGACAGACGTAAAAGCACACAAACAAACTATAAGTACACAGACAACGGAGGATGGGCAGCAAAGGGGGAGCACACGGACTACGCAACAAGCATTGGGAAGCACAACGATGACAGACGTGAAAGCACACCAACAAACTATAAGTACACAGACAACGGAGGATGGGCAGCAAAGGGGGAGCACACAGACTACGGAGGGCAGGAGGGATGGTGCAGCAAACTGACAATAGCTAGGGGTGGGGAGGCAAGAACGGAAACGGAAGGTGAGCACAAGGAAGCAACAAGCATTGGCTGCGCTGCCGTGAAAGTGACGCGGCCGCGCGGCCATGAAAGTTAAACTGATCGCGATCGCAATCGCGCACTGATTTGGTGCGCGCACTTTAAGGGTGCCCGCGAGCTATGCGCTTGAGCGATGCGCTTAATGAGGAAGAGATAGGAAAGCCAGATGGCGGCTATGCGCGTAACCGTGCGCGTAACCGCAAGCTTTAGGCCACAAGCAAAAGCGTGTGGTCGGATTTTTAAAACCCACGCACTAAATGTCTCGCCAGACCAGCGCATGCACTGGCTCAGGCGAGACCTAAAAAATGGATGCAAAGGGATGCTAATTGGAAACAAAACCAGTGCCCCACTCCTGCACTGCCAAACTTGACCTCCGGACACACGCCAGAGTAGGAGTTTTCTCGTTGTCTGGCGGGCAGTTCTTTGTCGTTCCCACAGCGGTTCCTTTGAAAGAGGCACTGCAGTGAAAACACCGAAGCCCTTTCCTGCATGGCATGGACTGTCAAGTCCATGCTGTGCAGAAAAGAGGGTGCATGCACACAGGGGGCGGACACCATGTGCCCCCCTGCAGCACCCAAGGGCCCAGAAGCAACAGGGGGCCATGTAGGGCCCCCTTTGTTTCCTCACCATCTGAATTTCATGCAGGAACACCACCATGAAATCCTGGTGGTGATGAAAACTCGTAACATGCTTGGCGGTGCTGCAGGGGAACCAGCCGTTACAGCACATGCGTTACAACGCATGCTTTTACCTCGCATGCTGTTACAACGCAAATGACTTGTTGCAGGGGGTATAAGGTGTTGGATTTAACTCCAACACCTTCCCTACTGTTGCACACACTGTAGTTGGAATAGTAAATTATACTATTCCAACATCCAGCGCACCCCCGACAGCAAGTCGGGGTAAAATTTGCGTTGTAACGGCATGCGGGGTAAAAGCTTGCATTATCACGTCATACAACCGTGGAGCGGCACCACCAGAATATTGCGGGCCCCTGACCGCCGCGCCACCGCCTGGTAACATGGTTCCCTGGCAGTAGCAGCGGTCCCCTGGAGGTCTGACTGCCCTAGTTGTAATACAGCGGTCAGACTACTGATGCAGCGGTCCCCGACCACCACCGCTTCTCCACCACGGGTTTGGTGGTCCGATGGACTGCCGAACTTGTAATCAGACCGTAGGTGTTTTGGAAATTAACAAAGTGTTGTCCACAAACAACAATAACGGTATCTTCCCCTTTGCCAAGGATGGGGCTTCAGCCTCAACTTTTAAGAGATAGTGTACCAGTCCATTTACCGATAAAGAAAATAAAGTAGGAGCTAGTACACATCCCTGCCGGAAACGGTTTAACACAGCAATCTTTTCAGTTAGTTATCCCTGCGAGCCCCACCATCCCTAGGCTAAGTTGCTATCATGTAATCTAACCAGTAAAGATAATATTTCAAGAGGCATCCCATTTCCTCCAGGACTGACCATAACCTTGAGCATGGTACCAAATCAAAAGCAGATTTAAGATCGACAAAGGCAACATATAAGTCGCCTTTATCAATCAAAACAGTCTTCCAGGATAATATAGTAAATCAGAAGACCTGATCAATTGTTGATGTTGTGGATCTAAAATCTGCTTGCAATGGGCTTATAATGTTGTTGGTTTCTACCCATTGTTGAATCTTAGCTAGTACCATTTGGCAAAAAACTTTCTGTAGGCAATCAATAAAACTAATAGGGCTTGAGTTGGCTGGCAGACTCTTATCCCCCTTTTTATACACTGGAAACACCTCCGCTCCCTGCCAAGATGCCAGACTAGGTGCTCTCATGGCTTTCTCGTTTGCAATGACCAATATATAGTTTCTCCATACATCTATATCATGGAGATAGACATCTACTGGAATGCTATCTGAAGCAGCAGTTCTCCCTCTAGAAAAGGTGGCCAGCGAGTTAAAGATATCCTCCTTAGAAAAGGGTGGTGTATTAAAATTAATAAATGTGACATTCAAGGATGTTTCGCCCAGGTTTATAGCATTATCATTATATAGTGCTGAGAAATGATTGCACCAATCTGCAGAAGGGTCATAATTCTGGGGCTCAAATGCAGCTGTATGCTCTCCTCTGGCCACTACCCTTCAAAATCGAAAGTCATCCTTAGACGCACATGTCTCCACTTATTCTCACCATCTCTTGTTGTCCCAATCTTTTTTGGCCCAGGCCAATGACAACTTGTACAATTCCCTAGTGGATACTATCAAAGCATTTCCTTTAATGGCCTCAGCTAATGAGTGTCTTAGTTTTCTGCATTCACTATTGAACCAGCTACCCCCACCACTAAGGGCTGACTTTCTACTTGCACGAGGAGCTACAAAGTGAGTGGCCGTATACTAGAAGAACGTTTGGCCCGATTCACAAAGGCAATCTGAGACAAAAGTCAAATTTTACGGCTTTTGGTATTCACAGAGGTCATTTACGAGTTATATCTTTTCGTCTGCAGTCGGGCTGGAATCTCCGGCTCAAGCCATTTTCACCTTTGGTGTAACACTACTGTCAACACTGAGGGGAGCGTAAATTGTGGACTGCATGTACCATGATGCAAAGGAGCAAACGTTTTTGGGATGTGATGCAGTGTCTGACCACACCCTTTTCCCTGCCCAAACTGATTTTCATGACCTCCCCCTACCATTTATCTCATGTTCCTAATGTTCCTTTTTGTAAAAATTGTGATCCGGCCCAAGCCGGAGATTCTTGTCTGAGCCGGAGATTACAGCTTGAGCCGGAGAGTACGGCCCGACTGCGGACGTAAAGACAAGACTCGTAAATTGCCTCTGTGAATACCAAAAGTTGTAAAGTTAGATTTTTGTCTCAAATTGCCTTTGTAAATCAGGCCCTTTGTGTGCATCTCAATAACCTCTAGTTTATCCTTAATTACTCTGCAGTGCAATAATTTAGGTAACAAATCTAGAGCGTCCATCTTTATAGTAGCTAGAAGCTCGGGTTTCTCACTAATTTACCACCATTTAAGGCGCCGTTTATCTGCTGTGTGTTCAATGTTAATAATGATAGTGAGAGTTGAACTATCAACCTGGAACTTATTAAATAAATCCTTCATTGTATTGTGAGGCATAAAGGGTTATAATCAAACTCTTCCCTTTGTAATACAGTTATATTGTTAACGTGGTGCCACATGTTCAGATCAACCATTACATAGAAAATGCGACTTTTGTATCTATGGTTGTTAAACCTATATGCACCCTTATGGTCAGATTTAGCGCTCACGTCGGTCACTCGCATGCTAAACTAGATAGTATGTGCCTTTACCTGAAGGGCAGCCCATGTCCATCTTTTGAACGGGCAATCTCCATTTGGGGGATTAGCTCATCTTTCACCCTCCTCCACTGTGATTCCAATGTCTTCCCTATCAAGGGGCTCAAATGTGGTGTTGGAATCACCAGCAAGAATCAGGTTAGCCCCAGGATGTTGTCTATATCCAGAAGGCTTCGAGGGATTGAATTGTTGGCGAGGCCACACCACCCATTTCCCCTCTTGTATAAATGTTATAACATGACACAATAGACTTTCTGTCACAGCTTACTTCAATACCTAATATATCCTCGCTATTGATTATCAATTGTCAAATTTTACAATTCAGAGAGGATTTAACCCATGTTACCAATCCACCTGCAGGTCTCCCCCTTTACTTGGCTTTGCCGGGATGAAATACGTCAGGAAACCTGGTCTATGAACAGGTCTTTACACCAATTTTCTTGAAAGAAACGATTGTCAAAATCATCAATTGAATGGCACCAATGTGGAAGTAGCAGCTCAGCCTTGATTCCTGTGACATTCCAAGAAGTTAATGAGGTTATTGATGGAAAGTGATTCACTTGAGCACTGCTAAAGGGACATTTAGAGGAACAATTTGTTTTCTCAGTGGAGACTTCTGGAACACTCGAAGAGATGGATCCTATCTGGGCATTAGCAGGAGATGTTAGTACCCCCACATCTTGGGCCCTTCCTAAACAACTGGGACTACTATACTCATAGAATATCTGCATATCTCTGGTTTTTGGGGTATTAGAATCCCCTAAGGGTTCTTCTGCCCCCTCAGCTAGTACAGACTCCAATTGCCTTGGTATCCTATATATTTATTGCCTCCCAGTGGCACCGCCTGATCACTATTGCATGGACATGTCACTTGACTAGCCCCTTTTATTTGGGGTGGCTATTTAGAGAAAATGCTGGGGCCATGCCCAAGCCGTCATTATTAACAAGCCCAGACATAACTTCTGGCAAGTGGGCAGGTTCGCCAGGTGGCTAACGCCCACTTGCCCCTAAGCCTACGTATTTAAACTGTATACTTGAATTTTTAGTGGGCCAGGACCAAATGTCTAACACAACAAGGCCATAGATGTGTCTGTCCCTAAACACAAGGTTGATTGTGTTGAAGGGTGTCATGGCATTGGAAAATCTTCTAGCTCCCATGATGTGATCCCTGATAACTGAATTGCATCGCCTGGTATGTCTTATCTAGTGGTCTACTTTGTTTTTTAGTGACTCTTCTTCAAAATTTCGAAATCTGACAATTTTCTGACGTTTCGCTACTCACTTCATCTGCTGTATATATGCTTGCCTTAACAACGCATATGCCTTAACCAAGCATATGCGTGGTTAAGGCAATGCATAGTCTAGAGGCTGAGGTGGGCGGGCTGAGGAACAGGAAGGATCAGGAGAGGACGCAGTGAGGTAAGTGAGGTAAGTGGGCTGAGGCTGTCTTTTGGGGGGTGGGGGTAGTTTTTTAAGGGTTGGGGTCATTTTTAGGGCTCGAGGTTAGGGCTCGGGCGGGGTTGTTTTTAGGGCTGGGGTTTGGAGTTGCTTAATAGGGCTCATGGGGGGTCAGGGTAGTATTTAGGGCTTGGGGGGTCAGGATAGTTTTTAGGGCTCAAGAGAAGTCGGGTGGGTTTTAGGTCTCAGGGGGTCAGGGTAGTTTTTAGGGCTCAGGGTGGGTTCAGGTTACTTTTTAGGACTCAGGGAGATAGGGATAATTGTTTGGGCTTGGGGGAGTCAGGGTAGCTTTTACGGCTCGGGGGGGGTTAGAGAAGTTTTTAGGGCTCTGGAGTCGGGCTAGTTTTAAGGGCTCAGGTCGGAGTACCTTTTAGGGCTCAGTGTGGGGGCAGGGTAGTTGTTAGGGCTAAGGGCAGGTGCAAAGGGTGTGATCTTTACCACACATCCCTACACCAGTCATGCCCTTTCCACGAAATTGTGTGATAAAGGCATGTATGGTAAAGGAATGCGTTGTTCATATGCATTCGTGGTTTAGGCAGCGTAATCGAGGCACATGTGGTTTAGTCAAACAACCGTAAAGAGCCGACACTTTGAGAAGAAACTGCAGTCATACGGATATTAGTTCAGCTCCAAATTTATTTGCATGCTACCAAAATTACCACGTTACCATCAACGCATTTTGGCTGTTTGGCAGCATTGCTCACTGATAGTGAGGTGCTATTATGCATGTGTATTCACAAAAAAGTACCAAAATTACCACATTATCACCAGACACATTTTGGCTGTCCTGCAGTGTTGCTCACTGATAGTGAGGGTCTATTATGCATGTGCATTCCCCCAAAAAGTGGTGTGTGGCCTCATAATAGACAAGGATGAAAGATTGTTTTCATGATTGCCAGAACCTTAGAAATCATCGTATTGGCCATAATTCGTTTACATATGTTCCGCATTTCAAATATGCCTGATTGTGAAACGAACGAGCACAAAATGACATATTACTTGGTACCTTCAAAATTAAAATTACATTGTAAAAAGTGATAGATAGAAAGTCACAAACAATCTGGCCAAGTGCACAAATCCTATAAGACTTTTCTTTCATTAGTTACCCATGGTGGGCTCACTCCAAAATATTGTACATTCAGTCAAGAATAAACTCATCGTGATTAGCATTGCTCGTATAAATATTAATTGTGGAGAGTAAAACAAATTAGAATAATGGCATAATATGTAAAACAATTATCAAGGAAGTCCACAGCAAATACATTTAGACAAAGTTCAGAGCATAACCTATTAGTCAAGATACACATATGCTCCATTAAAACCCTCACTGGGTAAAGTACCTAAAAAATTCCTAAAAATGTTCTTAATTACACAGCTAAGTAGCTAATTGTACAAGGAACACTCCTTAGGGGAATGCTAAAGTCAACATTGACATACTTCATGAATAGTGTGCTCTAAACTTTTAAATTAAATGCATAATAGAAAAGTCTCATACAAATTTTAGTCCATATATGCTGTGCTAATATTAATAAATACACTAATTTCATATTCCACATAGAGCTGTATGCTGATGCCAGATGGTAGCATTCATTGCAATCAATATATATGCCCGAAAATAAATATCATCAGTTCACTCATACACTCATGTTTACTTCGGTTTATATGAGTATATCACCATTACACTCACGTGCCGGACACTCTTAATTAAGATCATAGTATATACTGATTCATTGATCAATGAGAGATACATAGCATCTACAGGTGGTCTTCCTCCATGTTAAGGCGATAAGGAATATTTGTATTCCGTTCTATTATATATCTGGATCCCAGCTTTCTTAACACTTTCTCCCGATCCCCTCCCCTGATGTTCATCTATTAGAAAGTATTTGAGGGCATTACTATTGCTTTGATGTTGTTCTTCAAAGTGACTAGGGTATGTTTTGTCACCATGGTTAATTGCCCTTAGATGCTGTAAAATCCTCTTGTTGACTGGGAGTATGCTGCTACCCACATATGTTAACTTGCAGGTGCATTGCAGAATGTACACTGCATAATCTGTTTTACAGTGATAGCTCCCATGAATTATTTTACTCCTGTTTGAAAAATGTGTCTTATATTCCTTGATGTTAATGCCGTGTCGGCATGACTTACACCGACCGCAACTCCTAAAACCAGTACTGAGGCTCAACCAAGTGGCCAGAGTAGAAGGAACACTTTCAGGACTGCTTTTGAATAGCTCTTATCTCATAGATTTTGCTTTCTTAAACATTATCCCTGGTCTGCGGGCGGCTGCTTTTCACAAAACGGGGTCATTTTTAATGAGTTGCCAGTGTTTTTGAAAAATAGATCTCATTGCACCTTCCTGTTTGTTCCATGCTGTAATTAATATAAAATGCAGGTGTATCTGAGTATGTTTCTTAGTTGTACTTTTATCAAATAATGGTATAGGTAAATTGTGAATTGAGGTTATTGGTATCTATTTTTCTTAGAAATTACCTTGCACTGCTTTCAGTACCCTTCCATCCTGCTACAGTGTATTACATGCTCAGACCACTCTTGATGGGAACTACCCAGAGTTATCTGCTTCTTTTTTGCATAATTTTGCGGCACTCTATTCCTGAAAGGGTATTGTTTTGACATATACAGGGTTCTCCCTTGTGTCTGGACAAAGCTAAAACTCTCTGAAGAGCTATAATGAGAGCAAAACACTTGTCTGGGGTTCAATTAATTCACTCCAGGTTGGCTTGGATGATATTTTACCAATCCAAAGCTGTAAGACTGTGCCTGGAGTAGTACCTTTGCTTAAAGACTTTGCTGTAGAAATGACAAAAGAATTTGTCCCATTCTATCTCGGCATAAAGTACAACATTCTAAACCTATGCTTAAAAACTTTCATAGAAAGCAGACATTTGAGGTGAACAAATTCATAATGTTGCTGGTGTTGTAGGGTGCTCTATGCAGGAACTGCTCTCCACCTAAACTTGGGAACTACCCTGAGTTCTCTGCTTCCTTTTTGCATTGTTAATGCAGCACTTTATGCCTGAAAGGGTATTGTTTTGGCATACACGTCATGCTCCCTTTGTTGCAGGAATTCTGCACAAATACAGAACTATGCACAGGAAATGGGACCTTGGTGTATAGGGACTAAGTCTTCCCACCACCTTAGTACCCACGAACCCAGGACCGACTAGCCATAGTGTCACACATGCTCTCCTACTCCTCACAGATAAACAAATGATTAGACACCCCAGAACACAAAACTCCCAGATCTCTCAGGAATCGCAGTAACAAGACACACCTTTTCTCTCACTGTCTTGTACTCGTTCACAATAAGATCTGAGGGTGCAGGTCTGCTTGATGTGGAGCATGCCATGGTGGCGGAACCTGGGCCTGGAGCTTGCACGGGCACGTGGTGTGCCCACTGGTGGACACACCATTGGCGGCAGGTGAGCAGTGGGGCCTGGGTGTGCAAGTGCGGACAGCCAGCGCTGGCCGGCGGGAGGTGGTAGGGTGCGGCTGCATGTGTGAGCAGGGACGGACAGGCGTTGTTGCCATGTGCAGGGAGATGGACTCTGCCATGATTGACTCTGGCCTCGTTTACAGATTGCAGACCTGGTGGCTTGCAGTGTATACCGGCACGTGGTTGGAGATACACCGGTGGCAGCAGGTGAGCAGTGGTGCCTGGGCACGCGAGGGCGGCAGTGTCCCTCCCTCTCTCTCTCTCTCTCTCCCTTCCTTTCCTTTCCTTCTCTCTCTCTCTCTCTCCCTTCCTTTCCTTCTCTCTCTCTCTCTCTCTCTCTCCCTTCCTTTCCTTCTCTCTCTCTCTCTCTCTCTCCCTTCCTTCTCTCTCTCTCTCCCTTCCTTTCCTTCTCTCTCTCTCTCGCTCTCTTCCCTTCCTTTCCTTCTCTCTCTCTCTCTCTCTCCCTTCCTTTCCTTCTCTCTCTCCCTTCCTTTCCTTTCCTTCTCTCTCTCTCTCTCTCTATCTCCCTTCCTTTCCTTCTCTCTCTCTCTCTCCCTTCCTTTCCTTCTCTCTCTCTCTCCTTTCTTTCCCTCTCTCTCTCTCTTTCTCTCTCTCTCCCTTTCTTTCTTTCTCTCCTCCTTTCTTTCTCTCTCTCTCTCTCTCTCTCTCCCTTTCTTTCTTTCTCTCTCTCTTTCTCTCTCTGCCTTTCTTTCATTCTCTGTTTCTCTGTGTCTCGCTCCTTTGATGTGCGCATGACACACGTTCTGAGTTTGTGCTTTCTTTTCCAGGCTGTGACATCATGATTGTCCCGAATGGACCACACAGGAGTCTTCCGCATTTGTGTTTTGTGTTGCATCTCAATAAAGTTTTTGGTTGTTACTTCAATGATGAGTGACTGTTTCTCGTTCTTCTGACCACACATGTGTGTTTCTTGTTGTCTTTGTGTGAAATCATGCGCTTTTTGTGGCTCTTGTGTTGTGCACGGTATGTGTTTGTCCGGGGGGGGCCTGGGAGGGATGGCGGTGGGTGTTGTGGCACTCATGGGTCTCCGTGCTGCATGATCATTGTCTCCATGGCATCTGTGGGTCTTCAGATTTGGCTCTGGGCTGGGCTCCCTTTTATGCTGCAAGTAGTCGTCCTGCTTAACACCAGCAGAAGGCAGGTGTTAAATCCCTGTTGCTACCACGGCTTATCCCCTGTTTTTGGTTCGCATCGCAGATCTGGCAATTCATTGTGAATGTGGTGTAGTGGTGTTTTCATGTGTTTTTGCACAGGAACGCCTACTCTGCATCTCATTTGGGTTAGTTGGTGGTGTCACCCGTGGAGGTAAATGTTGCGGCAGTTATCGTGGGAATACTGGCGATGTCTGCAGTTTGCACCCGCTTGTGAATGGGGTGTTAAATCTATCTCCACTTTTGATTCGTTAAGGTGGCGATAACTCGGAGATAAATCCTTGTGAATATGCCCCTAAGTCTTCAATTGTGTAATTAGTGTGCGTTTGCCATGTATCATATGGAGCTAATCATGGAATGGGGTGAATATTTAGATTTTTGGTCGTTGCTAAACCAAACCAAGTAGTCTGTTGTACCATGTCATTTAAAAATAAGATTTGAGACGGTATCAGACATGCACAATGCAAAGCTTCTGTGCACTGCACTTGCTAATCTTTAGTACCCCAAATGGATTTTAAATCAATTATGTCCTTCCAATGCTCATAACCCTTCACGGACAAAACGTTTCTGACGGACGTGGAGTAAACCAATTTAGTCTGTGTTTACATAAATTTAGTTTGGGGCGGCATCTTCAATTTATAAAAATAGGACTGTGGGTCAGATAGATTGTAACCAGAAAAATATACAAATTTACTTTGTTGGGTCTTTGAACTTTCCAGTAATGGTTTTGGGCAATGCTACCATTCGGTATAATTAAAATAAAAAAGGCTCTCAGTGTTTTTGTCTTGTGTAAGAAATGATGGCCATAATGTTGATAACAAAATACATCTGCATAATTAGCTGAATTTAAATTCAAATCTTCAGTGTCAAATGCAGCATAGTAATTTAAATCAGAGAATAACGAATGAACGGCATGAACATCCCAGTCATCAGAATGGATGTCGGGCAAAACCAGATCTCCTGAGGAAACGTGGAAGATGTATGGAATGTTGAAAATTGCTGTCGGGCCATGGATATCGTATGCAACTTTGTCCCAGACAATACCATCAACAACAGGGAACGCTGATATATTGACAAGGGCTTGGTCTCTTTTCATTATGTGGGATGATGTGTGAGAGGCTAGAACTCCATCAACAAAGTTCACAGCAGAGCGTTCAGGTAAATAATGGGCATTAATGAGTAGGAAAAATACAGTCACAAATCCGATCCACATGAAGAGGAATATCTGAGGTGATCAAGACCAGGCTTGTATGATGAGGTTCAAGTAGGTTTATTCAGGTAAGTAAACAGGTAGCATAAATCAGCAGGTGTATAAGTGCTGTAGGGCAGCCCTACCAGGAGCAGCCTGCTAGCTGCTCAGCCCCATCCACCAACTGTCATCACTTATCCAGTCACCCAAACATTCCACTCATGGCCCATTCACCAACATTCCATACAGAGCACACACACACAGGCTGAGCAGCTAGGACAAGGTAACATAGGGCATGAATCATAACACCAGAATACTAAAATTTCATTGTAAGCACCATACAGATATAAGTTCAGGGCGAGACCAAGTAAGTCTTTTTGAACCAGGAGATGAAAACACTGGTATGGGTAGGCGTCTCCTGCACAGCAGATGACGAGGAAGACATGCCAGAGGAGAAGCTATTATGATCCATATAATAACCACTGGACCCTAGCTGAAACAATGGTGGATGTGCTGCATCAGATGTTTCTGGTATGGTACTCTCAGGAATGTCAATTATGACTTCAACTGGAGGAGACTCATACTCAATATCCACAGAAGTGGATGTAGAAGGAAAAACAGGTAATAAATCAATTGAAGTTTCCATCTACCCTTGTAATTGCTGGGGAGTAGCGAAGAAACAGAAACCATCAAGTTGAGTGAAAGTTCTCGACGTGGAATATTTTGAGGCATACTATTCAGTATCGGCCACGTGGTGTAACCTGACATGTTCGATTGAAATGTAACGATTCTCCTTATAACCAGGTAAAGGAGGCAGGTTCACAGTGCAGGTGCCTTTCAAACCAAGGACTCTGACCGGTGCACAGTAGGATGGACCAAATTCTTTTTTATTCTCCACCTTTTCACGGACCAGATCTCCAACTTTAGGAAGCCAGCCAGAAACAGGAATCAGCACCGCTGGATCCGCGGAAGAGGGCAACTGGGCTCTTGCTTGTGAATCACAAGCTTTTTGTAGATCCGGTAACATAGCACAATGATTATCTACATCAAAGGTTGCGGCAGCCGCCACAAAGTCTAGACCATCAAACTCGGGCACAAACTTTTTAATGCCAAAGAGCATTTTGTATGGGGTCCGCCCACCCAGAGATCTACTAGGGAGATTATTTAGTGCACGTTGGACTTCATACAAATGAGTCAGCCAACCTCTGCCAGTACCTAAGACTCTAGCTGTCAAAGATTGCTTTAAGTCACAGTACATCTGCTCCACAACTGAATTGCCCTTGTGCCAGTATGGAGAGGAATATTGCACCTGCACCCCCAGAGACTTGATCGAATCCACTGCAACCAAGTTGTGTTTAAATGCAGTGTCAGAAGTCAAAGAACTGCAGTGATCAAGATAAATACAGCCAAACGGCTGATTAGAGATGTAAAGCTGAGCATGTGGTGGGCGTGCAACAGTAGAAGGCTTAATTTGTTCACAAATGTCACAAGAAAGAACATATTTACGTGCCTGTTGATATAAATCACATCACCAAAAATGCTGCTGCAAAAGAGAAGCAGTCGCATTCACACCAGCATGTGCAGAAGCAATGCCTTCATGTGCGGCAATGATCAAAGAAAGTCTGCGGTTCTCGTTGGGAATCAGCCGATCCCCAACGGACGGAATAGTAGCAAATGGAATCTGATCAAATGACAAGTGGTATGTATAATGTGAAGGAAAACCTTGGGGAAATTCTGTTCCCTCCTTTGTTGCAGCAATAGCTGCCAAAATATCATCATCAATTTTAGCCATGGACCTAGTGACTGCTGCGACTGACCAAGTGGCTACTGCAGATTTGGCTGCCTCATCAGCCAGGGAATTACCAACAGCGTGTGCTCCCACACGTTGATGGCCCAAAGTATGGATAACATGTGTGAGCGGCAAGTGCTCCTTAAGAGCGACCACCCAGACCTGGCACCATGTTGCAGGGATTCTGCACAAATACAGAACTATGCACAGGAAATGGGACCTTGGTGTATAGGGACTGAGTCTTTCCACCACCTTAGTACCCATGAACCTAGGACCCACTAGCTATAGTGTCACACATGCTCTCCTACTCCTCACAGAGAAACAAATGACTATACACCCCAGAACACAACACTCCCAGATCTTTCAGGAATCGCGGAAACAAGACACACCTTTTCTCTTACTCTCTTGTACTCGTCCACAATAAGATCTGACGGAGACACGAAACAGTTTAAAATATCTATTTTATCTAACTTGCCCTAACATGCAGTATATGTGCCAAAACAAGCAGGAAAATGCATAGTACAAATATTGTCAGCATAGCAGTCAGTCCATAGATCATGAAGGGAGATGTCACCATAAAAGACAATGGAGCAAGGACTATAGTGGCTAACCTCCCCCACCTTGCTAAGAAGAAGAAAAAGTACTATTATATAATAGAAGATCTCTGGGCTTTGTCAGCAGACACCATACCTTAGCCTATAGATGGTAGATCTACATCATGGGTGCTCTTCTCCCTGGAAAGGTCCCTCTCCAAGTGTATCTCACTTATTTGTACACCCCACTAAAAACCCAAGTACGCCGTCCAGACAACAGCTGCATCAGTATGTTTTGTCTAAGGTCTAAGGACGGGCCAGAACAAAATAACAAGGGGCATGTTGTTCGACCTTGCACATAATGTTCAGTCAAAATCCCAGGAACATGCAGAGAGCAAACACAGCGATGAGTTCTCATGTGAAAGCAGTCTTTGAAAATATTGCAAAAAATAAAGACGTGTAGAAACGTGTGGCAAGCAGCAGGCAAGCTGCAACGTCCTCGTGCTAAGTTAGTGAAAAACGACAATGTCCCTATGGGCCACGTGACACCTTGGGTCTGGACAAAGCTAAATCTCTCTGAAGAGCTATAATGATAGCGAAACACTTGTCAGGGGTTGCTTTTAATAATTCCTGGTTGGTTGGATGGTATTTTACCAATCCAAAGCTGTAAGACTGTTGCCTGGAGTGGTAAAAGGCTTTTGTCATTTTACAGCTCCGTGTGGATAGCACTGTGCTAAACCTATGCTTAAAGACTTTGCTGTAGAAATGGCAAAATAATGTGTCCCTTCTAGCTCAGTGTGAATGGCAATGTGCTATTCCTATGCTTAATATATATATATATATATATATATATACACATATATATATATTCACTGAAAAAAACCATAGGTTTCAGGGGCGTTATAGTTAGTTGGACATTTCACTCGTACTCAAACCATAGAAATTCCCCCGTTTTAGTTAGTTCAGCTAACTATAACTCGCGCGCCCGCAATGCACTGCTGATGACGTCACATATTACATCACTCATGACATGGTCAGTGACATCACTCATTACATCACTGATGACATCTCAAATGACATCACTGATGACATCACTGATGACATCACTGATGACATCATCCTTGTGATAGAGTGGCAGACCTCCTCTCACCCTAATATAACCTTTGATACACACACTCAAAAATACAAGCTAACATTTTCAAAACAATGGACATACCAATACCAGTTACAACACACCTATTCAGTAATTCCAAGATCTACACACACATCCACTCATTCACCAACAGTCCCTATACAGTCACTCATACATGTACTCACTCATCATATGTACTCATACACCTATACATCCTGTTACACACCGCCACTCATCCATAGAGTTACTCACACACATAGTCACACATGCAAACAAAGTATCAAACATCCATTTACTTTCATATACAGTTATACACATACTACCACACTTACTTCTACAGAAACTTACACATACTTACTCTCTTAAACAATCACTTATAGAAACACCTACTTATTTGTACAGGAACTCTTCCAATCTCTCACTCTCACATATACTCACTTATATACACCAATACTCACATATACTAGTTTAAAACATATGTAGTTACTCATAAAGACACTATTGAGACAGTCATTCACTCACTAACACACCCATACACATACTCATCCACCTATACAGTCCTGCACACATGCTGTCTTCAACACATACAAACAGTGAGTCACTCATTCATACATCTATGCACTAAGTAATACCCCCCACCGAACTATACAGACACTCAGACACTCATACTGATACTCAAAAAACCAACTAATAACCCATATAGACACTCATGTAGCTACTCACCAACCCATGCAGCCACTTATACACAAAGTGAGAGACTGATACAGATATTTTCATATTTAAACATTACTCACTAACCCATGTATTCACTAAGATACACTTAGTCAGTTATACAATCAATTTTACAAAACAAATCATCCATTTAGACACTTATATACCCATTTATTCTTCCATCGACCTTGAGATATACATATATAAAAGATATTTAATTTTCAGAAAAACACACATTCACTGGATGATGTCATCAGTGATGTCATCAGTGATGTAATTTGAGATGTCATCAGTGATGTCATGAGTGATGTCACTGACCATGTCACAAGTGATGTAATATGTGACGTCATCAGCAGTGCATTGCGGGCGCGCGAGTTATAGTTAGCTGAACTAACTATAACGGGGGAATTTCTATGGTTTTGTACGAGTGAAATGTCCAACTAACTATAACGCCCCTGAAACCAATGGTTTTTTCAGTGGATTTCTAAGGTTTTTTAAATGCTAATTTCTAACTATAACGTGCCTGAAACCTATGGTTTTTTCAGTGAATTTCTAAGGTTTTTTAAATGCTAATTTCTAACTATAACGTGCCTGAAACCTATGGTTTTTTTCAGTGAATATATATATATTTATTATACTATGTATACATGTGAAAATGTCTCGGTCCCCTGTTTGCCTCGGTGGCACGGAAAAAATGGGTGGAACTGACGTCAGCACGCCGACGAGGTCCTCTTATGGCTCGATGACGTCATACGGTGTCGCGAGCGGAGCCGTGCTCGTGGACGTGGGAGAGCTAGGAAAGAATTTCCGTGGAATGCTGGTGCAGGGGATATTCACCTAAGTGTTCAGGCTAGTCCTTTGGGAGCAACTGTTTATGTTGCCACTCCAGAAACCGAAACCAGTGATCCGAGGGCAGAGGCCCTGCAGATGGCACACGAGGTGGGGTGCCCAGTCGTGTGCACCGGCGGGGCAGCAAAGTGACAAGCACCACAACCCACAAAAAAGGTAACAAGGGCACTGAATAACACAGGATCTTCTCTTTGTATCTGGAAGGAACAACGAAGTTAAAATGCCCTAGTACCAAAATGTAGAATTAGTGCTACAACGGTCTTCAAGAGGACCTGCGATGCCGCTTCTGCCTCCCGTACCCTGGAGGCGGCACATGGGTCATGCGGTACGGTCATACTGCGGTGGGACGCACACTCGTTGACCTCTCATGGCACTGCTCCACACTTCAGGGAGGACGCTTTCCATTAGCTATGTTTTCTGATGACATGTCGCGCCGGCCCCGTCCAACAACAGAACTCCTTTAGATCCAAACAGACTCTTCCACTCTCTCACCGGAAGGGAAACCAGGCCACGCGGACACTTTCACAATACAACAGCCGGGAATGCACTTTTCGGTAAAAAACCACATTCCTTCCTCCTAATTAATCAAATAAACGCCTCACTGAAGAACAGGGGCCAGCTTCGATCGGTAAACAGCCGTTACAATGACTTTTTACTTTGCGATACCATTACAACGCATGCATTACCACGCATGCGTTGTACATCACGAAGTCATTACTACGCATTTTTAGAACGCATGGTCATTTACCATGCATGCCTTTACAACGAATTTTGTTGTAAAGGTATGTTTGGTAAATGACCATGCGTTCTAAAAACATGTAGATCGATCCATGTCGTTGTAAGGAAACAGAGGCTGTTCCGTTTCCTCACAACGACGTGCACCGACCCTCAGAGATGACGTGAAGCAGGAACCACGAGGAGAGAGGAACCATGAGGAGTGAGAGGTAAGGGGGATTGGGCATGGGGTGGGGGTTTCTTTTCTAGGGTTTAGGGTAGTGCAATGGTGTTTGGGTGGTGTAGGGGGTTGTGCTGGGGGTAGTGTTTTAGGGTTTAGGGTAGTGCAGTGGTGTTTGGGTAGTGTAGGGGGTCGTGCTGGGGTAGTGTTTTAGGGTTTGGGGTAGTGCAGTAGTGTAGGGGGTCGTGCTGGGGGTAGTGTTTTAGGGTTTAGGGTAGTGCAGTGGTGTATGGGTAGTGTAGGGGGTCATGCTGGTGGTAGTGTTTTAGGGTTTAGGGTAGTGCAGTGGTGTTTGTGTAGTGTAGGGGGTCATGCTGGGAGTAGTGTTTTATGGTTTAGGGTAGTGCAGTGGTGTTTGGGTAGTGTAGGGGGTCGTGCTGGGGGTAGATTTAGGGTTTAGGGTAGTGCAGTGGTGTTTGGGTAGTGTAGGGAGTCGTGCTGGGGTAGTGTTTTAGGGTTTAGGGTAGTGCAGTGGTGTTTGTGTAGTGTAGGGGGTTGTGCTGGGGGTAGTGTTTTAGGGTTTATGTTAGTGCAGTGGTGTTTGGGTAGTGTAGGGGGTAGTGCTGGGGTAGTGTTTTAGGTTTAGGGCAGTGGTGTTTGTGTAGTGAAGGGGTCATGCTGTGGGTAGTGTTTTAGGGTTTAGGGTAGTGCAGTCGTGTTTGTGTAGTGTAGGGGTCGTGTTTTAGGGTATAGGTTAGTGCAGTGGTGTTTGGGTAGTGTAGGGGGTCATGCTGGGGTTAGTGTTTTAGGGTTTAGGGTAGTGCAGTGGTGTTTGGGTAGTATAGGGGGTCATGCTGGGGGTAGTATTTTAGGGTTTAGGGTAGTGCAGTGGTATTTGTGTAGTGTGGGAGGTCAAGCTGGGGGTATATTTAGGGCTTAGTGTAGTGCAGTGGTATTTGGGTAGTGTAGGGAGTCGTGCTGGGGGTAGTGTTTTAGGGTTTAGGGCAGTGCAGTGGTGTTTGGGTAGTATAGGGAGTCGTGCTGGTGGTAGTGTTTTAGGGTTTAGGGTAGTGCAGTTATGTTTGGGTAGTGTAGGGTGTCGTGCTGGGGGTAGTGTTTTAGGGTTTAGGGTAGTGCAGTGGTGTTTGGGTAGTGGAGGGGTAGTGTTTTAGGGTTTAGGTAGTGCGCCCAACCAGCCACAATATCCGTGGACAAAGGGGATCCTGACTCTTTGGAACGCTCCGTCAGTTGAGTAATTTGGGTCAAGGGCCCTACCACGTCCAAGACCTATCAATTCCTTTCTTGGGATCCCTCATATACTTGGAGAAAAAGGTACATAGTTTCTCATCAAGTTCAGGCGTGTGTGCCACCTTCCCCTTCAGTGAGGGCCTGGGGCAATCTCCCCTCATCCTATTCCTGACCTCCCTTTCAAGGGGTTGATGGATTTTCCCCACCACATACTCTGCCACTTTGGCGTCAGGCGTCCACTCTGCCGACCTAGGATGGTAAATTTGGGTAGGCTCGAACATGTCCGAGTGGACCCCGTCCCCAACCGGGGACTGAGAGGAGTGGGACTCTGGACGCCAGGGACGCCCGAGTCCTTATCCTCATCGGAGGAGAAATCGTCCTCCGATACACCCTCTCCCTCTAAGGGAAACCCGCCGTCGGGGTCTACAATAGTGGTGACAGTGTCGCAATTTTCTCCGGGCCACTCCTCCTCCCGGCAGGGTGCATGTTTTAGCGTTCGCGCACTCTTGAGGAAGGTCTCCGTAAGTTTATCAAATCCTTCCAAGTGCCCCGCGTTATGCTTAACGGCCCTTTTATTCCCCATCTGGGAGCAACTTGGACCCGCCACCACCAGATCTGGGTCACTGAACACCCCAGGGATGCTTTTCGCCAGCTTATCAACCTGATCCCTAAGAGGAGCCAGCGCCCTAGAAATAGCCAGAGAGAGGGCTTGGTCCACTGCTGGAGGGAGAAGTTGGGGGCCATTCCTCCTCCACTTCCTGGTAGGAGGAGTAAAAATGGTCTTCTGGAGAAGACATGATAGCAGAGGGTGTGAGCACAGAACAAATGCCCTTAAAATCCTTAAGACAGCCCCTCGCCGGTGCTCCAACAGCTGGGCTTTCCCCGAAGCTGTTATAAGAATAGACTGAGGCGCAATACCAATTACAACCACCAGGTGGCGCTGGTCACTAACGTGGCCATGTGGGGAAATCACCGCGTAGCGGTGTCTAGGCGAGGGTTGGTCGGGAATCAAGCGGACACTAAAGGAGTGACGGGATTCCCAAACGCGCGTAAAGACCAGCGGGAGCGCTCGACGGAGCTGCCTCACTCGGACCAAACGCGCCTGACAGGATCTCACCGCGCGCAGAGCACACAGCGGGAGAAACTGCGAGGGGGAGAACGCGCTCGGGCAAGAGCCTGCTGCGCAGGGAATATGAAACAATACCAAGGCAATAATGCTAATAACGTGCACAAGAAACCGCTATACAAACAGCAACAACGTCAGATTAAGCCAAGAATGTAAGGAATGCACTTAACTGACGAGCAGTGAAGAAAGCGGAAGGGACGTCACGATATTATATACGATGGACTGTGATATGATTGGACTATAGTTGCCTTGGAGACGGGTATACCCCCCTAATGGTTCATGGGTTGTGTAGTCTTTTGTTTAATTTAATGATTGTTGTGTTACGTTTTCTTTGAACTGCTATGCAAATAAAGTGAGGAAAGATATGCATAATCCTCGCTCCGTCCTGCCATAGAATTCATTAAACTTTATTTGATCTGATTTAGAAACATAGATCATAAAAGTGTACATAAAAACAGTAAATCCTCTTTCCTAATACAATACAGTGAGAATTAATTAAAACCAGTAGGTAAAAACGGGTGTTACAAAGCCCGGTTCAGAGCAAGTTCAGGTTAACAGAATCGTAAAGTTCAATGTTTCGCAAGATCAATCTCATGTACTTCGTGCAAAATACACAATAAGGGGTCCAAGTAAGATGTAACGCTCTAATACCTGACCAGTTTGCACTATATAAAACTGCAGAAAAACTAAAAATAAAAAGTGTTTTGCACACTTCTGTCATTGGGCTATATGTGGGCTACATCTGGGTGATATTTGTGCTACATTTGGGCTCTTTTTTCTCTGGTGGCCATCTTGGGAGACTTATTTGTTATGAAGTTTCCTAATTTCGTCATTTACTGCAGTCTCCTCAGTAGGAAATGCTTTCAGTTTTTTACTTTGATTCCATCAAGAAGGCATTCAGATGTGTCACACATTTACCATAAATTCAGAATGTTAGCACTCTAGTTGTTCATTAGATCACTGTAGTAAAGCTACTGCTCACCAGGGAGTTAACTGGAAGTCTACTGCTGGTATTGAAAGTGATTGTTTCAGTCTGCATATCAGAATTTTCTAATGAAATAGAAGAGGATTTGAGATCTCACTTAAAACATGCCCTAAATTTTCTTTCTGCAGCACTAACCATAATTTCTATGGCAAAATGAACCCCCTCATTTTGTTCCTTTTTAAATTAAATGTTTTAAGTGTTACCAGTTTATTCCAATCAAGATGGCTTCGGGTGTGCCATACTTTTGTCATAAGTAAGACTGTTAGCGCTCTAGTTGTTCTTTAGAACACTCTGGGAAGCTGCAGTAGAACACAAAGGCATCAACTGACAGGCTGCTCCTGTTGAAATATAACAGGAAGATATTTGAGATCACACTTGAAACATGCCAAATTTTTCTTTCTACAGCACTAACCATAATTTCTATGACAAAATGAACCCCATCATTTTGTTCCTTTTTAAATTAAATGTTTTAAGTGTTACCAGTTTATTCCAATCAAGATGGCTTCAGGTGTGCCATACTTTTGTCATAAGTAAGGCTGTTAGCACTCTAGTTGTTCTTTAGAACACTCTGGGAAGCTGCAGTAGAACACAAAGGAATCAACTGACAGTCTCTGCCCTTGTTGGATGTACATGTTTTACTGAGAAGGTCAGACTTCATTCTCACATGACTGAGAAAGATAATGTGAATTTACAGAAAATATGCTCTCATTTTAGCTTCTGGAGCACCTTCCAAAACTGTATGGGACAAGCATGTGAAAATAGTTTTCTCTCAAACATGATTCATGATATCCCAGCAGAAGGTTTTTCACAGGGTAAAATCACCTTAGAACACACCACAATTCCTGAAATTAGTATGGTACCATCAACAAATGAATTCTAATGTAACTAAAGTCTGTTATCACCCTTTATAGTTCTCCTTTTGGTAACCCTCAAAATCTTCGATTCACTACAATGCATTTCAATGGGGTACTATCATTTATATTGGTCCCAAGATGGCTGCCATCAATTCCAGGATGAAGTGCTGACAGCCAATCAGATCTCACGATGACATGTGTGGTTAGGCTCCACCCAGATATATATGTGTTTTCTTTTTCAAATTTCTCAGGAACTACTGAACGGATTTACACCATTTAACCAAAAGGCACGACTCTGAACCAAGGGCTACCTCTTTGCAAAATTTGGTGTAATTCCGTTCAGCAGTTCGGGCTGTAGCTGCGATGAAAGGTTCCTATGGAAAATTGCATGGGGCAAACACGTTTTGGGACCCCCCCTTTTTCTCAGCCCCCACTTGACAAATCACCCCGAGACTTTCAGGATAAGAGCGGACCGGAGCGCCCCACGTGTTTAGAAAATTTCGCGAAGATTCGTCAACCGGCGCCAAAGTTATTTCAAATAGAATGTTGCGGATTTCCTATGGAAAATAGGTCCTAACTATAACTATCTACTGGCGACCGCCAGTAGATAATATATATACACAATTATATATATATATATATATACACATATCAAGCCGCCAAACGGTGCTCGCACACCGTATTCGCCTTACCCCTTCCTCTATTCGGCGGCGGTCCACAGCGAGGGGGCGAGCCTCTAATCATCCAGAACACCACAGTAACAAATGAAAGAACAGCCACTGTGGACACAGTTTCTTTTTCAGAAAGCGGTATTTTATTCCAAATCAGCAACCAGCTCGAGCGTTGCTGGGAAAAACAATCCCTTGCTCACGAGCAAGGGATTGTTTTTCCCGAAACGCGTCGAGCTGGTTGCTGATTTGGAATAAAATACCGCTTTTCTGAAAAAGGAAACTGTGTCCACAGTGGCTGTTCTTTCATTTGTTACAGTGGTGTTCTGGATACATACACATATATATATATATATAATGCCATAATTTCAGCCAAAACGAGCACTCTCATTACCATATGACGATGAGCATTCTATGCAATTGATCTTATTAAGAGATCTAATAAGGCACTTTATATACATATGTTTACCATCTGATTAACAAATTGAATGTCTCATATACAAATGTATAACATAAGGGCTACATGAGCAGATTGAAACATAATATTGCTCAAATAGGCTTTTCTTCGAATTGGGTACTCCCTCTACAGTATGTCTTCTATGTTTATTTTGCACTATCACTGATCTCTTTAATGATTGGATGCACTGAATTTAAATGTGGTGGTCCGGCATCAGCGCGTCATGTGAACAAGATCGCGGAGGCGATCGAAACGCATCTGAGGCGGACACTTGTCTGTACCATTACGGGTGAATAAACCAGAAATATGGAACTGTGAACCTGCTTTCTTGAATTTTTTGGAGAACTGCTTGTGGTGGTTCGTACCTGTGGTGTATTCCCTCTTGGAAATTGGAGGGTCAGGACTTTTGTTCTATACAAATTCTCTGGAAGTCAGCTGACTCTGGATTTTCGGACCCTCTCCCAGTGAAGCGGCGTGGCTTTGATCAGCCGGACATCACGCAAGCGAATGAATCTGACTCGGAAGGAGTAAGTCAGCCACGCCCCCGCCTTTCCAACCAGCGTTCGTGTGAATATCCGTGTGGCGAGTTGATAGCTGTCAGGTGTTGTGGAGTCGGAGGACCCCAAATATCATCAGCAATCACTGGTAAGGAGCTAAGATCTTTGAAGGAACATTTCACGGGTTGGGAGATTTAGCAGTCCCTTACGTTCAACTATTTCATTAGCAGGTTCCATTTACGACTTAACTTTCACCGTTTAATATGTCAGCCCAAGACGCGCTGCGTGACCGGGAGGCTGCAGCTGAGGCGTTGTTTGTCAATTTGCCGGCTGCCAATCTCGAAGTAGAAAGACAGCTAAACAGCACTAATGTAAATGATACCAGGAGCTTATTAAAAAAACTGGAAAAACTTCAAAAAAACAAACTCACGAAATGGTGGGAAAGAAAATCTTTGGAAAAATATCGGGATGCTGGAAGGGTGCCACGCGGTTTGAGAGTAATGATAGCACCCTCCTACGAAAACCCACATCCAGACATGCTTTCCGAATGGGCAACCAATAATCTTCAAGCATCCATGAACATGGTGAACATCCTCATCAAATGCGCAGAGATCGATAGAGACAGAATTCTTAAAGAAATTGATTAATTAAATTGTATCCTTGAAGCCAGTGATCAAATTGATTTAGTTTCCAAGGGGCGAGCTGATATCTTGAGCAAACTGAAACATCATGAGGATACTATAAAAATTTGCAAAGCCTTTAAATTTGCCCGGGACCGGGACGATTATGTGGCGGGAAGGGTTATTACCTTTTCTCGCAAATTCGACAATGTTAAAAGAAAGGCATTAACCAATAAGATATCGTCTTCAGCAACACCTAATGGTGAAGGAAATAGTACTGCCCCAGAAGATTCAGATGTTAACTCTTTGACGAGTGGTGATTCAGATGATGGCACTGGCTTGTTTCCCACTGTTCAAACGAGAGTAGTAACTAAACACACTTTGGTTGAGGAGCTGAATTTTTTAACAATGGACAGGCGAGCAACCCTCCGCCCCAGAAATCCTCAAAACCTGACAACCGCAGCACAAGCCAATGCCGGAGGCAGAGGCGCCGGCAGCAACTTAAACACATCAAACAAGGGGAGAGGAACGCGGAGATGGAACCGGTAGATGTACCGGACAACACCATCATCAATTTAACAAACTCTACACTCACCAAAGCAGAAAACCAGCTATTAGCCTTGGGCCAGTCTTTTTGTACAGAGTCAAACTTCTCATACAAACAGTCTCGTATTGACATATACAAGTTCATACGGAAAATCAAGCTCAAAAAATTCTTTCAACTAAATAAATTACCGAATTTTGCCATTAATGAAAACACCACTCACGATAATCTTCAAGCTAGAGATCTTCATGCCTTACAAGCATTGCAATCACTGGCTAAAGAGAACTCCGATCATGAGGCATCTGACATTGATTCTGATTCTGATTGCATTGAGGGGATCAACACGGGAATGGCGGCTGCCAGTCTATTTCGTCCCACTTCCTCATTCTATCCTGTGATGCCAAAAGATTCTGTGGATGTATTCAGCGAGATGGTCGTTGAGGACCTAAAAAAGCTGAACATTTCTGTCAATTCCCAACGCCGCAAACTGAATTACAGAGTGAAAAACTATTGGGCATTGATGAAAAAATTGCGAGAAAAAAATGAAATTGTGGTCATGGGGGCTGACAAGGGCTGTAATATAGTGTTATGGCCGAAATGTGATTACCTTCAAGAAGCTCAGCGCCATCTTTCAGACTCTAATTGCTATTCTAAAGTTGGTCGTGAACATTTGACCCAGGTGAAAATGACTGTGACTAAACATCTGCAACAATGGAAGAGACAGGGTTTATTATCAAAAAATGAATTTTTGTTTTTGAAAAATGATTTTCCAACTATAGCTACCCTGTATTTCATTCCCAAGATCCACAAGGACACTTCCCCTGTACCTGGCAGACCAATTATTTCAGCCAGAAATAACTTGTTGGAGGCTATGTCAAAATATGTGGATTATTTTCTCCAGCCACACATGATTACCCTGCCGTCCTTCATAAAAGACACTGGTGATTTCCTCAAAAAACTAGAAGAAGTGGAGTGGAAGTCTGGGTATGTGTTAATCACACTCGACATAGCCTCGCTATATACTAGCATACATCACACACAAGGTTTAGAGGCTGTTAAACATTTCTTAAGCTACCATGCCATAAACTTACATGACCACAATTGTATGTTACTCCAAATGATTGACCTTTGCTTGAACAACAATCTATTCTTGTTCAATAAAACTCTGTATAAACAATTGAGAGGGGTTGCCATGTGGGCGTGCTTTTCTCCAACCTATGCCTGCCTTTCGGTAGGTTGGTGGGAGGAGCACGTCCTCAAGGTAACTGACAAGGATGCTTGGGACACCCACATAAAATATTATGGCAGATATATTGATGACATTTTCATAATATGGGAGGGCACAGAACATGAGGCGGCCCATTTTGTAACATCCATCAATAACAATGCCATGAATCTTCAGTTCACTGCCACTCTAAGTACCCAGAGGGTAGAATTTCTGGATGTAGAGGTATACATTTGGGAGGATAAAATTGAAACCAAACTCCATAGGAAGAGTACCGCTGGCAACTCAACATTACATGCCACCAGCGCCCACCCTCCCCACCTCATTCACAGTATACCCTATGGTGAATTCCTTCGGTTGCGATGCATATGTAGTCGTGAACCTGATTTAACACACTGTCAAAATGAAGCTTTATCATTTTTTGGCCCGGGGTTACAAACTGTCGAATTTACAGATGGCCTTGAACATGTGATGTTCATGTGAGTTGTGTCTAATAACTAGACAAGAACAGAATGTAAATATAATGAGTGAGACTATAACAGAAGACAAACAACCAATCAGATGAATCACTATTTATGGTAAACAGGACAAAACCATTCGCAAGATTGTTTACAAACACTGGCCCATCATTCTAACTGACATAACACTGAAATTCTTGTTACCTGACCTCCCTGCCATAACGTTCAGGAGGGCACCGTCAATGAGGGATGCCTTGGTGAAATCCAGCCCTGAACTAACTTTTAAATCCACTTGGCTATCCAAATCTGGCTTTTTTAAATGTTCATCTTGTCGGGCGTGTAAATTTGGAATCAATGTATCCGAATATTGTACAGCATTTTGTGATATTCCAGTCCCAATCAAAGATCATTACACATGTCGGACAGAATTTGCGGTGTACGTGCTTGAATGCAACTAACTATAACGTCCCTGAAACCTGTGGTTTTTTCAGTGAATATATATATATATATATTTTTTCAGGCACGTTATATTTAGTTGGACATTTCACTCGTACAAAGCCAGAGAAATTCGGCCGTTATAGTTAGTTGAGCTAACTATAACTCGCGCCCCCGCAATGAACTGCTGATGACGTCACATATTACATCACTCATGACATGGTCAGTGACATCACTGATGACATCTCAAATGACATCACTCATGACATCATCCAGTGACTGTGTGTTTCTGTAAAGTTTAAATATGTTTTATATATATATATATATATGAAACAAAGAGTTACCCACGTGGCCGGCACTCACAGGCAGATAGGATAAACGCTCTTGTCAGGCTAGCAATGTTCAGCGTCGCCCCCTCTTGTGCACTGATCCGACGCGTTGCGGAACCATCCCTTCCTCATGGATCATCAAAGAGACAATGCGGCAGGCAATAGGCTACACAAAGTCCAACTTTTATTTCATTAAATTTATACAAACAGTAGTCTGTCTCAAGTGAGTCAAAAGCATTATGGGACAAGTAGTCCATTGAGGTAGTAACTCCAAGTGGGATGCCTGCCACAGAGCAGCTTGAAGCACAAAGTTCTTTAAGAAGGAGCGTGAGCACTGCTGAAGCCGTTTACAAGGCAGCCTCCAGGCCACCCGTACCACTACCTGTCAAGTGAAACAGGAGCGGTTCCGCAAGGATCTCGCAGCAGTGCCATGCCGTGGCCGGGTGAGAGCCACACATTTCTGAAACAAAGAGTTACCACGTGGCGGCACTCACAGGCAGATAGGATAAAGGCTCTTGTCAGGCTAGCAATGTTCAGCGTCGCCCCTCTAGTGCGCTGATCCGACGCGTTTCGGGAACCATCCCTTCCTCATGGAAACGCGTCGGATCAGCGCACAAGAGGGGGCGACGCTGAACATTGCTAGCCTGACAAGAGCTTTTATCCTATCTGCCTGTGAGTGCCGGCCACGTGGGTAACTCTTTGTTTCAGAAATGTGTGGCTCTCACCCGGCCACGGCATGGCACCGCTGCGAGATCCTTGCGGAACCGCTCCTGTTTCACTTGACAGGGTAGTGGTACGGGTGGCCTGGAGGCTGCCTTGTCAACGGCTTCAGCAGTGCTCACGCTCCTTCTTTTAAAGAACTTTTGCTTCAAGTTGCTCTGTGGCAGGCATCCCACTTGGGAGTTACTTACCTCAATGGACTACTTGTCCCATAATGCTTTTTGGCTCACTTGAGACAGACTTCCTGTTTGTATAAATTGAATGAAATAAAAGTTGGACTTTGTGTAGCCCTATTGCCTGCCGCATTGTCTCTTTGATGATCCATGAGGAAGGGATGGTTCCCGAAACGCGTCGGATCAGCGCACAAGAGGGGTGACGCTGAACATTGCTAGCCTGACAAGAGCCTTTATCCTATCTGCCTGTGAGTGCCGGCCACGTGGGTAACTCTTTGTTTCAGAAATGTGTGGCTCTCACCCAGCCACGGCATGGCACCGCTGCGAGATCCTTGCGGAACCGCTCCTGTTTCACTTGACAGGGTAGTGGTACGGGTGGCCTGGAGGCTGCCTTGTAAATGGCTTCAGCAGTGCTCACGCTCCTTCTTTTTAAAGAACTTTTGCTTCAAGTTGCTCTGTGGCAGGCATCCCACTTGGGAGTTACTTACCTCAATGGACTGCTTGTCCCATAATGCTTTTTTGGCTCACTTGAGACAGACTTCCTGTTTGTATAAATTTAATGAAATAAAAGTTGGACTTTGTGTAGCCCTATTGCCTGCCGCATTGTCTCTTTGATGATCCATGAGGAAGGGAGGGTTCCCGAAACGCGTCGGATCAGCGCACAAGAGGGGGCGACGCTGAACATTGCTAGCCTGACAAGAGCCTTTATCCTATCTGCCTGTGAGTGCCGGCCACGTGGGTAACTCTTTGTTTCAGAAATGTGTGGCTCTCACCCGGCCACGGCATGGCACCGCTGCGAGATCCTTGCGGAACCGCTCCTGTTTCACTTGACAGGGTAGTGGTACGGGTGGCCTGGAGGCTGCCTTGTAAACGGCTTCAGCAGTGCTCACGCTCCTTCTTTTTAAAGAACTTTTTGCTTCAAGTTGCTCTGTGGCAGGCATCCCACTTGGGAGTTACTTACCTCAATGGACTACTTGTCCCATAATGCTTTTTTGGCTCACTTGAGACAGACTTCCTGTTTGTATAAATTTAATGAAATAAAAGTTGGACTTTGTGTAGCCCTATTGCCTGCCGCATTGTCTCTTTGATGATCCATGAGGAAGGGATGGTTCCCGAAACGCGTCGGATCAGCGCACAAGAGGGGGCGACGCTGAACATTGCTAGCCTGACAAGAGCCTTTATCCTATCTGCCTGTGAGTGCCGGCCACGTGGGTAACTCTTTGTTTCAGAAATGTGTGGCTCTCACCCGGCCACGGCATGGCACCGCTGCGAGATCCTTGCGGAACCGCTCCTGTTTCACTTGACAGGGTAGTGGTACGGGTGGCCTGGAGGCTGCCTTGTAAACGGCTTCAGCAGTGCTCACGCTCCTTCTTTTTAAAGAACTTTTTGCTTCAAGTTGCTCTGTGGCAGGCATCCCACTTGGGAGTTACTTACCTCAATGGACTACTTGTCCCATAATGCTTTTTTGGCTCACTTGAGACAGACTTCCTGTTTGTATAAATTGAATGAAATAAAAGTTGGACTTTGTGTAGCCCTATTGCCTGCCGCATTGTCTCTTTGATGATCCATGAGGAAGGGATGGTTCCCGAAACGCGTCGGATCAGCGCACAAGAGGGGGTGACGCTGAACATTGCTAGCCTGACAAGAGCCTTTATCCTATCTGCCTGTGAGTGCCGGCCACGTGGGTAACTCTTTGTTTCAGAAATGTGTGGCTCTCACCCAGCCACGGCATGGCACCGCTGCGAGATCCTTGCGGAACCGCTCCTGTTTCACTTGACAGGGTAGTGGTACGGGTGGCCTGGAGGCTGCCTTGTAAACGGCTTCAGCAGTGCTCACGCTCCTTCTTTTTAAAGAACTTTTTGCTTCAAGTTGCTCTGTGGCAGGCATCCCACTTGGGAGTTACTTACCTCAATGGACTGCTTGTCCCATAATGCTTTTTTGGCTCACTTGAGACAGACTTCCTGTTTGTATAAATTTAATGAAATAAAAGTTGGACTTTGTGTAGCCCTATTGCCTGCCGCATTGTCTCTTTGATGATCCATGAGGAAGGGAGGGTTCCCGAAACGCGTCGGATCAGCGCACAAGAGGGGGCGACGCTGAACATTGCTAGCCTGACAAGAGCCTTTATCCTATCTGCCTGTGAGTGCCGGCCACGTGGGTAACTCTTTGTTTCAGAAATGTGTGGCTCTCACCCGGCCACGGCATGGCACCGCTGCGAGATCCTTGCGGAACCGCTCCTGTTTCACTTGACAGGGTAGTGGTACGGGTGGCCTGGAGGCTGCCTTGTAAACGGCTTCAGCAGTGCTCACGCTCCTTCTTTTTAAAGAACTTTTTGCTTCAAGTTGCTCTGTGGCAGGCATCCCACTTGGGAGTTACTTACCTCAATGGACTACTTGTCCCATAATGCTTTTTGGCTCACTTGAGACAGACTTCCTGTTTGTATAAATTTAATGAAATAAAAGTTGGACTTTGTGTAGCCCTATTGCCTGCCGCATTGTCTCTTTGATGATCCATGAGGAAGGGATGGTTCCCGAAACGCGTCGGATCAGCGCACAAGAGGGGGCGACGCTGAACATTGCTAGCCTGACAAGAGCCTTTATCCTATCTGCCTGTGAGTGCCGGCCACGTGGGTAACTCTTTGTTTCAGAAATGTGTGGCTCTCACCCGGCCACGGCATGGCACCGCTGCGAGATCCTTGCGGAACCGCTCCTGTTTCACTTGACAGGGTAGTGGTATGGGTGGCCTGGAGGCTGCCTTGTAAACGGCTTCAGCAGTGCTCACGCTCCTTCTTTTAAAGAACTTTTTGCTTCAAGTTGCTCTGTGGCAGGCATCCCACTTGGGAGTTACTTACCTCAATGGACTACTTGTCCCATAATGCTTTTTTGGCTCACTTGAGACAGACTTCCTGTTTGTATAAATTTAATGAAATAAAAGTTGGACTTTGTGTAGCCCTATTGCCTGCCGCATTGTCTCTTTGATGATCCATGAGGAAGGGATGGTTCCCGAAACGCGTCGGATCAGCGCACAAGAGGGGGCGACGCTGAACATTGCTAGCCTGACAAGAGCCTTTATCCTATCTGCCTGTGAGTGCCGGCCACGTGGGTAACTCTTTGTTTCAGAAATGTGTGGCTCTCACCCGGCCACGGCATGGCACCGCTGCGAGATCCTTGCGGAACCGCTCCTGTTTCACTTGACAGGGTAGTGGTACGGGTGGCCTGGAGGCTGCCTTGTAAACGGCTTCAGCAGTGCTCACGCTCCTTCTTTTTAAAGAACTTTTTGCTTCAAGTTGCTCTGTGGCAGGCATCCCACTTGGGAGTTACTTACCTCAATGGACTACTTGTCCCATAATGCTTTTTTGGCTCACTTGAGACAGACTTCCTGTTTGTATAAATTTAATGAAATAAAAGTTGGACTTTGTGTAGCCCTATTGCCTGCCGCATTGTCTCTTTGATGATCCATGAGGAAGGGATGGTTCCCGAAACGCGTCGGATCAGCGCACAAGAGGGGGCGACGCTGAACATTGCTAGCCTGACAAGAGCCTTTATCCTATCTGCCTGTGAGTGCCGGCCACGTGGGTAACTCTTTGTTTCAGAAATGTGTGGCTCTCACCCGGCCACGGCATGGCACCGCTGCGAGATCCTTGCGGAACCGCTCCTGTTTCACTTGACAGGGTAGTGGTACGGGTGGCCTGGAGGCTGCCTTGTAAACTGCTTCAGCAGTGCTCACGCTCCTTCTTTTTAAAGAACTTTTTGCTTCAAGTTGCTCTGTGGCAGGCATCACACTTGGGAGTTACTTACCTCAATGGACTACTTGTCCCATAATGCTTTTTTGGCTCACTTGAGACAGACTTCCTGTTTGTATAAATTTAATGAAATAAAAGTTGGACTTTGTGTAGCCCTATTGCCTGCCGCATTGTCTCTTTGATGATCCATGAGGAAGGGATGGTTCCCGAAACGCGTCGGATCAGCGCACAAGAGGGGGCGACGCTGAACATTGCTAGCCTGACAAGAGCCTTTATCCTATCTGCCTGTGAGTGCCGGCCACGTGGGTAACTCTTTGTTTCAGAAATGTGTGGCTCTCACCCGGCCACGGCATGGCACCGCTGCGAGATTCTTGCGGAACCGCTCCTGTTTCACTTGACAGGGTAGTGGTACGGGTGGCCTGGAGGCTGCCTTGTAAACGGCTTCAGCAGTGCTCACGCTCCTTCTTTTAAAGAACTTTTTGCTTCAAGTTGCTCTGTGGCAGGCATCCCACTTGGGAGTTACTTACCTCAATGGACTACTTGTCCCATAATGCTTTTTTGGCTCACTTGAGACAGACTTCCTGTTTGTATAAATTTAATGAAATAAAAGTTGGACTTTGTGTAGCCCTATTGCCTGCCGCATTGTCTCTTTGATGATCCATGAGGAAGGGATGGTTCCCGAAACGCGTCGGATCAGCGCACAAGAGGGGGCGACGCTGAACATTGCTAGCCTGACAAGAGCCTTTATCCTATCTGCCTGTGAGTGCCGGCCACGTGGGTAACTCTTTGTTTCAGGAATGTGTGGCTCTCACCCGGCCACGGCATGGCACCGCTGCGAGATCCTTGCGGAACCGCTCCTGTTTCACTTGACAGGGTAGTGGTACGGGTGGCCTGGAGGCTGCCTTGTAAACTGCTTCAGCAGTGCTCATGCTCCTTCTTTTTAAAGAACTTTTTGCTTCAAGTTGCTCTGTGGCAGGCATCCCACTTGGGAGTTACTTACCTCAATGGACTACTTGTCCCATAATGCTTTTTTGGCTCACTTGAGACAGACTTCCTGTTTGTATAAATTTAATGAAATAAAAGTTGGACTTTGTGTAGCCCTATTGCCTGCCGCATTGTCTCTTTGATGATCCATGAGGAAGGGATGGTTCCCGAAACGCGTCGGATCAGCGCACAAGAGGGGGCGACGCTGAACATTGCTAGCCTGACAAGAGCTTTTATCCTATCTGCCTGTGAGTGCCGGCCACGTGGGTAACTCTTTGTTTCAGAAATGTGTGGCTCTCACCCGGCCACGGCATGGCACCGCTGCGAGATCCTTGCGGAACCGCTCCTGTTTCACTTGACAGGGTAGTGGTACGGGTGGCCTGGAGGCTGCCTTGTAAACGGCTTCAGCAGTGCTCACGCTCCTTCTTTTTAAAGAACTTTTTGCTTCAAGTTGCTCTGTGGCAGGCATCCCACTTGGGAGTTACTTACCTCAATGGACTACTTGTCCCATAATGCTTTTTTGGCTCACTTGAGACAGACTTCCTGTTTGTATAAATTGAATGAAATAAAAGTTGGACTTTGTGTAGCCCTATTGCCTGCCGCATTGTCTCTTTGATGATCCATGAGGAAGGGATGGTTCCCGAAACGCGTCGGATCAGCGCACAAGAGGGGGTGACGCTGAACATTGCTAGCCTGACAATAGCCTTTATCCTATCTGCCTGTGAGTGCCGGCCACGTGGGTAACTCTTTGTTTCAGAAATGTGTGGCTCTCACCCGGCCACGGCATGGCACCGCTGCGAGATCCTTGCGGAACCGCTCCTGTTTCACTTGACAGGGTAGTGGTACGGGTGGCCTGGAGGCTGCCTTGTAAACGGCTTCAGCAGTGCTCACGCTCCTTCTTTTTAAAGAACTTTTTGCTTCAAGTTGCTCTGTGGCAGGCATCCCACTTGGGAGTTACTTACCTCAATGGACTACTTGTCCCATAATGCTTTTTTGGCTCACTTGAGACAGACTTCCTGTTTGTATAAATTTAATGAAATAAAAGTTGGACTTTGTGTAGCCCTATTGCCTGCCGCATTGTCTCTTTGATGATCCATGAGGAAGGGATGGTTCCCGAAACGCGTCGGATCAGCGCACAAGAGGGGGCGACGCTGAACATTGCTAGCCTGACAAGAGCTTTTATCCTATCTGCCTGTGAGTGCCGGCCACGTGGGTAACTCTTTGTTTCAGAAATGTGTGGCTCTCACCCGGCCACGGCATGGCACCGCTGCGAGATCCTTGCGGAACCGCTCCTGTTTCACTTGACAGGGTAGTGGTACGGGTGGCCTGGAGGCTGCCTTGTAAACGGCTTCAGCAGTGCTCACGCTCCTTCTTTTTAAAGAACTTTTTGCTTCAAGTTGCTCTGTGGCAGGCATCCCACTTGGGAGTTACTTACCTCAATGGACTACTTGTCCCATAATGCTTTTTTGGCTCACTTGAGACAGACTTCCTGTTTGTATAAATTGAATGAAATAAAAGTTGGACTTTGTGTAGCCCTATTGCCTGCCGCATTGTCTCTTTGATGATCCATGAGGAAGGGATGGTTCCCGAAACGCGTCGGATCAGCGCACAAGAGGGGGTGACGCTGAACATTGCTAGCCTGACAATAGCCTTTATCCTATCTGCCTGTGAGTGCCGGCCACGTGGGTAACTCTTTGTTTCAGAAATGTGTGGCTCTCACCCGGCCACGGCATGGCACCGCTGCGAGATCCTTGCGGAACCGCTCCTGTTTCACTTGACAGGGTAGTGGTACGGGTGGCCTGGAGGCTGCCTTGTAAACGGCTTCAGCAGTGCTCACGCTCCTTCTTTTAAAGAACTTTTTGCTTCAAGTTGCTCTGTGGCAGGCATCCCACTTGGGAGTTACTTACCTCAATGGACTACTTGTCCCATAATGCTTTTTTGGCTCACTTGAGACAGACTTCCTGTTTGTATAAATTTAATGAAATAAAAGTTGGACTTTGTGTAGCCCTATTGCCTGCCGCATTGTCTCTTTGATGATCCATGAGGAAGGGATGGTTCCCGAAACGCGTCGGATCAGCGCACAAGAGGGGGCGACGCTGAACATTGCTAGCCTGACAAGAGCCTTTATCCTATCTGCCTGTGAGTGCCGGCCACGTGGGTAACTCTTTGTTTCAGAAATGTGTGGCTCTCACCCGGCCACGGCATGGCACCGCTGCGAGATCCTTGCGGAACCGCTCCTGTTTCACTTGACAGGGTAGTGGTACGGGTGGCCTGGAGGCTGCCTTGTAAACGGCTTCAGCAGTGCTCACGCTCCTTCTTTTTAAAGAACTTTTTGCTTCAAGTTGCTCTGTGGCAGGCATCCCACTTGGGAGTTACTTACCTCAATGGACTACTTGTCCCATAATGCTTTTTTGGCTCACTTGAGACAGACTTCCTGTTTGTATAAATGTAATGAAATAAAAGTTGGACTTTGTGTAGCCCTATTGCCTGCCGCATTGTCTCTTTGATGATCCATGAGGAAGGGATGGTTCCTGAAACGCGTAGGATCAGCGCACAAGAGGGGGCGACGCTGAACATTGCTAGCCTGACAAGAGCCTTTATCCTATCTGCCTGTGAGTGCCGGCCACGTGGGTAACTCTTTGTTTCAGAAATGTGTGGCTCTCACCCGGCCACGGCATGGCACCGCTGCGAGATCCTTGCGGAACCGCTCCTGTTTCACTTGACAGGGTAGTGGTACGGGTGGCCTGGAGGCTGCCTTGTAAACGGCTTCAGCAGTGCTCACGCTCCTTCTTTTTAAAGAACTTTTTGCTTCAAGTTGCTCTGTGGCAGGCATCCCACTTGGGAGTTACTTACCTCAATGGACTACTTGTCCCATAATGCTTTTTTGGCTCACTTGAGACAGACTTCCTGTTTGTATAAATTTAATGAAATAAAAGTTGGACTTTGTGTAGCCCTATTGCCTGCCGCATTGTCTCTTTGATGATCCATGAGGAAGGGATGGTTCCCGAAATGAGTCGGATCAGCGCACAAGAGGGGGCGACGCTGAACATTGCTAGCCTGACAAGAGCCTTTATCCTATCTGCCTGTGAGTGCCGGCCACGTGGGTAACTCTTTGTTTCAGAAATGTGTGGCTCTCACCCGGCCACGGCATGGCACCGCTGCGAGATCCTTGCGGAACCACTCCTGTTTCACTTGACAGGGTAGTGGTACGGGTGGCCTGGAGGCTGCCTTGTAAACGGCTTCAGCAGTGCTCACGCTCCTTCTTTTTAAAGAACTTTTTGCTTCAAGCTGCTCTGTGGCAGGCATCCCACTTGGGAGTTACTTACCTCAATGGACTACTTGTCCCATAATGCTTTTTTGGCTCACTTGAGACAGACTTCCTGTTTGTATAAATGTAATGAAATAAAAGTTGGACTTTGTGTAGCCCTATTGCCTGCCGCATTGTCTCTTTGATGATCCATGAGGAAGGGATGGTTCCCGAAACGCGTCGGATCAGCGCACAAGAGGGGGCGACGCTGAACATTGCTAGCCTGACAAGAGCCTTTATCCTATCTGCCTGTGAGTGCCGGCCACGTGGGTAACTCTTTGTTTCAGAAATGTGTGGCTCTCACCCGGCCACGGCATGGCACCGCTGCGAGATCCTTGCGTAACCGCTCCTGTTTCACTTGACAGGGTAGTGGTACGGGTGGCCTGGAGACTGCCTTGTAAACGGCTTCAGCAGTGCTCACGCTCCTTCTTTTTAAAGAACTTTTTGCTTCAAGTTGCTCTGTGGCAGGCATCCCACTTGGGAGTTACTTACCTCAATGGACTACTTGTCCCATAATGCTTTTTTGGCTCACTTGAGACAGACTTCCTGTTTGTATAAATTTAATGAAATAAAAGTTGGACTTTGTGTAGCCCTATTGCCTGCCGCATTGTCTCTTTGATGATCCATGAGGAAGGGATGGTTCCCGAAACGCGTCGGATCAGCGCACAAGAGGGGGCGACGCTGAACATTGCTAGCCTGACAAGAGCCTTTATCCTATCTGCCTGTGAGTGCCGGCCACGTGGGTAACTCTTTGTTTCAGAAATGTGTGGCTCTCACCCGGCCACGGCATGGCACCGCTGCGAGATCCTTGCGGAACCGCTCCTGTTTCACTTGACAGGGTAGTGGTACGGGTGGCCTGGAGGCTGCCTTGTAAACGGCTTCAGCAGTGCTCACGCTCCTTCTTTTTAAAGAACTTTTGCTTCAAGTTGCTCTGTGGCAGGCATCCCACTTGGGAGTTACTTACCTCAATGGACTACTTGTCCCATAATGCTTTTTTGGCTCACTTGAGACAGACTTCCTGTTTGTATAAATTTAATGAAATAAAAGTTGGACTTTGTGTAGCCCTATTGCCTGCCGCATTGTCTCTTTGATGATCCATGAGGAAGGGATGGTTCCCGAAACGCGTCGGATCAGCGCACAAGAGGGGGCGACGCTGAACATTGCTAGCCTGACAAGAGCCTTTATCCTATCTGCCTGTGAGTGCCGGCCACGTGGGTAACTCTTTGTTTCAGAAATGTGTGGCTCTCACCCGGCCACGGCATGGCACCGCTGCGAGATCCTTGCGGAACCGCTCCTGTTTCACTTGACAGGGTAGTGGTACGGGTGGCCTGGAGACTGCCTTGTAAACGGCTTCAGCAGTGCTCACGCTCCTTCTTTTTAAAGAACTTTTTGCTTCAAGTTGCTCTGTGGCAGGCATCCCACTTGGGAGTTACTTACCTCAATGGACTACTTGTCCCATAATGCTTTTTTGGCTCACTTGAGACAGACTTCCTGTTTGTATAAATTTAATGAAATAAAAGTTGGACTTTGTGTAGCCCTATTGCCTGCCGCATTGTCTCTTTGATGATCCATGAGGAAGGGATGGTTCCCGAAACGCGTCGGATCAGCGCACAAGAGGGGGCGACGCTGAACATTGCTAGCCTGACAAGAGCCTTTATCCTATCTGCCTGTGAGTGCCGGCCACGTGGGTAACTCTTTGTTTCAGAAATGTGTGGCTCTCACCCGGCCACGGCATGGCACCGCTGCGAGATCCTTGCGGAACCGCTCCTGTTTCACTTGACAGGGTAGTGGTACGGGTGGCCTGGAGGCTGCCTTGTAAACGGCTTCAGCAGTGCTCACGCTCCTTCTTTTTAAAGAACTTTTTGCTTCAAGTTGCTCTGTGGCAGGCATCCCACTTGGGAGTTACTTACCTCAATGGACTACTTGTCCCATAATGCTTTTTTGGCTCACTTGAGACAGACTTCCTGTTTGTATAAATTTAATGAAATAAAAGTTGGACTTTGTGTAGCCCTATTGCCTGCCGCATTGTCTCTTTGATGATCCATGAGGAAGGGATGGTTCCCGAAACGCGTCGGATCAGCGCACAAGAGGGGGCGACGCTGAACATTGCTAGCCTGACAAGAGCCTTTATCCTATCTGCCTGTGAGTGCCGGCCACGTGGGTAACTCTTTGTTTCAGAAATGTGTGGCTCTCACCCGGCCACGGCATGGCACCGCTGCGAGATCCTTGCGGAACCGCTCCTGTTTCACTTGACAGGGTAGTGGTACGGGTGGCCTGGAGACTGCCTTGTAAACGGCTTCAGCAGTGCTCACGCTCCTTCTTTTTAAAGAACTTTTTGCTTCAAGTTGCTCTGTGGCAGGCATCCCACTTGGGAGTTACTTACCTCAATGGACTACTTGTCCCATAATGCTTTTTTGGCTCACTTGAGACAGACTTCCTGTTTGTATAAATTTAATGAAATAAAAGTTGGACTTTGTGTAGCCCTATTGCCTGCCGCATTGTCTCTTTGATGATCCATGAGGAAGGGATGGTTCCCGAAACGCGTCGGATCAGCGCACAAGAGGGGGCGACGCTGAACATTGCTAGCCTGACAAGAGCCTTTATCCTATCTGCCTGTGAGTGCCGGCCACGTGGGTAACTCTTTGTTTCAGAAATGTGTGGCTCTCACCCGGCCACGGCATGGCACCGCTGCGAGATCCTTGCGGAACCGCTCCTGTTTCACTTGACAGGGTAGTGGTACGGGTGGCCTGGAGGCTGCCTTGTAAACGGCTTCAGCAGTGCTCACGCTCCTTCTTTTTAAAGAACTTTTTGCTTCAAGTTGCTCTGTGGCAGGCATCCCACTTGGGAGTTACTTACCTCAATGGACTACTTGTCCCATAATGCTTTTTTGGCTCACTTGAGACAGACTTCCTGTTTGTATAAATTTAATGAAATAAAAGTTGGACTTTGTGTAGCCCTATTGCCTGCCGCATTGTCTCTTTGATGATCCATGAGGAAGGGATGGTTCCCGAAACGCGTCGGATCAGCGCACAAGAGGGGGCGACGCTGAACATTGCTAGCCTGACAAGAGCCTTTATCCTATCTGCCTGTGAGTGCCGGCCACGTGGGTAACTCTTTGTTTCAGAAATGTGTGGCTCTCACCCGGCCACGGCATGGCACCGTTGCGAGATCCTTGCGGAACCGCTCCTGTTTCACTTGACAGGGTAGTGGTACGGGTGGCCTGGAGGCTGCCTTGTAAACTGCTTCAGCAGTGCTCATGCTCCTTCTTTTTAAAGAACTTTTGCTTCAAGTTGCTCTGTGGCAGGCATCCCACTTGGGAGTTACTTACCTCAATGGACTACTTGTCCCATAATGCTTTTTTGGCTCACTTGAGACAGACTTCCTGTTTGTATAAATTTAATGAAATAAAAGTTGGACTTTGTGTAGCCCTATTGCCTGCCGCATTGTCTCTTTGATGATCCATGAGGAAGGGATGGTTCCCGAAACGCGTCGGATCAGCGCACAAGAGGGGGCGACGCTGAACATTGCTAGCCTGACAAGAGCCTTTATCCTATCTGCCTGTGAGTGCCGGCC
The DNA here is from genome assembly GCA_963921515.1 of Calotriton arnoldi. Lineage (NCBI taxonomy): Eukaryota > Metazoa > Chordata > Amphibia > Caudata > Salamandridae > Calotriton > Calotriton arnoldi. The sequence goes on from CAWUFW010002217.1 coordinate 332,608, forward strand.
ACGTGGGTAACTCTTTGTTTCAGAAATGTGTGGCTCTCACCCGGCCACGGCATGGCACCGCTGCGAGATCCTTGCGGAACCGCTCCTGTTTCACTTGACAGGGTAGTGGTACGGGTGGCCTGGAGGCTGCCTTGTCAACGGCTTCAGCAGTGCTCACGCTCCTTCTTTTTAAAGAACTTTTTGCTTCAAGTTGCTCTGTGGCAGGCATCCCACTTGGGAGTTACTTACCTCAATGGACTACTTGTCCCATAATGCTTTTTTGGCTCACTTGAGACAGACTTCCTGTTTGTATAAATTGAATGAAATAAAAGTTGGACTTTGTGTAGCCCTATTGCCTGCCGCATTGTCTCTTTGATGATCCATGAGGAAGGGATGGTTCCCGAAACGCGTCGGATCAGCGCACAAGAGGGGGTGACGCTGAACATTGCTAGCCTGACAAGAGCCTTTATCCTATCTGCCTGTGAGTGCCGGCCACGTGGGTAACTCTTTGTTTCAGAAATGTGTGGCTCTCACCCAGCCACGGCATGGCACCGCTGCGAGATCCTTGCGGAACCGCTCCTGTTTCACTTGACAGGGTAGTGGTACGGGTGGCCTGGAGGCTGCCTTGTAAATGGCTTCAGCAGTGCTCACGCTCCTTCTTTTTAAAGAACTTTTGCTTCAAGTTGCTCTGTGGCAGGCATCCCACTTGGGAGTTACTTACCTCAATGGACTGCTTGTCCCATAATGCTTTTTTGGCTCACTTGAGACAGACTTCCTGTTTGTATAAATTTAATGAAATAAAAGTTGGACTTTGTGTAGCCCTATTGCCTGCCGCATTGTCTCTTTGATGATCCATGAGGAAGGGAGGGTTCCCGAAACGCGTCGGATCAGCGCACAAGAGGGGGCGACGCTGAACATTGCTAGCCTGACAAGAGCCTTTATCCTATCTGCCTGTGAGTGCCGGCCACGTGGGTAACTCTTTGTTTCAGAAATGTGTGGCTCTCACCCGGCCACGGCATGGCACCGCTGCGAGATCCTTGCGGAACCGCTCCTGTTTCACTTGACAGGGTAGTGGTACGGGTGGCCTGGAGGCTGCCTTGTAAACGGCTTCAGCAGTGCTCACGCTCCTTCTTTTTAAAGAACTTTTTGCTTCAAGTTGCTCTGTGGCAGGCATCCCACTTGGGAGTTACTTACCTCAATGGACTACTTGTCCCATAATGCTTTTTTGGCTCACTTGAGACAGACTTCCTGTTTGTATAAATTTAATGAAATAAAAGTTGGACTTTGTGTAGCCCTATTGCCTGCCGCATTGTCTCTTTGATGATCCATGAGGAAGGGATGGTTCCCGAAACGCGTCGGATCAGCGCACAAGAGGGGGCGACGCTGAACATTGCTAGCCTGACAAGAGCCTTTATCCTATCTGCCTGTGAGTGCCGGCCACGTGGGTAACTCTTTGTTTCAGAAATGTGTGGCTCTCACCCGGCCACGGCATGGCACCGCTGCGAGATCCTTGCGGAACCGCTCCTGTTTCACTTGACAGGGTAGTGGTACGGGTGGCCTGGAGGCTGCCTTGTAAACGGCTTCAGCAGTGCTCACGCTCCTTCTTTTTAAAGAACTTTTGCTTCAAGTTGCTCTGTGGCAGGCATCCCACTTGGGAGTTACTTACCTCAATGGACTACTTGTCCCATAATGCTTTTTTGGCTCACTTGAGACAGACTTCCTGTTTGTATAAATTGAATGAAATAAAAGTTGGACTTTGTGTAGCCCTATTGCCTGCCGCATTGTCTCTTTGATGATCCATGAGGAAGGGATGGTTCCCGAAACGCGTCGGATCAGCGCACAAGAGGGGGTGACGCTGAACATTGCTAGCCTGACAAGAGCCTTTATCCTATCTGCCTGTGAGTGCCGGCCACGTGGGTAACTCTTTGTTTCAGAAATGTGTGGCTCTCACCCAGCCACGGCATGGCACCGCTGCGAGATCCTTGCGGAACCGCTCCTGTTTCACTTGACAGGGTAGTGGTACGGGTGGCCTGGAGGCTGCCTTGTAAACGGCTTCAGCAGTGCTCACGCTCCTTCTTTTTAAAGAACTTTTGCTTCAAGTTGCTCTGTGGCAGGCATCCCACTTGGGAGTTACTTACCTCAATGGACTGCTTGTCCCATAATGCTTTTTTGGCTCACTTGAGACAGACTTCCTGTTTGTATAAATTTAATGAAATAAAAGTTGGACTTTGTGTAGCCCTATTGCCTGCCGCATTGTCTCTTTGATGATCCATGAGGAAGGGAGGGTTCCCGAAACGCGTCGGATCAGCGCACAAGAGGGGGCGACGCTGAACATTGCTAGCCTGACAAGAGCCTTTATCCTATCTGCCTGTGAGTGCCGGCCACGTGGGTAACTCTTTGTTTCAGAAATGTGTGGCTCTCACCCGGCCACGGCATGGCACCGCTGCGAGATCCTTGCGGAACCGCTCCTGTTTCACTTGACAGGGTAGTGGTACGGGTGGCCTGGAGGCTGCCTTGTAAACGGCTTCAGCAGTGCTCACGCTCCTTCTTTTTAAAGAACTTTTTGCTTCAAGTTGCTCTGTGGCAGGCATCCCACTTGGGAGTTACTTACCTCAATGGACTACTTGTCCCATAATGCTTTTTTGGCTCACTTGAGACAGACTTCCTGTTTGTATAAATTTAATGAAATAAAAGTTGGACTTTGTGTAGCCCTATTGCCTGCCGCATTGTCTCTTTGATGATCCATGAGGAAGGGATGGTTCCCGAAACGCGTCGGATCAGCGCACAAGAGGGGGCGACGCTGAACATTGCTAGCCTGACAAGAGCCTTTATCCTATCTGCCTGTGAGTGCCGGCCACGTGGGTAACTCTTTGTTTCAGAAATGTGTGGCTCTCACCCGGCCACGGCATGGCACCGCTGCGAGATCCTTGCGGAACCGCTCCTGTTTCACTTGACAGGGTAGTGGTATGGGTGGCCTGGAGGCTGCCTTGTAAACGGCTTCAGCAGTGCTCACGCTCCTTCTTTTTAAAGAACTTTTGCTTCAAGTTGCTCTGTGGCAGGCATCCCACTTGGGAGTTACTTACCTCAATGGACTACTTGTCCCATAATGCTTTTTTGGCTCACTTGAGACAGACTTCCTGTTTGTATAAATTTAATGAAATAAAAGTTGGACTTTGTGTAGCCCTATTGCCTGCCGCATTGTCTCTTTGATGATCCATGAGGAAGGGATGGTTCCCGAAACGCGTCGGATCAGCGCACAAGAGGGGGCGACGCTGAACATTGCTAGCCTGACAAGAGCCTTTATCCTATCTGCCTGTGAGTGCCGGCCACGTGGGTAACTCTTTGTTTCAGAAATGTGTGGCTCTCACCCGGCCACGGCATGGCACCGCTGCGAGATCCTTGCGGAACCGCTCCTGTTTCACTTGACAGGGTAGTGGTACGGGTGGCCTGGAGGCTGCCTTGTAAACGGCTTCAGCAGTGCTCACGCTCCTTCTTTTTAAAGAACTTTTGCTTCAAGTTGCTCTGTGGCAGGCATCCCACTTGGGAGTTACTTACCTCAATGGACTACTTGTCCCATAATGCTTTTTTGGCTCACTTGAGACAGACTTCCTGTTTGTATAAATTTAATGAAATAAAAGTTGGACTTTGTGTAGCCCTATTGCCTGCCGCATTGTCTCTTTGATGATCCATGAGGAAGGGATGGTTCCCGAAACGCGTCGGATCAGCGCACAAGAGGGGGCGACGCTGAACATTGCTAGCCTGACAAGAGCCTTTATCCTATCTGCCTGTGAGTGCCGGCCACGTGGGTAACTCTTTGTTTCAGAAATGTGTGGCTCTCACCCGGCCACGGCATGGCACCGCTGCGAGATCCTTGCGGAACCGCTCCTGTTTCACTTGACAGGGTAGTGGTACGGGTGGCCTGGAGGCTGCCTTGTAAACGGCTTCAGCAGTGCTCACGCTCCTTCTTTTTAAAGAACTTTTTGCTTCAAGTTGCTCTGTGACAGGCATCCCACTTGGGAGTTACTTACCTCAATGGACTACTTGTCCCATAATGCTTTTTTGGCTCACTTGAGACAGACTTCCTGTTTGTATAAATGTAATGAAATAAAAGTTGGACTTTGTGTAGCCCTATTGCCTGCCGCATTGTCTCTTTGATGATCCATGAGGAAGGGATGGTTCCCGAAACGCGTCGGATCAGCGCACAAGAGGGGGCGACGCTGAACATTGCTAGCCTGACAAGAGCCTTTATCCTATCTGCCTGTGAGTGCCGGCCACGTGGGTAACTCTTTGTTTCAGAAATGTGTGGCTCTCACCCGGCCACGGCATGGCACCGCTGCGAGATCCTTGCGGAACCGCTCCTGTTTCACTTGACAGGGTAGTGGTACGGGTGGCCTGGAGGCTGCCTTGTAAACGGCCTCAGCAGTGCTCACGCTCCTTCTTTTTAAAGAACTTTTTGCTTCAAGTTGCTCTGTGGCAGGCATCCCACTTGGGAGTTACTTACCTCAATGGACTACTTGTCCCATAATGCTTTTTTGGCTCACTTGAGACAGACTTCCTGTTTGTATAAATTTAATGAAATAAAAGTTGGACTTTGTGTAGCCCTATTGCCTGCCGCATTGTCTCTTTGATGATCCATGAGGAAGGGATGGTTCCCGAAACGCGTCGGATCAGCGCACAAGAGGGGGCGACGCTGAACATTGCTAGCCTGACAAGAGCCTTTATCCTATCTGCCTGTGAGTGCCGGCCACGTGGGTAACTCTTTGTTTCATATATATATATATATATATATATATATATATATATATATATATATATAGGCCAAGGTGTATTGAAGAATGAGTGGGTGTATGACTGTCTGAATGGATGATTTAGTGGGTGCGTGACTGACTGTATAAGTGAGTGATTAAACGTGTCTTACTGAATGCATGGGTTAGTGACTAAATTGTGTGAATGTCTGTATCAGTCTGTCAGTTGGTGTGTAAGCGGCTGCATGGGTTGGTGAGTAGCTACATGAGTGTCTAAATGGGTTATTGATTGGTTGTCTGAGTATCTGTATGTGTGCCTGAGTGTCTGTGTGGGTGGGTGGGGGGTATGTGTCTGTGCATAGATGTGTGAGTGGGTGATTCACTGGTTTTGTGGGTTCAAGTGTGCATCTGTGAAGGGTTGTATGGGTGGGTGAGTGTGTGTATGGGTGTGTTGGTGACTGAATGGATGTCTCAGTGGTACATGTGTGAATAACTACATATGTGAAAGGCAGTATATGTGAGTGTTAGACTATATAAATGACTATATGTGAAAGTGAGTGATTGTGAGAGTGGCTGTATGGATGAGTGTGTGCTTGTGTCAGTGATTGTATAAGAGAGTAAGTATGTGTTAGTATCTGTATGAATAAGTGAGGTGGTGTGTGTATAACTGTATAGGTGAGTAAATGGGAGTGTGATTGATTCTTTGCATGACTGACTAGGTGTGTGAGTAACTCTATGGGTGAGTGGCAGTGTGTGAGTATCTGTATAGGTGTATGAGTGCATATATCAGTGGCTATATTGATGAGTGACTGCGTGTATGAGTGACTGTATGGGTGAGTGGATGTGTGTGTAGACCTATGAATCAGTGAGTGGGTATGTACTAACTGGTATTGCTGTGTCTATGGTTTTGAGAATGGTAGTCTGTATTGTAGAGGGGGTGTATCAAAGGTTATATTAGGGTGTGAGGAGGTGCATCAGATGATCACGTGGATGATGTCATCAGTGATGTAATTTGAGATGTCATCAGTGATGTCACTGACCATGTCATGAGTGATGCAATATGTGACGTCATCAGCAGTGCATTGTGGGGCGCGAGTTATAGTTAGCTCAACTAACTATAACAGCCACATTTCTCTGGTTTTGTATGAGTGAAATGTCCAACTATCTTTATCGTCCCTGAAACCTGTGTTTTTTTCAGTGAATTTCTAAGGTTTTTTAAATGCTAATTTCTAACTATAACGTCCCTGAAACCTATGGTTTTTTCAGTGAATATATATATATATATATATATATATATATATATTATCTACTGGCGGTCGCCAGTAGATAGTTATAGATAGGACCTTTATCCATAGGAAATCCGCAACATTCTATTTGAAATAACTCTTGCGCCGGTTGACGAATCTTCGCGAAAGCTTCCAACTTGCTGGGGCGCTCCGCTACGCTCCTACCCTGAAAGTCTCGGGTTGATTCGTCAAGCGGGGGCCGAGAAAAAAGGGGGGTCCCAAAACGCGTTTTCTCCGTTTTCTCCATGTTAATTCCCATAGGAAATTTTAGCCACGGCTACAGCCCGAACTGCTGAACGGAATTACACCAAATTTTGCAAAAAGGTAGTGCTTGGTTCAGAAAGCGACCTTTTTTTTTAAATGGTGTAAATCCGTTCAGTAGTTGCTGAGAAAATCCAAAATAAAAGTTTCGATATTTAGAGGCACGGAGGATCCGCGCACCCTCCCGACCACGAGCTGCATGCTAATTGGCTGTCAACACTCCAAATCAGGAAGTGTTGGCAGCCATCTTGTTCCTCGGTAGAACCGAGGAACAAGAAAGCAGTAAAAAAAGTGCGCAATACGCAAAAAGGGGGCACGGTAGAAACCCCCTGACCCCCTAGGCCTGCTCAGGGGGTCCTACAAGGACACCCAGGGCAGAAATTTTTTTTTTTTTTTTTTTAAATCGGCAGGATGCGCTTACGGTGCGCGGATCCTGCCGATAAAAAAAAAATGAAGCGCGGTCTCCCGCGCTTCCTTGGTAATTGGCCCCCGGGTAGGCCAAGTCCCGGGGGCATGGGAGGGTTAAGTTTTATGATGTGGGGGCCTCTGAGGCCTCCCAAGCCCCGGGACCGCCACCCCGGGGCTTTAATAAAAATGATGCGGGAGGGCTCTCGCCCTCCCGCAGCCCCGGGACCGCCACCCCCAGGGCTTCTTTTATTTTTTAAAATAACCTATGTGGGGGGGCTTGAGCCCCCCCACACGCCCCAGGGACCGCCACCTCCCCCGGGGCACTAAATATTTTAATGTGGGGGTCCGTTACAGACCCCCAGAGCCCCGGGGACCACCACCGTTGCAGAGAGGTGCAAAAAGGGGCGTGGCCTCTGAACACCTCTCTGCAACGCAGCTCTCTGGCGCATACTGGAGGTACCTGGTGGGCTAGTTGGCCCCTAGGGACCCTCGGGATTGAGGAGGAATTAATTCTCCAACTTAAAACGCGCCACAGGGCGTGTTTGCAGACATGTCACCTCAGGCCCCACCCCCTTCCTTCACCATTGTGCAAATATTCCTCTAAAATCAGCCGAACTACGAATTCCGATTTACTCTCCTGTTATCAGGAGAGAACCCAGTGCTGCATCTTTTAGCCCAGCACTGACCCTGAAAAGTAATTCTAACCGTACTTACCAGTAACTTGAATTTCCTTCCATAGGCTAACATTGACTGGTTTCACTTGGAAATTCTTCTAAGTGTGGAGTTTTGGAACTTTATAATATTCCTCTAAAATCAGCCGAACTACGAATTCTGATTTACTCACCTGTTATCAGGAGAGAACCCAGTGCTGCATCTTTTAGCCCAGCACTGACCCTGAAAAGTAATTCTAACCGTACTTACCAGTAACTTGTATTTCCTTCCATAGGAATCCATTGTCTGGTTTTCAGCAGAAAAGTTTCAAAGTGTCGATTTTCACAAACTAGAAATATTCCTTAAAAATCGCCTGTATGACTTAAACGCATTCTTTCAACTGTTTACAGGAGATGCACCAGTGCTGGATCCAGGATCCACCACTGAGTAAGAAAAAGTAACGATAACACTACTTACCTGCTAAGTGAATTTCCTGCCATAGGATAACGTTGGTGATTCTATGTGAAAAAGTTTCTAAGTGTCAACTTTTAAAATACAATAATATTCCTTAACAATCAGTACTGTAACCAAAACGCTTTTACTCAACTGTTTACAGGAGATGTCCCAGGACTGAATCTAGGATCCAGTCCTGTGGTTAGAAAAGTAATCCATAAAGTAACTAATTGCATTTAACTAGAAATTCACATTGAGCTCAATGTTGCATTGTGTTTGAAATTGTGTTGCCCATTGCAACAACTGTAACTACTGTACTTAAAAGTCTATTGCCTATTTGCAAAGAATTTAAACTAAAGTAATTCATTCTGAGAAAGTATATTTTGTAATGTAATGTATAATGTAATTACAATGTAATTTAAAAATAAATAGTTTAAAAAATGTAGTAAATCAGTATCAAAAAATAAAGATAACAATTAATACATTTAAAAATTGTCATTTACAAAACCTTGGAAATTCACTGAAAAAAACCATAGGTTTCAGACATGTTATAGTTAGTAATTAGCATTTAAAAACCTTTGAAATTCACTGAAAAACCATAGGTTTCAGGCACGTTATAGTTAGAAATTAGCATTTAAAAAACCTTTGAAATTCACTGAAAAACCATAGGTTTCAGGCACGTTATAGTTAGAAATTAGCATTTAAAAAACCTTTGAAATTCACTGAAAAACCATAGGTTTCAGACACGTTATAGTTAGAAATTAGCATTTAAAAAATCTTTGAAATTCACTGAAAAACCATAGGTTTCAGGCACGTTATAGTTAGAAATTAGCATTTAAAAAACCTTTGAAATTCACTGAAAAAACCATAGGTTTCAGACACGTTATAGTTAGAAATTTGCATTTAAAAAACCTTTGAAATTCACTGAAAAAACCATAGGTTTTAGGGACAGTTATAGTTAGTTGTACATTGCACTCATACAAAACCCGTGAAATTCCCCCGTTATAGTTAGTTCAGCTAACTATAACTCGCGCCCGCAATGCACTGCTGATGACGTCACATATTACATCACTCATGACATGGTCAGTGACATCACTAATGACATCACTGATGACATCTCAAATGACATCACTGATGACATCATCCATGTGATAATTTCATGCATCTTCTCACACCCTAATATAACTTTTGATACACCCAATGTAAATTACAGACTGCCATTCTCAAAACCATAGACACTCCAACACCAATAACTACATACCCACTCACTGATTCTTAGGTCTACACACACATCCACTCACTCACCCGTACAGTCACTCATACTTACGGTCACTCAGTACAGGACTATCATATGCACTCATACACCTACATAGACACTCACACACCGCCACTCATCCATAGAGGTACTCACACACCTAGTCAGTCATGCAAATAATTAATCACACTGCCATTTACTCACCTATACAGTTATACACACACCAGCTCACTTACTCATACAAATACTAGCACATTCTTACGCTCTTATACAATCACTGATACAAGCACACACTCATCCATGCAGCCACTCTCACAATCACACACTCTCACTTATAGCCATTTATATACTCCAACACACATATATACTGCCTTTCACATATGTAGTTACTCACACATGTACCACTGAGATATACATTCACTCACTAACACACCCATACACACACTCCCCCACCCATACAGTCCATCACAGATGCACTCTTGAAACCATGCACCCAGTGAATCACCCACTGATACATCTATGTGCAGTCACACACACCCCATCCACACAAACACTCAGGCACCCATACAGATACTCAGACAACCAATCAATAACTCATAGACACTCATGTAGCTATTTACAAACCCATGCAGCCACTTACACACCAACAGACAGACGGATAAAGACATTCACACACTTTAGTCACTAACCCATGCATTTAGTAAGATACGTTTAATCACTCACTTATAGAGTCAGTCACGCACCTACTAAATCATCCATCCAGACACTTATACACCCACTCATTATTCAATACACCTTGGCATATATATTAAACATATTTAAACTTTATAGAAACACACAGTCACTGCATGATGTCATCAGTGATGTCATTTGAGATGTCATCAGTGATGTCATCAGTGATGTCACTGACCATGTCATGAGTGATGTAATATGTGACGTCATCAGCAGTGCATTGCGGGCGCGAGTTATAGTTAGCTGAACTAACTATAACGGGGAATTTCACGGGTTTTGTACGAGTGCAATGTACAACTAACTATAACTGTCCCTAAAACCTATGGTTTTTTCAGTGAATTTCAAAGGTTTTTTAAATGCAAATTTCTAACTATAACGTGTCTGAAACCTATGGTTTTTTCAGTGAATTTCAAAGGTTTTTTAAATGCTAATTTCTAACTATAACGTGCCTGAAACCTATGGTTTTTCAGTGAATATATATATATATATATATATATATATATATATATATATATATATTCCTTTAAAAAACAAAGGTTGCAGGGATGTTATAGTTAGGCTCGGATTCCACCTGTATGTAACCATAGAAATTCAGCAGTTATAGTGTCCTGAGCTAACTATAACTTACACCCCCACAATGCACTGCTCACGACCTCACATATAACATCACTCATGACATGGTCGTTGACATCACTGATGACATCTCAAATGACATAAATGCACACATCATCCTGTGACTCTGAATGTTTTCTAAATGTTTTTGAGTGTTAAAGATGTATAGTAAGATAGTACAAATGTTAAATTGGTAAACCTTGTGTACTACTAATGAGTGATACTATCTGTAACACATACTTTGTAAGTGGCTGTGTGACTGTGTGTATCCATGTGTCAGTAGGTGTCTGAGTGGCTCTATGCGTGTGAGAGTGGTTGTATGGGTGAGTGAGTAGCTGCATTGGTGTGTGAGTGGGTGTGTGAGTGGCTGTATGAGTGAGTGAGTGACTGTGTGTGGCTGTGAGGGTGAGTTAGTGGGTTTTGTAAGAGTGAAATCTGAGTCTAACGTTTATGTACCTGTAATATTTGGTATCTTCAGTAAATTTCTATGTTTTTTAAAATTATATTTCCTAACTATAATGTCCCAGTAACCTTTGGTTGTTTTCAGTGAATTTCTAAGTTTTTTTATTGTATTTCCTAACTATAACATCCCTGTAACCTTTGTTTTTGTTCAGTGAATTTCTGCATTTTTTAAATTTTTATTTCCTACCTGTAACCTGTAAACTTTGAGAATGGGTATGTAAGTGGCTGTATGGGTCGGTGATTGGATGTGTGTGTGACTGTATGAGTCTGTGAGTGGATGTGTGAGTGGTTGAATTGGTCTGTTTGTGGGTGTGTGAGTGCCTGTGTGGATCTGTGTGTGTGGGTGTGTGAGTGCGTGTGTGGGTCCATGACTGGGTCTGTGAGTGGTGCTATGGGTCTGTGAGTGGGTATGTGAGTGCCTGTGTGTGTCTGTGAGTGGGTGTGAGTGGTGCTATGGGTCTGTAAGTGGGCGTGTGAGTGCCTTTGTGGGTCTGGGAGTGGGTGTGTGAGTGCCTATATGGGTCTGTGACTGGGTTGTGAGTGGTGTTTTGGGTCTATGAGTGGGTGTGTGAGTGGCTGTATGGTTCTGTGAGTGGGTGTGTGAGTGCCTGTGTATGTCTGTGAGTGGGTTTGTGAGTGGCACTATGGGTCTGTGAGTGGGTGTGTGTGTGGCTTTGTGGGTTTGTGAGTGGGTGTGTGACTACCTGTGTATGTCTGAGAGTAGGTGTGTGAGGGATACTATGGATTTTGGTCATTTGCATACTTAGGGTATTTAAAAGGGAGAACCATGGACTCTGCTCTCACCAGGAGACATCAAGAAAGAAACCACTCTTCACTGTCATTACAGATTAGATTGCACTCCATTAAGGATTTCAGATTGTTTTTCAACATAGAGTACGAGAGGAAACACATTTGAATTGCTTTCACCAAGCCCAAGAAGTTATGAGCATTTGTGCTTTACTGAAGTGGACCTTCAACTGGTGCACCTGCTATGTTTATATGTGTAAGTGCTTCTTGATGAAGTTTAATTTCTGTGAAATGCGTACTTGGGCCAGACTGAAGCCTAATTTTCCCCCCAGTTTTGTCGAAAGTGTCTACTCAACTGGAGTACTTTCATCTGGTTAATTTGTAAGTGCTACCTCGTTGAGTAAATGTCTTGTGCATATTCTGCACTACAGCTGTGTAAAGGACAATGGGGTAATGTTTCCAGTGATCTTGTGTGCATGTCATTTTGGTAATGTGTTTGTTTCTTGAGCATTTCCATCCATAAATCTGTGAGAACGTGACACCTCGTCAAGAGAAGACAACAAGACTACAAAGAGGTTATTCTCCACCAAACAGGGGTACTTCCCCTTAACTAAATGAAGTAAGTGCTTCTTTGTTTGGTGGGGATGTTGCCATATTCCTCTGCATCAATAACGTGTCACCAAAATCAGCTGCAATTGTGCTTGTGGACCTTGTGTTAAACTGTTTATCAGCACGGGAAAAAGAGGGAAGACCTTTACATACTATTAATGAAAATGGGGAGGGGTCCATGTACCCCCCCACCTGGGCTGATTTCATCCCCGCGGATCCCATCCCCCAGAGCCCGGCCTTGTTATGCTGGGTGCCCTGGAGCCTACCCAGAGCTCCCAGTCTGCACCGTCGGGGACCATCGGGGGGATCCTGAATGCCCCTGCGGTGTCTGCTGAATCCTTGCCTCCAGCAGGAGCTGGCATTGCTCCCACATACAGGGAGCTGCTAAACATGCTGTGCTCCCTCTGTGTGTTAGCAATAGTTGCGTCTGTTTACCTGACTGCATGACGACGGGCAGGGAAACAGACGAAAACTCTGCTACCGGCAAGTGGGAGCGGTTTGACAGCTCCTGCTTCCTGGGAGCAGAGTTACTGTTTGTTCTGACTTGGCGGGAGCTGTCAGTGCTCCCGCCAAGTCACAGCAAACAGCTATGTCACGTGAATGGGCACCTCAGGACATAGGGAGCCGACCCTTGGGGTGGAATTCCTCAGGGCCATTAAATGCTCCAGGCGGGGGGTCATGCGACCCTTGATAAAAACAATCAATGGTTAGGCTAGCCCTGCTGTGTTACAAGCCTTTGATGCAGCCAAGGTCATTGAAAAGGTCGTCAACACCCAGATAGCAAACTTCATCTAAGGCAACAACATCCTGGATGTCTCCCAATCCGAATTCTGCAGCAACCACAGCACCGAGACCGCCCTACTCACCGCTACGACGATATCCGCTCCCTCCTTGACTAGGGCCAAACTGCAGCCCTCATCCTCCGGGACCTCTTGGCTGTCTTCAACACCGTCTCCCAACTGCACACTAACCAGCATCCACATAAAGGCCCTGGATATGCTCATTTCTCACCGGCAGAACTCAGCGAGTCAGACTCTCGCCCTACCTCTTGGAACCGACAGAGACCAACTGTGGAGTGCCCCAGTGATCCTCCCTCAGGACCACCCTCTTTAACATCTACATTTCCCCCCTCGCAACCATTGTTAGACACCATGGGCTAAACATTGTCCACTACACCGACAACACCCAGCTTATCCTCTCCCTCACCAATGAAGCCAACATCACCAGACACAACTTCCAAGAATGGATGAAAGCCGTCGCCACCTGGATGAAGAAGAGCTGCCTGAAACTCAACTCCGAGAAAACAGAAGTCCTCATCCTTAGCTTCACCCCCTCCACATGGGACGACTCCTGGTGACCCCCCACCCCAGCGCACCACGCACGAAACCTCGCCATCATACTAGACTCATTGCTCACAATGAACCACCAGATCAGCGTTGTATCCTCGGCCTGCTTCAACACCCTTTACCTACTCTGAAAAATGTTCAGATGGCTCCTTTCCGAATCCCAAAAAACTGTCACCCCTGCTCTCATCATTAGCAGACTGGACAACGGCAACACTCTCTATGCTGGAATCAACAAGAAACGACTTCGCAAACTCCAGACAGGCCAGAACGCTGCAGCCAGACTGATCCTAGACATCCCCCGTCCCAGCCACATCACCCAACACCTCCACGATTTCCACTGGCTTCCTATCGAAAGAAGAATAACCTTTAAACTCCTCACTCTTGCATACAAGGCCCTCCACAACAGCGTACCAACATACTTGAACAGCCGCCTCTCCTTCCGCGCATCCAAAAAACACCTCCAATCAGCTGGCCTCTCACTGGCCAGCATTCCACACATCTTCAAGACCAGAACGGGAGGAAAGTCTTTGTCTTACCTCGCAGCCAAGGCCTGGAATGACCTCCACCTCCGGCAAGCCCCCACATTGCACCAGTTCAGGAAGGACCTCAAGACCTGGCTCTTCAAATAACCCCAGAACTCAACTGAGCTTCCCCTCTAGCCCCCTGCGCCTTGAGACCCTTGCGGGTGAGTAGTTGCACTTTACCAACCCTGATTTATTGATCGATTGATTGATATGCAGATCCCTGGACCTTCCTCGAAGCATGAGTGATGCCAATTGCGTTGCATCACCAGTAAGGGGCTATTTAGCAGCAAGGATTCCAAGTGTCAACATAAGCTCTCCAATTAAGCAGAGTGGTAAAGTTGACCATGGTCAGCTGCGCAAATCGTGTTCAGTGCTGGGTTGTTTTTCATACCATGGTACCTAGGGTCTGGGTTTGAAGCGGGAAAAACACAAGTAAAAATACCCAAATAGAAGAGTAAAAAAAAAAAACATGCTATGACTCAACCTGGGCGGAATTTGCGTAGTCGCGTTACGCAAAGTTCAGCGAAGATGTAAAAAATCTCCGCAAGCTACGCAGAGTTCTGCGAGCACGCGGAATTGCTTGTTCCGCCCGTTCGCGATGCGTTTTTCCTGTTCGGGGACGCTGTTTGCGTGCTCGGGGGGAAATATCTCACGAACTTGCCCATGCGGTCACCAATTGGTGCGGTCATCTTGTTTCACTTGTCCCGCCCGTTCGCGATGCGTGTTTCCTGTTCGCGAACGCGGATGTCCGATGGCGCGTCCGAATGACGTGTTCGCGATCGCACTCTCTCGCGGGATCGCGCGGCCGGCTACCAAAATCTCGTGGCGCACACGAACGGATAGGAAAACTCGTCAGTGAATGCAGGGATCCCGGTAAGTCGCTACCGCGTGCGCGAACACACATTTTGAAAGCGCGAACAAGGAAAAAATTCCGCTACGCCGCGGATCGCGGAATTTTCGGCAATTCTGCATTCTCCGCGGAACGCGGAATTGCCAAAATTCCGCAAATTCCGCGAGCGGAGCGGATTTTACCGCCCAGGCCTAGCTATGACAAAATACCCTCCTTGTGAAAAAGGAGAATTTGGAATCTCTGGATAAAATGTGTAGTTACCGTCTCATATCAAATGTCAATCTATTTGTGAAAATGTATAAATATATCATGTGTAGCACTTAGATTGTGCTATATTGGGCATGAGCAGCTCATCCAGTCCAGGTTTCTTCTTTGCTCTCTGGTACTTGTAATTAAGCATTTTCTCATGAAGAATGCAGGACTGCAAGTACCAGAAAGCAAAGCAAAGTCCATTACCGGATCATTTACGCAGGTTTGATACCGGAGACAACTTTAGAGGCCTCATTCTGCGCATTAAAACTGCTTTTGGTTTCAGGTGTGTTCAAAGGCATGTTTATGAGATGCTGTGCTACGCAATTTCTTGGGCATGCAGATAAACGTTTTTGAATTTTTGGCTTAAATGATAACGTCTCATGCTGTGCCTCCCACGATTACAAAAATGACTATTACATATAATTATTTTTTTTCGATCTAAAGCAGGGTAGCCCAAACAATCTCGATTGCTAGAAAAAAGCTATTTGGTGAACATGCAATAAATCTGTTCAGTCTCACTCAATGTGCTTAATCAGAATAACCAGGCATAAGTCATACTTTTGTTTTTAAATTGCATGAGATCGAGAATGCCCTTGGCTGTATTTGCTTACAGCAATTTTAGAAAAGAAAGATGCGAAGGGAAAACCCTCCAGCTGAACCAGAGCTGGGAGTAGAGCATCCTCTTGTACACACTCCATCCAAATATGTCCTTGCAAAAATAAATTATATTACATGGCTTAATTGATTCCAGGCCACATGAGCAAGTGCAGGTGGAAACTGCATAACAGGATGCTTATTAAGGGAGGGCTATTAATCAAGATTGGCAATTGCAACTCTAGTTCACCTTATTTAAAAGCTACCTGAAATGACCATAAAGCAGAGGCAGTATCTGTGCCTTTTTATTTTTTTAACAAAAACTGTTTTGTAAGCAAAATAAATATTAACAGCCTGAATTTCAGCCGGCAAGCCAGAGCCATTTGTGTTAGCAGCGAAAGGATATCCTAAATCCAGTGTGACAGGCAATGCCAAAGATGCCAGGGGTAATTAATTAGCTCTTAATTTAGACCACAGAACAACAGGAGATAGGAATTGGTGCTCGGTGCCATTTCCCTTCAGGCTCCTTCTTATGAGGGTCAGGAGTGTGGCTGTTGTGTTGAAGGTCAGTAAATAAATTGGGGGGAGCACATTGACACTGGACTTTTCATGACAGATATACTTCAGCCGTGTTACTGCCTGCAGCCATCCCCGCCTGGAATAGAGTTGTGATTGTTTCATGGAGAGGGCTGCAGCATGTGCACATCCGGCTCTGCTAAGGCAGACTGTAAACTCGCCTGCCTTGTACCAGTCACATAACTGTCTCTTTTCAGTTATGCGTCCAGGCAACTCTTATCTTTATTGAGCGCCCACGTCCCAGCTTTAATTTAGAGTTCTCTTAAAGGAGACTTGTTAGTAACCTCTGGGGATAGGAAGCCTTAACAGGCTCTAGTTAATCGGCAGCTCTGCCACAAACAATCTGTGTGAATGTGCGCAGGTTGTTGATGCACCGGTGTCTTTAACACTGAGTTGGAAGTTCAAGATTTCTCTGTAGAAGGAAAGGGTCAGGCTGAATGATATTCTACTGCAGTGAAATGCTGCAATGCTCAGTGCTTACTTTGAGCCGGTGGTTACAGGTGCGACCCACCGACATTAATTTTTGGGGACCAGCACGTATTTTTCATCAACAGGCTTTGATCCAGAGCAAGAGAGAGAAAAAAAACAAAAGAATGCGGAAGGTAAAAACAGCAATACAGTGCCAAATGCCAAAAGAAGGGATGAAAAAGAACCTGTAAGAGTGAAATGTAGAGGGAGGGAGTGTCTGGTGGAGTATTAAAGAGTCATGCGGTGAAAGCAAGACACCATGGCCTTGGTATTTGGTAACCCGAACTTCAATTACGCTGGCCATGGGCTTCAGAGCAAACCTTAGCACCTCAGCACTTATTCTTTTTCAAACTAAGAAACTGGCAACGCCTGAAAACGTGTAGCTTGATTGCTGGAGCTGCTGAAGCAGTAATGGATGGGAATTTTTCCAGGAGGAGCCTTCCACCACTCACATGAAGTGGAAACAAACTTGAACTACTTAAGCAGTGACTCCTGCTGCTAAACCTGCTCAAAGCATTGCCTAAGATTCTGAGGGAGACATGCAGCCATCACATCAGACGATAAGAATTACTACAGTTGCTGTCTGATTAGAGAGAGGGGCACAATGAGGCATATTTTAAAAGGTTGACCAAAACCTCTACACCAGGTGTTATGAATACTACTATTTGTAAAGAATCATTGGGCATGATTCAAAAAGCTATTCCAAGTCTAAGTTTGCCCACACAGGCAGACAGCCTTTTTATGAGTGCAAAACCATTTTTGTATTTCTAAAAAAGGAAGTGTCAATAAATCTAATTTACAGGGGCTATGGGTAAATGTTTCATGTGAGTTAAAAACCCCTGTGAGTGTCAGGGTAAACACACTATATACTTTTGCAAGTATTCATAAACTCCCCTTTCCAACTCTAGAAATGGTTTTACAAGGGCATGAGTAAAACATTCTCCTATGGAGAAACAAGCAGTGGCAAAGAGAATAGTTCTGTCCTTGGCAAGCAGGCACAACATTCTATAACATGGAAAGCTAATCCTTCCAAGTGTAGAACAGTAGGAGTGTTCTAGGAACTAGACCAAGAAGTGAGAGAATCCTTACCAGTAGTTTGAGATGACTACAAAACGTGTGCATGACCAAGGGCAAAGACAGCAGCTAAGCTGTCAGGAGAACCAAACCAAGAAATCAGTCTGATCACAGGACAACCCACCAGCATGGCCTGATCCCGGCTGAAGACAATCCAGCACTCACAAACAAATGCACAGCAACTGATGAAAGGACAGGAGAGGTTACCACAAATACCACAGAGAATGGTACCCCAAAGGGAGATACTATATCCGCAGCAAAGAACACCACTAAAAAATCCAGTGCACATGATGTTAAACCAACAGGGCATCACTACAGAGGTCAAAAGGATACACAGAGGCTGACGACTGGTCCCAGAAGAAACTAAGAGGAAAACCATCAGTCACTCCCAGAACAGAGGGGTCTATTACAGGTGCAGAACCACTGAGAAAACCAAGCCTGTACAGCAAGAACATGTTGAGGTGCAAGCCACAGGTTAGGCAACATAAAGCACCTAAGCACCTTCTAAGGGTCATGAAACCACTAAGCCTAAGAAATGAGATTCCAGAGAAGGAGATGGAGAAACTGAAAGGCTAGGACAGCAAAACTGGGGACTCTGGTGGCACGACCAGTGGAAAGGGGAAGAAGAGGCAGAATTTAATGAGCCAAATGAAGAATGCCAGTGGTCGAGGGGCAAGGTCAATGCGAGGACAACAGCTACGACTTCCACAGCAAACCCCAAGCTGCCAGGGAGTAACCTCTTTATGCCAAACACCAGGGAAAAGCCTCGAGAAGTGGGCACCACACAAAAAAGCAGGAGTCAAACACACTTCCGCACTGGAAAATTCAAGGCAGACTGACATCTCAGAAGGGAGAAAAACTCCACTTCTATTCAGAGCTGGAGACCCACGTAAACAAATTCCCAGGATCCAGAGAATGGCACAAGAAGAACGCTAGATAAGAGAGAGGGAGGTCAGACAGCATCCAGTAACACAAGCTTGCAAGAGTTCAGGCAGCCACAGAGTTGTGAATCCACCAAGGCGGAGTTGCAAAGGAGTGGTACAACAACATTAACAGTAGGAAAAGGGCACATCTCCAGCTGATCATGTGCGAAGCCCTTAAACCACGAGGCACCAAGGACACACCCCGATTCTCTATTATCAGACCAGCGGGGGAAGAAAAACACAGTAGCAGACCAGAGATAGCCAACATGTCAACGCAGTCCAAAATTCACAGAAGCTGGACTAGCAACTTGCCACTCTTCATCACAGGATCTTTAAAATAGGGGTGTGCCAAATTCCCGGAATTTACCTTTTGTGTAATTTTGGCAAAATTATGTGAAATTATGCGTAATTATGCAAAATGCGAATCCATCCATCCATCCATGAATCGACAATGTTTGGCACAAGAATGCATTTAAACAAAGCACGCACAGCAAACAACAGCCACTAGCGTTCAGTTTTATAGCAAATGGCGCATATTTACGCAAAGTGGCCTAATGGGGTCATTTCGGAAAAATCTCATAACAAGCATAAAGTGAAAGTCCTGAAATTACGTGATATACACCAGCATAATTTAAATGTCGCCAGACCATCGTTTGAATTCACCTAGTAGAAGAAATTACAGTGCAGCAGAAGCCATAAAGAATAATCCCTTCGAGATGAAGCAGAAGAACCACATATTTTGCAGGTCCCATCAGCCAGCACCTGAGCCATGAACAGCGTGCCAAATGATGAATCTCAGGCTAGGGGGAAGCAAAATCAGCCCAAGGGGAGACTCATAGGCCGGTCTATCAAGGTTCAACAGTGTTCACAAAGAGGCACCGAGCAGGATCCCTACTCTATCAAGAAATATCGGCCACAATCCCTCCATCCCCAAATGCCCAAAGGGGGGCTTTGAAAAGAAAAGAATAAAAGTGCTGCACACTGTAGTGCATAAGGACACCAATTGGAGGCAGGTATTCAAAGCATATGAGAGGCATTGATATCAGGCAAACCAAGAAGGGCAGCACTAAAGCACTACCAGGGAGATGGACACCCTTAGTGAACTGGAGACTAGCAGCAGAATTTTGATGCAAAGCCCCCATCCAAGTGGACGAGGAGGAAAACACAGCAGGTAGAAGGCCGATCCCAAAAAAAAATGGATGGAAAAGCCACAAGTACTCAAGTTGCACTCAATTTCGGGAACCAAGCAGAGGCAATCCATAACTGAAGGTGGATATCAAACACCAGGCGGTAATGAAACTAAAATAATAGAAAGATGGGAGCCCAGAGAATGGCACAGTGGGATCGATTTCTAGAGGCGGACAAACTGAGTAGTTTTTAGGGCTGACCCCAGGTTATGGGCTAATGGCTAGGTGTGAAGACTCCTTGACTGAGAACCCAAGCTTTGCGATTAGATGACCAGCCAATGCCTGCCAGAGAGATTCGTGCATCTCACCTAGTTAAGAACCAAAAATCAGATATTGATGAGGGATTAATTGTCTGTAAATATCCAAAAAGGGACATATCTTCATGTTTATACACATATAGGGCATTCCCAGCCTGGAAAACCAACATCCCATCCACAGAAGTGCATTTAGTGCCACAGGTCCCTCTATATTATTAAATATCTTTTCCAGTGCAAAACTGATTTTTGTGTAAAACACATTAACACGTGATTGCACAGGCACATTAGACATACTACAAGGTCCTGCTGTAAGAAGCAGACTGTAGTAAAAGGGGGAATCTTCCCTCCTTTACGTATCTCAGCTTTGTAAACTAAGGGTCAATTATAACTTGTCATTCTGTCCTAAGTAGAAGGAGAGTGGAGCAAAATCTTTCATCCTAAAACATAAAAAACGCACTTGGTCTGTTTACAGTACTGCCATATTTCGCTTGTTAGAGATTACGCATCCATGTAAGTGATTTTAACAATTTTCTTTCCTTTTTTTCCCCTGCCAGATGGGTTCCCATGGTGAACCCGAAATGGAAAATTCAAGGGGTCTTAATGAACTAGTATCTCCCTAGGAAAGAGAACCGGTTCCCAAAAGACGGGCCTCTTGAAGGATGTGGTGTCTACTTGATTCCTATGCATCATCCAGAGATACCATTTATTAGGGGATTAACCAATTTCAAAGCTGCATGACGAAGCTAGGAAACAGACTAACCACCCCTGAGAGGCAAAAAGGAAAAAAGGGAAAAAATAACAGGAAGAGGGGAAGGTTGGGAACCCAAACTCTATGTAGGAGTTTCCAGACAGATCGAGTCTGATCCGTGGGATGGTTCACCAGTGCCATGCCCGCCTCGACCCCAGAGTACAAACAGGCCTCTATGCCCCACACCACATCCCAGGATAGGAAGGGGATAAAGGGACAGTGTAACAAAAACAGGCCTTAAGTTCAAAGGGAGGCGTTGTATTTTTTTGTATTCTAGTGTCAGCCACCAATGGGAGGTGTTGAGTCTGCGTAGTCTGGTATTCTCCATTAAAACAGTTTTGTCCAAGGTATCCTCCTGGTTGCCACTCTCATCTCAGCAGGTGGTGAGTTTTCAGACATGGGTTTTCTGTGTCATCTGGGACAACACCTCCCCTTTGATCTTATATGATGAGGCCATCTTAGTCACTGGTTGTTTCTGGTCTGTCTTCAATTCCACCCAGCCTCAAGCATGCTCAGGTGAATCATGGAAGTATGCCCTGTCTTTAAAATTACTTGCAGCTTTGCAGGGTATAGCAACATTTACTCTAAATTCATGACACTGAGTTTTTGCCTAACATCAGTGAAAGACTTCTGCTACTTCTTCACCTGTTTCACATAGTCAGGGAAGAGTATCACCTTTGCACTGTCATAGTAAAACTCTAATTTGTGGCAAGCGCTCTCAGGATTCTCTGTTTCTCTATGGAGTTCAGAATTCAGGCTTTATGAGTCCTGCTCGATGAACCAGAAGGGGCCTCGCCATCACCGCCTGATGGGCCCAGTTATCTTCAGGCAAGAGAAATGAGCATCAGCAGACATCAATGAAAGGATCCATCTGTGGAGGAACTATTCTGGCCTAGGACTTTGAACTCTCTTGGACTTGCCAACAATCTGCAGATTGTTAAGGCACAATCTGCCTTCTTCTTCCTCTGCCCTCCCCTTCAGATCCTTACAGGACACCACCAGCTGGTTCACTGTCCCCTTCATTTGTGGATCATGTTTTTCTGCTGTGGATAGGTGGCTTTCAATTTGTATAACATGGTTTACATAATTTCAGGGGTTTTGGCTCAGGAGGCTAATGTTCCCTCCTTTCTCCCCATTCCTGCCCTCCAGACAAGATTGTGTATCCAGAATGGCCTGTAGGATTAATGCCGTGGACCAGCCATCTGCTTTTGCAGTATGTGATGCAGCATTGGCAGCTGGCGCGTGCTTTGGCAAATTTGTTGATCTTCCCCTGCTCTGAGGGCACCCTGAACCTATCCATCATGATTGCTTTAGCCAAGTGTCCCAGGTGTGCTGTTCAGAAGATGAACCAGGTGCCGCAAGGGGACCAGATGATGTTCATACTGTGCCTACCACCATGCTATCCTAGGGTCACCTGTCTAACCCCAGGGGAGCAAGTGTTTGACAGTATGGGGTGAAGGAGAACCTGGCATGTGCCCCTGAGTCTGGGGCCAGGTCTCTGGACTCCCACTTCAAGATCCTGGTTTGAATTCCTCCAATA
Source organism: Calotriton arnoldi (assembly GCA_963921515.1). Lineage (NCBI taxonomy): Eukaryota > Metazoa > Chordata > Amphibia > Caudata > Salamandridae > Calotriton > Calotriton arnoldi. The sequence goes on from CAWUFW010002217.1 coordinate 355,147, forward strand.
CACAAGAGAAGAAGGGGCGAGTGTAATACGATAATGCGTGGTGGTTAGCTAAACACCAGAAGCTCCAGTAGCCAGTGTCAGAGAAGTGGAGAAGAGCCCAGCAAGGGAAGGGAGATAAGGTTCTCCATAGGCACCCATTGTGGTGCACAGGTCTGCCTGGCATGCTGTTCGTAATAGAGTGACTGCCCTATATGCACTGTGGTTCCTTCACACCTCATCAACTCTGTGGGCCTGTCAGCCTTATTCTGTGTGCTGCACTTTCCAGGGCTTTCCAGTGTGGCACTGTTCGTACCCTTATTGTCTTGACGTGCTGCCATCCCAAAGATTACCACTGGGCTTGGCACTGCATCACCCTCTTCTGTAAATGTTTATGGCTGCCAGGGCCTCAGCAACCGCCCTTTCTTTTGATGTTTTCAGGGATGAGCTCTATGGGTAGCAGACCATGATGCCATTCGGCACAAGGCTCATGCTGCACTGTCCGGTGACTTCGGGCTTGCTCTGAAACTGACCGTGTAGGTGGCAATATGCAAATGTGAGAGCACATGCAGCTTTGGAGCCTCCCATTCATGATTAAAGAGGAATTCACTAAGTATGAGCTTCTTCAGTGCCTAGGGAGTCCTCACCATGGCCATACAGGCCCCACCACAAATCACTCATACTTGCTTAGACTGGCGTTGACCAGACCTGGTCCTGCTTTTGACTGACCAGCCCAATCAGTAGGGGCATATGTCTCTAAGAAGCCCTTGACACACCTAGGTCATGAAAGGAGCAGTCTGGGTATCAAAGACAAACCGCCTGAGACACCTTTGCAGCTGTCACCACGCATTGGGCGGTTAATCCGCCTAACCAACCAGAATGTAGGTTATTTTTGCAAGGATTATTCAGGATTGTGTAAAACCAGCTCAGAGCCTAGATATTCGTTTCCACCATCTTCAGTGGATAAGAGACTTCTCCCCCCAATGTAGACGAAAGTTCTCTTTCTGTCACTTCGCCCAAATAAGAGGAAGCCATTAATAAACCTGATCACTTGGGCCCTCATCATGAGTTACTGCATAATTGCAATTGGACAAGTAAAAGGAATAACCAGCCACAACAGCACTATCGGCCACATGTACAAAATTTTGGAATTGCAAATTCCTAATTGCGATTCTTACAGAGTCCCAAAATCGCAATTCGTAATGTAAGAAAACGTACAAGTTTTCAATAGTGATTCCTAATGGGTCACAAATCGACCTACCTCATGAACATTAATGAAGTAGGTCACAATTTCCGACCCATTAGGAATAACAACTATCACAGGAATGGTGGCCGGGTGGGGTCAGCAGACCACCATGTCTGTGATTGCTTTACAATAAGGCAATCTTTTTTTTAATGCAGCCCATTTCCCTTAAAGGAAAACAGAATGCGTTTAAAAAAAGAAAATGAAACTTTGTTTAATTTTTTAAGCATAGGCAGTGGTCCCTGGGATATTTGTTTACATTCTCAAAGGGGAGCGGGTCCCCTGGGGACCCTTTCCCATTTGCAAATGGCTTACCACCTCCTTCAAAGAGTCGATAAAATATTAATGTTTTCAGACCATAATGCGGTCACAAAACATTCATGTATCCCATGCAATCTAATATTTGGATGAGACACCCTAAACGCGCCCCTTCCAAATACCGAATCGCAAACACAAATTGTGATCCAGTAACGTGTTACTGAATTGCAATTTGTGTTTTGTACAGACCGCAAAAATAGTTTGTACAAAAGGCCCCATAAGTTTAGGAAGAACACTACTTCTCTCTAGTATTTCAGACAGATAGTTAATTTGCTGTCAGCAAGTGAAGTCTCGGAGTGAAATACCTGAGTAAAATGTAGTAATTTACATGTTAAGTCCGATTCCTCATGTTATTCTTCAATTCATGAAGAATATCCAAATCCCTGTTAAACTCCCCCACCATAGAATTACAGAGACCCCAGGTAGTGTTACTTCCTGTGATGCAGGGGCGAGAATGATGACCAAGATTCCTAGCTACTCATTATGAGGGTCTTAGTTGCTATCCTTATTACTGTGAGCCCTATTTTCCTTAGTCCTTAAGCACCTCAGAGTCAGCTTTCCTAGTTGCAAAGCTAGCCAGATATGTGTTAGAAGAGAAATGTTTTCGCTTGCGCACTATCTTATGTAATTAGCATTCGTGGCACCATTTTCTAATCAGACGTCATTTTGAATTATGATCGAAACGAATCCTTCGCCATTTCTGAGAAAAGGCCTCTGCTAGGTTTCATTTCTCCAAGGTTGGGTTTTTGCTCCACTAATGAATGGACTGTTCTTATTAGCGCATACCTTTCTCACTAGATAGAGGCCTTCTCCCACTTGTCTGGCGACGGTCCCGACTGGATCAACCTTGCACTTTGGAACCTTTAATGAGATATGAGCACTGAGATTGTTTTTCTCTTGTATTCCATTGCTTTGCAGCACCTGCCTGGAAAATTCCATTGTGGGCGTGTTCTAGCCCAGTTACGAAATTTACTAAATGTATCTTTATGCTTGTCGATTTCAGTCCCTCTGCAGCACTCCTAGTGACTGGGCAGACTGGGCTCTGCTCTGAGTGTATTCTGAATAAACAGTTATTGGTTTGTATTCTCTACTGTCTGACCGACTCTTTATTTGGTATGGAAGGCTGAGAGGTGGTCAATAGTGACCCGAGTGACCCGAATCGAGCCACTTCCTTCATATGTCCTTTATTGAAAAAATATTTTCCATTCCTCTAACCAACCTTTCAAATTATTTTTCATAAACTACTACTATTGTTCATACCCATTCCTCACTGGCAGAAAGAAAGACAGAAAAAATAGGACTTGGAACAGCGACAAATACCAGAAAGTAGATTAATTTCTCCCCTTCCCAAACATAATCCTTCTCCCCATCGCTATTTTTGTGAAGAATTCCAGCAATAGTAAATAATGCCTTGGAACACCAAAAAGAAACAAGAAAATGCCACAATCTGAAGCAATAGAAATGACATTTTATTTCCAGATGCCAACAGTACCACCTAATGCAAAAGGAAACTCAGGACCGCAGAGCAAATGTGTATCATCTACACACCATGCCTGTAAAGATTATTGGAACATAAAGAAATGAATAGATCAACAATTCACTTTCCTTCGTACATTTGCTAAAGGTATTTCATGATGCACACACACAAGGAGGTAGTGATCCTTTTAGTCTATCAAGTCTAAATCACAATGAGAAGATCAAACGAAGCACAAGGGTATGCCTCAATAATTATGCCATAATCAGTCTACTCAAAGTGGTTACAGAGTACCTTGAACCCATTCTAACAGGCATCCAATGGTGATGAAAAATAGAGGGGAAAATGCTGCAGTTGTGTCTCGATATATATTACTAATTCACTTTACATGCAGGAAATGAAGAAAAAACATGTGAGATGAAGTATTAGAAACAAAAAATAGAAGGGAAGTTTCCTTTTTTCATAGAACGGCTAAAACCTTTTTAATAGTGACCTGGCTGGCAATACCTTCAATTGAAGAGCAGAAAACACCAGAACCCCTAACTCACAAGTTTAGCTAAATGTATGTTACATGAAACAATACAAAATGTCAGAAAATTAAACCTAATCTTGTTAATTGTTTAAAAAGGTTAAGAAATCTTAGGGGCCTATTACAATGGCGGTCGGATGTCGAACGCCCGGCCGGCGGCGGTGCCTGCCGGACCGGCGGTGGAGATCCGCCGGCACTGCAAGCCAGAAAACCGCCGGTCCGATTAGAATGGCAGTGGCGACCGCGGCGGTGGGAAATTCCAACCGCCGCTTTTCCGCCGGTCGCCATTCGCACTCCTGCCTGGCAGGCGGAAAAGGACCGGGATAATGGTGGCGGTGCAGAGCAGGCTCCGCCGGCAGGATTATGATGCCGGCGGTAGCCAGCCTTTCCTCAGCGGTCAGACCGCCATGGAAAGGCATGTGGAGATTGTCTTCCGGGGGCCCGTTGCGGGCCCCCGAAGTTTTGGGGGAGTGTGGGTGCACTGGGGGGGTACCCATGGTCCCCCCCTACATTCCCCTGTACTAGGAGGCAGGCACTGTGCAGTGCCTGCCACGCAGTGCAGGGGAATGCAGGACATGCTCCTTTCGGCATCGTGGCGGTGCTGCGGGTAGCAGCAACCGCCGCAATGTTAAGGCCCGTGATCTGACCGCCGCGGTCAGATTTCGAGTGCGGGTCATCGTAATTCGACCGGCGGTGATGCCGCGGTCCATGTGGGCGGTCTTTTCCCGCTACCATGGCGGTCGGGGAGGTTTTCCGACCGCCATCGTAATGACCCCCTTATTTTGGAAGTTTTGTAAAGTGTCTCTCTTTGTTACTTTCGAGCGCTGAAATAAGGAACAAAAAATCAAAATCTTCAATTGTGACACTTATCTGCACATGTTCACTTGTAGGTCATTTTGAAGTGGTTTGTGATCAGCTGTTTTTCAAGTCACATAGTTTGGGTTTGATCTGGGATTTTGGCCAAGGACATTCCATAGCCTAGGGTGGCACACCCTTAAAAATTCTAACTACAGGTTCAACCGAAGGTCAATGAAAAGGTTCAAATGAAGGCCAATGAATTGCAAATAGAAGACATTCAGCGATGACTAGATGTGGTCACTGCCTAATATTGCAGCCTTTGGAGTCTTTGGTGAGTTTCTTTGAAACATGGAGCACATGATGTTTCAGTAGTTAAGGTGTGCCATGTCCTGCAGTCTTGTGAACTCCGCAAAGTGATCAGTTCAGAGGAGGTGAAGACTTTTTTTGAAGGAAGGAGGATCACATGCAGTGATCTGGGACATAAAGGAGCGCGGTGGGTCAGTAATAATCCACAGGTTCCTAACTTTTGGTGTGGCAGGGGGAGACATTCAGTGATTCTGGGACCACATCAAAGGCAAGGAGTGCGGTGAAAACCAAACGTGATTATGATTCCGTTTTAGCTTTCTTCTTTCTGTGGAAGGTCTCCTTCATCCAATGAAAGGTTTAGTTTGAGCAAGCTGTGATGTTAGACTAGTGTCTTGTGTGATTCTCCAGCTTAACTTGGAATGGGTGTCATCTGAATATGTTTGGAAAGTTACTTGTTTCCTCAAGGAGCCATACCAGAAGGCTTACATAGACACTCCAGAGAAAGCAAGATAGTGGTGATCCACAGGGCTGCCTCATGATACCAGTCATGAAGATGGCTCCACTGAATTAATTCTCATTTCTTCGGCTTGGGTTGATAAGTAAGGAATGGATGAAAGCCAAAGTGATTCTGGACCCACCTGTATAGTTTTCCAATCTTTCTATGGGGATATTTCCCATTATGTCACAGCCAGCAGAAGTCAGGCAATCATAAGGTTTCTTTTTTGTCTTCATTCAGGAAGAGGACAGTGGCTTCTTTGATACTGGTTGGAGTACATTCTGTGCTACTGGCAGGTCCCAATCCTGAATGATGGTCATTAAGGAGGTTGTTCTCTACCAAGCATTCTTGAACTGCCAACCTATGATTGCCAATTGAGTTAACCAAGGATACAAGGTATCAAGTAAGAATGACCCAAATAAATGGAAAATATATCAGCAGATGACATTCATATTCATGTACTATAATGTAGAGTGTTACTGAAAACCTCCTGGGGGGTGCCATGGATTAGTGGATGGCACATATTATATATTATGGGGAGGGGCACATCACCCCTTTCCCCAAGCCCCTATAAGGCCCCTGGGACCCAATACCTGGGGCCAACATTTTAATAAAGTGTAAGGGGCTTGCAATTCCCCTCCCCAAGACTCAAAAGGCCTCGGGAACCCCATCCCCTAGGCCTAAATAGAGAATAAAGGGGAGGGGTGCTGGGCCCCCCACCCGAGCCCCAGCACCCCTCCCGAGCCTCAAAAGGCCCCCGGGGAGCCCATTTCCCAGGGCGATAATATTTAACCCCATCCCACAGTGCCAGCTCCACTGTTGTGTCCTGGGATTCCACACCAGAGACACAGTTTCCCTGCCTACAAGTGTGGGCAAAAAAACATGTATGTTCCCACCATCGGGTGGGAGCACACATTGTTTTCCCTGCCGTCCTCTTGCAGGCAGGTAAACAAAGATTGTTCCCACCCATGAGAGCATGGAAAAATACCTACTTCCGCCAGCAGGAGCAATTTAGGCTCCTGTTGCACCTAGGGTGAGTGCATGTGGGGAGCAGGTGGAGTCGCGAGGGCCCTGGGGCTCCCACCGCATCCCCCAACCTTCTGTGTTGTGAGTGCCATGGGGTCCCCAGGGCCAGTAATGGCTCAGGGGAGGGGCCACCTACCCACACCTCTTAAAAATAAGAATACAGCCACAGGGGTGACTGTCCCAGGGGCCTATAAAGGCTCGGAGAGGGGCACAATCCTACCCTTAAAAAAAGAATACGGCCCTAGGGAATGTGGTCCCTGGGGCTTGTAAAGATTGGGAGGAAGTCTGCACACTCCCTCCCAAATGGTTGCATGACGGAACTCCGCAGGCATTAATCCCGCATGCCGTTACAATGCAGTCAGTACCCCGCGTGCGACACTACCACATGTTACTTTAGCATGCAGGTCATTACAATGACTTGTGAACAAAAATCCTGGGCACACGTTATCGGGCAAGAACGGATGTCAAAATCTGGTTTCGTTGGCTTTCCGAAAGCCAACGAAACCAGATTTTGACATCCGTTCTTGCCCGATACAGAGTTGGACGGCCCACCCGCCTCCCGCACACCCTGGAACAGCTTTTTACATCCCATTTCTCCCCTACGCTTGACATCACCCTGTCGAATTCTTTATCCAGCAGTGTTTTTCATGTCCCAGGGCGCAATTTTCGGATTCGCTATCAAGGCATTACCCGCTTGAATAGTCTAAATAAGAGGCACCGGCACTCTGCGATTCTCCACCGTGGCAGGTGTCTCATTTTCATCACGTCATCTCCACCGTTGTGTTTTTGATTACAGAAAAATTATTTTTTCAGCCCTGAAGAGTCACGGGATAACTCCCTCGTGTGACGAAACACGTGTCGGCTGGTTGTTTTTCTTGAAGTGGTTGCTCAAATAAATACTTCTATATAATCACTCTGGTGTTGACCATTAAGAATCAGAGATTATACGAGACATTTCTATTAATAAGTTATCCTCATAACGTGTGCCCAGGATTTTTGTCCACATTGCTGGTGTGAGTTTCACGACTTACACAATTACGGGGGTTACAGGGTATCTCCTCCGACCAGGTGGCACCGTCCTCACTCGCAGTACGAGATACACATCGCATATCAGCTTGAGCGCCAAGCTTCCTCTCTAAAAACCCTACTTCTACTATCATTACAATGACTTGCTTTAGGGGGCGCTGGACTTTGTAATAGTATAAATTACTATTCCAACTCCAGTCTATGCAACAGTAAGGAAGGTGTTGGACAAAAAAATCCAACACCAGTTCAAGAACGTGGCCCCTACAGCAAGTCAACTTGCGTGCCAAAGTAACATGTGGTAACATTGCATGCGGGGTACCAACCTCGTTGTAAAGGTAGGTCGTTGTAAAGACTGCAGGGTAAATTATGTTTCCCCTCCAGAACAATTTAAAATTGAAAACAAAATTGCCTGTTCCTGCCAACACTCAGTATGCGTGCTGGCAAGGGAGCCAGCCAGCCCGTGAATGCCTGGGGTTCCCCCCGTGGCCTCCAACACAAAATAAGGACACCAACACACTCAAAATAAAATGATAAAAGGAAAATAAATTGAGACACTCATTTATTATTCACTGCACCTTGCAATGAGCACCACATAAGGCCACACAAGGGCTTTTAAAACATATTTTTTCAGCTTGTTGGTGCTCCTTGAAGTGTCATTGAACTGTGAGAATTAATCAAATATACTGTTATTATAATCATTGGTCATTTTTTAACAATAACAATGCACTAGCTTTAAATATGTTTTTATTCTGACCCTTTCAGAAAGCCAATAGGCCTACTTTTTATATTTTGATGTTCTGAACTTTTGACAAAATCAGTTGCTCTGCTGTACTTAAAATGATACCCCTTATATTCAGGCCGTGCACACAACCCTCCCTGTGCTGCGCATAGGTCAACATCCTTAATGGTTAGAGTTGTGGGTTCACCTTGGTGGGTTGTGATTCTTTGTGCATTTTGTGAGGCATACCATTTCTTAACTTTTAATTTCCTCATGAAGTGAAAGAGATCTATACAACTGTCCAATCTCGAAGGCAAAGGAAATCTTTTTAATACTCCAAGCAAACAAAGAGTCTGTTGTTTATGTTTATGCTTATGACGTCACATGGAGCACATGTGGTGTTTCTTTAAATGAATCGGAAATATCATACAGACCTAACCCGTGACCAAGGAGCAGAAGGCTCCGAAACGCGTTGGGAGTTTGTTGCTAGCGTTTTGGAATAAAGACGCTGAACACATTTGAGCCACGGTACTGTGGTTTTTGTGTGGCTCGTATGTACCACGATCGCGCTATACCTGCAGATTTTGGTTGGATATTTGGGGTTCGCTACCCCGCCGCAAGGCTCACCGTACAAGTGGCTTGGGCTAAAGCGATTATATATATATTACCTACTGGCGGTCGCCAGTAGGTAGTTATAGTTAGGACCTATTTTCCATAGGAAAAGCATTTATTGTTTTCTCAATAACTTTGGCGTCGTTTGACGAATCATCGCGAAATGTTCAAAACTAGTGGGGCGCTCCGGTCAGCTCCTGTCTCGAAAGTTTCGGGGTAATTCGTCAAGCGGGGGCCGAGAAAAAAGGGGGGTCCCAAAACGTGTTTTCTCCATGTTATTTTCCATAGGAAACTTTAGACACGGCTACAGCTCCGAACTGCTGAACGGAATTACACCAAATTTTGCAAAAAGGTAGCCCTTGGTTCAGAAAGAGTCCTTTTGTTAAATGGTGTAAATCCGTTCAGTAGTTCCTGAGAAATTCAAAAATAGAGGTCGGAAAATCAATTTCCCATAGGAAACTTTAGCCAAGGCTACAGCCTGAACTGCTGAACGGAATTACACCAAATTTGGCAAAAAGGTAGTGCTTGGTTCAGAAAGTGTCCTTTTTTTTAAATGGTGTAAATCCGTTCAGTAGTTGCTGAGAAATTAAAAAAATAAAAGTTTCGATATCTATGGCCGAGGAGGGTTCGCGAACCCTCCCGACCACGAGCTTTATTCTAATTGGCTGTCAACACTCCAAACCAGGAAGTGTTCTACCAAGTCACAAGAAAACAGTAAAACAAGCCTGAAAAACAAGAAAAGGGGGCAGGGTAGAAACACCCTGACCCCCCAGGCCTGCTCAGGGGGTCCCACAAGGACCCCCAGGGCCAAAAAAAGCATTTAAAAAAAAATAAATTGGCAAAATTCGCGCTGGGGTTGCGAATCCCGCCGACATTTTTTAAAATAAATGAAGCGCGGGCTCCCGTGCTTCATTTAATTGAGGCCCCCGGGTGGGCCAGGTCCCGGGGGCATTGCCAACAAATATATGCAGGGGCCCGCGGGGGCCCCACAGCCCCGGGGACCACCACCTCCCCGGGGCTTGCTTAAAATTATGTGCGGGAGGGCACTCGGCCCTCCCGCAGCCCCGGGGACCCCCACCCCCGGGGCTTCCTTTTTAATGTGTGGGGGGCCTCCAAGGCCCCCCCAAGCCCTGGGGACCGCCACCCCCCGGGGCTTTTAAAAAATAAAAAATAAACCTGTGTTGGGGGCTCGAGCCCCCCCACATGCCCGGGGACCTCCACCCCCGGGGCTTCCTTTTTAATGTGTGGGGGGCCTCCAAGGCCCCCCCAAGCCCCGGAGACCGCCACCCCCAGGGCTTTTAAAAAAAATAAAATAAACCTGTGTTGGGGTGCTTGAGCTTCCCACACAACCCCGGGGACTGCCACCTCCCCGGGGCACTAAAATGCAAATGCGGGGGTCCGTTATGGACCCCCGAGCCCCGGGGACCACCACCTCCCCAGGGCTTCAATCACATTGGGAGGGGGCCGTGCGGCCTCCTCCTGGAGCCCTCCATGGCCCTGGGGACCCCCACCCCCCAGGGCCGGCTCCTGCAGTGTCCCGGGGTGCCCACCCCCGGGACACTGCTGTTTGCTATGGCAGGGCGGGAGCCGGGCGGCTCCCGCCCTGCCATAGCAAACTTGCTTTGGATTTTGGAAGCGAGAGCAGGAAACCTGCTCTCGCTTCCAAAATCCAAAGCAGATTGCTTTTCCACACGGGGAGCTGCATGTCAGCAGCTCCCCATGTGGAAAAGCAATGCCGGCTCCCAAAGGACGAGGGGAGCTGGCAGGACCGTGAGAGCATTGGGGCTCCCCCCATGGTCCCCAACGGATAGGGCCTGCCCCGGGGGATGGGGTCCCCGGGGTTAGAAGTGGCCCGAGAGGGGGCCATGCGGCCCTCTTCCCGTTCAGATTTTTTTGTTTTTTTTTTAAAAAGGGGGTCAGGCCCGGGGGGATGGGGTCCCCAGGGCCCAAAAAAAGGAAAAAGGAGGGAGGCCACACAGCCCCCCTTCTAAACAAAAAATTTTTTTTTAAAAAGACCGGCAGCGTGCCAGAGGCCCCGCCCCCTCCCAGCAACACTCTGCAAACGCGCCCTGTGGCGCGTTTTAAGTTGGGGAATTAATTCCCCTTCAATACTGGGGGTCCCTGGTGGCCAACTAGCCCACCAGGGACCTCCAGTATGCGCCACAGGGCTGCCTTGCAGAGAGGTGGTCCGAGGCCACGCCCCTTTGAACACCTCTCTGCAATGCAGCTCTGTGGCGCTTACTGGAGGTACCTGGTGGGCTAGTTGCACCCCAGGGACCCTCTGGATTCAAGGGGACTTAATCCGGCAACTTAAAATGTACCACGGGGTGTGTTTGCACAGTGGTGAAGGGAGGGGGCGGGGCCTGATGTGACATGTGTGCAAACACGTCCTGTGGCGTGTTTTAAGTTGGGGGATTAAGTTCCTTTGAATTCTGAGGGTCCCTGGGGGCCAACTAGCCCACCAGGTACCTCCAGTAAGCGCCACAGGGCTGCCTTGCAGAGAGGTGGTCCAAGGCCACGCCCCTTTTTACACCTCTCTGCAACACAGCTCTGTGGCGCTTACTGGAGATACCTGGTGGGCTAGTTGGACCCCAGGGACCTTCAGGATTTAAGGGGACTTAATCCCCCAACTTAAAACGAGCCACGTGGCGCGTTTGCACAGTGGTGAAGGCAGAGGGGCAGGGCCTGATGTGACAAGTGTGCAAACTCGCTCCGTGGCACGTTTTAAGTTGGGGGATTAAGTTCCTTTGTATCCTGAGGGTCCCTGGGGGCCAACTAGCCCACCAGGTACCTTCAGTAAGCACAACAGAGTTGCGTTGCAGAGAGGTGTAAAAAGGGGCGTGGCCTTGGACCACCTCTCTGCAACGCAGCTCTGTGGCGCTTACTGGAGGTACCTGCTGGGCTAGTTGGCCCCAAGGGACCCTCAGGAATCAAGGGGAATTAATCCCCCAACTTAAAACCTGCCAGGGGGCGCGTTTGCACAGTGGCAAAGGGAGGGGGCAGGACTGATGTGACATGTGTGTACTTATCCAATCACTACGCCAAAACCCAAGCACCTATAAATTCACCATGCACTCTCCTTGCAGTACTCTAATCATCCAGTCAGTACCCATGCACTCATGTAATGACCCATGCACTAACTCATGCACTGCTACAATACCCTGAGCACTTCCCATGCAGTCCAGCCATCGCCCTGTCAGTACCCATGCACTCCTTCAATCACCCAGCCAGCACCATGTACTTATCCAATCACTCCACCAAAACCCAAGCACTTATAAATTCACCATGCACTCTCCTTGCAGTACTCTAATCTTCCAGTCAGTACCCATGTACTCATGGAATGGCTCAGGCACAAACACATGCACTGCTACAATCCCCTAAGCACTTCCCATGCAGACCTCTAACCACCTACACACTACTGATTCACTCCTGCAATTACCCAGGTAGTACCCATGCACTCCAGAAATCCCTCTGTCACTACCCATGCACTCCTCCAATCACCCAGCCAGCACTATGTACTTATCCAATCACTCCGCCAAAACCCAAGCAGTTATAAAATCACCCTGCACTGTCCTTGCAGCACTCTAATCATCCAGTCACTACCCATATACTCATGCAATGACCCAGTCACTAACACATTCACTGGTGCAATCCATTGAGGACTACCTATGCAGTCCAGTAATCTCCCTGGTACTACCTATGCAGTCCTCCAATCACCCAGCCAGTCCTATGTCCTTATCCAATCACTGCGCCAAAACCCAAGCACTTATAAATTCACCATGCACTCTCCTCACAGTACTCTAATCATCCAGTCACTACCCATGTAGTCATGCAATGATCCAGGTACTAACACATGCACTGCTACAATCCCTGTGTACTACCCATGCAGTCCTCTAACCACCTACACACTTCTCATTCGCTCCTTCACTTCCCCTGGTAGTACCCATGCAGTCCAGCAATCACCCTGTCACTCCCTGTGCAGTCCTCCAGTCACCCAGCCACTACCATGTACTAATCCAAACACTCCGCCAATACCCAAGCACTTATAAATTCACTCAGGCACTCTCCTTGCAGTATTCTAATCTTTCAGTCAGTAGCTATGTACTCATGCAATGATCCAGGCACTAACTGATCACTGTTACAATCCCATATGCCCTACCCATACAGTCCTGTATCCACTTACGCACTTCTCATTTGCTCCTTCATTTTCCCAGGTAGTACCCATGAAGTCCCGCAATCACACTGTCACTCCCTGTGCACTCCTCCAGTCACCCAGCCACTACCATGTACTAATCCAAACACTCCTCCAATACCCAAGCACTTATAAATTCACCACGCACTCTCCTTGCAGTACTCTAATTATCCACTCAGTACCCATGTACTCATGCAATGACCTAGTCACTAACACATGCACTGCTGCAATACCTTGAGGACTACCTATGCAGTCCAGTAATCTCCCTGGTACTATCTATGCAGTCCTCCAATCACCCAGCCAATCCTATGTGCTTATCCAATCGCTGCGCCAAAACCCAAGCACTTATAAAATCACCACGCACTCTCCTTGCAGCACTCTAATCATCCAGGCACTACTCATGTACACATGCAATGACCCAGGCATTAACTCATGGCAAATACAGAGGAGGTCATGCTAATCACAGGGGCACCCCAACGCATAGTGTTCCCTAGTGTATGTAGGTGTTTTCACTGTATTCTAAGTGTCTTTTAGCATAGCACTGGCTCTAGGCCTGGTTAGTCAGAGTCAGTTACCATCAGTTCCCATCAGCAAAAAGTTGGGGGCGCAGGAGGACTTTCTGCTCCTCTGTTGGTTCTTTCTGCACATCTCTTCTTCTTCCTGCACTTTTCTTCGTCTTTCTGGACTTCTGTTGCCTCTTTCTGCATTTGTCTTGCTTCTTTCTGCGCTTTTCTTCCTCTTTCTTCACATGTCCTACCTTTGTAGGCATAGTTAGAAATTCGGGGCATATTATCAAGGGCCTTATCTCCGCTTTTTTGGCTTTAAAAGCCAAAAAAGCGGAGATAATCTTTTCGCCCTATTTACAAGGCAGTGCTAACATGCATTAGCGCATGTTAGCAGCCTTTTTACCGACGCCTCGCTTTGCATCTCTAATGAGATGCAAAGTGGGCGTTTCCTTCAAACACAACACGGGAATCATGGCTAACAGCACTTCTCCCTATCAACAAGCTGGCCCAGGACACCAATACCGACGTTAAAATCCGCGCTAACCGCGGATATCGTCGAAAGCTAACATCTGCAAAAAAGCAGACTTAGCTATACATATGATGGGAGGTGGATTCTATGGCTGAATCCACATCTCCCTATTTGCAAGGAATACCTTATCGCTTCCGTTGTTGCACTGGATTTCCAGCGATGTTCGCGGATTTCGCCGCTATCGCCAGATTTAATATCGCCGTGGAGATATGCGTTGTAAATAACGCGATATCTCGGCGATCAAATCCGGCGATAGCCGGCGTTAAGCAAATCCGCGCTAAGCCCGCTCAGCGATATTTAACGCTGTTCTTTGATGATATGGCCCTTAGTATTTAAAAAACCTTTGAAATTCAATGAAAAAACCATAGGTTTCAGGGACGTTATAGTTAGAAATTAGCATTTAAAAAAACCTTAGAAATTCACTGAAAAAACCATAGGTTTCAGGGACGTTATAGTTAGTTGGAGATTTCACTCGTACAAAACCATAGAAATTCCCCCGTTATAGTTAGTAGACCTAACTATAACTCGCGCCCCCGAAATGCACTGCTGATGACGTCACATATTACATCACTCATGACATGCTCAGTGACATCACTGATGACATCACTGATGACATCTCAAATGACATCACTGATGACATCATCCGCGTGATCATCTGATGCACCTCCTCATACCCTAATAAAACCTTTCATACACCCACTCTAAAATACAGACCTACAATATCAAAACCACAGACAGATCAATAGCAGTTAGTACATACCTGCTCAGTGATTCATACGTCTACACACACATCCACCCACTAACCCATACAGTCACTCATACACAGTCATTCATCTATACAGCCACTGATATATCAACTCATACACCCATATAGACACTCACACACTGCCACTCACCCAAAGAGTTACTCATACACCTGGTCAGTCATGGAAAGAAACTATCACACATCCATTTCCTTGCTTATACAGTCATACACACACCACCGCACTTATTTATACAGATACTAACATATACTTACTCTCTTAAACAATCACTCATAGAAACACACACTCATCCATACAGATATTCTTGCAATCACTCACTCTCACATATAGTCATTTATATACTCCAACACTCACATATACTGTTTTAAAACATATGTAGTTACTCACACATGCACCACTGAGACATCCATTCACTCACCAACACACCCATATACACACTCATCCACCCATACAGCTGTTTCGACATGCACTCTTGAGCCCATACACCCAGTGAATCAACCACTCAAACATCTATGCACAGAGTCACACACCTCCCACCCACCCACACACACACTCAGGCACCCATACAAATACTCAGGCAACCAATCGATAACCCATATAGACACTCATGTAGCTACTCACCAAGCCATGCAGCCGCTTACACACCAACTAACAGACTAATAAAGACATTCACACAGTTTAGTCACTAACCCATGCATTGTGTAAGACACATTTAATCACTCACTTATACACTCAGTCACACACCTACTAAATCATCCATTCAGACACTCCTACACCCACTCATACTTCAATACACCTTGGCATATATATATAAAACATATTTTTATACTTTACAGAAACACACATTCACTGGATGATGTCATCAGTGATGTCATTTGAGATGTCATGAGTGATGTCATCAGTGATGTCACTGAGCATGTCATGAGTGATGTAATATGTGACGTCATCAGCAGTGCATTGCGGGGGCGCGAGTTATAGTTAGGTCTACTAACTATAACGGGGGAATTTCTATGGTTTTGTACGAGTGAAATCTCCAACTAACTATAACGTCCCTGAAACCTATGGTTTTTTCAGTGAATATATATATATATATATAACAATAAAAAGTAAAAATTCTAATTTATAAAAACTATATTAAAAACAAGCAATTCATACTATAATTGGCTAAAACCTTTTATTATACAAAACAAAAAAATAAAAATCACCGGAAGGAGTGCGGCTCATTCCTTTCTCATGCAGAGAGGTTTGTTTGATGTCTATGCGGCTTGGTCCAGCCCCGAGCGACGCACCACCGTCAAAGAGCGCCAAAAAACTACCCGAAAACGGACCGTTTTTGTTGATGTGGAAACACGAAGGGTAGTTGGCAGCCGCCAAGGAATGGACTTTGGTTGGGACTCCAGCAATGCGACAATCATGTGTCTGGGGATTCTGGTGAAGTGAAAATGCAGTACAAACTTGAAAAGCATCGTCCACTGAAGGGTAACAACTAGGAGATTTACAGCGCACTACATGGTCCAGCATGCCTGAATTCAGCCTAACGAGGCGCCCACCAGGGGGCAAACATTATAAAAAGGCAATTGTCGTGTTGGTGTGTTGTTGCTTCGAGATGCTTTGGCTCCCCTCTGATGAAGGTCAAGACGTGACTGAAATGCATTAGGAAATGCCAGCATGAAAATAAAATCTTTTAAATCACCGGAAGGAGTGCGGCTCATTCCTTTCTCATGCAGAGAGGTTTGTTATATATATATTCACTGAAAAAACCATAGGTTTTAGGGAAAGTTATAGTTAGTTGGACATTGCACTCGTACAAAACCCGTGAAATTCCCCCGTTATAGTTAGTTCAGCTAACTATAACTCGCGCCCCCGCAATGCACTGCTGATGACGTCACATATTACATCACTCACGACATGGTCAGTGACATCACTGATGACATCACTGATGACATCACTGATGACATCATCCAGTGACTGTGTGTTTGTGTAAAGTTTAAATATGTTTAATATATATAGGGAAAGGCATATTGAAGAATGAGTGGGTGTATAAGCGTCTGAATGGATGATTTAGTAGGTGCGTGACTGAGTCTATAAGTGAGTGATTAAACGTATCTTACTGGATGCATGGGTGAGTGACTAAACTGTGTGAATGTCTGTATCCGTCTGTCTGTTGTTGTGTAATCAGCTGTATGGGTTTCTGACTAGCTAAATGAGTGTCTATATGGGTTATGGATTGGTTCTCTGAGTATCTGTATGGGTGCCTCAGTGTTTGTGTGGGTGGGGTGTGTGTGACTCTGTGCATAGATGTGTGAGTGGGTGATTCACTGGGTGCATGGTTTCAAGAGTGCGTCTGTGATGGACTGTATGGGTGGGTGAGTGTGTGTATGGGTGTGTTAGTGATTGAATGTATATCTCAGTGGTACATGTGTGAGTAACTACATATGTGAAAGGCAGTATATATGTGTGTTGGGGTATATAAATGGCTATAAGTGAGAGTGTGTGATTGTGAGAGTGGCTATATGGATGAGTGTGTGCTTGCATCAGTGATTGCATAGGGCCGTAAGAATGTGCTAGTATTTTTATGAGTAAGTGAGCTGGTGTGTATAACTGTATAGGTGAGTAAATGGGAGTGTGATTAATTATTAGCATGACTGACTAGGTGTGTGAGTACCTCTATGGATGAGTTGCATTGTGTGAGTGTTTATATAGGTGTATGAGTGCATATGATAGTCCTGTACTGAGTGACTGTAAGTATGAGTGACTGTACGGGTGAGTGAGTAGATGTGTGTGTGTAGACCTAAGAATCAGTGAGTGGGTATGTACTTATTGGTATTGGAGTGTGTATGGTTTTGAGAATGGCAGTCTGTAATTTAGAGTGGGTGTATCAAAAGTTATATTAGGGTGTGAGAAGATGCATTAAATTCTCACATGGATGATGTCATCAGTGATGTCATTTGAGATGTCATCAGTGATGTCATCAGTGATGTCACTGACCATGTCATGAGTGATGTAATATGTGACGTCATCAGCAGTGCATTACGGGGGCGCGAGTTATAGTTAGCTGAACTAACTAAAACGGGGGAATTTCACAGGTTTTGTACGAGTGCAATGTCCAACTAACTATAACTTTCCCTAAAACCTATGGTTTTTCAGTGAATTTCAAAGGTTTTTTAAATGCTAAACCCTAACTATAACAGGCCTGAAACCTATGGTTTTTTCAGTGAATTTCAAAGGTTTTTAAAATGCTAATTCCTAACTATAACAAGCCTGAAACCTATGGTTTTTTCAGTGAATTTCAAAGGTTTTTTAAATGCTAATTCCTAACTATAACATGTCTGAAACTTATGGTTTTTTTCAGTGAATTTCAAAGGTTTTGTAAATGACAATTTTTAAATGTATTAATTGTTATATTTATTTTTTTGATACTGATTTACTACATTTTTTTAAACTATTTATTTTTAGATGTTTTATTTTTTAAATTACATTGTAATTACATTATACATTACATTACAAAATATACTTTCTCAGAATGAATTACTTTAGTTTAAATACTTTGCAAATAGGCAATAGACTTTTAAGTACAGTAGTTACAGTTGTTGCAATGGGCAACACAATTTCAAACACAATGCAACATTGAGCTCAATGTGAATTTCTAGCTAAATGCAATTAGTTACTTTATGGATTACTTTTCTAACCACAGGACTGAATCCTAGATTCAGTCCTGGGACATCTCCTGTAAACAGTTGAGTAAAAGCGTTTTGGTTACAGTAGTGATTTTTAAGGAATATTATTGTATTTTAAAAGTTGACACAGAAACTTTTTCACACAGAATCACCAATGTTATCCAATGGGAGGAAATTCACTTAGCAGGTAAGTAGTGTTATCGTTACTTTTCTTACTCAGTGGTGGATCCTGGATCCAGCACTGGTGCATCTCCTGTAAACAGTTGAAAGAATGCGTTTAAGTCATACAGGCGATTTTTAAGGAATATTTGTAGTTTGTGAAAATCAACACTTTGAAACTTTTCTGCTGAAAACCAGACAATGGATTCCTACGGAAGGAAATATAAGTTACTGGTAAGTACGGTTAAAATTACTTTTCAGGATCAGTACTGGGCTGAAAGATGCAGCACTGAGGTCTCTCCTGATAACAGGTGAGTAAATCGGAATTCGTATTTCGGCTGATTTTAGAGGAATATTATAAAGTTCCAAAACTCCACACTTAGAAGAATTTCCAAGTGAAACCAGTCAATGATATCCTATGGAAGGAAATTCAAGTTACTGGTAAGTACGGTTAAAATTACTTTTCAGGATCAGTACTGGGCTGAAAGATGCAGCACTGAGGTCTCTCCTGATAACAGGTGAGTAAATCGGAATTCGTATTTCGGCTGATTTTAGAGGAATATTATAAAGTTGCAAAACTCCACAGTTAGAAGAATTTCCAAGTGAAACCAGTCAATGATATCCTATGGAAGGAAATTCAAGTTACTGGTAAGTACGGTTAAAATTACTTTTCAGGATCAGTACTGGGCTGAAAGATGCAGCACTGAGGTCTCTCCTGATAACAGGTGAGTAAATCGGAATTCGTATTTCGGCTGATTTTAGAGAAATATTATAAAGTTCCAAAACTCCACACTTAGAAGAATTTCCAAGTGAAACCAGTCAATGATATCCTATGGAAGGAAATTCAAGTTACTGGTAAGTACGGTTAAAATTACTTTTCAGGATCAGTACTGGGCTGAAAGATGCAGCACTGAGGTCTCTCCTGATAACAGGTGAGTAAATCGGAATTCGTAGTTCGGCTGATTTTAGAGGAATATTTGCACAATGGTGAAGGGAGGGGGCGGGGCCTGAGGTGACATCAGTGCCCCGTGGCGCGTTTTAAGTTGGGGGATTAAGTCCCCTTGAATACTGAGGGTCCCTGGAGTCCAACTAGCCCACCATGTACCTCCAAAAGCGCCACAGAGCTGCGTTGCAGAGAGGTGTAAAAGGGCGTGGCCTCTGTACACCTCTCTGCAACGCAGCCCCTGGCTCATACCGGAGGTTCCTGGTGGGCTAGTTGGCCCCCAGGGACCCCAGTATTCAAGGGGAATTACTTCCTTCTTAAAACGCGCCAGGGGGCGCGTTGCAGACTGCTGCAGGGAGGGGGCGGGGCCTCGGCACGATGCCGGTCTTTTTTTTTTTTTTTTTGGTTGCTTTTTTCTGCCCAGGGAGTCCTTGTGGGACCCCCTGAGCAGACCTAGGGGTCAGGGTGTTTCTACCCTGCCCCCTTTGTGCGTTTTGCGCACTTGTTTCTTGTGTTTTTTTAATCAGTGGGATCCGCACACCCTATGCGCATCCCGCCGATTTTGAAAAAAAAAATGCTTTTTTCTGGCCCAGGGGGTCCTTGTGGGACCCCTGAGCAGACCTAGGGGGTCAGAGTGTTTCTACCCTGCCCCCTTTGTGCGTTTTGCGCACTTGTTTCTTGTGCTTTTTTTTTTAATCGGCGGGATCCGCGCACCCTAAGCGCATCCCGCCGTTTAAAAAAAAATGCTTTTCTGCCCAGGGGTCCTTGTGGGACCCCTGAGCAGACCTAGGGGTCAGGGTGTTTCTACCCTGCCCCCCTTTGCGCTTGCGCACTTGTTTCTGTCCCTCGGTTCTACCGAGGGACAAAATGGCTGCCAACACTTCCTGATTTGGAGTGTTGACAGCCACTTGACAGCCAATTAGCATGCAGCTCGTGATCGGGACGGTGCGCGCAGGGTGCGCTCAGGATACGCGGACCCTACTCGCCCATAGATATATATGTGACTTTACTTTTGATTTTCTCAGGAACTACTGAACGGATTTACACCATTTAAGCAAAGGCACGACACTGAACCAAGGGCTACCTCTTTGCCAAATTTGGTGTAATTCCGTTCAGCAGTTCGGGCTGTAGCTGCGACTAAAGGTTCCTATGGAAAAATGAATGGGGAAAACGCGTTTTGGGACCCCCCTTTTTCTCGGCCCCCGCTGACGAATCAACCCGAGACTTTCAGGGTAGGAGCGGAGCGGAGCGCCCCAACAAGTTGGAAGCTTTCGCGAAGATTCGTCAACCGGCGCAAGAGTTATTTCAAATAGAATGTCGCGGATTTCCTATGGATAATAGGTCCTAACTATAACTATCTACTGGCGACCGCCAGTAGATAATATATATATATATATATATCACTGCTTTCCGTGTTGAACTAGAAGGTTCTTCCCTGCAACAACGGACACGGACCAAATTTGTAAGTGCAATAAATGATTTAATCTTCAATGCCGCCATAACGTTTCGGCTCGTCCAAGCCTTTTTCAAATGACATACATATACATATATACATATACATATATATATATATACAATAAAAAGTAAAAATGCTAATTTATAAAAACTATATTAAAAACAAGCAATTCATACTATAATTAGCTAAAACCTTTTATTATACAAAACAAAAAAATACAAACAAATGCTAACAATATATGGATATCACTTTATAATTCCCAATGAAAAGTTAGCCGCACTGTAGACAGTGTTATAGTTTAATAAAAGTCTAATTCACTACTTTGAGATGAAACTTAATCATATTGGGAAAAATAAACTTCTGGTCGGGGAGGGTCGGATAGTTTTACTAGTCTCACTCCATACTTAACCACATTGGGAAATGTGTTGGAATTTGGGCGGAGGATTCATATTTACTATTGCAACTCAAAGCTTAACCTCACTCAGGAAAGCGTCTGACTTTGTGGGGGTACAATTTACTTTACCCACTCCAAACTTAACCACATCGGGGAAAGTGAGGTATTTGGGAGGGGTCAGATATACTATTCCAACTCCAAATGTAACCACATTGGGGAAAGTGTTGTCACATTTATTAATCCCACTCCAAAAATTGGGGGACCTGTTTGGACTGAATAATGAGTTTTTAATATCATGACTAGGGGTGGGTGGTAAACTCCGCTCTGCTGGCAGATTTCACGGACTGTTGCCACTCCATGGCAGCTTGTAAGTAAGTCCGTTTTTATATAGTGCAGCTACTCACCCTTACGGGTCTCAAGGCGCTGGGGGCCGGAGTGGAAATTAAGTGAGCTATTGCCCAGAGTCACATGGTGCTGAGCTGAGCTGCCGCCGGAGCCGGGGATCGAACTGTGAACCCTGTGCTCCGAAGTCAGCTGCCCTGGCCGCTGCACCACACCTCTCCACCGCGGAGTTTGGCAAAAACTCCCCTACCATTGGTGAAGCAGAGTTTACCGGCACACTAGCTAATCTCCATCTCTTACCCAGTAGCACTGGCACACGGCCGCCACCATCTTGATAAAGGCAGAAGTGACCTTCGGTGCACAGTCACACTGGCCATTAGCCAGGAAACGCTACCGGGTCACGTGATGATTCACCAACTTGGCTCAAGTACAAGGTACAGAAATCGCCCACAGTAACAACCAGACCCTCAGTCAGGTCTGGGCTATACTCCACGGACAACCATTGGCAGGCGGGACACACTACAGTGCACTGGTGACTCGAAAAGTAAAGAGGCTCCTGCAACTTCCTACAACCAATGAAACAACAGTCTGAAGAGTCTCAGGGAAAACGCTTGGTGAAGCTGCTCGAGAAGACCCCATGTAGCAGACCCCATAGCAATTTGTCGTCCCTTCAGGTCTGGGATGTTTTCCATATTATTGTCACCTCACATCATCATACCTAACTACTGCAGACTCTGGGACAAGCGGTCAATTGGCCTAGCGGTGCCTCTCCTCCTCCCTCTCTGTGCCACCATTCAGCCTTGGGCCCAGTGTTCCTGGCAAGAGAGCAGGTTTGGGCTCATAATCTTATCTTATAAGGTGCTACTACGCGTGTTTGGTGGCAATGAGCTGGTGCTTCGTCTCAGTGGTTTATGGGGTTACTGAGGTTGGCCACACAGGATCGTTGTGCAAGGGAAAACAGGGATTCCAGAGGACCAGCTTCCGGATGTTGGCCTGTAGAGCACTAGTATGGCCCTGAGCCAGTGCTCACTGCTCATATGGCCAGGCTGGTGTTTGTGGGTTTTGACTGTTCTAACACCAGCATTCTCAGGTCATAAGAACTATATAATCATTGCATTTTCCTATGCCTCATTTCACCACTCTTTGCTTTGCCACAGCACACAGTACCCCGGAGCACCCCTCCATCTGCTGCCAGCCTGCACCTTTCCCTCTGCCGCCAGCCTGCTGTTGATAGAAACATCTATGTGCTGCAGGCTGGCCCTGTCATTTGTCATTCATTTAACACCTGTTTGCGTTTACTAGCGCTGTCTAGGGGCAGGGAGGAAGGTGGGGATACAGGCTATTTCACCCCTCGGCCCTCAGGGTCACATGCTGTGGGACGAAGACTCACGGTTCTCATTATGGGATCTCTGCCAAACCTGGGGCTCTGCCGCTTTCCCTTTTCTTTCATTTTCTGTGTGTGCCCTTTATTAGCTCTGTATACTTTTCATTCTTTTCAAAGGAGCAGCCTGTTCAAGATGGGTCTCGGGTAGAACCGGGCGGCACTCCACGGAATTTCACTGAGTTTTTAAATCACTCCACGAAATTCCACGGAGTAGAACTCCGTGAGTTCCGCCAACCCCTAATCATGACACCAGAATATTGTTGCAAGAATAATGTGATGCAGGAAATACCATTGACAGGAATAGAGCAGATAAGAATATAATTTTTTAGGTATATTTGTAATCTCATTGTTAAATATATTATAGCGAAGTATTTATCAATATTTTTATTATTGTTAAGTGTATTTTGTATTTGTTTTATATATTTTAATGTAGTGTTTGAAATGTATCATTTAAAGGATAGTTTTATTTTTAAAGAAAAAATAGAACAAAACATTGTTACGGTAATATCATCTTTTTTAGCAGCATGATGTTGGGTTCATAGGGGAAAAACATAGGGAGATTTTTTAAATAAAATAATATCTTTTTCATTTAATGCATACTTTTAAATTTATAATTACATTTTAAATATGTAGTTTTACATTTTATAGATGATAATATTTTCTTTTAGCATTATATTTTACATATGTATTAATATTTTTAATAGTTAGATGTATTTTCATCATCATCATCAGACATTTTTTATTCAGGTGTCCACAGCAACCATAAAATAACAGAATAAATATTCATAAAAAACATACATATAAAGCACATGTACATTGCATACAAAATAAAAAGAACAAGATACAGTAAAAAACAGCTTAAAAAGGGACACCTAATACATTGATTGATACAATACTCGGATCTGGTCTTGAACGCCTAGACACCAGGACAGCTCGTAAAAAACTAACCACAACAAATAAAACATGTTCTTTGGGAAGCTTCTGTAAATACATAAGAGCAGGTCGTACTTGGATAAAATTCAGAGTTTTCAACAATGGTACTGATGGAGCAAGGACTCGTAAATGAGACTTGCTCGGAAGCAATCCTCTTGTTTAAACTCATTAACGAATTACTAACAACGTGTTTGTAATTAATAATTTGCATTTAGAAAAAGACACGCGGGAGAATGAAGCTTGCCTATGTATTTACTAATTATAACAACATGAACGAAGGACTAAAATGCACTTTAACAGAGAATCTTTACTGCGCATGCGTCTACTACATCTACGTAGTATGACGTACTAATGCTTGGAGGGAAAATCTTGCGCCTGCGCAATAGACGATAAAATGGCCGCTTGAAAGCTCACATGCATGCCACCTGCTTAGCTGAAATAGAAAGTAAGTTTTATATTAACGCAAATGCAGAAAGGGAAATAATAAATGGAGTGGGTTAGAGTAGAGGTTGGTGGTATACAGTGAAACCATTTATTTTTGAGAATAACATTTCTTCTTTTGACTTTATTATTAGTGCGCATTTGGGCCCTCTACACTTGTCTGAATTGAGCTGACTGACGTAACCCCACGCATGCGTACCAGAGAGAGAATACGGAAAGATGAGTAAGGACTTGTCACGCGTCCAAGGCCAGCGAAGATGTGCCCTGGGAACATGAGGGTGAAGAGTTCATATGAAGGAGCTTTATTCATAACGTTGCAACATTTTGTATTAATAAAGTTTGGAGATGTATGGGAAAGGAAATGATTTAATAAAGTTTGAGGGGAGGGATTTGAAGACAATGGTTTAAAGAAATAAGTGAAATGTAAGCATGGTGTGATGATCATCCCCCCCTCGCCTGTCCAATCAGAGTTAGTATTTTGTAAAATTGAAACATTAATGGGTGGTACATGGCTATGGAAAGGTATAATTGAGGTAGTTTTAGTTAGTTAGAGAGGTCATGTCTTTTGGGAGCCAGCTTTACGGGAGCACAGAAGCAGAGCTCGGGATGCTGTTGGTGCTGTGAGTGGTGCTGATGCTGTGAGACGCTGATGAAGAAATCGAATGCAGAACCATCTATTTGACTTAATTGGGTTAGAAAGAAGATCGCGGAAGAACCACGAGGAGGAAGAGAGTGTCAGAGAGGGGTGCGACGCAGTCGTCGGTATCTAGAGAGGTGAAGTATCCTGTCCTGATTTCCTGTCCTGAAGTCTTTGTCTCCTGATCTATCCCGGGGGACCCTTACCAGCCCTTTGGCCAGGGGGTTGGTCTTCACACCATACTTGGTAAATATAAATATATTGTATTGATAGATGTTCTTCTCTCTCTGTCCTCTTCTTTCTGAGCATAGTTATTGTGTGGATCTGAATTGCTAAATGTCTATTGAAACTTGATTGAATTGACACTCTTGCGAATGAGGGTGTTTGTACTGAAACGTTTGAGATGGTTCATACGCAATTAATTTAGATAAAGATTTGAAAACTTCCCGAGTCTGTGATTATTTCATTTAATCAAAAAATGTTTAATAAAGTTACGTTAATTATCAACATCAACTAGTTCCAACTAATGGTCCATTGACCAGAGGAAAGAACTAATTGATCAGTGAAAGGTTTAGTTAGGGAAAGAAATAACTAGATCTTGAAATATGAAAAACATAAACTAAGGTCCCAGCGGTCTACTTGCTGTTTAGTGGAAATAGTTATATGGGCCCAAGTGAGTATATGGTAGTGGAGTATCTGTTGTTAGTACACCGCTGGATCAGTTTTCTGGTAGCAGAGTTATGGTTATTATTGACTAGTTTGGTGATAAGTATAGATTATTGATTTTTGATTTATGTTTTAACAAAAAGAGTTAGCGTCTTTGTTTTATGTCGTCTGGAAAATTCCCGGGGAATGAATAGCGGGTGGCGATAGAAACCACACTGCAGTGAGGTTACTCGTCTGTTGGAATAACACTGAGGAGCTAGGTAGGGCTAGCAGTGTTAAAGTAGGGACTATCTTCTGTGTAAAAGTAAGAGCGATTGATAGCAAAGAGTTCGCTAGTGAAACTTTAGGCGTTATATCACCTGGAAAGGGTAACCCTGAAGGAGTAGCAGGTTCTTCCAAGCTAGATTGACAGCAAAAAGAGTTAGCTGGTGAAACTTTGGTCTCAAATGTCCCAAAACAGGGGACATCGGAGGAGTAGCAGGTTCTCTAGAGCTTGAATGAAGGGTAAGCGGAAGGGTTTTACTTGCAGTGGAAAGAAATAAACTATCCTTTGATTTAGTGGAACAGACAGAGTAGCGAATGTTTTTATGTCGTTAATAACAAAGAATTTTAAAGAAATATCGAGAAATAAGTTTTTCGTATTACCTTGTGAAGGGAGGGTCAGTTGCCGGAGTGGTACTGACGTCACAGTGTGCCGCGCTGGGATTGGTAGAAGCAGCGGGCGTGTGACAGGAGCAGCCTTGTAAAGGAGGGGTCAGTAGTAAGGAGCAGAACTGACGTCAGGGAAAGGCCGCGCTGGCATTGGTCAGATCTCGGGCGTGAGCCTGATTTGATTGGATAGCTAGTTAGAAGCCGCGCTAGGATTGGTGGAGAGAAGAATTGTATGCGGGATTTTGATTTGACTGTTAGTGCAAGACGTACAGGTAGAAGATTTCAAGGGTTTGCAGAATATAATTTCTTACATCGATCCTCAAGGATGTATGGAGAGAAAAGAAAGATGTCATTTTTAAAGAAAATTAAGAATTTCTTTGTAAAGGATAAGCCTGTGTTGACTAGAGAGGGAATTCCTATTCCGCCACCGAAGACACCAGCATCTTTTATGATGATGGAAAGAGGATATCATACTTGCGTGTGGTTGGAAAACTGGATAGAATATACGAAGGATGATGGTGTGCTAGCATTTCCTAAGGATGGTACGTTTAATGGGAGGATTCTTCAGAATTTGAGATTGAAAATGAATGATTTGGAACCTACACCTAGGTTAACTCAATATGAGGCTTTGGAAGAATGGGAGACTGAGTCATATGAACGAGAGAAATGCAGAGGTGGAAGGTATAGAGAATTCTTTCCCAGACACTTGCATGAGTCACGCGAAGGGCAGATGAAACAATGGAGGAGAGCTATGGTATCAGAAGGGTTATATCCAGTGTTAATGGCTGAGGAACAGTCTGGAGGAAAGTGTAAGGAGAAAACGAAACATATGAACTCAGCAGGATATGGTGAATCAGATGACGAGTTGTTAGAGGATATTTTAATTAAAAATCCACCACCGTATCAAGAAGCAGCTAGTAAGGTTACCCCAAGTGCACCAGTAATGGGAATGCCATTAACCCCACAGATTTTACATGAAACGTCATATAACAGAGTGTTGCAGGATAATGAAAGAGAAGCCCTGAATAAAACTAGGGAAGAACTAGTTCAAAGGATAAGTCAGTTAAATTTGAATACTGAAGCTTTAACAGTACCAGTGACCATTGGTCCGGTAATCCCATTGTATGGAGATAATAAGATTTGCCAGAAACCACAATCTATGACAATTCCACTAAATAGTCCTAGAAAAGAAAAAATAATTACAGATGATCAGGTTAGCGAAAGTGAGTCAATTATTTCACTAATTGATCTCCCTAATGTGGAACCTTTGACGGAGACTCCAAAGTGGGTCACGCCCATGAATTTGAGAGAAAGAAGACCTTTGGTTCATGCTGGAACTGGAGGCGCAACAGTAGTCACCTCTGAAGAAATAGAAAGGTGGGCACAGGAAAGGGATAATCAGAACCCAACACCAAGGATTTTAGACATTAGCAGATTGAAAGTGGAATTGGAAGAGATGATGACAGGATGTGTGGGTACAGAAAGATTGAACGCTTATAATGATGAGGAATTATTATTTTTATGTAAGAGTATAACAAGGAGAGCAAGAGTATTTCATGAGAGATTGACTGAAGTTGCTTCAGAGATTGGAATAGACATAGGGAAGTCAAAGTTGCTGCAGAAACCATATCGAGTGGAATTTACTGACAAGGATTTAGAAAGTGTAAATGCTTCTGGAAAGAGACTGCAGATAAAAGAATTAATGAACATTTTGCGAAAATGGGGAGACATTGATAAATGGAGAATTAGATGGATAAGAAAGAAAGAAGAAGTACAAGCGAGAGAAGCAGCAGCTGCATTTCCAGTAAGAGAAACAAGCAAGGTGGAAAAATTGTGTCCAATGAGAGAGGTTCCTGGAGGTGGATATGTTCATGTTCCTTGGAGTAGACAAGACATTTTGTCATTTACAAATGATTTTCCAAAGCTGAGAGAAAAACCAGTTGAGTGGTACAAACAGGTAGAGAGATTTGTGAAGGTTTCAAAGGTTTTATTGAAAGACTTGGATGGTCTATTTGATATAGTGGTACCTGCTGATTTATGGACAGAATGTAAAATTACAATTGACTGGCCTAATGAGGAGTATGCTAGAGATGCAAAGACAGGAGCACCCTCGGAGGAGGTGATGAAAAAGTATCACCAAGTGATTACGTATTTGAAAGGGAAAATTCCTCCTAAAGAAACAGATTGGGTAAAAATAGATAGAACAACTCAAGAACCAAATGAATCTGTACATGCGTATTATGAAAGGTTGTTACAGGTGTTTAAGCAGTATAGTGGTTTTGAGAATATCGGTGACAAGGATATGGGACATTTTGTGTATCGGTTTGTATATGGTTTGAAACCAGAAATCAGTCAGATGATACAGCAGCACATGTTGTGTTGGCAAAGCAAGACAGTGGATGAGATTTTAAAGTACGCGAAATATTGCGGAGATGACATTGAGGCCAGGCGTAGGAAGCTAAAAGAGAAAATGATGTGGGCACAAGTTAAATTGGCAGAACAGCAAGAAGAGAAAACAAATGACCAAAATAATAATCAAGTGAAAGAACAGAGTCAGAATAATCAAGGAGCGAATGGTAATAAATATAGGGGACGAATGGACAGAGAAGAAGCGAAAAAGAAGTTTCCTTGTCATGCGTGCGGAAAGCTTGGACATTGGAAGAACGAGTGTAAGAGTACTCAGAATAATAAGAGTAATAATGGGCCAAATCAAAATTTAATCCCACAGATGCAGAATGAAGTACTTATGAATCAGCAGCAGCAGGTAGTTACACCACAATATCAGGTGCCACCAGCTCCTATGCCAAATTTTGTGAACCATCAAAGTTTCAGTGCAAACACCGGATTTCAAGGAGAAAGTGGTAAGAATAATAGAACAATTACACAATATTTTTTACAGAATGATGAAGAACATTCAGATGTCACACAATGACGGTGCCTGAGGGGGAGGAAGAGGAGTGCGTGCTTGGCGCATCCTTGCCGGTAGATCAGTCAGGTCCATTTGTTGATGGGAGAGTAGAAGGTAAAGACATTACTTTCCTATTGGATACTGGTGCTACCAGGTCTACTGTGAGAACAGCAGACATCCCAAACCTACCCCTCTCGGGAGAATCAATCCAAGTTGTAGGCGTGTCTAACCAACAGATTAGAACCCCAACCACAAAACCAATGGAGGTGCACATTGGAAACTTCAAAGAAATGCATTGGTTCGTAGTTTGCGATTCCAGTCCAGTAAATCTGTTGGGAAGAGATCTTTTGTGCAAGATGAATTGCACGATCTATTGTACACCGGATGGTGTTGCTTTCCAAACCCCTGATGAAGACGTGGTATACAAGATGATGCTGGCCAAACAGGGAACAGAAGTAGATGAAATGTTTTCACTAATAACTGAGAATGAATTACCAGAAGAGTTGAGAACCACAGTTAATCCAGAAGTGTGGGTTTTTACAGGAAAAGACATTGGGCTAATGACAAATATAGACCCAGTTAAAGTGACAGTGAAAGAAGGTGCAGTGTATCCAAACACCCGACAGTACAAGATGAGTCCAGAAGTAAAAGCAGGAATTATTCCAGAAATTGAACGAATGGTTAAACAAGGTATTTTAAAAGAAGTGATGGGTAGTCCCTGTAATTCGCCAATAATGGGACTGAAAAAGCCTAGCGGAAAGTACAGAATAGTGCAGGATTTACGGAAAATAAATAAAATTGTAGTGCCATGTTGCCCAATAGTGCCAAATCCAGCAGTGATCCTTTATCAGATACCCTGGAATGCAGGTTGGTTTACAGTGATTGATTTATGCCAAACGTTCTTTTCTATTCCTTTGCACCCAGACAGTCAGTATCTTTTTACGTTTAAGTTTGAGGATCATATTTACGCATGGTGTCGAGTTCCTCAAGGGTACACAGAGAGTCCCTCAATTTTTAATCAGATTTTGAAAAAGTGGCTAGAGTCATTGATTATGCCTGGAAAATCTGTTTTGGTCCAGTACATTGATGACCTACTGGTGCATCAAAAACACGAGAAGACTGTGTCACAGACACAATTGCATTGCTGAACCATTTGGCTGAAGGAGGACACAAGGTGTCTCCAGAAAAATTACAATTCTGCCGACGAGAAGTTAGATATTTAGGGCATAAAATAGAAAGAGGAGTTAGACAAAGTGACACCGGAAAGAATAAAAATAATCAAAGAAATGCAATTGCCACAGACTCAAAGAGAAATGAGAATGTTTCTAGGAGTGGTTGGATACTGTAGGCAATGGATTAATGGTTTTTCAATGTTAGCAAAACCATTAATACAGATGATCCGGAAAAGAGCAAAAGATCCGATTGATTGGAATGATGACTGCATAGAGGCATTTGTGAAACTAAGAAACTGTTTGTGTGAGGCTCCTGCTTTGGGCATGCCTGATTATTCAAAAGACTTTGCTTTGTTCTATTGTGAGAGAGAAAATTGTGCACTTTCAGTCTTAACACAGAGACATGGATTGAGTCGACGTCCAGTGGCATATTTTTCAGCTACATTGGACCCAGTGGCTTCAGCATTGCCTGGCTGCTTAAAAGCAGTAGCTGCTACTTGTATGAGTCTGGAGCAAAGTGAGTCGATAGTGATGGGACATCCAGTAAAAGTTTTTGACCCACATTCAGTTGAGATTCTTTTGACAAGAACACAGCATCTCACCCCTAGTCGATTGACTAAGTATGAAAGAGTGATTTTGGGAGCTGAGAACGTGACTGTGATAAGGTGTACAATCATGAACCCAGCTACCCTACTGCCAGACCCTTGCGATGAGGAAGTGAGGGATGAGAGTGATCACGATTGTTTGGACGTGACTGAGTTATGCACGAAGCCCCGGCCTGATATAAAAGAGGCACCTTTGAAAGAGGCCGACCATTAGTTATTTGTAGACGGTTCCTGCCTCAGAACACAAGAAGGAGGACTAAGTGCTGCATATGCTGTTTGTAAAATATCTGGGGTAATTGAAGCATCCTGTTTACCTGGGGTCAAGCCTGCACAAGTAGCTGAATTGGTTGCCTTAACAATGGCATGTAAAAAGGGGAAAAATTGGAGAGTAACCATATTCACGGACAGTCAATATGGGTTCGGGGTTGTGCATGACTTCGGCCAGCTCTGGATGCAGATGGGATTTCTGACTTCTTCAGGATCCCCTATCAGAAACAGCAAAAATGTGAAGGATTTGTTGGAAGCATTACAATTGCCAAAAGAGATAGCAGTTGTAAAATGTGCTGCACATCAGTCAGGAAATGACTATGTGACTGCTGGCAATAATTATGCTGACCAAGTGGCCAAGTACTGTGCCAAAAATACAGTGGCCATAAATCGAAAAATTGAAGCGGGTGAAACCAGATGCCAACTTATGTTTTTCTCAGTACCAGAAACATGGGATGAGATTAGACAATTGCAGGAAGAAGTTGAGGAAAAGGAAATTTGGATAAAGGCAGCCTGTACAAAGAGACCACATGATGAGGTATGGGTGTACTTAGATGGAAGACCAGTCATGCCAGATTGTTTGCTTTCCAAAATGGCAAGAGTGTATCATGGAGCAACACACATAGGGAGAGACTCAATGATCAGGCTATTCAGACAGAGTTGGTACAATCCGAAATTCAGGGTAGCCGCAGAAAGCCTTTGCCAAAGATGCTTAACCTGTCAGCAGCAAAATCCAGGTAGGAAGATAGTGGTAAGCTGGGGAAAGATTGGAAGGGCAGAAGGACCCTTCACTAGATTACAGTTAGATTTTATGGAATTGCCCCCATGCAATGGACTGAAATATATACTTGTCATGGTATGCCTTTTCTCAAGATGGGTGGAAGCCTATCCCACTCGAAGAAATGACAGTCTTACAGTTGCAAAATTATTATTGAGGGAGTTAGTTCCGCGATTTGGTTTTCCAGTCACTTTGGAATCAGATAGAGGCCCTCATTTTAATAATGAAATAATTTGATTATTCTGTGCTGCATTTAACACTGAACAAAAACTGCACTGTGCTTATCGTCCAGAGGCTTCTGGAATTGTTGAGCAAATGAATGGCACAATCAAGTCAAGATTGGGAAAGGTGTGTGCATCCACAAAGCTGAAATGGCCAGATGCATTACCTCTTGTATTGATGGGTCTCAGAAGTATTCCAGACAGAAAAACAGGAATGAGCCCACATGAGATTCTCATGGGAAGAGCCATGAGACAGGCATTTATTCCTGGAAATAAACTAATGAGTATAACTGATGATCTGGTATTGGACTATTGCAAAGGATTGGCTGAAATGATGCGTTCTGTCTCTCACCAGGTTGGAGAAGACGCAGTCGAAAGACAGCCAGACCAAGCGCATGATTTGAATCCTGGAGATTGGGTGCTAGTGAAGAAACACGCAAGAAAGTCGTGCCTAGCACCAAGGTGGGACAAACCGCGGCAAGTCATACTAGTCACTACCACAGCAGTGAAGTGTGCAGGTTTGCCCAACTGGATTCATGCCAGCCATACCAGAAGAGTTCCGAGCCCATCAGAACAACAAGAGCAACCACTGACTGAACAGGCTGAAGCGTCAGGAGTTGTAAACTGTGAAATTGAAGAATCTAAAGTAATAGATTCTGAAAGACAACCATATGACGAACAGCCAAGTACAAGTCAGGAAGACTGGATACCAGTGATTGAAATAATTGATGATGTCATTGAAACCAGAAGAAGAACAGAACTGAAAAGACAGGAAAGTAGTCAGGAAAAGACAGGGGAAGAAGAACACACTCAGGTGGAAAATAAAAAAGACTCACACGAACCTGAGGAGGGAAAAATAGAAGAACACGTTCAGGCGGAAGAAGAAATGTTTTAAATAAGACCTGAACAGGATCAGATAGAGTTAGAAGAACAGGTTCAGGCAGAAGAAGAAAGGTTTGAAGTAAGACCTGAACAGGGTCAGATAGGATTAGAAGAACAAGCTCAGGAAGAAGAAGAACAAAATACAGTAAGACCTGAGCAGGTGGAAGTAAAAGAAGGTACAAGCACAGAAAACAGAGAAACAGAACAGATTGTGCCTAGAATAAATGAAATAAAAAGAACTTTACAAAGAGATAAGGAAGGTGAAAACGCAGTGCAAATCAAAAGAATCAGAAAGGGAGACAATTGGCCAACTGGAGTAAAGAAACTAAAATATCACTTGAGAAAATCTAAAAAGAAACCAGAACAAGTAAACGAAGTCACAAGTCAAACACAATCTAAACAAACTTTGGCAAAGATAACTCGAAGAAGTCCAAGATTGAGAAACTTAAACAGGAGATACAAGGCTCCTGAATGGACTTACGTCATACTCGAAGAATTTGAATCCCTAGATCTGACTGATGAAACAGAAGAAATTCATATTGTTCAGATTGATGAAAGCAAATTGAGGCCTCCTTAATAACGAAAAGGAAAGCCAAATTGACAAAGAAAAGATAAGAGAAAAGAAATTTTCTCAGGAATAAAATGGCAGAAATTGAAGTTACCGGGAAACCAAAATGTGGATTAAAAAGAAAGTGTTTTAGATTTTGTTTTTGTAGTATTTTGTTAGCAGCATTAGGGTGGTTATTCCTAACAGTAGGAGTACCTTTGTTAATGAAAACAAGTGACAAAAATAATACAGATACTAATGTTAAGGTGGATAGAATAAAAGAAACTGAAATAGAAATAGGGGTAGAAGATGAAGCAAACTATCATAATGAATCAGACTATAATACGTCCTCTAATGTGTTTATTAAATTGTTATTTCAATATGTTAGCACTATGGAGATTAATAATTGCTACGTGTGTATGAAGTTACCATCATCAGTATCAGAAGGGATGACGTATCACCATATACCTTTAACGTTTGGTGTGTCATGTAGTATTTTGTCAAGTTTATTTTATGCTACAGGGAGACTTAAATATTTTTATTCAGACATAGATGTAGTATTTTCTGAATTACCTATTAGAAAGAATATGAATCCAGTAGCTAGTAGTAAAAATGCACAGTTTATGGGTGA
The DNA here is from genome assembly GCA_963921515.1 of Calotriton arnoldi. Taxonomy (NCBI): domain Eukaryota; kingdom Metazoa; phylum Chordata; class Amphibia; order Caudata; family Salamandridae; genus Calotriton; species Calotriton arnoldi. Next base: position 389,354 of record CAWUFW010002217.1, read on the forward strand.
ATTTTTCATAACAATGAGTTCAATAGATTTAGTACAAGCACAAAAAGATAATCTAACATGTACATTAAGAAAAGAAGAAAAAGATTTTTGGGATTTAGTAGAAGAAAGGAGACAGGATTTAATAAAGAAGGCAACTGAACAGAAAACCCATGTACCTCCATGGGTTGGGAAGGAGGGAATCTATGCAAGTGGCAAGGCTCATGCTGCGATGTCCCTGGATTTTGTGAAAAGGGGAAAATTCTGCCTCCATAGATTAAAGACAGATTATAACAATAATTACATTGGTTCCAGTGAATGTGAACACAACTTCCTAATTTTAGGAGGGTGGGGACTAAAAGGGGGAACTGATCCTGTATTTCCAGGAGTGTATTATGTTTGTGGGAGCAATGCCTATTATAGGTTACCTGCAAGATGGTACGGGAGCTGTTATTTTGGAATAGTTTTTCCAAAGATCTATCATGTAGATAAAATCAGTGGAACCAATGAGAATTCTAATGGATTAACACGTAGAAGAAGAGCTAGTTTTTCTGAAATTGTAGGAGACATTTTTAGTGCATTGATACCCTCAGTTGGAGTCATTCTGAATTCACAGAAAATTTGTAAGTTATCAACCATAGTTGATCGTCTTTCTACAGACACTGCAGGAGGATTCTTAATGATTAACACAGAAATGGTTGCAATCAGGTTTATGGTTTTACAGAACCGTCTTGCTCTTGATATATTGTTAGCAAAAGAAGGTGGAGTCTGTGGCATGTTGAAAATTCAACACTGCTGCACTTATATTCCGGACAAGAGCAGAGAAATGAAAGGATATATTGAAAACATTACAAGAATGCATAAAGACTTGACCCAACTGGAGGTTGACAGTGTGTGGGGAAGACTAACAAAAAGTATAACATCAGTAGGGAAATGGTTTGTTGGTTTTGGGAAGGGTTTTCTAGGTCAAATAATAATACCATTAGTTATGATAATAACAGTAGTGATGATAATAATGATTACATATAAGTGTTGTAGAAGAGTTAGGAAAGAGAAAGTAAATTTTGAAAGAAAAGGAAAGGGACAGAAATGAAAGAGAAAATATGATGAAATACAGCTGGAAGAAATGAAGGGCAGATTATATAAGAAGATGAGAGATTTAGAAGGAAACGAGTTGATTGATGAAAAATTGAGAGGAGAAATAGAGAAAACTGAGAAATGTTAAAGTTGGTATCTGGGATGGGATGGGTAATTTTGTGATGGCTTAAGATGCCATCAGAGAGGGGATTGATGGAGCAAGGACTCGTAAATAAGACTTGCTCGGAAGCAATCCTCTTGTTTAAACTCATTAACGGATTACTAACAACGTGTTTGTAATGAATAATTCGCATTTAGAAAAAGACACGCGGGAAGATGAAGCTTGCCTATGTGTTTACTAATTATAACAACATGAACGAAGGACTAAAACGCACTTTAACAGGGAATCTTTACTGCGCATGCGTCTATTACATCTACGTAGTATGACGTACTAATGCTTGGAGGGACAATCATGCGCCTGCGCAATAGACGATAAAATGGCCGGTTGAAAACTCACATGCATGCCACTTGCTTAGCTGAAATAGATAGTAAGTTTTATATTAACACAAATGCAGAAAGGGAAATAATAAATGGAGTGGGTTAGCGTAGAGGTTGGTGGTATACAGTGAAACCATTTATTTTTGAGAATAACATTTCTTCTTTTGACTTTATTATTAGTGCGCATTTGGGCCCTCTACACTTGTCTGAATTGAGCTGACTGATGTAACCCCACGCATGCGCACCCGAGAGAGAATACGGAAAGATGAGTAAGGACTTGTCACGCGTCCAAGGCCAGCGAAGATGTGCCCTGGGAACATGAGGGTGAAGAGTTCATATGAAGGAGCTTTATTCATAACGTCGCAACATTTTGTATTAATAAAGTTTGGAGATGTATGGGAAAGGAAATGATTTAATAAAGTTTGAGGGGAGGGATTTGAAGACAATGGTTTAAAGAAATAAGTGAAATGTAAGCATGGTGTGATGATCATCCCCCCCTCGCCTGTCCAATCAGAGTTAGTATTTTGTAAAATTGAAACATTAATGGGTGGTACATGGCTATGGAAAGGTATAATTGAGGTAGTTTTAGTTAGTTAGAGAGGTCACGTCTTTTGGGAGCCAGCTTTGCGGAGCACAGAAGCAGAGCTCGGGATGCTGTTGGTGCTGTGGGTGGTGCTGATGCTGTGAGACGCTGATGAAGAAATCGAATGCAGAACCATCTATTTGACTTAATTAGGTTAGAAAGAAGTTCGCGGAAGAACCACAAGGAGGAAGAGAGTGTCAGAGAGGGGTGCGACGCAGTCGTCGGTATCTAGAGAGGTGAAGTATCCTGTCCTGATTTCCTGTCCTGAAGTCTTTGTCTCCTGATCTATCCCGGGGGACCCTTACCAGCCCTTTGGCCAGGGGGTTGGTCTTCACACCATACTTGGTAAATATAAATATATTGTATTGATAGATGTCCTTCTCTCTCTGTCCTCTTCTTTCTGAGCATAGTTATTGTGTGGATTTGAATTGCTAAATGTCTATTGAAACTTGATTGAATTGACACTCTTGTGAATGAGGGTGTTTGTACTGAAACGTTTGAGATGGTTCATACGCAATTAATTTAGATAAAGATTTAAAACTTCCCGAGTCTGTGATTATTTCATTTAATCAAGAAATGTTTAATAAAGTTACGTTAATTATCACCATCAACTAGTTCCAACTAATGGTCCATTGACCAGAGGAAAGAACTAATTGATCAGTGAAAGGTTTAGTTAGGGAAAGAAATAACTAGATCTTGAAATATGAAAAACATAAACTAAGGTCCCAGCGGTCTACTTGCTGTTTAGTGGAAATAGTTATATGGGCCCAAGTGAGTATATGGTAGTGGAGTATCTGTTGTTAGTACACCGCTGGATCAGTACCAAAAACTGCTTTCTGGGCCTACTGTAATATTTACAGAACATGACAAAGTGTAAGGTGTCCTGCAGAGACCTATTGCATCCTGCAACCAGGATGGACCAATCCACAGGGTGTTGCCAGGAGATAATGTAATTGGTTAAATCAAAACCTGGGCAAAAGAAACCTATCTCACCTTTTGGATACCAGGACTAAATAATGTTCTATGCCATGAGCAGTCTTTGGGAGCATGTGTCCCTCACCACGGGTTTCATCAGTTCAGCCTCTTCTTTAATTAGTGATGCCCGCTCAAAAAACAGGACTTTTATTCCTTGTAGTTCTCGGGGCAACTGTAAGTGGGGGGGGTCGAGTATAGGCCCACTCTCCCTAGTGAGGCAAGAGTTGCCTGAACATAGGCTAACCAGGGGATTCTGTGCCCGCCATCAAGGAACAAACAATCCAAGAGGATCAATCTATTGAGCTTGAGATCTTTCCTGGTCCAAAATTTATCCAGCAAAGCAGAGGACTATTAGTGACTATGTCAACTAAGTAACTAATTCCAAGTTCAGCATGAATTGAAAAACCCAGAGTGTATCGCTAAACCTGGGTAACTCACCTTAGAAATTGATTTTCTGCTGCTTGTATTATGACAGTCTTCGAGTACCCCCAAATGTCACTGCTGTACTAAGTGTGAGACACACATTTAGTATGGTAAATCTTAAGTAGGACTTGCGGAGACCCAGAACTCAACCTGCGTGCCAAGCTAGCTACTACTCCAGTAGTTTTACGGAGGCTAGCTCTCCTTTCCTCAGTCAGAGGATGGCAGTTGTTTTTAGCATCAAATAGCACCCCTAAATTAGGGGTGGGCGAAATTTGCGTAGTCGCGTTACGCAAAGTTCCGCAAAACGGTAAAAAATCTCCGCAAGCTCCGCAGAATTCCGCGAGCATGCGGAATTGCTTGTTCCGCCCGTTCGTGATGCGTTTTTCCTGTTCGGGGACGCTGTTTGCGTGCTCGAGGGGAAATATCTCGCAAACTTGCCCATGCGGTCGCCAATTGGCGCGGCCATCTTGTTTCACTTGTCCCGCCCGCTCGCGATACGTGTTTCCTGTTCGCGAACGCGGATGTCTGATGGCGCGTCCGAATGACGTGTTCGTGATCGCACAATCTCGCGGGATCGCGCAGCCGGATAGGAAAACTCGTCGGCGAACGCAGGGATCCCTGTAAATCGCTCCCGCGCACGTGAACACGCATTTTGAAAGCGCGAACAAGGAAAAAATTCCGCTACGCCGCGGATCACGGAATTTTCGATAATTCCGCGTTCTCTGCGGAACGCGGAATTGCCAAAATTCCGCAAATTCCGCGAGCGGAGCGGAATTTACCGCCCAGGCCTACCCTAAATATGGAAAAGCTGAGACTTTACCTAGGGTATTGTGGCCCAGCATAAAGGTCTTGGAACTAGTAGACCATGGACCCACTATCATGACATAAGATTTCGTAAAATTCACAGCCAAGTCCAAGCTGCCCATAAAGGCAACAAATTTGCCAAGAGGAGCTGCAGCCCTCTAGCTGTACAGGCCATAAGGAACGCATCATCAGCATATAACAATACCGGCAGTAACCTCGCACCTACCCTAGGGTAATCTGCCTGAACCAAAAAAAGGGCTTGCTCAAGCCCATTGACATATAGGACAAGAATGATGCAAGAATGCACCCCTGCCGAACCCCCTGCTGGTCAGAATAGACCGGGTGGGAGCAGAACCATGAGAAGAATGCACTGAGACGTCACAATGCAGGTCTCCCAAAAAAGCCACTATATTCAGCTCCACCCCTAACTTGAGCAGCAAGGCCCACAATGTTGCGAGATTAACCCTATTAATTTGGATGTAAGGTCAATGAATGCCAAAGGGAGGGATTCAGGCTAGGCTACAGTGTACTTATTAATAATTAAATAAAGTCTCAAACAATGGTCAGATATAGATCTCGCTGGCCTGAAGCCGTATTGGACATCCAACAGGATGTCATTAGCTTCTGAGCATGCCATCACCCTGTTGAGTATGACCAACCCAAGGTCCTTCATTACCGCATCAATCAATGAGATGGGGTGGTAGCATTTCGGGTTATCTTTGTCACTCTTCTTAAACACTGGCACAATCCTCGCCGTCGATCATGAGGGTGACACCTGTCTACGTGCTGCTGCATTCAGGACCATAGCTCAACATCCATCTGGAATAAGTCCGGGGATCACATCAGAACCTGGGGCCTTATTCCGTGTCAGTGCATGTATGCCCTTGGTTACTTCATCCAGGGTAAAAACCATGGGAACCTGCCCCAACTCTGGAACTACCGTCACCTCTCCCTCCACCACCTACTCAAAATTATAGAGCCCTGTAAAGTGCACTGTTGCTCGGAAATATGGGTCCATATGGCTGGACCTGTCCCATTTGTAGAACATGGCCTGTTTACTATTCTCCAGAAAACAAAGCTATATCCACTTTCATTCGCCTAGATTAGTTGCTCCCAGGCTAATTCCTGCAAGGCATGTTTTCGCTTAGCTAATGTCTGCTTGTAGGCCTGCCTACACATTCCTACAAGACTCCTATCTCTTGGGACCTGCTTCAGGGCTGCCTTCAACTGCCGTAGGCACTTGGAGCAGGCCCTGTCAAACCATTTTGGGTCTTGCCCACCCAAGAGGGTTAATGGTACTGACAATAGTTCCATGACTTTGCAGGCATTACTCCTAAATGTTTGCAGAACACCCTTTACAAAGGAATCTGCATCCAAACAGACAGATATCTCCTCGGCAGCATTGAAAAACAGGGAAACTTTCATGTGCATAGGGTCCACCTGGGACCAGATAAGTTTCCTGCCTTGATCAGCGAGTGAAAGCCTGCTAAGAGCCTCATCCCCTGGTCGAACAGAGTTCATAACACCCTCAAGTTCTAAAAGCAGGGGATTGTGATCGCTAAAAGGGCTATGAATTATGTTAAAATTGGAAATATGCAAAAATAGGGGCGCAGAAACAAAGATAAAATCAATAATTGAGCTGCAACCCCTCCCCTTGAATGTTGGAACAATTATGGGATAAGGTGAATTAACCAGCTTGTCCAAGGCAAACGCAACATTATAGGATTCTAAGATCGCACTAAACTCCGAGCCTTCCTTGGAATGAACAAAATAAAGCCCATCTGACACTGTGCACTTAGGTTTAGAAATATCAATCATTAAAGGGCAATCACATAAATGGCAGGTAAAACCTCCCACTAACATTGTCAGCTTCTGCTCCACCCCAGCACCAAGTTTATCCAGGAGTTCAGGGACATGTTTAGATGTCATAGGTTAGAAACCCCATCCGACCCAACTCTGGCATGGTAAAAATTAACCAATAAGATAGGGGTAGAGCCTGGTACCAATAACATTAGCTCCTGCAGCATCAATGCTTCACAAGAAAAATCCACAACATGCCCACTCAATTCCACTGTCACAAAAATGATCAATCCCCCATTGGCTCTCTGTGCCACTGAGGGCACTGCAGGTAAGAAATAGGTCTTATAGCCTTTCAGAAAAAAGGTATTCTTTACCTCCCACTTTTCCTGCATAGGGATAATCCCCAATTGGGATTAGTAAACTTGGCCGAGAGCCCCGCAATATTCCATGACAGTAGATTTAGACCCTTTGGATTCTCGGCTGGAGTAGCCACTGGAGAAATAATGGGCTGAAGGGATAAGGGGGGACTAAGTGGGCTCGAGCGTGACCGCTAATGGATTAACAGTCAGAGGAGGAGAAGAGGGTGGGTCAGTAGGTCCCAGTCAGTCACACATCTCAAGGTTACTAAATAGGGCAAACCAATTTGAGAGGTTCAATGGTAGGGCCTGCCAAATAGCCTGGTGTTCTACCATAAGAACCCTGCATGTGCCACCCTTGAAGCCTATGGGGGCAGCAAACCTTCTCCTGTTTGTAAAAGAACCCCAAAGGTAGAGTTACGATCACCTGTGGGCCAGGGAGCCTAGAAAAGGATAGGGTGGCCAGGGCATCTACCGCAATCGAGTTTTTAAAAGAATTTACCACCATGCAGTCTACTACTCAACTCTTGCTATCCATGCCTACCCAGCTAACTCTGCAGGCCATAAAAATTGAATCAGCAATCCCCGCACCTATGTGGGAGTGCAGGTGGAACCAATGCACCATCTTGTTTTGACTACAACATATGGAGTCGCCTCTGGTGGCAAATTGAGCACATCCACAATGCTCACTGAATGTGGTGGAACTGTGGTTCTGTGGCGGCTCTCCATGGTGGGGGCAGCTTGGGTCTGGGAGGCCTTAGGGACATCCTTAAGACCCCTTCAGTGCCTGGTGGTACATGCTACAGCATCAAGTGCACCACAAGTTGTGTCGGTGATACCCTCAGGGGCAGAAGCCACAGAAGCAACTGGCTCTGGAGGAACAGTCTGCCCCACCTGCAAAGCCATCCCTGAGTTAATTTTAGCCAGGAATTCAGACACTGTGGACTCAATGTTATTTACCCTGGACATAATTGGATTAGGCTTGGCATTTAAGGCTGTCTTTAAACTCAGAGGGCCTTATTTATGAGGATTTGGCGCAGGGCATCACCGCAAGGAATCTTGCTGCGCTGCCCTACGTCAAGTCTATGTAATACAGTGCATTCCTGTCCTTTTCCCCAGTGCCAGCTCACAATGGGCTGCCATGCGCCAATGCAGGTACCCTTGCACCATGGTGCAAGGGTGCCTGCATTGCGGGTCTCTTTGATTTTGTGCAGGAAGGCACACCTTCCTGCACAAAATCTATCAATTCAGGCAATTTCCTCTTTCTAGGTGGTCTGCAGAATGCAGCACACATAGAAAAAGGAAAAAACGAGAAGGAATGAAAACATTTATCCTCGTTGTGCCTCCCTAACACCAACCCTAGGGTGACGTTAGATTCTGACACATTTCCAGGTTTACAATTTCCCGTAAATCTGGGAATGTGTCAGATTCCGTTGGTGTTGAGTGGGAACACCCACAGCAAAACCCATGGAACGCCCCTTTCACACAGTGTTCTGCATGAAAGGGGCACATATTTACAAGCCATGGAAAGCCACATAAAGTGGCTTTACATGGCCTTGTAAATATGCCAAGGCACATTGCGCCACCAGAACATCAAAAAAGTGACGTTCCGGTTACGCAAGGGGCCTCATAAATGAGGCCCAGAGAGTAGATCCTTGCTAAGGAGGTCCCCCCTTACAGGGCAAGGTAGATTAGGAATGATCAGGGGATCCACACAGGTACAGAGGCTCCTCGTTCACACATTCACTCCTGTGTCCTCCGCTGGCAGCTAGGGCTGAGGGGGAATCCGGAGGTTGAGTTGTGTACTGAGGCCCCCATGCAACCCTGGGGACAAACCTCTAACTTCCGAGGACCTCCCCTAAACCCCCTGACCTCCCCACCTCACCCCAGTCACTCAAACCGCTCATCCCTTCCAACCTCCTAGAGTCCTCAGTGGGAGAGGGGTGATGGCAAGAAGGTGGAGGAGGGCTGCCCCTAGGCAACAATAGCCTTCTTTCCACTAGCTCGATATGTTTATGGTTTTGTAACACGCACAGCTACTCAAGAGTGTGCCGGCGCAACCCCAAGAGACAGCAGAGGGAAAGAGAGAAAATAAAAAAAAAATAAAAAAAATAATGAGAGCCAATAACACAAAAACCAGATCATTAAAAAAGGAAGGTTTTTAGTTTCTTCCTAAATTGGGTAGAATTCTGCAGACTACGCAGATCAAGAGGGAGCGAGTTCCAAGCCATGGCCGCCAAGTAGGCCAAAGAGCTACCGCCCTTTCTCTTCAAGCGGAAGCTGGGGACAGAAGCCAGTAGCATGTTAGAGGAACGCAAATGTCTGCTGGGGGAGTAGAACTGAAAGCGCTTCCTGAGGGAGAGGGGGCCGTATTCGTAAAGTGCGGCATGAATAGTTACCAGGGCTTTATACGTGATCCTTGCCTTCACCGGTAACCAGTGCAGGTTGCGCAGGTGTTGCCTGACGCTGGTGCGTTTGGGGAGGTCAAGAAGCAGACGAGCAGCGGCATTTTGGACCCCCTGAAGTTTATCAATAAGATAGGCGGGAAGGCCCACGTATAGTGCATTTGCATAATCAATGCGGGAGGTAACAAGAGCTCGAACAACCGTTTCCTTAGCTGTTAAGGGCAGAAGGGGCAGAAATTTCCTGAGAAGTTTCAAAATGCCGAAGCAAGTACCAGTCAGTTTATTAATCTGATTACAGAAATTCAGCTTTTCATCAAACCATATCCCGAGGTTTTTTACAGGGAGTCCAGAAGGAGAGGGCCTGGGAGATTCATCAGGCCAGAATGTGTGCCAAACCTGGGGAGGAAATTCTCCAAAGAATAAAATTTCCGTTTTATCTTCATTGCATTTTAGCTGAGCGCGTGTCAGCCAATTAAACACTGCAGCTAAACAAGTTTTAACATGGGCAGTGGATGACTCAGATTTTTTCCAAGTGAACAGGAGTTGGGTGTCGTCGGCATAGGCAACAACCTTAGCTCCTAGTTCTTCTGCCAACTGAATAAGAGGAGTCATATATAAATTGAACAAAAGTGGGCTAAGTACCGACCCCTGCGGCACCCCTGTCAAAAGAACTTGGGGAGTAGACGTGAAGGGAGGAATCCACAATTGTTGGGTTCTACCTTCCAAGAAGGATATCTTTTGACACCACCTACACTGTTCAGGGTAAAAATCCCTCGATAATGCTGACTCAAGGAGTGGTGGGTGGAGAGGATACCTTAGCAGAAGGAGCGTTCCTCTTCCCCGTGTTGCACCACTCAAGGAACACAGTACCCCCCAATAAAAAGCGGCAAAAGCTGATAGGCCCCCCTGGGGGACACGTGTTTACACACAGATCGAAACATAATAACCCCTCCCTCGTTTACCTTTGTATACAAGTGAGGGAGTCTGCCCTGTACAAACTCAGGGTGATATCACAGCAAGGCTCCTCTAAGAGCACTGTCCGTACACTCCAGACCTGGGCAGTAAGTATTTACAGCTCCCAACAACACTCGCAAATCTGTCAGGGTCTGGTAGGGTGCTCAGCTTGTATTGAGGACTCCGAGGTGCTCCAGGACACTACCAGCCAGTGCTCATTCAAGCAGATCCCAAGTCGGCCAGGTGAATGACACAACAACACTCCAGCAACATGCCCGGGAAGTAAAACCAAAGGGTTGGCCCCACTCATCCTCTTCCTGGAGCTGACGGGTGCAGGACGGGCCCGTCCTTGGCCCAGACTTTTCCCATGTGCATTCTGCTCTGTGGTAGAGAGGGCAGCGCTTTAAGCATGTGTTTGGCGCCTTCCACCACTACACAGGTGCAGGCATTGGTGAAGCACCCTGGGACAGTGAGTCCCACTAGGGTCAATGCGACAAACAGAGTCAGCTGCCCCCCAATAGGTTGTGTATTTTAATTTATAAATATTTTACATTTAAATTTTTAAATACAACATTCTTTATTTAATTTACATTAATAAATATTGTTATTATTTCTTAAATTATAAATGTAATCTTAAAATAATTATGTTGTAGTTAGATTTTGTCACAGTGCTTAAAATCAATTAAACTAAGGTGCATGTTATTTTTTTAAAGCAATCAATATTTAAAAAATATTTGTTTTTGAATACATTTTTGATTTAGTTTTTATTTTGTTCAAATTTCAACATGTTTTGTTGTAATTATGAAGATATTTGAAACTGTGTTTGAATGTTTTGAATGTGTTTTAGAATTATTAAGTTACATATTTATTTTACTATGAGTTGGTTACAGATTTTATTATATGGTAAAATGATTTTGTATTGTTATGTATTGTGTAAAATGTTTTTATTTGGAGTAGAAATAATAAATGTGACCCCTTTAGTGTTATACATTGTCCCCAAGACATTTAAGTTGGAGTGAAACTGGTAAACCTGACCTATTTTGTGTTTAACACTTTTCTCAAGACTGTTTAGTTTACAGTGAGAATTGTAAATCTGACCCTTTTACTGTTCTAAACCATCCCGAAGATGGTTTATGTTGGAGTGGTAATAGTAAATCTGACTCCTTCAGTATCCACCTTTTTCCACAAGATTTAGTTTAGAGTGGCAATAAGTTGTAAATCTGACCACTATATTGTCTAACGCCTTTCCCAAGATTTTTATAATATCTACGTTTTTATTGCACTTACTTGTTTATTTATATGTCATTTAAAATGTAATGTATTAATGTCTTTGTATCTGATGTCGAGTTCTCAAAGCATTGTGATTGAATATGATATTGTTATAATATGTTTTGAGACATATTTTTTGGTAAATTTATGTTCTAATATTTTTATTGATCAGTCTTGTTCTATATTATTTTATTTGCATTTATGTTATAGACTGATGAATAAAGATATTATTTGTAAAAATTTAATACAAACTATTGTAATTTGTTGTAGTTGGTTTGTGTTGAGTTCTGTTGTTTGTGAAATGTATAGCTTTGTTGGAGTTTTGCTTTAGTGATCATTTCAAGATAGTGTTATCCTCTGTTATTTACAAGGGTTGTATTTTTAATTGAAACATTGTGTACATCTCTTTCGTCTGTTTAGATAGTTTAGGTTGATTTAGCTTTCAGAATGTTCTATACTTAGGGGTTGATTTCGATGTTGGGCGGAAGACACCGACTCGTAAACGGGACCGACCGACACCCGGTCGATGGTCCCACCCTCCTCATTAGGATGCGAGCGAACACTGTTCGGTTCGCATTCCAACATTTCCCTATGGTAGCATGCATTATGGCCATAAACCGGCCGTACTACATGCTCTCATAGGGAAATGGGAGGTGTGGTTCATCCCTGCACCCGGTGGCAGGCACTGCAATGCCTCCAACCAAAGGTCGCACACACAAGGCGGCCCTGCTGGAGGCCCCCAAAGACGCTTTACGACATGGTTTCCATGTCAGACAGGCCGGCATGGAAAGCATGCCAGAAACCATGCATCGTAATCCCAAGGGCAGAAAGGTCCGCCTTTGGGATTACGAACCAGTTCCGACTTGGAAGCCAGTCGGAATGACCGGCCGGTTTCAATTCCAACCGGCTGCATCATTATCAGCCGATCAGAATTGAAACCGACGATGGCGGTTGGAAATCCTACAACCGAAGGTCGGAGGCTTTCCAACAGCCATTGTAATAGGACTCTTAGGTGTGAGTAGCTTTTTTCTTTTTCAGATCTTATAGAAATTTGTACAGGGTAAGGTGGCTTCAGCCTAAAGTGGCTTGAAAGACATTGCACCATCTTTCCACTACATTGTTGGTTTTGGATTGTTGAGCTATGACACTGTTGTATACGTTCCAGCGTGGGATTTGCAACTTGGATTGTCGTCTGTAGACAGACTGATGCAGTCTGCCAACCCAAATTGTCTTCAAAGTAAACTATTTTGCTAATTTCTTTGGTAATATGTGGATTCTATTAGTGTTTTGTAGTGGTTAAGTACTTCTATGATTCGTACATACGCTAAGAATATGAATATTTTAATTTAAAAAGCAAACTCACTGTTTGTGGCATATTCTACATTTTTTGAGCTGTCTCCAACTGCTTTGATTAAAATGATAATAGCAGCCTTGCATGGCTGGGTGTGGCTATATTTTCAAAATTAATTGTATCATTGTCTGATCAAAATGTATAATTTTGTTTTGAGGATACTAGTTGCTTGTTTGTATTTAATTTTTTTGGGTACTTCATAATATGTTGCACTTTGCTTGTTAGGCAGTAGTGCATACATTAAGGGTATGTTTCTATTATGATATTCAACATGTATGCTGTATATTTGTGTGAATGGTGGAGGCACGATTTGAAGGTGCCATCCATCATCCATGCTGAACATTGGGTTCATCTAAGTAAATAGTTTTGTGCTCTATATATGATTATTCTCCTGTCATTATTTCTATTACAGTGCAGGAGATAAAGGTTCTTTATTATGTATTAGAACATTGGAATGTCGAGCGCTCCATTGAAAACAATGGAGTGCTCCGGGCTTTTAATGGCCGGTAGAAGATCGGAGCATCAACATTCCAATATTTATTCACAGCAACAGCTGTGAACAAAGGCCTCACGGAGCCCGAGGGGATTTCAACCCCCTTGGGCTCCGTGAGGCCTTTGTTTTACAAATTAGAGCATTCTGCCCTCTAGAGGTGGAATGCTCTAATAGCCTTCGAGCCCTCCATAGCTGGCTCTACTGGCCATTTAAGGCCCACTCCCTTGTTAGAGGCCCTTGATTTTGGCTAGGGCCTTTAACACTGGAGCAGGCCTTTAATGGCCGGTACAGCCCGCTACGGCAGGCTTAAGGGTATATTATGGTTATATGTTCTGGAATGGTTATATCTTGATATCATCTAGGAGCAGCAGAGGTTTGGATTGCAGATTTTCTTGTGTGTGCTATTAATCTTTTTAGATTGGGAATTGCAGGTAGTTGACCTGTAATGTGCTCAAGAACTTTAGGCAGTATATTTTTTTTATATAGTACCTGTTGCTTCCTGAGTGCTAGTTCTTGCTTTGCTCAGATCTTAGAGAACATGCCTAATTTCCATCTCTGTTATATTTAGAGGGTGGTTGTGTCCACTAATATTAATAATAATGTCATTTTAGTTGTAACCCTCTCGTAACAAGCATTATTTTAATATTTTGTACATTTGAAGATAACATTTTCACTGCTTGTGCTCTCCTTGGTATATGTGTATCCCATGTGAGATAACTGTTTGCCTTTCTCTCATGCAGTGTATATGGCTCTTTCCACCATTTTATCTCAAAATGCTTGAAATATATCATTTAGTTATTACTTTATGTTAAACATTTTCTTCAATGTATTAGTAACACTGAAAACAATGCATTTTTATTTATTTAATTTCTTACTTATTTGCTTTCCTTTTCTCTGTTAGTTCTTTTCCGTTTCTGTTTAATTCAGCCAAGAAGTGGGTTAGGTGGGGCGTCTTTCCCTGTTTGTTTAATGTTGAGTTTAAAATATCATTATTTTAGTTTGGTGATTGGCTAGGGATTAGTTTTAGTTTTAGGTTTTAGGGGTTGGGTTTTATGATACTTTTTCTGACATTTGCATTTGTTTCTTAAGGATCATGTTTATAAAGTTGGCTTTGCTGAACTTGAGGATGGCTTTCTTCTTTTCCAAATTTGATGTGGAAGCTACAATTTGGAGATATAAATGAAAAGGGAGGTTTTAGTTATTTATTTTACATTAAGGTACAAAGAATATTTTTAAGTTATATTGCAATTTTTATGATATTTTACTCATTAGCAGTGATTTGTATTTAATTTTGTGAATGCTTGATCCTGGGTTGTCTTCTGAAACTGACAAAACTTCATGGGGCATATTATCAAGCCCCAGCGATAATTATCGCTGAGCGCGCTTAGTGCGCTTTTAATTATCGCCGGAATATATCGCAAAGCTAGCGCTGTATTATCAACGCTTAGCGCTGTGGCGATAAATATTCCAGCGATAGCGGTGTTTTCCATGGAACATCGCTGGTTTTCCAGCGATGTTCCATGGAAAACAGCGATAAGCTTGATGATAGGCCCTGTGGCCTTAGCCCCACAATCCACCTCCCATGTTAGGTATGCCTTAGTCAGGAATTTAACAGACGTTAAATTCCTGAGTTAAGGCAGAGTTAGCGCAATTTAAATTATCGCTACGCCTCGTTGCTAATATCGCGAAGCTGCCTTCGCGATATTTTCCCATGTTGTTTTCACAGCCACGCCTACTTTGCATCTCATTATCGATGCGAGGCGAGGCGTATGTAAAACGGGAGCTAAGTCAAGGAAACACGCGCTAGCGTGTCCTTGTAAATAATGCGATATAATTATCGCCGCTTTGCGCCCGAAAAACGGACGCTAAAGCGGCGATAATTGTATCGCCGGGCCTTGGTAATATGCCCCACGTTCTTTCAGTTGTGACATTTTTTATGCAAAAGGTAGCTGTTGTTTGTACTTCTTTTATAGTGATGTGTGTTAATTAGTTAAGTGTTCTATTGTTGATTTGGTTTAAATTGAATATTATTCTTAAGTTAGTTCGATTGGTTGTTTTGGTTTACATTGAATGTTATTTATTTATAATAATTACCATGGTTTTTAGGTTCTTGCATTTGGTATAATTTAAAAATAAAAAAATTGGTTTAGAGTATTGTAAATTATGTTTAGATTGTATTAGCGTTTATATGCTTTGTTTTATAAGCAATTATATTTTTCTAGATTACAATGTTTTTCTACAGTTGTATGGGTTACTAAAAAACATTTTTATATTCTTATATTATTGCTTTTTTAGACAATATTCTTGTCAACAATATATTTGATTTTGGTATTTTACTTATTTTGTATATATTTCTAATATTTTGTTTATCAATAGTTTTGTTATCAATATTATTTATTTAGATATTTTTAAGAGCAGAATTTTTATTATCAACATTTGTGGTTTCCTTGGCTATGTATGGGATGACACCATTTTTGTAATCAATATGCTTTCAGATACTGTGTTGAATCAATATTGTATTTGTCCATATTATGCCATTTAACCTCATATATATTATCCCAACTCCAAACCTAACCACATTGTTGAAAGTGTTGGACTTTGAAGGGATCAGATTTACAATTTCAACTCCAAACTTAACCACATTGGGGAAAGTGTTGGACTTTGGTGGGTGGAGGGGTTCAGATTAGCATTCCAATTCCAAACTTAACCACATTGGGAAAAGTGCTGGACTTTGAGGATGGTCAAATTTACAATTCCAACTTTAAACTTAATCAGGGAATGCACCAAAATCTGTGGGTGGATGTGTGAGAACACGGCGATGTGTTGTGTTACTCTAGATTTATCAAACCACGCAGGGCCACGCAAGGTGGCCTTGCGTGGATTGATAAATCTTACTTAGTAGTTGCGTCACCTTTGCGCCTCATTACTTGACACAAGGGCAATGCAACTGTATGATAAATATATTGCCTAATCACTGAGGGGCCTGGAGGACGAGATTTACTATTTCAACTTCAAACTTAAGCACATTGGAGAAAGTGTTGGTCTATCGGGGAGCAAATTTACTATTCCCACTCTAAACTTAACCATATTGGGAGGGGAAAGTGTTGGACTTTGGTGGTCAAATTTGCTATTCCCACACCAAATGTGACCACATTGAGAAACATGCTGTACACTCAGAGTGCTGGGGCGGGGTTACTATTCCAAACCCAAACTTAACCAGATAATGGAAAGTGTTGGACTTTGAAGGGTTTAGATTTACCATTCCAACTCCAAACTTAACCACATTGGTGAAAGTGCTGAACTTTGGGAGTGTCTAATTTACTAGTCTCACACCAAACTCAACCACTTTGGAGAAGGGGTGGTAGTCAGATTTACTATTCCGGGCCTGATTCCGATGTCGCTAGGAAGGCCTCCAGGCGGGTTCTGGAATGTGCGAATCCAATTCGAAGCCTATGTTTCCGACCGAATCGTCCCCCATTCCGAACGACCAAGTACGATGCAAAGATCTCGTCCGCGCCGACCGAATCGTTTCCGAACCCGATCCTGTCCGTCTGACTCGTTCAAAGCCAAAATCGTGCTGCGCAATGGAACCAGATTCTGAACAAGCGAGTACGATTCACGATTCGGACAGCTGTAGCGACTCGGTCTCATCGAGACGAAACGGCTGTCGGATATTGACTTCAGGGGGCCAGAGTAGGCCCTCCTTCACCCGGAGCCCTCCGAATCAGTCGCGGGGGGATGTGCATGGGCCGCCCCCATTCAAGCATGCACAGTGTGGCGGGCAACATGGGGTGCCCACCACAGGGTGTATGTCTTTCCCAAATCACCCTTTTTTTGCTATGGGGCTTGCGTCGGTATACAGGCTCCCATAGAGTTCAATGGGAGTCCGAGCAAACCTAGTACGTCAGCATATGGCTGCATCATACTCGTTCGGTTGGACTCGCACAGCGCAATTTGCTAGTAAAGCCCTCCGGATCCGAGTCGTACAGAGGGCTTTACTAGCGAGGTCAGAATCGGCCCCTCCATATTATGTCCAACTTTGACTATATAGGAGAAAGAGTTGGACTTTTGGGGATTTCATATTTACTGTTCCTATTTCTAAAGTAGCCACATTATGGAATGTGTTGGACTTTGAAGGGCTCAGAGTTACTATTCCAACTTCAAACTTAAACAAGTTAGGGAAAATGCTGGAGTTTCGGGATGTCTAAATTATTATTCCCACTCCAAACTCAACCTCATTAGGGAAAGCGATGATCTTTGGGGGTTGCCAGAATCATTATTCCAACTTCAAAGTTAGCCACAGAAGGTAAAGCATTGGACTTTAGAGGGTTTAGATTTCTGATTCCAACTCAAACTTTAGGGAAATTAGGAACATTAGGGAGAGCTGTACTTTTAGATTTCAAAATTAACTACTACCACATAACAATAAATAGACATTATACTAAAAAGAACACATTACTGAAATCAATTTTGATTAGCACAAAAAAGTAAACCATAAAACATAAAAAAAGTAAATTGAGAGTGCTACCAAAATAAACAATAACAAATATTTACTATAGCTTTTTTAAATTAATAACTATAAATAATTAACATGTTAAATTAAAATATAATTAAAAACATGTTTTAACTATGAAATTAAATTATATAAAGTTAAACCTCCTAATGTAAATCTACACAAATTACAAAACATCCTTTTTATGTAAAAACCCAAAAATATATTTAAATTAATTAAAAGAAGAAACATTTTTATAAAATTATATATCAAAGAGCATAGTAGAAATTTTTGAAATATTGGAAAATACTAAATATTAAAAAAATAAAACTAACATAGTTAAAAAAGTTTTTAAAAAAAGATATAACTTTATAAAATAAAATGTATGATAAAAAATGTAAAACCTAAAAAGAAAATGCAACACAATAATTTTAGACATAACAAACATTTTCGATTACTCGCCAACCCATTTCCATATAAACCCATCTTCCCACTCACAACATTATTTTACATTTAATACATAACAAACAACCATATTTTTAACAACATTATAAAAAAATATTTTAAAAGTTATACTCTTTTCCATGATATTCTATCAAACGATGATTTTGACATCATGACACTTAAGACAAGGTATTTCTGTCTTATTATATTGTTTCCATTATATTTTCTGGAACAGTATTTGGCACAACCCATATTTCCAGTTGATGGTCTGAGGCATTATTTACAATTCTGAAATTTGCTGCAACTATTGCATATTTCAAAATACACTTTTAACACTTTAATTTCCATTACTTAATACAGCTACAATGTTTTATTTTAAATTATTAATCATCAATTAAGCAGTGTTTTTCAGCTAAAACAAGCATCACTAGAGTTTGCATTATGCTCTCTGTAAGAGACATCTGTTGAATTTGAACCAGAATATCTACACAAACTGCTGTGTCGATTACGATGTCGTTCGAAAGCATTCCGACCGAAACGGTGTCGGAATGGTTTCCGACCGAATCGGATTTCGGGAGTCCGATCAACCGCTTACGATGTTTCCGAACACCGTTCGGTCGCACTCCCATTGTCTTCAATGGGATCCTGTGTTCCGACCGACTACACAGGCTCCCATTGAAGAAAGGGGTGGTTACGGAAAATCGTGCAACCTATGACGGGCACCCCATGGTGCCTGCCACACCATGCATGTTGGAAAGGGGGGTCCCTTGGGTACCCCCATGGACCCGATTCGGAGGCCCCAGGTGAAGGGGGGCCTGCTACGGGCCCCCAAAGTCAAATTCTGAAAGCCGATCCATGCCGAAACAACCGATTCAGAAAGGCTGTCTGAGTCCGACATCCTAATCGCTTGTTCGGAAACTCAGTCCGTAGACATGTAAGAGTCAGCTCCGAATGACTCGGTTACTCGACTGCCATTCGGAACCAAGTTAGACAGTCCGAACATCGTAATTGACTCCTAAAATGAATTGAAACCTCATCAATATCATTCCACATTAATTTTACAAGTACGCAATTAATTAATAATAGTTTGACATTCTCTAGGTGCTGCTGAACACTGCTTATAAAATAATTAATAGCGAAGCCAACACTATAGAAGCGCGTGGATGAGTTATGAAAGAGGGTCTGTGGATTTTTAACAGAAAAATAGAAAAAAGCCTCCAAAATCGGGTATCAATATAGGAGTTATTGGTTAGGTATTCTTGAGTTGGTGCAGGCCCTTAGTGAAGTGGTTTGGGGCCCACTTTGGCCTGGGGATATTTGGATTTTTCACAACGGGATTTAAAAATCAAATATTCAACCCTGGAAGGAGTTACCAGGAGTCCATGTATTCCTCTGTAAACAAGGTGAAAATCATTCTCTCTTTTGCTGAGCCTCAGAGCAGCTGAACTTAAGCATTTTCTTCATTTAAAGCCAATACATTAATGCAACATAAAAACATGCCTCAGTACGCCAGTCATCAGTCATTAATTTAGTGTGACTCCCACCACCTTGACAGCATTTCTTTGAGCCAGACATGAGAGGAACATTTATTAGGTAATAGAATATGTTTTCCACCACTGCAGCTTGATGGTTTATGATTATATAGTTGTCAACAAATAATACCTAATTGTTTCATTGAGTATAAGAGTTTTAACATCAAGGAGGTGGCTGGGAGTAGGATGGTAATCTTCTCAGCATTAAGCTGTAGAATGACTTTAACATCCAGTTTTGGCGGACATAAAAACACTGAATCAGGGAGTCAAGGGCTAATAAACTGGACATAGAGTTGCTTATCATACACATGCAAATGTGCCTTCATTTAGAAGTGTTCTAGATGCTGGAACAGCAGATGTGGGTAGATATTTATTTTACTGGAGAAATGGAGATTGCAGATGAACCTTGACAGAACTATTGCCTGGAAAATGGTATGTGAAGCCTACTTAAGGGAGGCATACAATATATGAATTAATATTATTGTGACAGTTTTTGCTATGGCTACCAAAATATTGGATTGTAAGAGAGATATGTCTGATTTCTTTTGCTTTTCAAACTAGTGTAAGATGGGAGTGGTGTTTTGCTCTAATAAGGTATTTTGAAACCTCTCAACATTAACTGCAGCTTACAATAAAGATAATTCTAAATAATTTGATGTAATTCTTTAACACAAAGACTAGGAGAAAGAAAAGTTAATCATGTTGTATAGCAATTATGTCCATTCCTCTATAAGGTGGAAGATAAATATCTGGTACATTTAAGGATGT
The DNA here is from genome assembly GCA_963921515.1 of Calotriton arnoldi. Classification (NCBI taxonomy): domain Eukaryota; kingdom Metazoa; phylum Chordata; class Amphibia; order Caudata; family Salamandridae; genus Calotriton; species Calotriton arnoldi. The sequence continues at coordinate 409,554 of CAWUFW010002217.1, forward strand.
TAAATTAGTGTGCACATATGAAGTGGTCACCATAATTTCAGCATAAGGCCCTTAAGCTCCACACATACCTATCCACTCACTGAAGCTTATTGCGTTCATTGCTACTGTACTCAGTTATGGTGCACTTGAAACTCCCACAGCTTTAAAATTTAAAAATGTCTTATTCTCTTTCTCACTCTCCCTTCCTTTTCTCTCTCTCTCTCTCTCGCTTGTCAAGCTTCTATCTGCCTGCCACTCCTTTAGACTCATGCTCTCTCTCTCTCTATCTGTCTCTTTCTGTCTTTGTTACCACTTCCCCCTTTATTTCTCTTTCGGTTCTGTTTGCTTACTTTTGAGGAAGAATTTGTCACAGTGGAGACTAATTAAAACAGATACATGTACATATCAAGAATAGGTCCAGAAAACAGTTTTCATTTTACTGCAAAAAGCAGTTTGTGAATTTGCAGTACTCTTAGGGGGATATTCTCAAGAACGTGTGATAATTATCGCAAAATTAGCTTAACGCAACTTTGCACATCGCAGTCCATCGCGGGAAAATAACACCGTGTTAACGTTGTATTCTCAACCCAGCGGCACCATGCGATAGTCTCACGATAAGGCGCCAAATGACCGCGTTAAAATCAACGCAACGCCGAAAAAATGCGAAACACGAACGCAAAAAAAGTTGCGATGCCCCAAATCGCGATACAAAAATCAGCGATAACCAGTGACAGGCCTGCAATTCCCACGCGTCATGCGGGAAAATGCACTATAAAAGCAGAAAAATAAAAAAGACCAAAAAAAATAAACTGCGTAGCACCATGGATGCACCCGGACCGAGTGCAGAGGACAACGCGAACCCCACAAGCCCCGCAGATGACCAGCAAGGAACCTCGGGGTCGGGGAAGGCCAAGGAGAAGAGGAAGAGGAAGAGGAAGACGCGGTTCAGTCCGCAGGAAAACAGGATCATCGTCACGAAGGTGATAGAACACTACCAACAACTGTTCGTCACCTCCAACGTGTCATTGGCAACAAAGATGCAAACATGGCAGACTATCTTGGACCATGTGAATGCAGTTGCAGAGTTGAGGAGGACAATGGAAGAGGTCAAGAGGCGCTGGAATGATGTGAAGGGCAAAACCAAGAAGAAACTCGATGTCAACATGAAAGCAGCAACGCAGATTGGAGGTGGGGGTCCAGCGGCACACCAGGAGCTGGATGACATGGAGAAAATGGTGGCCACAGTCATCAGTCGGGATACGGTGCCAGGAGTAGTGGATCCGGACACTGCTCAACATGACCTGACACAACATCAACAGGGTGAGTACCGACCAGGGACTGGGGGGACGGGGGGAGATGGGCACAATGGCACACATGCACAATTAAGTAGAGCACACTGCACACCCACAATGACACTGGGTCATGTCCCTGATCTCCTTAGCATACTGCAGCACACATAGAAACAGCAAGTAGGCCCCCGTCGACAATGTGCCCGGAGGGGGCCCTCCCCACACATCACTAATCCCACAACAAACCCATACACATGTGCTGAACCCAGCAAAGCTGCGGGTCCGTGTGCCACACTGACAATGCAAGTGACACTGCATGACCATTAGCATGGCTGCAGTCCAATTATCATGACATGGTGCACGCCACGACACTGAGGTGACTGAGTGTGGACCACATCCGGAAAGGAGCAGGTCACACTCTGACACATCCACGTGCACAAACAACCCCTGACGTCAACAACACATCTGCGGACAAACCATGCCCAAGAGTCACAACTCGACCAAGAGCCCAATTCACCCAAGTCCGCAACATCTCAGCACTGTAGAAGCACAGAAGTCAAAGGCACACCGCCTGAAAGGGATAAGGGGCAGCCAAATCTGAGCTGCAGGGGCGACTCACCCACAATGCAGCACACACACATAAGAATAAGAGCACCTCAACATTGACAACAATGTGGTACAAACTGCAACACTTTCACAACAGAACACAGGACACAACTGGTGCCGCATGTGTGTACAAAATGGCCAATCACATCTGGCATAGCAGGAAACTGTGAGATGACAATGTACGAGTACAACCTCACATCCGTGATGTAGTACAAATGTCCACTGTCCCGCATCAAATAGGCATCTCCTCACAAACAGTCACAATGTACATTGTCATGCAGTCTGTATGTAAACTCCGCAAATGCATCAACATACATGGAACACACTGTGAAACTGCATCTCCCCTTCACATTGCAGAGGGACAATAAATACCTCCTGCAGAGCAGACCCTACATCACGTCAGCGATGATGGAGACGACCTCCAGGACATCGACTATGACGAACTTCAACGGTTCATGGACAATCTCCGCACCCCACCTCCAGTAGCAGGCCAGCCTAGCACCATCGAGGTGATCCCACCCCCTGCACAGACCACACAGCAGGAAGCACCCACCACCACCTCACCAAAGAACACATGGTGTTCCAACACCGTGTTTTGGACTGCGAGAAGGAGCTGGCTGAACAGGTGCGGGTGGGGTTCGACCTCATGGCAGCCAAACTAGATGCCATACGTGGGTGTCTAAGTCCCATCAGGGACCACTTACACTCCCTAACAGACACCCACAGTCCGCCCCATGCCCTCCAACAATCCATGGCTGGCGTCGCTGGAGACATGACTCGGAGACAACAACAACTGTGTAGTCAGAGTGGCTACAGCGATGTCATCCGTGATTTGGGAAACATAAGGAGGGTCATGGAGAACATGGAGCGGATGCAGGCGCAAAGAATGGCTACCACGGCTGCACACGAGAAAGCTGTAGATGGGATCTTCCATGCCCTGCAGATCCTCATCATGGGAGTGATGCCACAAGACATTGCGCAGATGAATGCTGCTGCTACTTCGACATCCACATCTCCGGCCCCTGATGTGTCAGTGTCGCACAGTGCTGCAAACCAAACACCACCAACCACATGTGAGGCACATGAAACATCAGAGGACGAAGATGAGGATGAATCTGCCTCAGTGGTAAGGAGGAAGCAGTAGCATTCATCTCCGCCATATGGCTTGTTTCTGCTTGGGTCTGTCCTCTGCATCATGCCCTGGAATAACACCTTCCTCTGTCCCCTGACACACTCTGCGACACTAACCTTGGACCTCGACATGGACTGCCATGTTTTGCATGCTCAACAATGACACAGCAATCAGCCTGCGGGTTGGACTCTTCCCCTTCCGAGTAACTTGTCAATCCCTAAAGGACTCTGGCTGGCCCTCCACGGGGCACATTGTAAAGTGTTGTCTGCATGGCCCAGTACTAAGACAGCTTCAACACTCCACTGAACATGAATAATACATTCTAATACACACAGATGTGTCATGTCTATGATTAATCAAGTATGAAAGCATGGACGAATGTAGGGCCAGTGATTCCCCCTTACGTCCATGTGGCTCATGTTGTGAGACTTGAGTCACAGGGTGCATCCCTGCATCATGGTGGTACATATTTGACCCCAAAAGAAGCCCTGTTGTCAATTGTAGGACACAAATGACAGCCTACATGTAATGATTTGGGACACATGTGAAACGCTGATGAGTGGGATTCCGTACTATCTTTGACACACAGAAATGGCATTTCAAATACGTGACACCCTAAACAGCCTCTCTGTACAGAGGTGACACACCCACCATCCATTTCCAATTTATGAGATTGTTAGCACTACATGTTGCACTTACACTTGTCAGAGTGATGTGCTTGTACAGAGGAGTAACATGCATACAGGGAATGTGTGTTGTAATGAATTTATTTGCACATGCTGTGCCTGTGGTAATTTTGTACTGTCCCATGATTGCTAAGGACTGTGACAATGTGACGTGCTCATGTGAAGAAATTGTCAATGATGGTGTTCCTACGGGCTATTCCTGCTACTGCTGCAGTGGGGTGTGGTCCACCTGCCTCATCTTCCTCATCATTGTCCTGTGCATCTGGCACTTGTATCCATGGGGCATTGGTGCGTACACATATGTTGTGCAACACACAACATGCAACGATCATCTTGCACACGATGCCTGAGCTGTACAGGAGCCTTCCACCTGTGATGTCCAGGCACCTGAAATGTGACTTCAACACACCAAATGTGCATTCCATGATGCCCCTGGTGCGTTTGTAGGCCGCATTGTACTGCCTCTGGGCCTGTGTGTTCGGGGCTCGGAGGGGTGTCATCATCCAAGGGCAGAGTGCATATCCTTGATCACCTGTGACAGTGCAGAGAGACATGAGTCAAAAGTTGGTTCTGCATGATGTGTTGGCAGGCTCATTAGTTCATTGGTGTGTGATATGTGTGACTTAGTGATTCCTATTTGACAGGTACTGCTTGTAGCAAATGAGCGGCATCAATGTGTATTACGTAGCCTCACTGCTGCTCCACCCTCCCCCCGAGCCTATTCACTAGTATGCGCAGCGCGGTTGCATCACTTGCACTCCTACGGCACACCATTGTCATGCCTGTCTGTGCATGTCCACAAGCCTGACAACGACACTGTGATGTTGTGCGCTGCAAGGTGGGCGGCCACGTGTGTGTAGGCCTTGGGTAAGAATAGAGCGGACACAGATGTAGAGTTCATGGCTGGCTGAACTCGTGATGCAGTTGAGGGTAGTCCTATGGCCTATGCTGCGGTAATAGTGACACACACAACAGTTGGCATGTATGATCCCGGACCCCGAGCGGGCTTGCGCTCCTTCATTTATCCCTTCGGCTGAGCCCGCACTCCGGGGGCATGCTACATCGCAACATTGTCCATTGCGGGACGGGTGGCACCGACACTACAACAGAGACACACGCATTAGTTACTTCCTTGGCAAGGCCAACACATAGTAACGCCCAGAGCCCCAGGCTGATCATCCACACCCCTATGCTGGACTGTCGTACGCCAGCCCACTCTGCTTACGCTTACAGGGGGGACGACACAGCTACATGTCCCAGGTCTTCCACACTGCCTGAGGTGACATGGTTGCGTCCGCTGTACACAGCACAATGTAATGTGGTAGGGCCCAGGACATAATGACCACACGGACACACTTAGATAGTCTGTGGAACTGGCTACGGGCATGTGCGCCCGGCCCTTTTATTGCCAGGGTCACATGTCCAGTGACGCCTGTGCTGGATGGGTGTGGGGTGAGTGTAAGCCAGCCCTCAGGGAGTGGTTGGTGCTGGCAACAACTACAACAGTGATCTGACAATCAGAAGTTCAAAGTTCAACAGCAAGGGTCCATGACTTGAGCTGCACAGAGTTAGTGGCCACGGATGCACTGCGGCCGGCACAGGCACACCGCCATGGGACGGTGACTTGCGGTGCACTGAGGTGGGGCCACGAGAGCTGAGCGGGTCCTCGTCGATGTCGAAGGTGGATGTCGTGGAGTGTTTCGGGGGACAGTGGAAGGTGTTCTTCCAGGGCATGATGCAGAGGGCAGAACCAAGCAGAAACAGGCAATATGGAGGAGATGAATGCTACAGACTCATTTTTAACACCAAGTCTGTATCAGCTACATAATGATGAAGACAACACCCAGGCCATAGACGCAGACGCCACCAATGTTCAACCAGAGAGTGTCCATGAATTTCGGGGCACAGAGTTAGTGGCACCAGAGCTGAAAGGGGATGCAGGCTGCGATAAGGCCTGTACAATGGTATAAACTCTGCCTTAAATAAATCAAGACTCAGTTCCAAATGTGTGACCTACTTGACCGCAGTGTAGGCCGGAGGCAGCGGTCAGCAGGGGCACACAGCCACGTGTCGTTGGCTTGCGATGCACAGAGTTAGTGGCACTAGAGCAGTTGTTTGTAGTGTTCAATCACCTCCATAACGATGATCCTTTTTTCCTCCGGACTGAACCGCATCTTCCTCTTGCTCCTCTCCTTGCGTGCAATGATATAAACTCTGCCATTGAAAAATCAAGACTCAGTTCCAAATGTGTGACCTACTGGACCGCAGTGTAGGCCGGAGGCAGCGGTGGAGTACGTCAACGAGAAAGGAGTGCTGGGGGCCTGTGTCGCGGAGGCTGTGATGGTCTGAGGAGGCTGCCAAGGTCGCGGGCCTCAGGCTTGGAGCTTGCACCGGCACATGGTGGGCCCTCTTTGACACACGCCGGTGTCGGCAGGTGAGCAGTGAGGCCTGGTTGCGCAGGGGCGGCCAAGACGGGTCTGGGGACCAGCGGCCTGGGGTGCAGCAGGCGCACAGGATCGCAGGCACCGCCGCTCATGGCGTCGGCCTCGTGGCGGACTGAGAGGCGCCGCCCTGGCAGACATGTTGGCCATTCCGGAAGAGAACCACACCCAGAGCAACAGGCTTTTTATTCACACCCCTACGCTGGCCTGGCGTACGCCGGGCCAGCCCACTCCGCTCACGCTTACAGGGGGGGACGTAACAAGCTACATTTCCGCAATCTTCCCCACTGCCTGGGGTAACATGGTTGCGTCCACTGTCCACTACACTCCAAATACCAGCAGTATATATTGACATGGACATGTCTGTGGTCTGCATACTGCAGTCTGGCCAGCACATCCACGCCACACCTGGAATTGTGTACATTCTCATTCATGGGTCACTTGCCTCCTTCGCACATGCCTGGTTCCCACCTCTCCCCACATTCTGCTATTGTGTGGCTGAGGTGCCATGCCGTTGATGGCTTGTGTACATGGCTAGCCCAGGTTACCACAGTAAGTTGTGCTGTCGTGTCTGGTAGGTGGGCATGTTGCTTGGCATGTTGTATGTGAGTTTGTAACGTGTGCATTCCCAGAGTCGTGAGTTGCATGACTGTGGAGTTGCGGTGTGTGGTGTGTTCATTTGGTACTTACCAACGAGCAATGCATTCCCATAGGTGCCATCCTGAAAGCGCTGGTTGATGATGGACTGTCAGAAGATGAAGGAATCATGCACACTGCCTGGGTAGTTGGAGACGACATTGGTGAAGAGTCCCAGGTAGTCCACTATTGCCTGCACATTGATGGAATGCGTGTGCTTCCTGTTGTGGTAATTGTGTGCAGTGGCGGCAGGGGGCATGAGGAGTACATGTGTGCAGTCGATTGCCACCAACACGTGCGGGAAGCCAGCTATGGCGTAGAAGCCTTGCTTGGTCTCCAGCTGTTCCTGCGCAGTGTGTGGGAAGTGAAGGTGCTGGGGTACCAAGCTGATGATGGCATCCAAGACAGGTGTGAGGAACTTGGATAGGGCTGGCTGTGAGACTCCTCCGACTCTGGCAGTTGTTGGTTGGAAGGTACCAGAAGCCAACAGGTGCAGCACAGCCAGAAGCTTTGTCTGCGGAGGGATGTTGTTTGTCCGCTGTATTGGTACCGTCAGCCTGTGGGCAATGATGGTCAGGATGCGGAGGATGGTTGTCCTTTTGAGCATGTAGTGGGCAATGACATCCTCTGGTGTTAAGTCTGTGAGGCTGGTGCATTTTCTGAAGGTCCGCTGTCTTTGTCTGCGCTGCCTCTGTGGTAGTCCGGGGGGGGGGCGGGCCTGGGTGTGGTGGCGGTGGGTGTTGTGGCCCTCTTGGGGCTCCGAGCTGCATGATCAGTAGCTCCATGGCATCTGTTGTTCTTCAGGTGTGGCTCTGGTCTGGGCTCCCTTTTGTGGTGCAGGTTGTCGTACGACTTAACACCAGGTAAGAGCAGGTGTTAAATCCCTGCTGCTAAAGCGCCTTATCGCCTGTTTTGGGATCTTATCGCCGATCTGGCTGGTCATAGAGAATATTGCGAAGTGGTGTTTTCGCGGCTTTTTGCACAGGAACGCCTACTCTGCATCTCATTAGCGTTAGTTGCCGATGTCATCCATGGCGATGTTTTTTGCGGCTGCTATCGCAGGAAAACTGGCGATATCGGCTGTTAGCACCAGCTTGTGAATGGTGCGATAAATGTATTGCCACTTTGGCTACGATAAAGTGCCGCTAACTCGGCGATAAGTCCTTGAGAATATGCCCCTTATTGTAATAATGTGATACCTATGATCCACCAACCTAATTTGGTAAAAAAAAATATAATTTATGTAGACTAGTAGATTTCCTGACCATGTGGGTCATGGCATGTGAGGTTCCATTTTAAAAGCCTCTAATTTATTGAAAATGGGACAATTATTAAACCACAAAGCTCTTGTTTTGTTGGAACTTTGGACATAGCAGAGTTCTGAAAGAGGACATACATTTTGAAACTTGAATTTTCATACAACTCTGCTGGTGAAAGTTTACATTTGCACCCCAAAGAAAAGGCTGAAAACTTTGTTACAGACTTTTTAGGTTGTTCCCAAATATCACCTGTCATCTGCTTGAAAGACCAACCTTGGTTTTCATTGGATGTCTTAGCAATCAGTGAAAATATGTTAACCTATTTCTTCCTGTCACAGGCTAAAGATGCATTTAGATAGCATGTTGACAGCAGAAATTAACCACCATAATATCACCAAATATTTTTGGGTAAATCTATGTATTTCGCACAATTTGTTTAACATATGTTAATTTACAAGGACAGTTGATAAAAACGGCTAGTGAAAGACACAGTGAGGCATTTTCCAAATCTGGAGATCTGGGATCTTAGCTTTGGCACATGGCCCAAAATTAGGTTATTGTGAGTCAGTCACTTAAGCTACATGTGCCTCATTTGTAAATATATGTGATGTTAATAACCAAAAAGCCTTAGCCATTATGCTATGTACTTCTGCCAAAATATCACCTCTCACAGCATTCTATAGCCGGATGTCTACTGGATAGGACATACCATACATTTCTGGATGCACCACACCAGGCTTATGAATAACTACTTCATGAGATTCCTGTTGTCCAGCAATGGGCTGATCTTTGCATCTTAATTCATTGCATATAAAACACCTCATAAATATGGCCTTGCCTAGTTACAATACAACAATTAAGTCCCACTAAGATCCCCTAGAAATATTTTTCTCTGGTAAACAACAAAGGTCCTATCGGAGTTTTATAAAATATTGCATGCTGGTAATGTAGACAACTCTAAAAAATATATAGGTTATTCGAATAATGAGCTTGATTAGAACCTTACAACCTCAGGGTGCAAGTAACTATATTCTAAACTAAACATAACAAACATTAATTGGCCACACAGTTCTTTGAATGGAAAACATGTCCCCAGACGCACCTTAAAACAATAAAAGACTTAAATCTCTACAAGTGATTGCCATGGATGAATGCTTGAAATATTTATCTCCTAAGGCAAGATGGTCCTATAGTGCATTGATGGTGCTACATCAATAGCTCACCATGTTATTCCCACTACCTAGATGTAACATCTAGATAGATTATCACTACAAGTGATGAATGAGGTCATTTAATGTTAATTATAGAAATAAAAAGGTATATGGTCAAATATTAAACTTAATATACTTTTGTTTGAATTAATTAATGGTTATTGTAAATTAATTTAATTTAAATGAAAAATAATGTAATGTTAGTTACTTGAGTGTAAGCAGAGGCTTTTTGATTAGATCACCCAAAAACTTTATTTAAAATAATTCCCAAAAATAAACTTAGGCACAAGTTTTGGCTAGTATTAGATTTAGGGGCCGATTCCGATTCCGGCCGGAAAACGTACCGACCGACTCGGAGCCGGAATTAATTCCGACCGACACGTACCGGTGCAGCCCGACCCGCCAAGTATGATGAAAAGCGAGCAAAACCCGACCGACTCGTACGGAACACAAGCCGAACGACTGAGCCGCGCGGAAAACAGCAATCCGGCTGGAAAAACACGCGATTCGAACCGACCGACTCGCCCCCGGAACAATACCGAACGAGACGTACCCGCGGACTCCCACCCGCCAAGTACGATGCAAGGCGTGGAAAACACGACCGAGTCGCACGGAGGACAAACCGTACGACCGACACGCATACAAAACTGCGAGGCGAAGCAACCCAAAACACCGCGACCGACGCGTACGCAGCATAGAAAACAGCACAAACACAGCGTGAACGAAACGGATAAGCCCGTACGAGACAACTGCAGGGTCCAACTCGGTCACAAGAACGTCTCCTACATGCACGAAAAGTACAAAGGGAAAATACACAAAAAAAGGCCAAACAAGCAATTACAAAGCCAATAAATACTGGGGGAGGGGCAGGGAACAAAGACACACCCACAACTCCACCTATATAAAGGACACAAATCCCTACCATGATCCTTTGCAAATTCAAATTACCTGCCAGCACTCAACAGACAGCAACTACACACCCACAGCTCATCCATCACACAAGCCACACACCATCAGCACCTCAACAAATAGCACCCTCACATACACCCAGCAAAACACACACCCACACACCTTCACCTGCACACCAACACACACATCACTCACCATCACCACCCATCACCATGCCCCCAAAGAAGAATCATAAGTTCCTAGATAGTGAATTGGAAGTCCTGGTAGATGAGATCCTCAGGGTAGAGCCACAGCTCTTTGGTACACTGGTCCAACAGACGCCCATGTCACAGAAAACAAAGATGTGGGAGAGGATCGTCGACAGGGTGAACGCACAATCACCATGTTTGCGCACAAAGACAGACATCCAGAACAGGTGGTATGACGTGCGCAGGAGGGTCAAGGAGCTGTTGAAGAAGGACTACCTCTTGAGCCAACACACCGTCAGTGGGCCTCCTGCCAAGCCAGTATACCTCAGGGCCTGGGAGGAGAAGGTGCGGGCCATCCTACCACCAGTGAGCGTCTATGGACTAGAAAACATCCCAGTGCCTGGTGAGTACACAACAAATGTACACAATATTCTGCGACTACACACACACATCACTGTCAAGGGGAGAGTCAAACCATGCACTCTTAGCAAATACACAGCAACCAGAACAGAATCATCCCAAAATGTGTATGTCACTCAGAGAAACACAACACATGCCATCTCAAAGTGACATTTAACTGTGTCATCACATGTACAAACACAACTACAACTACAGCTAGGCAGTGGCAGTGGCACAAATATAACTGACAAACACATCCAGACAAGTAGCCACCGCTACAACACCACCACACAGTGAAGCCCACTGAAAGAAAGGAAATATGTGTATGCTGGGCAAGTCAGTGTAGCCAATAGCATCATGGGAGTTGTAGGCACAGATATTGGTCACCCCCACAACTGTCCCATCAACACCACCATGAACCATGCGCACATCATAGGGAGTGGAAAAGGACTCACAAGATGGCTGACACTGGCTACTGCTGTGGGGAGCACAAGGCCCTGCTGGCAACTGTGCAACAACCAACAGCAGGACACCACTGACTGACATCCTGAAAGACAACTTGCACTCCCTGCAATGGAAGCAAGTTCCATGGTGGAATATCTGGCTGGGTGGGAAGGAGGACTCACAGCACTGACCATAGTCACAAGCACCTCCCCTCACACACCCCTCAACACAAACTCCACATAACCCACCTGGGAGAATGCAATGCCTCACATCCTAACTGAAGATCCCACAAAGAACCACCACCCTGGGTTATGCTGTGTGAAGCACATGGACACTCCTGGGACTTTTAGCCAAACAACTGCCAGGACAACACTCCCAGCCATCCATTCAGCACAGGCAGCCCACCCCACAGGGAAGCAGAGTCAAAAGGAAGGAAGGATGGGCATGCTGGGAAGGGGGTGGAGGCAATAGCATGATGGGAGTTGCAGGCACAGATATTGCTCACCCTCACAATTGGTCCATCAACACCACTCTCAACCATGCTCACATCACAGGGAGTGTAAAAGGACTCACAAGATGGCTGACACTGGGTACTGCTGTGGGGAGCACAAGGCCCTGCTGGCAACTGTGCAACAACCAACAGCAGGACACCACTGACTGACATCCTGAAAGACAACTTGCACTCCCTGCAATGGAAGCACGTTCCATGGTGGGATATCTGGCTGGGTGGGAAGGAGGACTCACAGCACTGACCATAGTCACAAGCACCTCCCCTCACACACCCCCTCAACACAAACTCCACATAACCCACCTGGGAGAATGCAATGCCTCACATCCTAACTGAAGATCCCACAAAGAACCACCACCCTGGGTTATGCTGTGTGAAGCACAGGGACACTCCTGGGACTTTTAGCCAAACAACTGCCAGGACAACACTCCCAGCCATCCATTCAGCACAGGCAGCCCACCCCACAGGGCAGCAGAGTCAAAAGGAAGGAAGGATGGGCATGCTGGGAAGGGGGGTAGAGGCAATAGCATGATGGGAGTTGTAGGCACAGATATTGCTCACCCTCACAATTGGCACATCAACACCATTCTCAACCATGCTCACATCACAGGGAGTGGAAAAGGACTCACAAGATGGCTGACACTGGGTACTGCTGGGGGGAGCACAAGGCCCTGCTGGCAACTGTGCAACAACCAACAGCAGGACACCACTGACTGACATCCTGAAAGACAACTTGCACTCACTGCAATAGAAGCACGTTCCATGGTGGGATATCTGGCTGGGTGGGAAGGAGGACTCATAGCACTGACCATAGTCACCAGCAGCTCCACCCACACACCCCCCTAACACAAACTACACACAACTCACCTGGGACAAAGCATTGCCTCACACACCAATCAAATATCCCACAAAGAACCACAACCCTGGGTCATGCAGTGTAAAGCACAGGGACACACATGGGACTTGTAGCAAAACAAACCCCAGGATAACACTGTCAGCCATCTTGTCAGCACAGGCACACAACCCCACAGGGAAGCTGAGTCAAAAGGAAGGAAGCATGGGCATGCTGGGAAGGGGGTGGAGGCAAAAGCATGATGGGAGTGGTAGTCACAGCCCAACATCCCCCACCCACATGGGCCAGCAAGTACACACCCAAGCATGCACACCTCACAGGGAGTCAAAAGCCACTTCAAAGATGTCTGACACTGGTGCTCTGTTGTGGGGAGCACAAGGCCATGCTGGGAACTGGCCAACAACCAACAGCAGGACAAGACTGTCAGCCATCTTGCCATTGCTGTCACACCCACACACAGTGAAGTACACTCAAAAGGAAGGAAGTATGGGCATGCTGGGAAGGGGGTGGAGGCAATAGCATGATGGGAGTGGTAGTCACAGATATTGCTCACCCTCACAATGCGCACATCAACACCACCATGAACCATGCCCACATCACAGGGAGTGGAAAACAACAGACAAGATGGCTGACACTGGCTACTGCTGTGGGAGCACAATGCCCTGCTGGCATCTGTGCACCAAACAACAGCAGGACACCACTGACTGACATCCTGAAAGACAAATTGCACTCCCTGCAATGGAAGCACGTTCCATGGTGGGATATCTGGCTGGGTGGGAAGGAGGACTCACAGCACTGACCATAGTCACAAGCACCTCCCCTCACACACCCCCTCAACACAAACTCCACATAACCCACCTGGGAGAATGCAATGCCTCACATCCTAACTGAAGATCCCACAAAGAACCACCACCCTGGGTTATGCTGTGTGAAGCACAGGGACACTCCTGGGACTTTTTGCCAAACAACTGCCAGGACAACACTCCCAGCCATCCATTCAGCACAGGCAGCCCACCCCACAGGGAAGCAGAGTCAAAAGGAAGGAAGGATGGGCATGCTGGGAAGGGGGTGGAGGCAATAGCATGATGGGAGTTGCAGGCACAGATATTGCTCACCCTCACAATTGGCCCATCAACACCACTCTCAACCATGCTCACATCACAGGGAGTGGAAAAGGACTCACAAGATGGCTGACACTGGCTACTGCTGTGGGGAGCACAAGGCCCTGCTGGCAACTGTGCAACAACCAACAGCAGGACACCACTGTCAGCCATCTTGCCATTGCTCTCACACTCACACACACTGAAGTCCAGCCAAAAGCAAGTAAGTATGGGCATGCTGGGAAGTGGGGTGGACGCAATAGAATGATGGGAGTGGTAGTCACAGCTCAACATCCCCCACCCACATGGGCCAGCAAGCTCACACACAAGCATGCACACCCCACAGAGAGTGGAAAGCCCCATCAAAGATGTCTGACACTAGTGCTCTGTTGTGGGGAGCACAAGGCTATGCTGGGAACTGCCCACCAACCAACAGCAGGACACCACTGTCAGCCATCTTGCCATTGCTCTCACACTCACACACACTGAAGTCCACCCAAAAGCAAGTAAGTATGGGCATGCTGGGAAGTGGGGTGGACGCAATAGCATGATGGGAGTGGTAGTCACAGATATTGGTCACCCCCACAACTGTCCCATCAACACCACCCTGAACCATGCTCACATCACAGGGAGTGGAAAAGGACTCACAAGATGGCTGACACTGGCTAATGCTGTGGGGAGCACAAGGCCCTGCTGGCAACTGTGCAACAACCAACAGCAGGACACCACTGACTGACATCCTGAAAGACAACTTGCACTCCCTGCAATGAAAGCACGTTCCATGGTGGAATATCTGGCTGGGTGGGAAGGAGGACCGGATGTCAACCAAATACAACCAATGCAGATCATGTACACACCCCAACATTCACATAGAAATGCCCAAATAATGCAGGACAATGTGCTACACCAATATCAACCCCTGACTGTGACAACTTAGGACAATGCAATGTACAGGCCCGCATCCAGAGGCACAGTCACAACTGTCAGGTGTGTCAACCATTGATGCCTGCAGAAACATAACTTACATTGTGTGTGTCTCCCAAAAACAGGTGATGATGGGGACACAGCAGCAGACGCTGAGGAGTCCTCGTCCCAGGCTCAAGAGGATACGGAGCTCACTGGTGGGGAACAGCCTCTGCCCTCCTCGGATGAAGAAGACCTACCTGGCACCTCCGGAGCAAGTCATCATGCAGCACCAGCAGGACCACTAGCTGCACCCCTGCACCCACCCCTCCAACGACTGTCAACACACATACCACCCCTGCCGACATGGACAGACCAAGGAGCACCACCACCACCAGCACAGGGACCCTGGACCAACGTGGGGCCATGGACACCACCACCACCAACAACCCACAAGGGGGCCAGGGTCACCTGTGCGTGCCACCTCAGGTACTGCACGTGTCGCCAGGGGTGGTGGGAGGGGTGGGAGACATAGGTCGCTGCTCACAGAGGGGTCTGGACTGCATGATGACCCACAACTGGCACGCATAGCCGATGCGTACCAGTCCAGCACCGGAGAGTTCAGCCAGGTAGTGGGGCTCCTCAGGGACATTAAACAGCAGCAGGCTGCCCATCATGCCCGCTTGGACTCACACATGGCCCGCGTGGAGTCCAAGTGGGACACACTGCAAGAGATGACGGCGGTGCATAGGGACATATTACTATGCCTTCGCCAGATGAGCAGCAACCAGTCAACACCTCCCTGTGTGCCCACAACATCTGCTGCTGAAACAACTGCAACTGCCACAGGGAGGGCGTATGACTCTGGCGAAGAGTCCCCTGCACCGCAGCAGCCTGCACTTGAGGGTCCCCCTCAAGAAGAGGGGCCGTCCGAGGAGGGGCAAGTGAGAGGCCGATGGCCATGTGCAACCCCCAGGAAGCCAAAACCTGTTCTGGATAATCACCTTTGTGCGCAAACTGTTCACCCTGTTGACTGCAACACAACTCTCCCACATGACATGGGAGCTCAAGTTGGACCAATGTCTCTGATTACTGTTGACTTCACTCTGGACATTTCTGCTACCAGGACTTCCAAATCATCTAGGAACTTTGGATTACAATCACAATGTACAGCACCCACCATCCTGTGCACTATACTCACACATGTTTGTCAATAAACTCACTAATACACCATACTTGCCTCTGTTGTGATTCCTATGTTGTCTCAGAAGTGGCTATGATGATCTGGGAAATGACACTGTGCATGCTAACTGCTACAGCAAGTACAACACCGGCATGTGAGTCATGGCGACATCACACATATGAGGGAGGCACACCACCAGGGCTACACAACACATACACACCATGGCCATCTGACTCATCGCCTACACTGATGTTGCCAGGAAATACGTTGCATTGCACAGACCCAACACCTATTCACAGTCTGTGTTAACTAGCCCACTGGTGCAGTAAGCAAATGTCAGTCAGATGTGTGATCACAGACAACGCACATCCCAAAGTGAAGCACAGGTTTATTACACATTTGCAACATGTTGTAACCACCACAGATGCAAGGTAATCCCACCTGGCAGCGGGCACACAGTCAACAAGTGTAGAAGGAAGGAAGTCCATGGGTGTGGTGCACATCACCTGTAGGGACACAACAGCTACCACCCGGGAAGTCAAATCACGGTGTTGGGGAACACAGTTGACCAAACGACTCTGAAAGTACCCTGTGAAGGACAGAAATGACACACAGTCAAAAGCACTGAAGAACAGGACAGAACTGCAATACTCATGCACAATACATGTTACAAGATACCCACACAGAACCAAGTTAGCATGTCAACACTGTTGGGGAGTACAGACTACCTGCAAGGACACATCGCTACACGCATACAGTCATGTAGCCCATGGACACACTCAAACAGCACCAGAGCACCACCAACACATATCATGCTAACTCACATCATTGACATGACATCTCTGGATACTCACATTCAGCTGAAGAAGTTGGTGATGAGCTGTGTGCAGACATCACCATCATCATCATCATCATCACTGGCATCGTGGTCCAGGCCAGGATCCTCTACAGGTGGCGGACGTTGGTCATCGTCATCCAGGATGAGAGGCAACTCCTTCCACACTGCCAGGTTGTGGAGCATGCAAAAGGTACCGGTAGCAAAGAAGTGTAGGGCTGCCATCACCTTCACCTTGGGGGTCAGCGCTGTAGGGTACGGACAGCCAGGTTGCAAATGTGGTGCGAAGCGCACTGCCAAATCCGCAATCAGCTGCCTGGTGAAACGGTACCGTCGGATGCTGTCACGTTCCACCATCGTTGCCAGGTCAGGGAATGGTCTAAGGACAGCTGGTGCCCTGCAGTGCATAGGTGAAGAAAGCAAGATTGTCAGTCACCCCACATATGTGGCATTGAACACACTCAACATCACATGATACATCATTATGAGGCACAAGTACATGATGTGTGCAGTTCCGTAAGGATATGTATGGCACATACATGGCCAACATCTAACATCACAGTTCAACAAGTGGCATCAATAAGTCCCAGGTCGTGCCATTGGATATCATGAGGCCGTGTCCCAGTTCCCATCTCCTGCTGCCAAATTACAAACACACCCCACAGTGACATGTGAGGACTGATGTGCCCCAGGCATCACAGCTCAACGACACGTAGATTCCCAGGGACCCTGTATTGCCACATGGACACTGGCATGACATGGTGTATCATGTATACACCACAGGAAAACAACCATGACCCCCACAGGTAGTGGTCCCTGTTGCCTCGGCAGGACAGACATGGACGTCTGTGACACACACACGCACAACATCAAAGTCCATGCACAAACAACGTGGATGTGGAGACTGCCTCCCATTGTGCACATGAAATCAGAGACATTGGTAAAACAACATGCACACAGACTGTGGAGGACCATCACCATTGTGCCAATGGGTCACCCTGGGTTAAACATACCATCCCACATGGGACTCAGGGTGTATGTGACATGACATACACATACACCACCGTGAAATGTGACCATGCCACATGCTCAGATATGAACAGTTGCACATCACACGATGTACATCATGTACACGAAACACCAAGGATTCTGTCCCCATGAACACGTGCACAGCCTGGGGGTGGCTGCCCCCAAGTGACACCCACAGAACAACATCTTCACCCCCATACACGGAATAGGTAATGCAGCCTTACATGCCGTAGGATACAGTTTGGACAGGCTGTGGTGTTGTAGGTGTGCCCCTCACTCCCTGGGAAGTATATGTGGCTGGCATATGTTCACCTGTGACAGGCATGGTGACATATGCCAGTGACTTGTACAGGGATGCGTTGGACAGCAATGGACCGATCAGTGCGCACACATTGGCCATTGCATTCAATGTGCACTGGTACGCGTTGTATTCGCAATATGCGTTGGACAGCAATGGACCGATCAGTGCGCACACATTGGCCATTGCATTCAATGTGCGCTGGTACGCGTTGTATTCGCAACACGCGTTGGACAGCAATGGACCGATCAGTGCGCACACATTGGCCATTGCATTCAATGTGCGCTGGTACGCGTTGTATCCTAGGTACGCGTTGAACAGCAATGGTCCGATCGGTGTGCCCGGCCGGCCCATTGCATTCAATGTGTGCGGGTACGCGTTGTATCCTAGGTGCAGCGTTGAGCGGCAATGGTCCGATCGGTGTGCCCGGCCGGCCCATTGCATTCAATGTGTGCGGGTACGCGATGTATCCTAGGTACGCGTTGAGCGGCAATGGTCCGATCGGTGTGCCCGGCCGGCCCATTGCATTCAATGTGTGCGGTACGCGTTGTATCCTAGGTATGCGTTGAACAGCAATGGTCCGATCGGTGTACCCGGCCGGCCCATTGCATTCAATGTGTGCGGGTACGCGTTGTATCCTAGGTATGCGCGTTGAGCGGCAATGGTCCGATCGGTGTGCCCGGCTGGCCCATTGCATTCAATGTGTGCGGGTACGCGTTGTATCCTAGGTACGCGTTGAGCGGCAATGGTCCGATCGGTGTGCCCGGCCGGCCCATTGCATTCAATGTGTGCGGAGTGCGCGTTGTATCCTAGGTACACGTTGAACGGCAATGGTCCGATCGGTGTGCCCGGCCGGCCCATTGCATTCAATGTGTGCGGGTACGCGTTGTATCCTAGGTACGCGTTGAACGGCAATGGTCCGATCGGTGTGCCCGGCCGGCCCATTGCATTCAATGTGTGCGGGTGCAGCGTTGTATCCTAGGTACGCGTTGAACGGCAATGGTCCGATCGGTGTGCCCGGCCGGCCCATTGCATTCAATGTGTGCGAGTGCGCGTTGTATCCTAGGTACGCGTTGAACGGCAATGGTCCGATCGGTGCGCACCCATTGGCTAAGGCCTGGCCTAGCAACGGACGCGTTTTCAAGATTTGAACGAGTCTGATGCTGTAAATTCAGTTGGTCACCCACAACAATGTTGCAATTTCATGGGTGTCATGAAGTTGAACATTTGAAGGATGCTTGGGGCGTGTGTAAGTGGTGCAATTCCATGGATTGGCCAGATTCAGAAAATGCAAACGACTTGGACCTATCACTTTGGACACATGGGACAGTATCTGCCTCTGTAGCACACATATAATGCTGGCTGTTCCCCTGAGAGCTCACTTGCCTGCACTACATGCTCCAGGACGACATCTGCCACTACACTGCTGCTGTCTCTGCCCCCTCTGGACCCTGCAATGGCACGTGCTGTGGAGAGAGCCCCAGCCTTCAGCACTGAGGAGAACCAGGCCCTGCTGGACAGCCTCCTTCCACAGTACAGCAAGCTGTATGGGAAACCAGGGAGCAGGTGAGTGTTCTGTCCACTGCCTTTCTAAATGTGCATGTTGTCTGACTAGCAAGGCTAACAGTCTGCACGCCACTGGCTAGCAGGCTCACTGAGTAGTTGTCACCCCCATAGTGTGTAGTCATATGCACTGGACAGGAATAGTGCAGTGACAGTGCATTTAAACAAGGTTTTACTGCCCAGGCAATGATACCATGTAGTAACTGCTGGCATACTGTCCATGGCCATCGTTGCACTGCCTGTGTACATCATGTGCCCCTGTGATTGAGACATGTAAATCCAACTGTGTAATGCACGGTTATGTTGCATGTGTAGTAATGGCATTCTCACTTTGTCATCCTCACAGGTTGATGCCCACCAGAAGCAGAAGATATGGCTGACCATCGTCCGGGCAGTGAGATCCATGGGGCACTACAAGCGCCGGATCCGCAACTGCCAGAAGAGGTGTCAGGACCTTCGGGTCTGGACCCGGAGGATCGCACGGGTCCAGCTGAAGCTGTCGCCTCCTCGCAGGAGGGGCGGACACCGGACCCTGACCCCCACATGCTCAGGATCCTGGCGGTGGTCTTCCCTGATCTGGATGGGCAGCTGAAGGCCAGAGAGCAGCAAGGAGGGGGTGAGTCCATGTCTGCATTGTGAACTATGTCTGCCATGCTATGTGCCCTCCTCTGGCCTGGTTAAACTTCCACAGTACATCAGTCTTGTGGTCCAGGACCCATATCCCTCTATTGTGCACTGCCCACTCCTCATCTGATACCCAGGTGTGGCCCTTACAGTCAGGGTATTGTGTCACTTGGGTACTGTGTCCCTGCAGTTTTCTTGACTCAAGGTGGGGGACAGCATCTGTTTCCCTGACTCTGTGGTGGGCATCATGGGTGGGTCCATTGCTTACACAATGCCTGTGTTCTGACATGTGTTCTGCGTGTTACTTTGATATGTGGCCCAATTGCTGAGCTGATCCACCACATGTGCCTGGGGTATCTGGCACACACCCATGCTGCGGGTGGGAACAATGTTTGGGCCCCAGGAGTGTGTATATAACGTGTGTCACACATACGTAGCCAGCTGCCTACTGTCCAGGGCTCATCCCTCATTCATGTGGGGCAGGACAGTCATGCCTACTCCAGGCCATACAATACACTCTGTACTCCCACTGCCGTGTATCAGCTGACACGTTTTGCTCAGTGATTTGTCCCCTCAGGTGTCTGCCTCTGTGTCAGTGGGCTGTGGCTTCGTTGTCAGGTCTGCTGGGGTGTTCCTCGGTTGGGGCTCCGCATGCCACCGGAGATGTGAGCATAGGAGATGATACTTGTGTGACACATAGGTGTTTGATCACCTGACCCTGCAGACTGGGGTATGCGAATATGAAGTTCAGGCAGCTGTTTCCCATTCACAGCAGATTGTGAGGTGCTCAGGTGCAGAGGGTAGTGTTACAGGTCTCCCATATGTCCAATGGGTATGACCTGGACAGATGAGGGTTCAGATGATGTGGTGTGTGGGGGATATACATGTGCACTTGTTCAGCTCCAGGACTTGCATTCCCCATGATCTACTATTGTGACACAGTGCAGAGTGTTGTTGTCTGGCTGCCCTGCCCATGTGACTGGAGACAGTGATGTATGACTTAGCAGGCATGGCTGTGCCATGGCATGTGACTTCCTATTAGTGATCCTGCAGGGGAGTGACATGTGCTACATGCACACCATTGTGGCAATGGCTATCAGGACATGGGTGCATCATGGTGTCTGTCGCTGGTATGCATGACATGCATTTCCTATTTGACTCTGGGCATCCCTTACATCCGGACACCTGTACTGACTCAGTGGCAAGAGTTGTGATGTGTGCATGTCCACATGCTTCACCGGGTTCTCTGCACTGTCCAAATACTGTGTAGGTGGTGCATGTGTCCACACTGGGGTATTGCCATCCAACAGACACCAGACAGATGGGTGCAAGGCCAGGTGGGATGTGAGTGCCATGGTTGACCATCAGACTGACAATTGACTTCTCCTGTTCTGTTTGTGCAGTTTTAGCAATGTTCAACTAAGGATGCCAGGGCTTGCTCTGTAATGTGCTGTACTTAGCGTGGTGTGTGCGTTCGGTGCAGGTGACTGATGTCTGTCTGTTTCCCTATTGATTGCAGATACATCCACGGCCACAGGAGGGGACAGCTCCACGGACCAGGAGGAGCCGCAGAGCCAGACTGGGTCAGCAGCCGAGGAGTGGTCGGAGGGACCCAGTGGCACGGAGGGCGAGGGGAGCCACACCGAGGAGTCCTCAGCACCATCCACCTCAGCTGAGGACCAGAGCAACTCGGACGATGACTCCCTTATGGAGGCGGGTGTGAGCAGCCACCACACCCCAGCTAGTGTTGCTGTCCCCGCTACCACCACCACCACCGCCCTCCCGTTGGCTCCCATTCCCGAGGTCCGTGGAGGCTCCCATGTTCGGGAGCGTGTCTCCTTCGGGCCAGGCACCGCACCCCTGCCCCTGTGTCCCCTGCTGCCCTGAGTGAGGAGTCTGTGTACCTCCTCCGCCAGCTCCATGTAGGACAGACAGCGATGCTGAGTGTCCTCCATGCACACACCAGTCTGTTGACTCAGCTGGTGTCATTCATGGAGGGCATCTCATCGGGCATGTCTGACCTACAGAGGAGCAATAGGTCCATGGACTCCTCCCTGACAGCAGCAGTGTCCCTCCTCCGACAGTCCCTCACCCCTCCTGCCTCTGCCCCATCCACACTCCCCAGCACCTTACCCGTCCCAAGCACACACACACTGGCACATGCACACACCAGCACAGACACATGCAGCAGACAGACACACACGCCACAAACAAGACGCACACGCACGCACCGTCAGGGGACTGAAACCACACTCACAGGGGATGGGGCACAGGCACAAACACATGCATCCACAAGCACTGCGCAGTCCTCAGTTGCCTCTCCCTCCAAAGACCCCTCCCTTGCCTCACCTGCAACCCCAAATACACAGCGGCTCTTCCTCTGTGACCTTGGCCTCTTCCCCTCCGACCCAGCTGATCCAGCATTCAGGGGGAAGAGGAAGCCCACCCACACGGAGCGGAGTGCCCCTGGCCCCTGGACACCATCCCCCAGGCGCAGACTGACTGAGGCCCCCATCCGCAGAGTCCCCCGGTCCCGGAAGAGCAAGACCCTGCCGCCGCCCTGCAGCTCAGGCACCAAGTCTCCTTCCACCATCCCTCAGGCCCCCACTCCACAGGTGCCCCCACCACACCCTGCCCCAGGTTCCCCCACCCACAGATACACCATCCCCAGAAGGGTCAGGCCTTCACCCCCTGCGCTTGTCTGTACCACTGATGTGGTGAGGGTGTCCTCCCCCTCTGTCCTGCCCACCTTACCTGATCCCCATTCTCCTCCCCTGGAGGTAGGCACTGCAGTGGAGTCCACTATCACCCTGTCTGACTTGGGCACTGCAGTGGCGGACCTGTCCACTCCATCTGCAGGGTCCACTGCAGTCGTGCCGGCACCCACAACATCTGAGTCATGCCCCCCAGTTGTGCTGGCACACACCATGCACTGCAGTTGTCAGTGGCTCTCCAGCACCCACCACCCCTTCCCTGCCTCCTCCTGGTGAGCCCTGATCCTGTCCCTGCGGTGCCTGGCCTGCCCCCCGTATGCCCCTCCTGAGGGATTGTCCCTGGTTTTGATCAGTGCAGGCATGCGTAGGGTGACATCCGCCACTGTCACCCTGTATTGACTTCCTTGATGGACTGGCCATTGGCCTTTGTTGATTGCTTACAGTTTTTCCAAGTTATGAACCCACATATGCTGAATAAAGCAACTTTCTGTTCACTAGTGCTTTTACTTCTGATGTACATTATGTTGATGACGCTAACCATGCACTTGCTGCAGTGATGGTGATATTTGGTCTCATGAAAATGAAGTGTTACTGTGCAGGAACCCATGTGGTCCAGGGGGACAGTGTCCTATCCTGTGGTGTATCCATGTCATCCTTAGCAGCATCTGAGGGTGTAATGTTTTCAATATTTGGCAATGGGATTTCCTACTTACATTAGCAATGTCACATCTGTGGGTTCCACCCATGCACATCTGTTGTGTTTGCCATTGTTCAATTAGTCTACTTCCCTGACCGTGTGGCCATCTCCACTGGACATGCAGGTTTGGGCATCAATGGGGAAGGACTCATCTGTGTTGTCAGTGCAACTTGCTATACATGTGTGTTGGATCTGTGCTGTTGATTTCGTTGACATTCCCATGACCAGGCTGATGTGACGGGAGCCTTCATTTTGTGCTAATTGTTGACTGTGTGACCAAGTGTTCTGCTGACATGATGGAGCCCTACTGATGCGACATATGGCACAGCTTTCCTCACACAGGAGTGGAGTCCCCTCATGGCAGTGTGTACTCCTGTGACATCTCGTGCGCCCAAGGTGTGTGTTGTATGAGCATGTCTGTGTGTTCACTTCCATTTTGCTGTGCATGCTGGGATCCCTAGTGATGTTCCTGTTTGTGATGCTTGCTGAGTTGACCTATGTTCCCCCACAGTCTTCTCCCTGGGTTCTCTGTGATGTGGGTGCATGGCACATTACTGGTCATCAGGGTGTCACCCAGAGGTGTGTTTGCTGTCAGGGCTGAGTTTGTGGGCAGACGCTGATGTGTCACAGTCAGGATTCCCCTTTGCACTTGTTGTTTACTCCTGTCATGTGATTTCTTGTTTGTGTTAGCTTTCATTGGTTGTGACACGTTGTGTGTGTGACTGCTGGCACTCCTGAGGGCTGCAATGTTGGTAGTTGTCTATGTGTGTTCTTTGTGGGTGACCTTGGCTTCTTCATAGGTGTGTGACTGTGGCTGGGATCCCATTGGTTGGTGTGGTATTGCCGTCATGTCCATGTACAGCGTAGTGTGCAGTGTGTCAGACATTCAGGAGTCTGGTTGAGTGGCCATGTGTGATGTGTTTCTGCACCTTGGTTCCCACCACCCCCTGGGATTGTCATGGGTGCATGTGCAATGTCACCAGTGCATGTGAGCTTCACTGCTGCACATTGTTGGAGGTCGAGGTGTGTGGTGTTGAGTGTGTGCAGATGAGAGTTGTTGCCCGGCTAGACCCCTGCCTCCATGTTGGCCTTGGCTGACAGGCCGTGCTGATTGATTTGTGCTTGTGTAGGTGTGATGATAGTTTGTTGCTCAGGACACATGACTGTGGTTCACAGTGTGAACGACATCTAGCTTTGTCATCACAGTGGGATTGTAATGCAGCCCAGGGTCACCACATTGTGGGGGCCCTGGGGGTAGTGCTGTGGTGTCTCTGTGTCTTGCTGTGTCAGTTGCTGTTCCTACATGCTTGTGTGACATGTGTGATTTGTGCTCCCTCTCATCTGACAATGCCTCATTGCCCACATAGGGGATTTGGATACATGAGTTACCTTTGTGTGGCACTGTATGCACATCTGTGTAATTGGTATTCAGGCCTCCTCATGTGTTGTGTGGTTGCCTGGGGACACTGGTACCCCCCCCCACCTGTTGTGTTTGATGTGCAGTGTGGGTCTGCCTGTTTGTGTATGTGCATCGGCACCACTGCATTGGCATATCTTAGGTGTGCCATTGGCTGTATGTTGTTTGGTGTGTTTGCCCTGCTGTCCCTGGGACTCCTAGGTCATCAGTCAGCACAATGATCATTGTGTGTGTGTCCCATTGCTGCCATGGTATGGTATCTGTTCACCTCACATCTACATTCTCCACTGGGTATCTGAATTTGTGTGCCCATTGGTGCAAATATGTGGGTCTGCATTCTGATGGTCACTTCTGTCATTGTGTCATTGATGAATGTTGACAGTGTCAGCCCCCATGGGTGATGTTTGTCTGCACATGGCCAAAGGTATGTCTTATTTGCACTGCACTGTTTGCCTCCCCCATTCTATGTTGCTATGGGACACAAGCACTACTTTGCCACTGATGTGTTTGTTGTTCTGTGACCAGGAATCATCCATGCAGTTTGGCAGTTGCAGCTTTTTCTTTGTCAACACTTACATTTTGGGCACTGTGATGATGGGGGTTTGGACCCCATTGCCACAATGTTCAATATGTGCTTCAGCTATGGACCCCACACTTACATTTTGGGCACTGTGATGATGGGGGTTTGGACCCCATTGCCACAATGTTCAATATGTGCTTCAGCTATGGACCTCACACTTACATTTTGGGCACTGTGATGATGGGGGTTTGGACCCCATTGCCACAATGTTCTAAATGTGCTTCAGCTATGGACCTCACACTTACATTTTGTGCACTGTGATGATGGGGGTTTGGACCCCATTGCCACAATGGTCATGGCCTGCTTGCATTGTGGGTGCCACACACATTTATGTGTGGCATTTGTGATAGGGGGTCACATTGTATGTTCACAGTCCTGTTCAGTGTTGTAGGCATTTGACACAGTCTGCACACGCTTGTCATGGTGTTGGGGGGATGTCTTTGTGTTGCTTTCTTTCTGCTGGTGTGTGCTTCTTGTGGCATGTATTTGCCATCCTGTGAGTGGGGGTGTTGTTGGTGGTAGGCATCCAGCCCCCCATGGGTAGAGGTGGTAGTAGTGGTAGGCATCCAGCCCCCCATGGGTAGAGGTGGTAGTAGTGGTAGGCATCCAGCCCCCCATGGGTAGAGGTGGTAGTAGTGGTAGGCATCCAGCCCCCCATGGGTAGAGGTGGTAGTAGTGGTAGGCATCTGGCACCCCCTGGGTTAGGGTGGTAGTGGTGGTAGGCATCTGGCACCCCCTGGGTAGAGGTGGTAGTAGTGAAAGGCATCCAGCCCCCATGGGTAGAGGTGGTAGTGGTGGTAGGCATCTGGCACCCCCTGGGTAGAGGTGGTAGTAGTAGTAGGCACCTGGCACCCCCTGGGTAAGGGTGGTAGTAGTGACAGGCATCCAGCCCCCCATGGGTAGAGGTGGTAGTAGTGGTAGGCATCCAGCCCCCCATGGGTAGAGGTGGTAGTAGTGGTAGGCATCTGGCACCCCCTGGGTAAGGGTGGTAGTGGTGGTAGGCACCTGGCACCCCCTGGGTAGAGGTGGTAGTAGTGGTAGGCATCCAGCCTCCCATGGGTAGAGGTGGTAGTAGTGGTAGGCATCCAGCCACCCATGGGTAGAGGTGGTAGTAGTGGTAGGCACCCGGCACCCCCTGGGTAGAGGTGGTAGTAGTGGTAGGCATCTGGCACCCCCTGGGTAGAGGTGGTAGTAGTGGTAGGCATCCAGCCCCCCATGGGTAGAGGTGGTAGTGGTGGTAGGCATCCAGCCCCCCATGGGTAGTGGTGGTAGTAGTGGTAGGCATCTGGCACCCCCTGGGTAAGGGTGGTAGTAGTGGTAGGCACCTGGCACCCCCTGGGTAGAGGTGGTAGTAGTGGTAGGCATCTGGCACCCCCTGGGTAGAGGTGGTAGTAGTGGTAGGCACCTGGCACCCCTGGGTAGAGGTGGTAGTAGTGGTAGGCATCTGGCACCCCTTGGGTAGAGGTGGTAGTAGTGACAGGCATCCAGCCCCCATGGGTAGAGGTGGTAATAGTGGTAGGCATCCAGCCCCCATGGGTAGAGGTGGTAGTAGTGGTAGGCATCCAGCCCCCATGGGTAGTGGTGGTAGTAGTGGTAGGCATCTGGCACCCCTGGGTAGAGGTGGTAGTAGTGGTAGGCATCCAGCCCCCATGGGTAGAGGTGGTAGTAGTGACAGGCATCCAGCCCCCATGGGTAGAGGTGGTAGTAGTGGTAGGCATCCAGCCCCCCATGGGTAGAGGTGGTAGTAGTGGTAGGCACCTGGCACCCCCTGGGTAGAGGTGGTAGTAGTGGTAGGCACCTGGCACCCCCTGGGTAAGGGTGGTAGTAGTGACAGGCATCCAGCCCCCCATGGGTAGAGGTGGTAGTAGTGGTAGGCATCCAGCCCCCCATGGGTAGAGGTGGTAGTAGTGGTAGGCATCCAGCCCCCATGGGTAGAGGTGGTAGTAGTGGTAGGCATCTGGCACCCCTGGGTAAGGGTGGTAGTGGTGGTAGGCACCTGGCACCCCCTGGGTAGAGGTGGTAGTAGTGGTAGGCATCCAGCCCCCATTGGTAGAGGTGGTAGTGGTGGTAGGCATCTGGCACCCCCTGGGTAGAGGTGGTAGTAGTGGTAGGCACCTGGCACCCCTGGGTAAGGGTGGTAGTAGTGACAGGCATCCAGCCCCCTGGATCGAGGTGGTAGTGGTGACAGGCATCCGGGCCCCTATGTGTATATGTGGCATTGGTGATGGGCATCCCGCCCCTATGGTGCTGCTGTTTCTGGTGTAAGTAACTTGTGCATCCCTCTGTGTGTGTGTGATATGTCTGGTACGTGTAGTTTGATTTTGTGGTTGGTGTCTGACTTACCTTCTGCGCCGTACGCGTCCGTGCCTGTTCCGGTAGTAGATGTAGAATATTGGTAGGATCGGAACGATGGGATTCATGGTTGGTTCGTCTCATTCGTCTTTGTCGTTGCTTCGCCTCGTCCTCGTCGCTTGCGTGTTCGTCTCGTAGCCGTGGATCGTGTTGTGGCGCGAATCGGAGCTTATGTGCGCCTCTCCCGGATGCTTTGACGTGCCGTGCGTAGCGACGGGTTCGGCGCGTACGGAAGCGCATCGTACTTGTCCGGCCGGACAAGGCTGCTTTTGGCTTCCGGGCGACTCGAATCTGCGTTTACGGATCCGGCTCGGTCGGGGAACAGGACCTGGATTGGGTGAGTACGACTGGGTCGGAATCTGTGCTGTTGTGCGCATCGTACTTGTTCGTTCGGATTAATGTGCGGATCGGTCGGGAAACAGGCATTCGCATGGCTTTTTTCCCGACCGAATGGTGTTAGGTGCGCCTCCGACCGAGATCGGAATCGGCCCCTTAGTATAAGGTTGGTTATTTAATCACACGTATTTTAATTAAGGGATATTGTTTATATTAAAGTTTGCGAGAGGATAACACATTTATTTTAAATTAATTATGGGGAGGGTTAGGGCTGGTGTAAATTGTATTTAAAATTTAGTAATTGCATTTAATGTAATTTAATATAGTTTAAGTCTAGGGAATCAATCGAGGGCAGATTTTAGTTAATCAAATCTTCTGTTGAAAAATAAATTCGTTTAAATACATGTACTTTAATTTAAAAATGTTTTGGTCGAGGTAGGTGGGTCAAAGCAGACATAAAATATAGCTAAAATCCACTTTAATAATGTAGTACAGATGGAGGAAATTCAGCCAATACTACTTGTTCATCGCATTCAATAGGGTGGAAGCGAGCTGACAAGAAAATGGGCAGTGAATATCACTAATAACGGTACAAGCCTAAATAAACCCTCTATAATTACTTAGTAAATATGATATTAACAAGTACGACAAAAATGCCATGAATTAAAATCGCAACTTAGACAGAACAATATTATCTTTAAAATGTAGCTATAACAACATTTTAACTAAAGATTGCGAAGAGAGCTCAGAACTTCCAGTGTATCAACTAGACAAAGTGCCACTTTGATGGAGAGTGCAGTTTTAGAAAAACAGCACCTCAATCTTTATATCACGAAATTTAATGGTGTCAGGTGAGCAGATTAGTATGTGCATTGCAAATACCTTTTCAGTGTCTGATTTTTTTGGGATGTATTATATTTTTTGTCTACAATATCCAGGTTATTTGTTGATTGTATTGATAAAAACACTGTCAAAAAACTGAAATTATCAGTCATCGTTTTTCAGTTGCAGGCCTTTATTTAGAACCATTTTTCTCTAGATCTTTCAACTAGCCACTCAAATAAATGTACAGTGCGTGCCAAACAATTTGTCAAATGTATCTAATTGCTGTTACGGATCATTTGTGAAGAGAGAGGTTTGCCATGCCCTATATGAGCCCCCTGCAGAGCTTTGTCCATTAACTTATGGTGTGATGCACACTTTAATGACAATCTGTCTTTTTGCACATAAGGAAATACAAATGCACACTGCGTATTTTTATCTTCCTTTCTACATATAAATGTTGATTCTGACAAATCTCCATTGCAAGGCGTCATTATTTTTGCCTTGTGAAATTCATTTCGGAATGAATAAATTATCAAATAACAGAAAATGTGAAACATTCGGAAAGCTAAGCTATAGAACAATAGGCCTGGCAGCAACTGTGTCCTAAATGCTAGAACTACCTTGCAATAAAGTGTCACAGCTTAGTCATAGTCCACTACCCGATCCTATCCTCTTTAGTTTGAGCACATGTTTTTTATTCCTTAGAAGTCTTACGAAATTTGTACATTTCTCGAAATTTTGCTTTTGTAAAAATAATCAAAAATCGAAACGAAAGTTTAATGCACAATATAAAAAGTGATTGCAATTACTGAGTTATTGAATATGAAACAAATTAATGTCTTTAAATCCCTCTACGTCTCCTATTCACTGTGTAACGATTGTATTACAAATTTTGTACATTAAAACCAACATTAAGACGATATTATAAAAGCCGCTTTTGTACTTTTTTAAAAAAGGTATGGTTTGCAATAGAAGGGACGATAAAATGTGTGTCTATTCCTCTACCACATCTCAATCATTGACAAGTTGAGAGCCTCCGTGAGGTTAATGTGTTAGTGGTTTCTAAACTTGAGATACCATGGGTCTGTAATAAATTTTGGGGCATATTAGCAAGACCCACGTTAAAATTATCGCCGTTTTAGCGGCAGGAAACTGCCGCTAAAACGGCGATAATGGGCTTGCTAATATGCGTTATAGAATTCCAATAGAAGCCCAGGTTAGATGTCCTGCACATCAAACCTGGGCTTCTATTGGAATTCCATAACGCATATTAGCAAGCCCATTATCGCCGTTTTAGCGGCAGTTTCTTGCCGCTAAAACGGCGATAATTTTAACGTGGGTCTTCCTAATATGCCCCTTTATGTTTTACTTTCCACACTATAGGATCAGCTCAGGCCACTATACTGTATGGGGGATATTCTCAAGAACGCGTGTTAACTATCGCCAAAATCGCTTAACGCAACTTCTCACATCGCAGTCCATCGCGGGAAAATAACACTGTGTTAACGCAGCATTCACAACCCGGCGGCACCATGCAATAGCCTCACGATAACGCGACAAATGCCCGCGTTAAAATCAACGCGACGCCGAAAAAATGCGAAACTTTAACGCGAAAAAAGTTGCGACGTCCCAAATCGCGAAACAAAACCAGCGATAACCAGCGACAGGCCTGCGATTCCCACGCGACATGCGGGAAAATGCACTATAAAAGCAGAGAAAAAAAAAGATTACAAAATGTAACTGCGTACCACCATGGACGCACCCGGACCGAGTGCACAGGACAACGCGAACCCCACAAGCCCCACAGACGACCAGCCAGGAACCCCGGGTCCGAGGAAGGGCAAGGAGAAGAGGAAGAGGGAGACAGGGTTCAGTCCGCAGGAAAACCAGATCATCGTCACGGAGGTGACAGAACACAACCAACAACTGTACGTCACCTCCACTGTGTCATCGGCAACACAAACGGAAACATGGCAGTACATCGTGAACAACGTGAATGCAGTCGGAGTGTCGAGGAGGACAATGGAAGAGGTCAAGAGGCGCTGGAATGATGTGAAGGGCAAAACCAAGAAGAATCACTATGCCAACATGAAAGCAGCAACACAGATTGGAGGTGGGGGACCAGCGGCACACCAGGAGCTGGATGACAGTGAGAAAATGGTGGCCACAGTCATCAGTCGGGATACGGTGCCAGGAGTTGGGGATCGGGACACTGCTCAACATGACCTGACACAACATCAACAGGGTGAGTACCGACCAGGGACTGGGGGGACGTGGGAGATGGGCACAATGGGACACATGCACAATTAAGTACAGCACACTGCACACACACAATGACTCTGGAACATGTCCCTGATCCCCGTGCCACTCAGCAGCACACATACAGAAACTCAGGAATGTGTGTTGCATTGAATTTATTTGCACATGCTGTGCCTGTGGTGATTTTGCACTGTCTCATGATTGCCAAGGACTGACACAATGTGACGTCCTCATGTGAAGAAATTGTCAATGATGTTGTTCCTACGGGCTATTCCTGCTGCAGCTGCAGTGGGGTGTGGTTCACCTGCCTCATCTTCCTCATCATCGTCCGGTGCATCTGGCACTCGTAACCATGGCGCATTGGTGCGTACACATATGTTGTGCAACACACAACATGCAATGATCATCTTGCACACGATGTCTGGGCTGTACAGGAGCCTTCCACCTGTGATGTCCAGGCACCTGAAACGTGACTTAAACATGCCAAATGTGTGTTCCACGATGCCCCTGGTGCATGCATGGGCCCAATTGTACTGCCTCTGGGCCTTTGTGTTCGGTCTCGGAGGGGTGTCATCATCCAAGGGCAGAGTGCATATCCTTGATCACCTGTGACAGTGCAGAGAGACATGAGTCAATAGTTGGTTCTGCATGATGTGTTGGCAGGCTCACTAGTTCATTGGCATGTGATATGTGTGTCATAATGATTCCGGTTTGACATGTACTGCTAGTAGCAAATGAGCGCCATCAATGTGTATTACGTAGCCTCACTGCTGCTCCTCCCTCCCCCCGAGCCTATTTCTCATGTGCGCTGCGAGGTTGCATCACCTGCACTCCTACGGCACACCATTGTCATGCCTGTCTGCGCATGTCCACAAGCCTGACAACAACACAGCGATGTTGTGCGTTGAAGGTGGGCGGCCACGTGTGTGTAGGCCTATGGTAAGGATAGGGCAGACACAGATGTGGAGTTCATGGCTGGCCGAAGTCGCGATGCGGTCGAGGCAAGATCTTTGGCTTATGCTGCGGTAATAGAGATACACACACAACAGTTGGCATGTATGATCCCGGACCCCGAGCGGGCTTGCGCTCATTCATTAATCCCTTCATCCGAGCCCGCACTCGGGGGCATGTTACATTGCAACTTTGTCCATTGCGGGACGGGTGGCGCCGACACCACAACAAAGACACACGCATTAGGTACTAAATTGGCAAGCCCAACACTTAACCACGCCCAGAGCCCTGGGGTGATCATCCACACCCCTACGCTGGACTGCCGTACGCCAGCCCATTCCGGCAACGCCTACAGGAGGGTACGACACAGCTACATGTCCCAGGTCTACCCCACTGCCTGAGGTGACATGGTTGCGTCCCCTGTACACAGCACAATGCAATGTGGTAGGGCCCGGGGCCCTCATGCACACACAATGACCACACGCACACACTTAGATAGTTTGTGGAACTGGCTACAGGCACGTGCGTCCGGCCCCTTTATTGCCAGGGTCACATGTCCAGTGATGCCTGTGCTGGATGGGTGTGGGGTGAGTGTAAGCCAACCCTCAGGGAGTGGTTGGTGCTGGCAACAACTACAACAGTGATCAGACAATCAGAAGTCCAAAGTTCAAACAGCAAGGGTCCACGACTTGAGCTGCACAGAGTTAGTGGCCACGGATGCACTGCAGCCGGCACAGGCACACCACCACAGGACGGTGACTACCGGTGCACTGAGGTAGGGCCTCCCCATGGCGCTGACTGGGGTTGCACAGGGTTAGTGGCACCCGAAGCCTTGCGGCCATCACGGGCCTACCACCATGTGGCGCTGACTGGGGTTGCACAGGGTTAGTGGCACCGAAATTGCTGAGCGGGTGTGCAGCCTGCGATGATGACGTGTGCACTGATGTGGTCTCTGCCATTGATGCCTCAGGACTCAGCGTCATGTGTGGGACCTGCTGGGCCGCGGTGCGGGTGCGCATGATGTGGAGCATGCCATGGTGGCGGGACCGGGGCCTGGAGCTTGCACGGGCACGTAATGTGCCCACTGGTGGACACACCATTGGCGGCAGGTAAGCAGTGGGGCCTGGGTGCGCAAGGGCGGACAGCCAGCGCTGGCCGGCGGGAGGGGGTAGGGTGCGGCTGCATGTGTGCGCAGGGATGGACAGGCGTTGTTGCCATGTGCAGTGAGATGGACTCTGCCATGATTGACTCTGGCCTCGATTACAGATTGCAGACCTGGTGGCTTGCAGTGTATACCGGCTCGTGGTTGGGGACACACCGGTGGCAGCAGGTGAGCAGTGGTGCCTGGGTGCGCGGGGGCGGCAGTGTCCCTCCCTCTCTCTCTCTCTCTCTCTCTCTCCCTTCCTTTCCTTCTCTCTCTCTCTCCCTTCCTTTCCTTCTCTCTCTCTCCCTTTCTTTCTTTCTTTCTCTCTCTCTTTCTCTCTCTGCCTTTCTTTCATTCTCTGTTTCTCTGTGTCTCGCTCCTTTGATGTGCGCATGACACACGTTCTGATTTTGTGCTTTATTTTCCAGGCTGTGATATCAAGATTGTCCCGGACGGACCCGACAGGAGTCTTCTGCATTGGTGTTTTGTGTTGTATTTCAATACATTTTTGGTTGTTACTTCAATGATGAGTGACTGTTTCTTGTTCTTCTGACCACACATGTGTGTTTCTTTTTGTCATTGTGCGACATCATGCGCTTTTTGTGGCTCTTGTGTCGTGCACGGTATGTGTTTATCCAGGGGGGGTCCGGGAGGAGGGCCTGGGAGTGGTGGCGGTGGGTGTTGTGCCACCTCTCCCCACATTCTGCTATTGTGTGGCTGAGGTGCCATGCCCTTGATGGCGTGTGTAGATGGCTAGCCCAGGTTGCCACAGTAAGTTGTGTTGTCGTGTTTGGAATGTGGGGATGTTGGTTGTCATGTTGTATGTGATTTTGTGACGTGTGCATTCCCAGAGTTGTGAGTTGTCTGATTGTGGTGTTGAGGTGTGTGGTGTGTTCTGTTGGTACTTACCGACGAGCAGTGCATTTCCATAGGTGGCATCCTGAAAGCGCGGGTTGATGATGGACTGTCAGAAGATGAAGGAATCATGCACACTGACGGCCGCAAGGCTTAGGGTGTGACTAACCCTGTGCGCAACAACTCATGGGCCCTTTATGATTGAGAATCGTGGAACGTCCGTCATCCAGTCACCTCCGGCAGTGGGGAATGTGACGTTGTCGGCCCCTTATATTGGCGGGGGCACATGGCCTGTGACGCCTGTGCCAGATGGGTGTGGTGTATGTGCAAACCTGCCCTCAGGGAGTGGCCGGACATGCTGACAACTAGACCAGTGACCTGCAGACCACTAGCGTGTAAACCTGCGACATGTAGCTATGTGGCCCCCCCTCGGAGCATAAGCGGAGTGGTCTGGCCTGGCGTACGCCGGATCATCGCAGGGCTTGCAACAATGACTCGGGGGGCTCTGGGCGTGGTTCAGTCCATGTCCGGACAAGGAAGTGACTAATGCGTGTGTCCCTGTTGTAGTGTCTACGGCACCCGGAACGCAATCGGCAATGTAGCACACTGTGACTGGAATCCCACTAGATGAGCATCATTGACATTAGGGGGAATCACTGACCCTACATTCATCCACACATCCATACTCGAATGATGAAAGACATGACACAGCAGTGCGTTTCTGAATGTTTAATGCACATCCAGTGGAGTTTTTCAGCTGGAGCAGTACAGGGCCATGCCAACCCCACTTCACAGTATGGGCCCGTGGAGGGCCAGCCAGAGTGCATCGGGGAATGACAAGTACAGCGGAAGAGGTAGAGTACAGTCCGCAGTCTGGTCACCGTGTCATTGGTCACCAAACAGTCCATGTCGCGGTCCAAAGTGAGTGCAGCAGAGTGTATCGGGGTCAGTGGAAGGTCATGGGGCCATGTGCGGCACCAAGCAGCAACAGGCTAGGTGGCAGAAATGAATGCTAGTGCCTCCTTCTGATCTCAATCCCATCCACGTCCTCGTCCTCGGATGTGTGCTCTGCCTCACCTGTGGGTGGTGCAGTTTCGGCTGCGGCACTGTGTGCCACTGACACAACAGGGGCCGGAGGTGGATTGTCGGCCGCACTGTGTGGCAGTGGCACATCAGGTGCCGGAGTGGAAATGTCTGCCGCACTGTGAGGCACTGACACACCAGGGAGCGGAGATGTGGATGGTGTAGGAGCAGCAGCATTCATCTGCGCCACGCCTTGTGGCAGCAATGCCATGATGAGGATCTGCAGGGCATGGTAGATCCCAGCTACATTTTGCTGATGTGCAGGGGTGGCTGCCCTCCTTTCCGCCTCCATCTGCACCATGTCCTCCATGAGCCTCCGCATGTGTGCCAGCTCAAGGCTGAGATCGCTGGAGCCACTCTGAGCGGACAGGTGTTCTTGTCTCCGAGTCATGACTCCAGCTATGTCAGCCAGGGCTCATTGGAGACCATGGAGCGGCCTGTGGGTGTCCGTTAGGGACTGGAGGTGGTCCCTGATGGGACTTAGACACCCATGGATGGCGTCAAGTTTGGTAGCCATGAGGTCGAACCCCACCCGCACCTGCTCAGCCATCTCCCTCTGGCCCTTCAACACACGGCGTTGGAAGGCCATGTGTTGTCCGTGGGGGTCCTGGGAGACAGCCGGGGTTGTGGGTGCCTCCTGCTGGGTGGTTTGTGGAGTGGGTGGGGTCTCCTCGATGCAGCTGGGCTGCCCTGATCCTGGAGGTGATTGGCGGATGAGTTCAATGATGTCTTGGAGGGCTTCGGTGTCGATGCTGGGGGTGTCCTCCTCATCATCAGTGAAGAGTGGCTGGGACTGCTCTGCAGGAGGTGTTGACGGTGCCTCTGCAATGTGAAGGGGAGATGCTGTATTACAATGTGGCCACATGTATGTAGCCGCATGGTACATGTTCACATTCAGACAGCATGGCAATGTACATTATGACAGTCTGTAGATCAGGGCCATGATCCAGAGTCATTGTGGGTGTGCACTGTGCTCTGCTTGATTGTGCATGTGTGCCATTGTGGCCTTCTCCCCCCGTCCCCCCAGTACCTGGTGGTTACTCACCCTGTTGCTGTTGTGTTGTGTCATGTCGAGCAGTGTCCGCTCCCCCGACTCCTGCCACGGTCTCCACACTGATGACTGTCGACACCAGCTCCTCCATGTCATCCAGCTCCAGCTGTGGCGCTGGGCTCCCACCTCCAGTCTGCATTGCTACCTTCTGGTTGCCTGCGAGTTTCTCCTTGGTTTTGCGCTTGATGTCAATCCATCGCCTCTTGACCTCGTCCATTGACCTCTTGTGCTCTCCGACGGCATTCACCTTGTCCACGATGGACCGCCATATTCCATTTTTGGTGCCCAATGACACGTTGGAGGTGACGAACAGTTCTTGATGGTGTTCCATCACCTCCGTGACCAGGATCCTATTCTCCTGTGGACCGAACCGCCTCTTCCTCTTCTTCTTGTCCTTGCCCTTCCCTGTCCCCGAGGTCCCAGGCTGGTCGTCCGGGGTGCTTGTGGGGTTCCGCTCGTCCTCTGCGCCTGCTCCGGCTGCCTCCATGGTGCTTCGGTGTTGGTTATTTTGTGTTTGTGTGTTTTTTCTACTTTTGTAGTGATTTTCCCGCCTGCCGTGTGTGTATTGCAGGCCTGGCGCTGCTAATCGCTGATTTCCTCATCGCATGTTTTTTTGCGTTGGGGTTTGGGTTTTTATCACCGTCGCGGTTGTTGTATCGCGGACTTTGTCCGCGTTTTCGGGAGACTATCGCATGGTACCGCCGTGTTGTGAATTCCACGTTAACCCAGGGTTATTTTCCTGTGATAGACTGCGATGTGTGAAGTTGCGTTAACATTTTTTGGAGATTTTAAAGCACGTTCTTGTGAATATACCCCTTAGTGTGAAAGGGGCGGGCAATGGGTGTTGCAGTGGGCGTCAGTAGCGGCTCTTCGAGGGAGTGCTGTGGGGCGGGAGGTAGTAAACTCCGGAATACGGCCGAACAGAGTTGAGTAACTAAATAAATAAATAAAACAAATTACATTGCGCGCGCTGCAACGCCAAATCGGCGATTCAGCGCGCAATGTAATTCGTTTCATTTATTTATTTTGTTACTCAACTCCGTTCGGCCGTATTCCGGAGTTTACTACTCCCTACCCTGCCCCTCCCCCGCCCCTCCCCACCGCCCCGCAGCACTCCCTCGAGGAGCCGCTACTGGTGGGCGTTCCCGGGCCATGGGTGTTGCGGTGGGCGTTCCGCTGCAACACCGACTGATTTTGACGCTGCCCCCTATTTACAAGGGTGGCGTAAATATGGGCAGCACCAAAATTAAGTCCAAATATACCCTGGTCTTAACATGGCGAAATGAGGAGGAATGTCTAATTTCTCCTTGTTTTTGCTGTTTGTATTTGTGCTGCATTGTGCACAGGGTCGGACTGGCTATCGGGCTTTCCTTAATAAACAATGCAAAACAAATGCTTAAAAAAATACGTTTTAATACTATTTGTTTTGCATTGTTCATTTAGAAGCGCTAGCAGCTCCCCAGTAACAAAATCAGCCCCCCACAGTGAACCTGGACCCCACCCTGCCACTCTAGCAAAAAACAACCGGTAGCCAATCCGGCGCTGATTCTGCAGTACACATAGAAACAGCAAATCACCACATGCAGGAAGGTGTGCCTTCCTTCACATAAACAATCATAAAAAAATGACAATTTGCAACTTCTGGTGTGCTGCGCAATGCAGCACACATAGGAGTTACAAATCGCCATTCTGGATTGTTTATGTGCAGGAAAAGACACCTTCCTGCACATAAACAATCATTCCCCCCAATGCAGGCACCCTTGCACTCTGGTGCAAGAGTGCCTGCATTGGCGCTAGGCAGCTTAAATTAGCGCCAGCGCTAGAGGAAACGCAGAGGTGTGCCGTATCACTGAAAATACGGTGCATCCTTACGTTTTACCCACCCTCCACCAGTTCAATGTAAATATGCCCCTCTATTTGTCTGCGTTGTTACTGTGCCCCCACAATATGATTTTTACCCAAACAACATATACAGGACGTGGTGTAATCACCTAATCTCGTACATTTTGTCGTAATGTGAAATCCTAGAAATTAGATAAGATTGTGCTGGAGTAAACACAATTTTGCCTGCGCCTAGTCTGGATCTTGTTCTTATTCTAACGATTTTTATAAAGTTGACAATAAACTTGAAATGATTTTTGCATCTCGTTCCTAATAGGCTGTATTAAACAAACAGTCAAAGCTGATTGGAAAAGTGAAAGAGAATGTTCATTTGGGCACTAAACCACACATTTTGGAATGTATATTTTAAGAAGTAACAGAAACCTAATTCTTGGTCTCTGCATTTCCAGATAACATCATGCACAAATAGGGGGTTCTTTATATGGACAGTAGAGAGTTATAGGAAACCCTAAATCTCTATAACTTTAAAAACATCTTATAAGCGATAGAGTGACCATATGGACATTTAGATAGATAGATAGATAGATAGATAGATAGATAGATAGATAGATAGATAGATTGAACGAGAGAGAGAGAGAGAGATGAACATGCTTCTAGTTGAAATTTGGTTTTAAAATAGAGTGCTGCTATGAAGAACAATAAAATGATTTGGAAAAATAAAAAAAAATGTACTCCAGCTTCATAATCTTGTAATTATACGATGAACATAACCCGAATACGAATATGCCAGCACATCCAGCAGAGCAAGAAAAATAAGCAGCAGATCCTATGTTATTCAGGGATATGAAGGTAAAGAAAAAGAATCTGGTTTCCTTGACCACATTGTCATAATATGCGTACAGAACTGCTTATTAAATCCAGGCTGTGTAGACAACAGAGAGAACACTGGCTCCAACCCGTCAAAATGCATGCCCACAACAGACTATAAAAACGCGCTCTTTCTTTCTTTTCCAATTATTGCCAGCATGGAGCTCTTTGAGCATTACCTCCTTTTCGTTTCAAATGATTCATCAAGATGAACCATGCTGAAGACATTAACAACCCCTCTGGATTTAGGTGCCGAAAATTGTAAAATTGTGTTCCAATATTTTTTCAGTCATCAAACCCTTGAATATGTTTCAGTGTTACAGACGTGGTTCTTTATAAAAATTAAACAAAAAATCAAG
This sequence comes from Calotriton arnoldi, assembly GCA_963921515.1. NCBI lineage: Eukaryota > Metazoa > Chordata > Amphibia > Caudata > Salamandridae > Calotriton > Calotriton arnoldi. Next base: position 448,961 of record CAWUFW010002217.1, read on the forward strand.
ACGAAGCACAATATGGGCACAATATGGAAGTCTGGACCCTAGAACATCAGTGACTGAAAGGTGCACGGAAAGCACTGAGGGGCTTTTTTACAAGCGCCTTGCGCCACTTTTGCGTCGTTTTTAACATGGGAAAAGTGACGTACAAGTGGCGCAAGGGCTTTGTAAATAAGCCCCTGAGTACATTAGGTGCACAATTACCAATTTCAATGTTTCTTCCTGCATCAAAGAAACTGACTGCCCTGAGTAGTGAATGCTTAGCTTATTTGGCCAATGACAGGAACTTCTTGTTGTACTGAACAATTTGGGCCTACAGTGCATAACAGGATAGCATAAAGCCGCCTAGTTTCTGTCTACCAACAAGCAGGAACACGATAGCAGATTATTTTATCTGATGAAGTCAATTTATGCTCATGAGCCCCTGTATAGCGCCTTGTTTTTAAGCTGAAAATGATTTTGCTTAAAAGGATGCTGAACCAGGTGTACAATTACACTAGTTGCAAAAATGTGTTGAAATGAGTGACCAATATTTTATGCTACCGGTGTGGAATTTTGCAAACCGGCCTGTGTGGTAATAGGTCAGGTCATAAAATTCAATATCAGAGTGATCTCAATCCGACCGATCTAATTAATATTCATGAGGTAGGCTGCAAATTGCGACTCACATTGATTGGACACAATCTCAGAGATAGTGCCTTGCAAGGGTCAGCAGACAACAATGTTTGTTAAAGTCTGTGACTTTCTTTTTTTAAAATGGATCCTGTTTTCTTGAAACAAAATAGAACTGATTTTAAAAAAAAGTGTTCTTTTTTTTTTTCAACGTTTCACTAAGAGTTGGCAGTGGGCCCCAGGATCACTGCCAACTCCCCATGAAACTTGCAAAACATTAACAAAGGGTAACCACTTCACCACTCCAACTTGGGAGTCAGTCACTTTTCAGTGGTTTGTGACATTAAGTACGGTCCCATATCACATCATGCCCTTTCCAAATACCAAATCTGTATTTAGTTGCAACAAAATGTTAGGCTTTATGCACCAGAAAAGCTTTACTGACACCTCAAATGGTATTTGTACATTGGAAAATACATTATTGCGGCTGCAGACCCTAACTCAGAGTACTGGAGATGAAAGAAAATGGATAGTACATCTGGCAAGTTGAGTGTTTCGATCAAAATATTTTTTTTCAAGTAGGTGGATTTGGTATAGGTGTCAGAGGTTGCAATTGGTTCTAGTAAAATGGTAATGTCCTCCATGTGATTTGCCCCCTGTAATGAGGAAGTCACTTTATGAGTGACCTGCCTCAGTTGTATTTCAACAAGCTCAGCAATGTCACACAGGCTTTCAACTCCCCTTAAGTGTGGGGCTAGTACTGATCACATAATTCTTTCTAAGGTGGCACAGGGGACACTAAACAAAGGGTTAGAATGCTAACCAGAGTGATTGCTAGTGGGCTAGACTATCTGTAAGCATTCCTCCAAAAATCTTTTGTGGGTTAGGACTATCCGCTTCAGACATTTTGCTAACAACATATAAACACATAGGGGCATATTCTCAAGGAGCTATCGCCGAGTTATCGGCACTTTAACGCATCCAAAGTCGCGCTAAATTTATCGCCCCATTCACAAGCTGGTGCTAACAGCCCATAACACCACTTTTCCTGCGAAAGCAGTCGCAAAAAACATCGCCACAGATGACCACGGCAACTAACGCTAATGAGATGCAGAGTAGGCGTTCCCTAGCAAAAAGCTGCGACAACACCACAACGCAACATTCTCAACGACCAGCCACATCGGCGATAGGAACACAAAACAGGCGATACAGCGCGTTACCAGCAGGAAATTAACACCTGCTCTGACCTGGTGCAAAGTCGGACGTCAACCTGCACAAGAAAAGGGAGCCCAGCCCACAGCCACACCTGAAGAACAACAGATGCCATGGAGCCACTCACCATGCACCCCGGAGCCCCGAGAGGGCAACAACCCCCACCGCCACCACCCCCAGGACCACCACCCCCCCAACGGACGCCTCCCGCCCCAACCACCACAGAGGCAGCGCAGACAAAGACAGCGGACCTTCAGGAAATGCACCAGCCCCACAGACCTAACACCAGACAATGCCAATGCCCACTACAGGCCCAAAAGGACAACCATCCTCCGCATCCTGAACATCATTGCCCACAGGCTGACGGTACCAACACAGCGGACAACCAACATCCCTCCGCAGACAAAGCTGCTGGCTGTGCTGCACCTGTTGGCCTCTGGTATCCTCCAAACAACAACCGCCCCAGTCGGAGGAGTCTCACAGCCAGCCCCATCCAAGTTCCTCACAATCCAGTGCTGCAGCCCACCAACAGCATTTGGTCTATAGGCCCTGGCACTCGCAGTGCACTTTACAAGGGACTGACACATAAACCAAATAGGCCAATCATGGAAACACCAATCCATAACAATTTTATACAGGAGCACTTGCACTTTCCCACTGGACCGCAGTGAGGAAAGTGCGCAGAATCATTACACCAGCAAAAACAGAGTCAAAACCGGGAGGTCAGAAAGCAAAAAGTCAGGGGAAACACGCCAAAAGATGCCAAGTCTAACAGTGGCTTTATGAAAAGATCAGGATATCAACATATGTAAGGCACATGTATTGGTTTGTCAAAAAATATCCAGTAATTACAATGAAATGCATATTTCTATAATTCACACAGTGCAATGTTTAATAAAAGTAATTGTAATAACAAAATGTGATAAAGTTGAGTCTTTTTTTAAACATTTTTCAAGTTGCAAAGTCTTTTTTTTAAAACAATTTAAGTTGCAAAGTGCTGCTGTGGATGCCACCAAAATGAGGCTCTGCAATCCAGCTGGAGTGCATAAAGTTCCAGCTAGGAGTAATTTAAAGAAACATGGTAAGCTGTCCTAGGGTCATAGATTTAATGACCCAGGAGATATACATTTTTTTTTTATGTTGCTGCATGGCTCCTGCACTCTGTGCAGCCCACTAAAACATTAAAAGAAATGCTTTGTGTTGCCACTGCCTCCTCCAACCACCAGGCACTCCTAGCAAAAAGCAGGGAATAATCAATGAGCTGCTCCTGACATTCATTTATTATTCATTTATGTTTTTATTTGTTTATATTTTGGATGTCCACCTGAGACACCAAAATATATTGGGTGCCAAGATGGGACCCCAGGGCCTCTGCCACCCCACAGGCTCCCCTGCCACCACCCATACTTGGTACTGGCAGAAGATGGCCATTTGTTTTTGGTTCATATTGGGGAGGGGAGCATGTGACCCCCCTCCCCGAGCCAATACTGGCTTGGGGGACCCCCATTCCCAATGGCCCCATTCTTTTTTAAGGGGAGGGGGTGTGACTCCCTTCCCTGAGCCTTTACAGGCTCCGGGGAACCCAGCCCTCGGGCGTTAGGTGGGTCTCCCATTGCCCACATGGTGTACCCACAACACCATGTTTAAGCGCAGAAAGGTTGACTTTTTAAAAACTTTTTTTACTGAAGTTTGTGGCTCCACCATGATTTCCAGCAACAACAACAAAACAAAAGTTTTTTGCCCAGGGGGGAGGGTTCTCTAGGAACCCCTGCCCAGCCTAGGGGGGCAGGGTAATCGTACCCTGCCCCCTTATATATGTCTTTTTTACATTTTTTCAGGACAAGGGAATGAGTTCCGAGCCATAAAATGGCTGCATCTTATCAATTTGTGATGTGGTGGCGGTTAATCAGATCTCATCTTCAGATCTGTTGGCTCTGCAGATCCTCCGCATTGTGAAATATCTATGCATTTTGAGCCTTAATTTCTCAAAAGCTACTGAACAGATTCACACCAAATCACCAAAAACATGTTTTCTGGAAAAAAGGTCTAGTTTTCTGCCAAATTTGTTTTATATCCTTTTGGCCTGTAAGTGTATTTAAATTTCCTATGTAAATATTAACACTTGAGAAATCACCCGAAAATTTTCCGGGAAGGAGATTAGGTGACTGAGACTTTTTAAAAAAGTTTTGTGAAGATTCGGCAAATGGCATTAGAGTTATAAGGAAACTAAAGACATTATTTTCTTATTGAAATCCGAATTACATATATATGTATATATATATATATATATATATATACATACATATATCTATCTATCTATCAATCTATCTATATATATATATATATTCACTGAAAAAACCATAGGTTTCAGGAACGTTATAGTTAGAAATTACCATTTAAAAAACCTTTGAAATTCACTGAAAAAACCATAGGTTTCATTGACGTTATAGTTAGTTGGACATTTCACTCATACAAAACCAGAGAAATTCCGCCGTTATAGTTAGTTCAGCTAACTGTAACTCACGCCCCCGCAATGCACTGCTGATGACGTCACATATTACATCATTCATGACATGGTCAGTGACATCACTGATGACATCACTGATGACATCTCAAATGACATCACTGATGACATCACTGTTGATATCATCCAGTGAATGTGTTTTTCTTTAAACTTTAAATATGTATTATATATATACCAAGCTGTATTGAAGAATGAGTGGGTGTATAAGTGTCTGGATGGAGGATTTAGTATGTGTGTGACTGACTGTTTAAGTGAGTGATTAAACGTGTTTTACTGAATGCATGGGTTAGTGACTAAACTGTGTGAATGTCTGTATCAGTCTGCGTGCTGTTGTATACGTTGCTGCATGGGTTGGTCAGTAGCTACATGAGTGTCTATATGGGTTATTGATTGGTTGCCTGAGTATTTGTATGGGTGTCTGAGTGTGTGTTTGGCTGCGTGGGAGGTGTGTAACTCTGTGCATACATGTTTGAGTGGTTGATTCACTGAGTGTATGGGTTCAAGAAGATGTGGAAAAAGCTGTATGGGTGATTGAGTGTGTGTATGGGTGTGTTAGTGAGTGAATGGATGTCTCACTGGTACATGTCCAAGTAACTACATATGTAAAAGGCAGTGTATGTGAGAGTTAGAGTATATAAATGACTATACATGATAGTCAATGATTGTGACAGTGGCTGTATAGATGAGTGTGCACTTGTATCAGTGATTGTATAAGAGAGTAATTATGCGTTTCTTTCTGTTTGCATAAGTGATGTGTTGTGTGTATTTTCAGGTATAGGTCAGTAAATGGAAGTATGATTGATTTTTTGCCTGACTGACTAGGTGTGTGAGTAACTCTGGATGAGTGCTGTTGTGTGAGTGTCTGTGTAGGTGTATGAGTGCATATGTTAGTGTTGTATTGATGAGTGACTGCATGTATGAGTGATTGTATGGGTGAATGAGTGGATGTATATGTAGACCTAACAACCAGTGACTAGATATGTAGTAAGTGGTATTGGTGTGTCTATGGTTTCGAAAATGGTATTCTGCATTTTGGAGATGGTGTATCAAAGGTTATATTAGGGTGTGAGAAGGTGCATCAGATTGTCACATGGATGATGTCATCAGTGATGTCATCAGTGATGTCATTTGAGATGTCATCAGTGATGTCATCAGTGATGTCACTGACCATGCCATGAATGATGTAATATGTGACGTCATCAGCAGTGCATTGCGGGGGCGTGAGTTATAGTTAGCTGAACTAACTATAACGGCAGAATTTCTCTGGTTTTGTATGAGTGAAATGTCCAACTAACTATAACGTCAAGGAAACCTATGGTTTTTTCAGTGAATTTTAAAGGTTTTTTAAATGCTAATTTCTAACTATAACGTGCCTGAAACCTATGGTTTTTTCAGTGAATTTCAAAGGTTTTTTAAATGGTAATTTCTAACTATAACGTCCCTGAAACCTATGGTTTTTTCAGTGAATTTCAAAGGTTTTTTAAATGCTACTTTCTAACTATATCTTCCCTAAAACCTACTATTAATAATAACAGCGGGTACTTGTGTTAGTACTTAGGCCATTCCATAAGTACATGACTAGTAACTGGATGATTATAGTGCTGTAAAGAGAGTGCATGGTGTATTTATAAGTGCTTTGGTATTAGCGAAGTGATTATATAAGTACACCGCGCTAGATGGGTGATTGGAGAAGTGCATGGGGACTGACAGGGTGATTGCTAGATTGCATGGGTACTACCAGGGTATTTAGATGAGTGAATGAGTAGTATGTGCCTGCTTAGAGATCTGTATGGATAGTGCACAGACAATTGTAGCACTGCTTGTGTTAGTGCTTGGATGATTGTATGAGTACATCAGCAGTGACTGGATGATTACAGTACTGCAAGGAGAGTGTATGCTGAATTTATAAGTACTTGGGTATTAGTGGAGAAATTGCATTAGTGTATAGTACTGGCTGGGTGACTGGAGATGGGCATGAGGAGTCACAGTGTCTTTGATACACTGAAAGGGTAGTACCTGGGTGGATTAATCTTACCTGTTTCCAAGTAGATATCAAATTAATAGTAATATAATTTCACTTCTTTTTTTAAATGCAAATTTAAAGTATTTTAAACTTTAGTAGTAAGGTCTGTAAAAAGAAGAAAAAAATTCTGTTATTACATATAATGTTATAGTTTTCGCAACACAACATAAGTATACAATTACATCACATATTCAATTTGCCATTTTTTGCTGTCTTCAGATTGTATTGAATTTCACCATAAACAGTGATTTCAATGTTAATCATCAGATGACAGCGGGCAAAAGAATACAATCAATAAGATTGTTAAAAAAAACATACTTCTCTTCAAAATGTCTACAACCAATGCAACTTGGTATTTACATTTTCACAAATAAACATCCTTAGTAACATAGTATATAATACAAACTTCAAATATATCACAACCTTCTTTCAAACACAATTTTTGAAACGCAATATGAAAGAACAGAATTAATAATTGAAACCGTAATTACGAACATCTTCCCTATTGGCCGAATGATGTTTCTGAAAATATTTCCATTGAGTATATCCGAAATAAACTTTTGAATTCATATACACACCTTCCCAATAGGCCGAATGATGTTTCTGAAAACATTTGCAATGAGGATATCCAACATACACTTCTAAAATCATATTCACATGTTTCTGATAGGGTGAATGATGTTTCTAAAATCATTTGTAGTGGAAATATCCAAAATATACTCAGTAATTCATGTTGATATCTTCTTAGAATTTTGGCATCAAAAATATTAAGTATGAATTTGGTAATTCATTAGGAAACCGAAATGTATACTCTAAATGCGCATCATTACATAGTGTCCATCCTTTATTGCATTTTAAATAGACAGTATAGTGTCCAGATGTTGAAGTAGGTCCATCGTGGAAAACAATAGCCACTGTTTTAAAAGTTCTTCCTGAAATTGACACTTGACCTGCCACAAAATTTTTAATTTTGGTTTCCAATTTTGTTCCATCTGCTCTACAACATTGCAGCATTAAAATAATATATTGTCCACATCTTTCTATAAATAATGTTGACAACATTTCCGATTTGCACTGAGTACATTCCATATGTTGATTAGCTGATTATACTAGTTCGTTGAAAGACACTGTTTTCAAATCTGGCATTGTCAAATATATGAATCGTTCAGTGTCTATTTTAGTGGTAGATGAAAATGAACAGCTGTCACATCTATGAACCCATCTGTAACGTAGTCCAAACAGATTTTCAATTTGTATACCTTCATCTTCTAATACTGCAAGCATAAACATAAGAAATTCCTGAGCATCTTGCTGTACATTCTGTGTAAATTGTGAAGAACCAGAACATATATCCAAAAGATTCCGCACATCAGAAGCAGTATGGATTTTCGTTTTATCAGTTTTCAACTTCTCAAAAATATAATGTAACAAAGAACAAAATCTTTTTCTCGATTTTCAATAATTGCATGCTGTAGATTTTCTAAAAAAAAGACAACGTTCACAATTACATTAGCATAACAGTTGATACCTGAACTATTTTCTAACTGATATCCTACAATATTAGCAACCGTGTTCCCTTCTATTTTCTTTCCAGACTCGTCATTCTTTTCAATTCTTTTTTCTTTGCAACCTCAGTATAATCTTTATCATATTTTTGTTTTGGACGTATTAAACGTTTTTCATAAATAGGATATTCACCTAAATTAGGAGCATAGAGTCTTCTTAACCTATTGTACTCTTTTACACAATTTACATCTGCACTAACCTTTAGCTCATCAAAATCAATCAAATACAATCCGGATAACGTTCTTACTCGAGACAATGCAACATACGCCATACCCTCTTTAAACACAGAACTTCCAATATTTACCAAAGCATTGTCTACACTTAAACCTTGAGATTTATGAATAGTCACTGCATATGCTAAACAAACAGGAAACTGTTTTCTACGAACATACAAATCTTTTACAAGCAAGAAACGAACACAACAGCGTCCAATTTGTTTCACCTCTTCAATCTGATCAAATTTAATCTTCAAAAATTCAATCTCATCTCTATTTGCATAACTAACAAATTCAACAACTTTCCCCATTGCTCCATTTACTAAACCTTTTTCAACATCTAAATTACGTCGTATTATTACCCGGCAGTTTACAGAGACATATAAGGTCTTTTCCAAACCAGCAGTCCTAGATATGGATTTTTCCAAAGAGTCTAATTTTAACTGCAATTTCTCTGACAAAAGAATAGTTACTCCTTCATGTTCTATTTTATCAATAGCTACCATTTTCATTATCGGTTCATTCTCCAGTTTCAACAGTTCTTCATTTAATGTAGAGCATTCTTTCAGTGTTGGCATAAGGCAAATTATAGATTCCTTTTCTGCAATTCTTCGGTAGATTGTTTCAGCCGCAATATTTTCTGTTGGAAACAAGTTTTTTAGTAGCCGACTTTCTAAAGCATTTTTTCCATCCTTTGTTAAGACACCAATTCTAATATCTTGAAGAATGTTTCCATAATCTTCGTCATTTGCTTGTCGCATGTTCTTAGTAAGTTCCTTATATTCAAAAGAAGTCCAAATGTTTACATTTCCAATACTTCCCAATGATTTTTAGTATCTTCATGAAGAAGGGTCTTAAAAACCAGTTGGCCTTTCACAGGTGTGAGTTGTAGTAGATCACCAAATACAATTACATGTTTTCCTCCAAATAAAACATCGTAATTTGTTTTTAAAATCTGCTGCATCCTCAAATGTACAAACGCAAGCATTAAGTTTGAGACCATGCTTACTTCATCAATTACCAGAAGTTTCATTTTCTTTAGTACTCTTGAAACTTCAAAACAAGCTTCTCCAGATAGCTTGTGGTATTCCAATTTATTTTCATGTTCTACTGGTAACATAAGTAGACGATGTAATGTAATCCCTTTAATGTTGTGTGCTGCTAACCCAGTTGGAGCAGTTACAACACAAGACAAATGTGAATCTGTTGTTTTCTGTAGATAACTTGACAAACATTTAATCAAGAAGATTTTCCCCGTTCCAGCTTGTCCACTGATGTACTTAAGAATAGGTCTCAATGATGTACTTTGGCAATCATTCTTTTCATGCAGTAATCCATGTTGTATCTGTTGTGTAACTTGGTGATATATTTCTTTCTGTTCAGTATTCAGATGTTCCTCTAAATTTTCCAAATCAATATTGTCCTGTTGTGCTTGCTGCATCACCGTTTCCACTTCACTCATTGCTATTGCCGCTTCATTTTCAAGTATGGCTTCTCCTAGTGGATCTTGACTTTGTGGAGCAGAACTCTGACTATCTTGAGAACTATCTCTAGCTATTTCAGTGATGGTATGCCTCACTGCTGACATAAAACTGTTCACTCTTCCTTTGGAAATTACTGGACGTGGAAAGCCAAATCGACATTTTGTGTAAAATTTATCCTTTGACTTATATTTCCGTCGGCAATACTTTCCACATCGATGACTCTGAAACCGTAAAACTTGCTGTCTTAAGATATTTTCTCCTCCTGTTTTTGGAATCGCACAGGTAACATAGTCTTCAATAAAAGACAAAACAGTCGCATCCGAATCAGTTCCAAATTTAGGTGCATCCTTGATCCATAAAAGCATATGTATATGAGGAGCACCTCTAGCTTGGTATTCTTTTCTCCCCAAAAAATCAATAACTTCGCCAATAGGTGGATTTTTTTTATTACAGATAAAAGACATCATAGCTTCAAACCTATGATTAAAATATCTGCAAACATTTACAGGATCTAGGGAACACAGTTCTCCAGGTGTCTTCAATTCAATATTTTCTATATTTGAATTTGCTTCTCGTAGAAAATCCAGTAAATCATCCCATGCGTACTCAGCACAGCTAAGTGTAACAAACCACGTAGGGGTTCCTAAGTTTCTTAACATACATTTTAGTTCCCCATGACGTCGATACCAATATTCATTAGTGCCACGTTGACATGCCATCAAATTAATTAACTGTGATTCTAAATGTTCGTCTCTTTCTTCAACTTTGTCCATAAATTGCTTTGCAGAAATATGTGAAAGATGCGTTCCCGTTTTTAATATATATGGTTGACTGCATATGAAAGTGCGGACAGATCACTCTCAAATAAAAGATGAAACAAATATGGAATACACTGACGAAATCTTGGATCTTCTGAGTACAATCGTAAAGTACGATATTCTGCAGCTGGAATCTAAACTGGTCGTTCATCATATCGTCCACCTTTTCCAATAGGGAAGAGCTGTGGAAAACAACGAGCTTCCAAACTTTTTCCCACACACTCATGGGAGTTCCTTTTGCTTTTTCATCTGGAACAATTCAATAGTATCTCCTATCAGTTCTTTTGAATGTAGAGGGTGTATAGTATAATGTTCATACATTTCTTCTTTTCTTGAGTTCTCCACTTTTTCTATTTGTCCACTTGAAATGTGTGTTTCATCTTCTAAAGTCATTTCTTCTTCTTCTACATTTACATTTTTATAGTAAATATTGTTTTGCACCAGATATAATGTAGCCTTTTGGACTTTCGTGACATCTACTAACTCTTGCCATATTTTCCGACTCTTTGTGGGTACACCATTAACAAGAATGACTACAGGTTCAGTATCCTCTCTTTCTACACCAACAGTTTCAACATTTTTCTTAAAATCTAAAGGTAAATACACAACTCTTCCTTTTAAACCTCTTTGTAGATCTGTTGGAGGCAGCTTACCTGAGTTAGGCTCCATACGAATTATAGCCTGAAAAGGGTGCACAGATTGTATAAGGATAGCCTCATATGTATTTAAATCTTTAAGTTCTGGAGGTATAGGTACTAATTTTAAGTCATTATGGACAGCTCTAGCTGGCATTTTGTTTTCTTCTAATTTATTATAATAATATTTACAAATGCATTGTACAGAACCTAACTCAAAACGACCTTCCACAAACAGATAAGCAGCAAATTCTCTCCATTTATCATTGTTTTCCTCTTCACTTTTTAAAAACACATCTACATTCCTAGTTTGAATTTTATAATGAGTACGTCGGCAACAAATACAAACATAGTTGGGATTTTCACCAGAAACTACTTTAAACTTTGCTATTTCTTTTTCAAACTTGACATCAGTAGTATCTTCCACCTCTTCTTCAACACCTACACTTATCAAAGTCTCACTTTCTCTACACTCCTCTTGAGCGGCAAAGAAACGTAACTCTATATCATCACATACTTTTTTTACATCCAAAACTGAACCATGCAAAAGAGCTGTATTAATTTCATTTAGACATAATGCAGGACTTTTCACGTAGTATAATCTTCTAACTAACTTCCGCATTTCTGAATGATGTACTGCTAACATTCTCAAATGATGAAAACGACTTTGACACACTTTCCTAGAAAGACAAGCCAGAGAATGACCTTGCAACCCTGTATTTTTTCTCACTTTGCAAGGATCCAGTCCTTGTAATATCTTAATCTTCTGTTTCACAGTTTTTCTTCCATATTCTCTTAAGAAATTTAGTAAAATATCAATAGATTGTTGACGTATACTACAAATACTACTACAATCCCATGTAAACACTGGAGCCTGGTTACGTCTCCCTTGAACTTCCTCAGCTATTAATTCTTCAACATTTCTAGGAACTAGCTTTTCTTTCTGAATTGGACAACCATCTCGCACCTCATAAGAACGACCACAGGTATCAACTGCATGCACTAAACTATTTTGTTGAAAATAACTTTCTTCATTAAAAAAAGGTTCCGTACTTGAAGTATGCTTCCATTCCCCGGAAAATATTTTACAAAAATGTGTTCTATTTACAATTCTTTTCTCTTACATTTGTCCTTCATACGCTCCATTATTGTATTTAAAGTCTTCAATCTTTTTAAAATTAAGATAAACAATCTTCTTTTTAATTCAAAAGCTTTTTCAATAACATTTAGAATCTCCTTTTTTTGTCTGTAAAATGCTGATCTCCTTTTATATATTTTACATTTTTTTAGTAAATTCTGGAGTACTCTACTTTTATATATTCGTTTTCGAATTTCTGAAAATTGTTTGTTACGTATTCCAACATAATTCTTTTCCGATAATCCAATTTTCCACTTTTTTGAACATTTTTCTTTTGGTTTTGTTTCACTGTTCTTGTTCTGTCTATCTCTTCTATATTTTTAATATTAATAACAGTTTTTGCAAGTTTTTAAAAAAAAACTTTACTTTTCTTACCAGAACACTTTTTCTTTGAACATCCATGTTGTACTGGATCTAATATCTCTTTTCCTTTTTTTTTTCAAATAAACCTCCTTTCTTTCTTTTCTTTTTCTTTGCTGTTTTCTCGTCATTGTATCTCTTTCTTAATAATGATGCAAAATATCTGTAAAAAAATAAAAGTTTTGAAAACAGGTTAATATAATTAAAATAATTATATATAAATATTCAAATGTATAATTATAAAAATATTCACATATATAATTATAAAAATACATACAAAGAAAGTACATCAATGATTTCCGCAATGGAACAGTACTACCTGCATAATTCTGGTACTCTATGAGTAGTGTGAAAGATACTAGACCACAGCATTAGTAGTACACATCTGATTGTGTAACAACATGATTAGAAACTGTAACATTCCATACTTTGTAGCTGGTTAGAGGTCTGCATACATACTGCACAGAATATTGTAGCTATACTAGTGTTAGTAGCTACGCCATTTTATAAGTACATTACTATTAACTAAAATGATTACAGTGCTGCAAACAGAGCTCATATTGAATTTATAAGTGCTTAGATATTGACGTAGAGATAGAATAAGTAGATACTGCTCGATGGATGATTGGACAAAGTGCATGGCACTGACAGTACGATTGCTAAACTGCATACCGTGCAAAGGGAGAGCTGCGACCTGGCTAGAACAGGAACAGCTACGGTCCAAATACTATAGTGAAAACTACGGGCCGTCCCCTTGCAAACGGATAGCTGCGACCGGTGATGTCGAAAGAGAGAGCATGAACGCGATATTTCGCAAAAACAAGTGCAGTATATCTCCAGTGTTAGCTTGCACAGGTACTTTTACGCACCAAACGGCTCGCAGACGAACAGCTGCAAGCCGAACGATGGTTTGTAGAGGGAGAGCTGCGAGCTGGCACGCTAGTTCGTAGAGGTAGACCTGCGAGTCGACTAACTGGGTCGTACAGGGAGAGCTGCGGGCCGGCTCCGAGAAACTGGCTCATAGAGCATCAGCAGCGACCCGTCCGCTCGCAGAAGGACAATGGTCTGTACGGACCAGCTAGCACAGGAACAGCTGCGAGCCGACTACTATAGGGAAAAGTGCTAGCCGTCGGCTTCCAAAGGGATAGGTGCGGGACAGTGATGTGGAGAGAGTGAGCATAAAGAGGTTATCTCATAGAGAGACAAATGAGCTAAATTTCCAGTACTGCTTTCCAGAGGTACCACTGCGGATTATCTGGCAGAGAAAGAGTTGAGAGCCCACCAGTGGTTCCCAGAGAGAGAGCTACAAGCCAGCGGGCTGGCTCCTAGAGGAACATGTGCAAGTTGACTAGCTGGCTCGTACAGAGAGAGCTACAAGCCGGATCACAGAGGAACAGTTGCGGTCCGGCGGGCTGGCTCGTACAGGAAAAACTGCGAGCCAACTCGCTGGCTCGTACAGAGAGAGCTGCGGGCCGGTTCACAGATGAACAGTTGCGGGCCGGTGGGCTGGCTCGTAGAGGAAGACCTGCGAGCCGTCTGCCTGGCTCGTAGAAGGAGAGCTGCCGGCCTACTCGCACACAAACAGTTGCGGGCCGACTACTATAAGTAAAGCTGCGGGCCGTCGGCTTCCAAAGGCATAGGTGCGGGACAGTGATGTGGGGAGATGGAGCGTGAAGGGGGTATCTCGCAGAGAGAGCTGCGGTATATTTCCAGTATTAGCTTGCAGAGGTACAACTGCGGGCCCGACGGCTCGCAGGGCAAGAGCAGAGAGCCAACCGGTCATTCGCAGAGGGAGAGCTGCGGACCGGCGGGCTCGCTCGTAGAGGAAGACCTCCGAGCCGATTAGCTGGCTCCTACAGGGAGAGTTACGACCCGTCAGCTCGAAAAGGGAGAGCTGCGGGCCCACTAGTATAATGAGAGGTGATGCTCGTCCACTTCTAAAGGAATAGCTGCTGTACGGTGATGTGGGGAGAGTGAACGTGAAGTGGGTATCTCGTAAAGAGAGAGCTGCAGTATATTTCTAGTGTTCGCTTGCAGAGATACAACAGCGACCTGGCTCGCAGACGAACAACTACGAGCCGACCTGTAGTTTGCAGAGGGACAGCTGCGAGCCGGCGGGCTGGCTCGTAGAGGAAGACCTGTGAGCCGACTGACTGGCTCGTAGACAAACAGCTGCGGTCCGTCGCCTCAAACAGAGAGAGCTGCGGGCCGGCTCGCACAGGAACACCTGCGGACCGGCTCGCACAGAAACACCTGCGAGCCGACTACTATAGGGAAAGGTGCGGGACGTCGGCTTGCAAAGGCATACGGGGCATATTATCAAGAACGGCGTTAAAATTATCGCCGCTTTAGCGGCAGGAAACTGCCGCTAAAGCGGCGATAATGGGCTTGACAATATGCCCTTGTGAATTCCAATAGAAGCCCATGATCTGGTGTGATAGGACTTGCTCGTACAGGAAGACCTGCGAGCCGACTGGCTGGCTCGTAGACAGACAGCTGCGAGCCGCCTCACACAGGAACAGCCGGGGGCAGACTAGTATAGGGAGAGGTGCGGGCCGTCCACTTGTAAAGGGATAGGTGCGGGACGGTGATGTGGGGAGAGGGAACGTGAAGTAGCTATCTCGTAGAGAGAGAGCTGCAATATATTTCCAGTGTTCGCTTGTACAACTGCGGGCCCGAGGACTCACAGAGGGACAGCTTATTCCGAAAACCATGTAATCTTTTAAACATATGTCACATCCCTTTTGTACCATTCAAACTCATTACGACCTTCTATGAACACTACAGATCCCACCAACACCCCAATAAAATTATAAGTGCTATTTTTAAACTATATAAAGCTCTATAACTTAATTTTTATAAACACTACTGTTGAGTGCACAAAATGGAGAATGTGAGATGAGAAGAGTAAACGGAGGTGTAATTCCTAAACTTTTATTGTACCATTCCTTTAATATACATATATTCAGGGCTTTAAGTGGGATAAAAAAATGACGATTGTCTGAAAGCGGTAGCAGTATTCAGCACCGGTAGGACCCGGCCCACTTAAAGGCCTGCGTATGTTCAGCACAGAGACAAAACCTAACAATTTCCATCACTTATAATAACAGTTACTTTCCTACTGTGAACAAATCTTACAGAAAATTTACTAAAACATTTTTTTTTCTTTTTTATCTCTCACACATTGATAAAATATCTCTTGTAAAGAAACGCCCCTCTCCACCTTTATTTCGTAGCAGTATCTAGTCACTAACTACTAACACGGTGCAGTATACCCAATTGTAAAGCACAAACACTATTTAGATTATATCTTAAAGCATCATCAAATGATTCTAATCATGCATACATACAGAAAGCAACATGTACGTTTACTTTGTCCATTTACTCTCCATGTAATCTGTGCACATTTTCAACGGGTTCGCAGTATAACACCTGTCTTCACTTATATTCAAATGTACCTCACAGTGTAAAATATAACATCACAACCTATACATATCTAATATTTCCAACATAACACAGTGCAGTTTTATACCAATGAAACTGATTGCACCATTCTCTATATAGTACAAACCCTACCAATATAGCAATAAACTTAGAAGTGCTATTTTTATAATACAAAGAACTGTATTAGATTATTTTTATAAACAGTACCGCTGAGGGCACAAAATGGTGGTGAGAGCTAGACAGAGTAAATAAAGGTGTAATTCCCAAACTTTTTATGGATCGTCCCTTTACTATACCTATATTAACAGCTTTAACTGGGATTATATATTTGGCAACTGTCTCAAACGGATGACGGAGCTCAGTACCGACAAGACCCGGACCACTTAAAGGCCTACGTATATTCAGCAGACAAACACACCCTGACAATTACCTTCACTAATAATCACATTTACTTTAGCATTGTCAACAAAATCATGCAGAAAATATACATAAAACATTTTCATTTATTTTTTATCTCTCACATATTTATAAAAAATGTCTTCTGAAGAAACGCTCCTCAACAACTTGCATTTCATAACAACACCAAAATCCAAAGCCTCCCAGTAACACACCAGTCTTAACTGATATTGAAATCTACCTCTTTATGTAAAAAATGAGACCACAAATTGTCCACATAACATTTCTGGTTTTTGTTCCATCTCTGTTAAGTTAATAACATATACATTTTCTACTATAACCCCTTCCCCACTATTTCCAGACTAAGAATAATTTGGAAACGTGTGACATTCTGTTTATCTCATCGCAATACATATACAAATCCAAATAAACGCTACATATAATTTTTAAAACCATACAGTCTTTTACAGAAGATAAGTTACATTTTTTTATCTGAAAAACTCCTAAACATATATAAAGTAATTCTTTAACAATTAGTCACACTTTATACATCTTTTAGAACCAATGTGAAACACCACACTTCACTAACACTGTTACTTAGAAATAAAAAATACTTTCAAAGTTAAAAATAACGCCTCAAATATTAACCACTACTACACAACACATAACACACCTTCTTAATTTCTAACTTACGTTCGTAGTTGGTATGCAGATTCCAAATGTCACAAACGTATGCAATTCTTTCTTTGTCACACAGTACATATAATGCACCGCTCTCGTCAAGAATGGAACCAGTAATGGCACAATTTCCCTGTTGCTCCACACATAAATACATGTAAAGAACAAATCAGAATAGTTCCTTGATTTTTTCAAATTGCAAAACTTCTCTCTATTGGTTATTTTTGAACTTCCCATATAATCATTTTTTTTTAAATCTAAGGACACATACAGGTGAGAAGTTCAACGTATTCTATCAACACTTTCTAGAACATTCTACGGCACGTGCAGGTTAAAAGTTCATCATTTTTTTAAACCTAACGATATTTTTTTGCAACATTTTCTCGAACATTTAACGGCACGTGCAGGTTAAAAGTTCACCATTGCTTTACGTTCAAACAGTGCTTTCCATATACAAGTAGCAGGTGTGGTTGAACTGAGCAAATTTTATCCTATCATATGAACTCCACGTTCAAACTGCTTTTTATTAACCAATGACAAAGATGCTTTTCCACAAACTAATGTGCACCCTACTTTTTAGAAAACAATGCTTTTCATCTCCCAATCAGTTATCGTTTTGAATGAGAAAAAAAAGTAGTTCCCCATCTTTAAACATATCTCTTATTCTACAAACGGACTGCATGAGCTACAGACATCTATCCATACTTCCCAGCCATACCTTCAAAATGCTAGTGTGGATCGTAGGACATAGCTATGTTTTCTGGTGCAAGAGGTATGCAGAACAGAGACGTATTGACTTAGACCTAGGTTTACAAAATGTGGACATTAAATGGTTTGGACAGAGAGGATTGAAGTGGCACCAATTGTTGCCTTTAGTTAAAACCTGTTTGCATCTCCAACACCCTGACCTCATGATTGTGCACTGTGGTGGAAACGACCTAGGCACATTGACTGGTGTAGGTTTGGAAATGCTAATGAAGGACACCTTTCGACAATTGATGTTGCTTTTGCCTCAAACTGTCTTTGTATATTCCAATATATGCCAAAGACAGAAGTGGAAATGGTCAAACCAATTTTGTCCTCAGATTGAAAAATCTAGGAAGAATGTCAACAAAGCTGTGTCTGCATACCTCAGAGACCATAGAATGGGGTCGATCTACAACAACAACATACGTTTTGATATGGCTGATATCTACAGAAGTGATGGAGTACACTTCACAGATCAGGGAAATCGAGTTTTTCTGAATAACCTGAAGCTGTGCATCCGTACTTATATGTAGCTCCAACAAATAAACACAAGGGCTCTTTTTAGAGCTGCCTTATATTCCCAATATCGGTTCGCAGAGTGACAGCTGCGATCCGGCTAGCACAGGGAGACCTGCGGGCCGTCGGGCAGGCTCGCAGATGGAGAGCTGCGGCCCGTAGGCTCGGCTTGCACAGGGAGGGCTACGGGCCGTTGGCTCGCAAACGCACACCAACGTGCTGGCTCGCAGAGGGAGAGCTCGGGTCTAACTTGCAAAGGGACACCAACGAGCCAACGGCCCTGCTAGCAGAGACACACCTATCACCTAACGGACTAGCTCGCACATGTACAGCTAGGGACACAACGGCTCGCAGACGCAGACCTGCGAGCCGACGGACTGGTACTGTTTTATGCTTTAGGGTAGTACAGTGGTGTTTGTGTACTGTAGGGGGTTGTGCTGCGGTTACTGTTTTAGGATTTAGAGTAGTGCAGTGTGTTTGTGTAGTGTTTGGAGGTTCGTGCTGGGAATAGTGTTTTAGGGTTTAGAATAGCGCAGTGGTGTTTGTGTAGTGTAGGAGGTCATGCTGAGAGTAGTGTTTTAGGATTTAGGGTAGCGCAGTGGTGTTTGTGTAGTGTAGGGGGTCATGCTGGGGTAGTGATTTAGGGTTTAGGGTAGTACAGTGGTGTTTGGGTAGTGTAGGGGGTCGTGGTGGGGGTAGTGTTTTAGGGTTTACGGTAGTGCAGTGGTGTTTTTGTAGTGTAGGGGTCCTGCTGGGGTAGTGTTTTAGAGTTTATGACAATGCAGTAGTGTTTGGGTAGTGTAGGGGGTCATGCTGGGAGTAGTGTTTTAGAGTTTACGGCAATGCAGTGGTGTTTGTGTAGTGTAGGGGGTCGTGCTGAGAGTAGTGTTTTAGGATTTAGGGTAGCACAGTGGTGTTTGTGTAGTGTAGGAAGTCATGCAGGGAGTACTGTTTTAGGATTTACAGTAGTGCAGTGGTGTTTGTGTAGTGTTTGGGGGTTCGTGCTGGGGGTAGCGTTTTAGGGTTTAGGGTAGTGCAGTGGTGTTTGGGTAGTGTAAGAATCATGCTGGAGGTAGTGTTTTAGAGTTTACGACAATGCAGTGGTGTTTGGGTAGTGTAAGGGGTAATGCTGGGAGTAGTGTTTTGGGGTTTAGGGTAGTGCAGTGGTGTTTATGTAGTGTAGGGGGTCGTCCTCGGAGTAGTGTTTTAGTGTTTACGGTACTGCAGTGGTGTTTGGGTAGTGTAGGGGGTCGTGCTTGGAGTAGGGTTTCAGGGTTTAGGGTAGTACAGTGGTGTTTGTGTAGTGTACGGGGTCATGCTGGGGATAGTGTTTTAAAGGTTTAGGGTAGTGCAGTGGTGTTTCGGTACTGTACGGGTCGTGCTGGGGATAGTGTTTTAGGGTTCTGCAGTGGTGTTTGTGTAGTGTAGGGGGTCCTGCTAGGGGTAGTGTTTTAGGGTTTACGACAATGCAGTGGTGTTTGGGTAGTGTAGGAGATCGTGCTGGGGGTAGTGTTTTAGAGTTTACGACAGTGCAGTGGTGTTTGGGTAGTGTAGAGGATCGTACAGACAGACTAACTCACAGAGCTCCCAGCCGACGGACGGGCTTCAAAAGGCATAGCCGCGACCTTGTGATATGAGGAGAGGCAGCGTGAAAGGCATATCTCACACAGACACAGATGCCAGTGTTGCCTCGCAGAGGTAAAACTACGAACCCGATGGCTTCTACACAGAGAGATGCGAGCTGACGGAGTAAATCACAAAATGGCTGCCAACACTTCCTGGTTTCAACCGTACACAGGCATTGAGCCGCAAGCTCGTGCTCGTAACCCCTCAGCCAATCAGATGTCAGAATTCTCAAATATCCATATCGTAAAATTTAATATTTCTCAAAAACTACTGAACGGATTTACACCATTTAAACAAAAGCGTGCTTTCTGGACAATCACCTTTCTCCCTGCCAAATTTGGCGTAATTCCGTTCAGCAGTTTCACCTGTAGTCTTCTGTAAAGATTCGTATGGAAATTGCATGGAGAAAACACGTTTTGGGACCCCCTTTTTTCTCAGTCCCTCCTACACCATTCACCCCCAAACTTTCAATATAGGAGCTAATCAAAAAAAGAGAAACTTTTTGGATAATTTCATAAAGATTCGTCAAACGACGCCAAAGTTATAAGCACATAGAGGGCTCCAGGAGGGGGGCCGCGCAACCCCCCTCCCAACATGAGTGAAGCCCCGGGGCTGCGCGGACCCCAGCGGGCCCCCGCAATCCCTGCGAGCCCCTGCTATTATTTTTTAAGAAATGCCCCCGGAACCTAGCCAACCCAAGGGCCTCATTAAAATAAAACGCAGGAACCCGCGACCCCAGCGTGAATTGCGCCGATATTATTATTTAAAAAAAAAAAGATTTCTTTGGCCCTGAGGGTCCTTCTGTGACCCCCTGAGCAGGCCTAGGGGGTCAGGGTTTTTCTATCCTGCCCCCTTCTCTTGTTTTATACC
This sequence comes from Calotriton arnoldi, assembly GCA_963921515.1. Lineage (NCBI taxonomy): Eukaryota > Metazoa > Chordata > Amphibia > Caudata > Salamandridae > Calotriton > Calotriton arnoldi. The sequence continues at coordinate 469,819 of CAWUFW010002217.1, forward strand.
ATTGTTTCTCTGTTTTCTGGTGACTCGCTTCTACCAAGCCACAAGATGGCTGCCAACACTTCCTGGTTTGGACTACTAGCAGCCAATCACAGTGAAGCTCGCGCACGCGACTTAGGCTCAGCCCAGATATCAAAACTTTTATTTTTCTAATTTCTCAGCAACTACTGTACGGATTTACACCATTTAAAAAAAAAGGTCGCTTTCTGATCCAAGCACTACCTTTCTACCAAATTTGGGGTAATTCCGTTCAGTAGTTTCGGCTGTAGCCTTGCACAAAGCTTCCTATGGGAAAATGATTTTTTGACTCTTAGTTTTTGAATTTCTCAAAAACTACTGAACGTATTTACACCATTTAAAAAAAAAAAGGTCGCTTTCTGAACCAAGCTCTACCTTTCTGCCAAATTTGGGGTAATTCCGTTCAGCAGTTCGGGCTGTAGCTCATCGCAAAATTTCCTATGGAAATTAACATGGGAAAAACGAGTTTTGGGACCCCCCTTTTTTCTCAGCCCCCGCTTGACGAATCACCCCCACACTTTCAGGATAGGAGCTAACCTGGACAGACTTTTTTTTGGGAGAATTTTAGAAAGATTCGTCAAACGACGCCAAAGTTATTAGCAAATCAAAAAATGCTTTTCCTATGGAAACTAGGTTCTTAATATAACTACCTACTGGCGACCGCCAGTAGGTAATATATATATTTATATATATATATAAATATATATTCACTGAAAAACAAGGTTACTGGAACGTTATAGTTATGCTCAGATTTCACTCGTACAAAACCAGTGAAATTCAGCAGTTATACTTACATGAGCTAACAATAACTTACAATGCACTGCTTATGACCTTACATATTACATCCCTCATGACATGGTCAGTGACATCACTCATGACATCTCAAATGACATCACTGATGACATCATGAAAGTGAGTGTAAGTGTTTTCAAGAGTTTATGGGTGTTAAACATATATACTAACCTACTACAAAAGTTAAATTAGTATACTAGGTGCACTACTACTGAGTGATACTACTTCTAACATATCATATTTGAGTGGCTGTGTGACTGTATGTATCCTTGTGTGTTTGGGTATGTGAGTGGCTGTATGGTTGTATAAGTGGGTGTGTGAGTAGCTTTGTGGGTGAGTGAGATGCTGAGTGAGTGGCTGTACTTGTGAGTGAGTAGGTGTGTCAGTGGCTGTATGGGTGAGTGATTGGTAGTGTGAGTGGATCTGTGGGTGTGTAACTTGGTGTGTTGTGACTGTATGGTTGAATGAGTGGGTGTCTGAATGGTTGTATGAGTGAGTGAGTGGCTATTTGAGTGGGTGTTTGATTAAGTGAGTTGGTGTGTGAGTGGTTCTTTTGGAGAGTGAGTGTCTGTGTGAGTTGCTGTATGGGTTAGTGAGCAAAGGTGTGAGTGCTTGTATGGATGTGTGAATGGGTATATAAGTGATTGGGTGTGTGAGTGAGTGTGTGAGTGCTTGTATGGGTGAGTGAGTGGGTGATGTGAGTGACCGTATATGTGAATAGGTGTGTATGTGAGTAAGTGTAGGGGTGAGTGTGTGACTGGCTGTATGGGTGAGTGACTAGTTGTATGAGTAACTGTATGGGTGAGTGAATGGCTGTGTGAGTGGCTGTATGAGTGATCGAGTGGGAGTGGCTGTATGGAGGAGTGAATGGGTGTGTGCGCACTGGTATGGGTCTATGAATGGGTATGTGAGTGGTTGTGCAGGTATGTGAGTGGGCATAAGAGAGGGTTTCAGGGGTATGAGTGGGTGTGTGAGTGGTTCTGTGGATGATGTCATCAGTGCTGTAATGTGAGATGTCATGAGTGATGTCACTGACCATGTCATGAGTGATGTAATATGTGAGGTCGTAAGCAGTGCATTGCGGGGCGTACATTACAGTTAGCTCAGGTAGCTATAACTTCTGAATTTCACTGGTTTTGTACGAGAGAAATCTGAACCTAACTATCATGTCCCTGTAACCTTTGTTTTTTAAGTGAATTTCTAGGTTTTTTTGAAATTCTATTTCCTAACTATGCCGTGTCTGTAACCTTTGCTTTTTTAAGTAAATTTCTAAGGATTTTCAAATTCTATTTCTTAACTATAACGTCCCTGTAACCTTTGATTTTTTAAGTGAATTTCTATGCTTTTTTAATTAATAGTCACGTTTGCAGAGTGGTGGAGAAAATGGGCGGGGCCTCCAGCCAGCTCTCAGGAATCCTGTTGTTTCGGAGTTACTGGAGGTAACAGGAGGGCTTCTGGGACCCCAAGAACCCTCAGCATCGAAAAGGACTTCATCCCCCAGCCATAAGTGCACCAGGAGGCGCGTTTGCAGAGTGGTGGAGAAAGAGGGCGTGGCCTCTGAAAACCTCTCAGCAATTCAATTGTGTGGGACTTACTGGACGTAATAGGAGGGCTTGTTGGCTCCCAAGGACACTCTAGAGCCTAGGGGATTTAATCTCCCAGCCAGCTGTGCACCAGGAGGTGCGTTTGTAGAGTGGTGGAGAAAGGGGGCGTGGCCTCCAAAGTCTTCTCGGCAATTGCACTCCGTGGGACTTATTGGAGGTAACGGGAGGGCTTGTTGGCCCCCAAGGATCTTCAGCATCCATTGGGTTCATCCCCTAACCAGCAGTACACCAGTAGGCACATTTGCAGAGTAGTGGAGAAAGGGGGCATGGCAGCCAAAGACCCCTCAGCAATCCTACTGTGTGGGACTTACTGGAGGTAACAGCAGGGCTTGTTGGCCCCAAGGACCCTTTGGAGCCAAGGGGACTTCATCCTACAACCAGCAGTGCACCAGGAGGAGCGTCTTCAGAATGGTGGAGAAAGGGGGTGTGGCCTCCGAAGTCCTCTCAGCAATCATGCTGTGGGGGACTTACTTGAGCTAACAGGATGGCTTGTTGGCACCCAAGGACACTGTGGCATAGCAAAGGTGGCGGGGGTGGTCCACCCCAGCCGGCATGTATTTTCAGAGCAGCAGCCTCCCCCATAGCTGTGGCTGTCACAAGGTGGCAAACGCAGGAATTATCAGCACCCCCCTCTCTTACACATGGCCGCCGCGGAGCAGCAAACGCGGGGACTGCCATGGGCAGCCAAAGGTCTAGCTATGCCACTGCAAGGACCCTCAGCATCCAAGTGGACTTCATCCCCAACCAGCAGTGCACCAGAAGGCACGTTTGCAGAGTGGTGGAGAAAGGGGGCATGACCTTCAAAGACCTCTCAGCAATCCTGATATGTGGGACTTACTGGAGGTAACAGGATGGCTTGTTGGCCCCAGGGGCTCTGCCTTTGTTTTATTTTTTATTTTTTTATTTACGGCCCCCCCTACCCTGGGCTGATTTTGGCTCCGTTGACCCCATCCACCAGGGCCTGGACTTTAAAAAAAGATTATTTTAGGGGCGAGATTGGTGCAGCCCCCTCCTCCGGCCGATTTCAACTCAAGGGGTGCCATCCCCTGGGGCCCGGCCATGTACAGATGGGAGAGGGGTGATGCGCAACAAGCCTTCCTGGTCGAATTTGCCCCCGGGCACCACAGCCTGCCCACTTAAAGTGGGTACCTCCACTAGGACCACAGGGGGAGCTTGAAGGCCTCATGGTCCCTGACGGCTCCCCCCCTCCTGCAGGAGCTAACATTGCTTTTAAGCAATTTTGTTCCACTTCGAGCAAGCAAGAGCATTTTTAAAGCTCATCTCTCAATTATTTAAAAACAAGATGGCCCCGGGGTGGTGGTGGTCCCCAGGGCCTGGGGGGTTTTCTGAGGCCCCCCAATATATATTCATTTTGGCCCGGGGAGGTGGGGTTTCCCCGGGGCCAGGGGGGTCCGAGAGGCCCCCCATATTATACATTAGCCTCAGGGAGGTGGTGGTCCCTGGTGGCATGGGGGGTCTAAGAGGCCCTCCCGATTTCTTTTTGAATGAGCCCCAGAGAAGAGGTGGTTCACCATGGCATAATAAGTCCCAGGAGGGGGGCCTTTGCGCCCCCTCCTTTAATTGGAAAATGCTCCGGTACCTGGCCCACCCAGGGGACAATAATCAATGAAGTGCAGGAGCCCTGCGTTTGTTTTTTATGCGCACCAAGAATCACCAGGGCACTTTTTTGGAAGCTTTTGTGAAGATTCGTCAAACAGCACCAAAGATATAGGCAAGTCAAAAAACGCTTTTCCTATGGAAACATGGTCCTAACTACCTGGTGTCTCTCGTACAAAATCAGTGAAATTCAGCAGTTATAGTTACCTGAGCTAACTATAACTTACACCACCGCATTGCCCTGCTTATGACGTCACATATTACATCACTGATGACATGGTCAGAGACATCACTGATGACATCACTGATGACATCTCAAATGACATCACTGATGACATCATCCAGTCAGTGTATTTTCTAAGAGTTTATGATTGTTAAACATATATACTAACCTACTACAAAAGTTAAATTCCTAAACTTTACTATACTAGGTGCACTACTACCGAGTGACACTGCTTCTAACATATATTATGTGAGTGGCTGCGTGACTGTATGCATGTATATATCCTTGTGTGTATGGGCATGTAAACAGCAGCATGGGTATATAAGTGTTTGTGTGAGTAGCTACGTGGGTGAGTGATATGCTGTGTGAGTGGTGGTATTGGTGAGTGACTGGGTGTGTCAGTGACTTTATGAGTGAGTGAGTGGCGATGTGAGTAGCTCTATGGGTGGGTAAGTGGGTGTGTAGTGACCTTATGAGTTAGTGAGTGAATGAGTGAGTGGGTGTCTGAATGGCTGTAAGAGTGAGTAACGGTGTGTAAGTGGCTGTGTGGGTGAGTGAGTGGCTGTTTGAGTGGGTGTTTGGTTATGTAAGGATCACACGCTGTTGGGGCTGGGATACTATCTGAGCCCTTTAAAGTCTGGATTGCCAATGGAACTTTTTTACTAATTTTGGCTTTGGCGGTTCACTTAAGTTGTTTTGAAACCCTGCGAGAATTAAAACTGTCTGAGGAAGATGGACTTGGAGGACACTAAAATGGCCTCAGATATAAGTGCCTGAGATGCCTCAATTGGATTATCACCACTGCTTTGTACTGGTGCGAAGGAACTCGGGGTGACAGAAGCTTCACTTTACTTAATGCTTGGCTCCACTGATGTTGTAAGGGACAATCTTCTTTGCATGTGATCTATATCTGAGTTAATGGCGGTCATTGAACGTTGTAGCATTTTATCAAGCACAGTGTGAGCAGGAGAAAAATGTGCTGTGATCGTGTCTCGTGCCATGTCACTGCCGGGCCGAGGAAGCTGGGGAAGGAAGTCTCCCACCACAGCGATGCAGCCAAATTCCCGGTTGCAGGAAAGGGCAGGGCAGAACAAACTGCATCCGTGAGCGAGGGTCCTGCGCTGCGGGATGCCTCTTTTGATTATATGGTGTTATGGCATCTTGTGTCACATCACCGCCAGGCCAGGGAAGCTGGGGAAGTTAGTCTCCCACCCCAGCGATGCAGCCAAAGTCCCGGTTGCAGGAAAGGACAGGGCAGAACAAACTGCATCCGTGAGCGAGGGTCCCATTCAATCACTTACTCAGAAACTACTGTTGTATGCAGCAGTGTCAAACATAGTCACATCCACACCTACATACCCCTCTATTCCCTCACACAGGCACTGAGGTATTTGTTCAGCCACTTACATACACATTTAGAAAGTCATAGAAGTACTGAAACAGACAGTCACATACCGGCACATTTGCTTAAACATCTTAAGCCACTGCTATAGGTGGGCTTCTACACTCATTCAGATGTGTAGTCAAGTACTGAGAAAACCTTGTCATCCATCCAGAGATATAGCCTATCAAACATGGGTGAGGCCTACTAGTACAGACCTTGTCTGTGCCATCTCACTTGTAGCTTCACTTGGCATGTAAAAGCTGTTTGTCAAAGCATAGTGTCTCTTTCTCACCCAGTCAAACAGCTACAGAAGCACTTATACATTCAATCACTTTCTTAGAAACTACTTTTTTATGCTGCATTATCAAAGGTAGTTGCAGACACACCTACATACCCCTCTATTCCCTAACACAGGCACTGAGGTATTCATTCATCCAATTACATATACATTTAGAGAGCCACAGAGGTACTAAATTAGACAGACATATTCTGGTGTCCATGCTTAAATATCTGGTGGCACTCCTACACTCATAGATATGTAGGCAAGTACTGACACATCCTAGTTATCTACCCAGAGAAATAGTCCTTTAAACATGGGGAAAGGGTTAATAGTGCAGACCCTGTCTGGGCCCTCTCACTTGTAGCGTCACTTGGCATGAACAAGTTGCTTATCAAGTCTTAAACCCAGGTTTTACTACACACAAGTCACCAATGAGATACCCTGTAGGTATGCTATAAAGCATGGTGCTTTGTGTTTAAAAGATGAGAGATGTCCTTTTGAGTTCAATAAGTTACTTCTGCACTTGCAGACCCCTATACCAAGTACTACATAGAGTGTGCCACCCATAAAGCAACTGACATACATGTTCACAAAAGCATAGAGTCTCTCCCTCACCCAGTGAGACAGCTACAGAAACACTCATAGATTCAGTCACTTACCCAGAAACTACTTTTGTATGCAGCAGTATCAAAGGTAGTTATAGACACATCTACATACTCCTCTGTTCCCTAACACAGGCACTGGGGTATTCATTCAGCAACTTACATACATATTTAGAGAGCTGTAGACATACTAAAACAGACAGTCACATGCTGGCACATTTACTTAAACATCTCATGGCACTGCTATAGGTGGACTCCTACACTCACTCAAGTATGTAGGCAAGTACTGACACAACCTTGTCATCCATCCAGAGAAATAGTTCTTTAAACATGGGTAAGGGTACTAGTGCATACCCTGTCTGTGGCCTCTCACTTGCCGTTTCACTTGGCATGTAAAAGCTATTTATCAAGTCTCAAACCCACATTTTAGTACATACAAGTCACCTCTCAGATATGCTGTAGGTATGCCATAACGCATGGTGCTTTGTGCTCCTGAATTTTAGTAACTTGCTCATGTACTTGCAGACCTCTAAACCAAGCATTACATACACTATACCACCTATAAAGGAACTGACATACATGCTTCCAAAACATACAGGCTCTCTCTCACTCAGTGACAGAGCAACACAGTGACTTCTACATTCACTTACATAGTCAGAAAGTACTTATGTATGCAGCAGTATCAAAGGCTCTTGCAGACACCGCTACATACCCATTTATTCCCTAACACAAGCACTGAGGTATTTGTTCAGCAACTTATATATGCATTTAGAGAGCCATTGAGTTACTAAGAGAAACAGTGACATACTGGCAAATTTATTTAAACATCTCATGGCACTGCAATAAAAGGACTCCTACACTCACTCAGATACGTGGACAACTAGTGCCACAATGTTGTCATCCATCCAGACAAATATTCCTTTAAATATGGGTCAGGCGTAGTAGTGCAAAGCCTGTCTGTGCACTCTCACTGTCACTTTCACTTGGCAGGTAAAAGCCGTTTGTCAAGTCTTAAATCCATGTTCTAGTAGACATAACTCATGTCTTAGATAAGCTGTAGGTATGTCATAAATCATAGTGCTTTGAACTTACAAGATTGAGAAATATCCTTTTGTGTTTCAGTAAGTTACTCATACACTTGCAGACTCCTATGCCAACTACTGCACAGAATATAACACCCATAGTACCACTGGTATACAGGTTCAGTAAAGCATAGAGACTCTCTCTCACCCAGTCAGTCAGTGACATCAGGACTTCTACATTCAGTGACATGCTCAGAAAGTATTTATGTATGCAGTAGTACCAAATGCATTTGCAGACACACCTACATACCCCTCTAACAGAGGTACTGAGGCATTGCTTCAGGCACCTTCACACGCATTTAGAGAGCCATACAGGATCAAAATCAAACAGTCACATACCAGCACATTTACTTAACTATCTCATTGCACTACTATAGGTGGACTCCTACACACACTCACATATGTAGGTAAGTACTGACAGAACCTAGCCATCCATCCAGAGAAGTAGTCCTTTAAACATAGGTAGATACACAGGAACTCAGTAATGGATATAGTAATATAGCTAGTGAGAGACTAATGCATACAGTGAGACATAGAAAGACAAACAGACATACACATAAAAATTAAAAGAGTAATGTTAGCTATATTATAATCAGAGAACTATTTGCAATGGTAGGTAACTACCTAAAATATGTAATGTGATAATAGATAATTAAAAGGTGAATTAAGACTTTTTTTCTAGTTAACCACATACAGTTACAATGTCATCATACAGTCAGAGAAGAAAAAAACAGAGGCAAGCATACTATCTCCTCAAAACTGAGAAACAAAAGGGGCAAAATGCAGAAAAAGTGGTGAAAAAGGAAAGAGCTGCTGGTAAGAGGACAAAAACATTTCTTAAAATTGTATTTGCACAACTGGAAACAGTGCACAATCAAGCACATAAAAAATAGTTTAAGACCAAGGTCTAAAAGTACATGATATGAAGAGTAAAAAATCCTACACAAAAGCACAAAGTTTAACCAGAAGGCAGAGCCAGTATAAGGAAATCAGAGCTAGAATGTTCCATAGTAGAGTAATTCACAATCTAATGACAACTATGAAAAACTATAAAAGAAGAAGAGAAGCTGTCAGACAAAATGAACGTGTTAAGGGTGTAGTCGATAAGGCATTTGATCTCAAGAGGAAGCTATTTATTTTGATTCTAAACAGAATGAAGACATTGGATAAAATAGTGTTGAGTATGAGGAAAAGAAGCGAAAAGAAAAGACTTGTCAATAGAACTAACTTTTGCAAAGTTTTCAGTGGTGAATGGAGACATACTTCTAGTACTGAGTCTTTCTTTAATGAAGAAAGCAACTTCCAACAGAACACATTACTGCATGCAGTTGAGGAATCTCGATGATGTTATGAGATCAAGGATGGTTACCCTATTCTAAAAGAGGTAATGGTAGCTAGATGTGTAGAGGAAGTGATAGCTGAAGAGGTACAGGAAAGGCGTAGACAGGCCCCTGTACACAAATAGGACTGCTACAGTATTTGCAGTGTTCGGCAACAATAAATTGACATATGAAGAAATGTCCTATGTATCTTTGCATGCAAAAGTCTTTAACAGAAAATTGGCATGTTTCAAGGATTAGATCTATGCAAAGTAAAAATGCATACAAAATTACAGGGTCACTCACTAGCATGTCTATCAAAGAAAGTGTGCTACAGCATCTTTCATCATTTCAGAATGTTAGCTGTACACCACTATAAAATGCAAACTTTAGTTAGGAAGCTTTACTATGTGAAAACCCTGCACTATTTTAGGAGAAATGAATAGAGCTCTTTTGCTTGGTACAGTGGCAGAGTTAGAAAAGGTTTGTGATGATGTCTAGGTTTGTTTTTTTGGTCCTGAAGAGGAGTATTGGGAAAATGAAGACTTGGTATCTGCAGGTGTAGTGGAACAGGACACAGGTATTACTGTTGATAACTTTCAAGAAGAGATTAGAAAGTTTAACACAGTTTCTTCAGAGAAACTGGACTGTTTTTGTATATTTGTTGATGCACTCACTAGAAAAGTCAAAATCAATATGTTACTGTGTCTACGAAAACTAAAGAAGATAACAGAGATAACTGGCAAGAACTTGCAGCTTGTTTTTTTGTAGAGGAACTGTTTGATTGCTCCACACGCCAAATTATATATAAGTACTGTTATAATAGGTTAGAGGATAATAAAATGCCAGCTAGAGCAGTGCATAACTAGTTAGAACTAGGTTAAATTCCACAAGAACTTCAAGATTTAAATGTGTATGAAACAATTCTTATACAATGTATACATCCATTCAAGCTATAGTCTGTATGGATCCAAAGACACGGAAATTACCTCCAACTGAGCTCCAGAAAGGACTTTAAGGTAGAGTTGTATACTTGCCATTAGATTTCTATCAGAATATTGCAACTGTAGGGGTGCAGAGACATTTGGAAGAAGCACGTATAATTCTAGTCAATGCTGTCCCTACAAAAGGCGAAAAAGAGGACAAGGGGGACCCTACTCACTAGGAACCAGGGTAAGTCATATGTATCCGAAAACAACGGTTCTAGCGGGAATACAATAAATCTATACTGGTAATTAAAAATGCACAATCGCGATCAATTAGGGTTAAGGATGTCAGAAAAAGAGAGCCTCGCAGACTTGGTGTTCATAATAATTCTTTTTTATCCAAATTTTTATAATTCAAAAACAATACATACACCGACCGAGAAGAACCACAATAGTGATTATATGTCCCAAGCAAATGAAACCATCTAATACATTGTGAACAGACATGTGATATATACAGAACTTGGTTTCCACAATTATTGAAAAGACAACGACCACAACATGAATTGATAATAATTATAGCCTCTGTGTACAATAGTCAGAGCTATTTAAAATGGTTCGCTATCAATTGAGTCGACGACGTTTCGACCCTCTTGCAATGTGGGGTCTCCTCAGGACCAAGGGGTAAGGGACAATCTGATGGTAGTATTACAGCCGCGTGAGAGGCACATAAAGTGTGAGACACCCGTGAAATGAGAAAGAAGAAATTAATACTCACACGGGGACTCGGTTGAGCACCCCATGTGAGAGACGAAGGGCTGTGAACTGGTATTAATCAATTGTGGCTCAGTCACAATAGTGGGCAGGATCAACACCACTCAATGTAGTGGTACCTGAGCAGGATCCTCCGCTGGATAGATAAAGTTGCGGGACCGGTAGTGCCACAATGTCATTGTTACCAGGCAGATGACCAGAGCATTTCTCATCCTATGTGGCATATTTCAAAAGCCTTATTCTCCTGAGTGGTGTTGATCCTGTGCTGTAATACTACCATCAGATTGTCCCTTACCCCTTGGCTATAATTATTATCAATTCATGTTGTGGTCGTTGTCTTTTTCAATAATTGTGGAAACCAAGTTCTGTATATATCACATGTCTGTTCACAATGTATTAGATGGTTTCATTTGCTTGGGACATATAATCACTATTGTGGTTCTTCTCGGTCGGTGTATGTATTGTTTTTGAATTATAAAAATTTGGATAAAAAAAGAATTATTATGAACACCAAGTCTGCGAGGCTCTCTTTTTCTGACATCCTTAACCCTAATTGATCGCGATTGTGCATTTTTAATTACCAGTATAGATTTATTATAGTCCCTACAAAAGAGCAAAAAGATATGGCAAAAGTTAGTATACGTTAGTAAAGTAAACAAAAGCAACATTATATCTGATATAAAATAACATTTTCTATAAAAATGTAGATGTTCTTCAAGATATTACACATATGAAGGAAGACACATTATCATCGAGACTCAGATTGAAGGGGTGGATCGATCCTGATGAGAATAAATTTATGAACACTACAGTATTCATCCTTTGCATTCTAAAGAGATTATTGGTGATGCTATTGATCTCTTCCAAATGAAAGAAGTGAAAGGAGCACCCTTAAGTGTGTGGGAGAACAGTTTTGAATCTCGCTGTTTTCCTCATCTCTTTCCAACTGGAGTAGGTGGTAGGTATGATGACCGACCTGTACAAATGCCAGCAGCTGAGTACAGATCAACTAGACTTTATTCAGAGGACCCTAGATTTTACCACTGTATCTCTATATATTTCATCTACTATTTGAGAGCGACTTGTCTGGGCTATCTTATGCAGTAAATCACATTCTAAAAACAGGAGTGAATCTTTAAAATCTCTCAGCAAGGGAATTTGTTGACAACGTTCATGGAAAAGATGGAAATCTTGAATAGAACTTGATTAAATTGATGGCGTGTCAACGTGGTACCAATGAGTATTCGTATAGTCGTCATGGTGAGCTGAAATGCATGTTGAGAAACCTAGGAGAACCTAGTTGGTTTCTAACACTCAGTTGTGCTGAGCATGCATGGGAGGATGTGCTTGAATTCTTGCAAGAAGCAAACTCAAACAAGAAAGATATCAATTTGAAGACACCAGGAGAACTTTTCTCATTGGATCCTGCAAACGTTTGCAGATATTTTAACCACAGGTTTCAAGCAATGATGGCTTTTATCTGCAACAAAACGAATCCTCCTCTTGGTAAAGTAAGTGATTTCTTTTGGTGCAGAGTACCAAGCCAGAGGTGCTCCACATATTCACATGCTGTTATGAGTAAAACATGCCCTGAAATTCGGAACAGACACTGATGAGTCTGTCTTGTCTTTTATACAACAGTATGTGACATGCGCCATCCCAAAAGACACTGCTGACAAGGGCTTGAGACAACAGGTTCTACAGTTTCAAAATCATAGGAATGGGAAATACTGTTATCGAAAGTACAGATCCAAAGGGAAGTTTTACACGTGATGTCGTTTTGTATTCCCACGACCTGTCATCTCAAGAGGAAGAGTGAACAGCTTTTTGTCTGCAGTCAGACATACACTGGCACGGAAATCCCTAGAAAATATATGCAATCTCAGAAGAATAGAGGCTTCAAACTATATCAATGACAACAACCCTGTGATTCTGAAGATGTGGGATGCAAATATGGATCTACAATTTGTTGCAGACAACTCTAGCACTGTTGCTCTCTACATGACTACAGATATAACAAAATCACAGAAGACAGAGAAGAAAGAGATGTGGGAGGAGATTTCTGCAGAAAAGAGTCTTACCAAGAAATTGTACAGTTTTAGTTTGAAAAGGCTTTCCCACAGAGAAATAGGATCCTATGTATGCTTGGACAGGTTGAGCTTGGCTAGTTTGCTCTCCAAGTCAAGAGGAATTGTGTAGGTAAGCCAAGGCCTTGCAAATAGTTGAAATAGAGTATTAAAGTCTTTCCCAGAAATACAATACCTTGCTAAATTTGATATAGAGAGTACAGACATTCTGAAAACTAACATGCTGAATACATACCACCCAAGAAGGAGTCCCCATCTTCAAAACATGTGTCTCTATGAAGTACTATAAATATAGAAGTCATGTAACTGAAAACCTAAAAGAAGGAAGATATGCTGTACTTGGATGTGATGGCTGTTTGGTGAGACACAACAAAGGAAATCTAATTAACTACAGAAAACTTAGTTGCCAAACTCCAGTTAGAGAAGAGAGTTTGTTTACTTGGCACTTTTGCAGTTGTCTTAACCATGGAGTGCTGAATCAGATTTACTTCAACTCTATGGCTGTTAGAAAGACTCATTCAGCATGGTGAAAGACAGTATTGAGTGTTCATTCTTTCCAACCTAGTTGCAAATGTTGAAAGATGAGATTGAACAGGAAGAAACCATCGCTGCTGAGACAGCCAGGAGAGTTAAAAAAGTAGCCAAAGTTCTGCACCAGCAAGTCAAGATCCTCTTGGAGAACAAACAATTCAAAATGAAGCAGCTATAGCTATTAATGAGGTAAAGAATGCAAAGCAGCAAGCAAGAAAGGAAACTGTGGGTTTCGAACAGTTAGTGGAACAACTGAACAATTATCAGAGAGAAATTTACAATGAAGTTAAAGATAAAATTGCACATAGATTTCTCCATGAGAAGAAAACAATTATTATTATTATTCAGCTTATAGAGCGCCTGGTTACTCCAACGGAGTGTCCCTGTGCTAGAACACCAACAATGGCTTGACAGCTGGCCTAAGCCACCCACCCTCCCTATGTGAATGTTCTTCATATAAACCAATTCTACTGTACATAAGTGGTCAGGCTGGCACTGGAAAAAGCTTCCTAATTAAAGTTCTCACCATTATCTACAGAAGACTGAAGATTCTAATTTGTCATGTGTAGTTACTGCACCAACAGGATTAGCTGCTCATAATATTAAAGTAATTACTCCACATCGACTATTAATGCTACCTGTTGAACATGACAATAAACTGGAATACCAGAAATTATCTGGCGACCCTTGTCATGAGGTATCAAGAGTATTAGAAAACTGAAGATTCTAATCATTGATGAAGTGAGCATGGGATCGAACATAATGCTTGCCTTCATACACTTAAGAATGCAGTAGATTTTAAGAACAAGTTATGATGTAATCATTGGAGGAAACCATTTAATTCTGTTTGGTGACCTACTGCAACTTACCCCTGTAAAAAGACAGCCTGTTTTCAAAATACTTCTGCATAATGAAACAGGAATTTCTCTGGGAAGTATTGGCAATGTGAACATTAGGTTAAACCTTGAATACAAAGAATTAGTGAAAAATATGCGCCAAGCATCTGATGTGGAATATGGAGATATACTGAAGGTCATTAGAGTGGGAGTTGTGACAAAAGAGGGGAAACATGCTTTGGAATCTCACCTTATCAAGAACCCATTCTCATCTAATATTATAGCAGCAGAACTAATGTACAATTTCATTAAAGAACAGAAATCTGTAGTTTGTTTAATAGCAACACTTCGAGAGTGCTCCAACTTTAACGAAGAATTACTACAACTGGAGAAAGGAGATATTTTGGAAATTACGGCTATTGATAAAAGGGAAAATCAAGGAGTCATGATACTACTCCTTGATTGCATAGTCCCGTCTTTTTGGCCAGCAACTGCTTTTTACTGCAAATTGGTGCATGGTTAAACTAGTACTCTTAGCGCCAGGATGCCCGTGGGGTGATAGAGCTCTTTATAAATCTGACTAACATAACATAACATAACTACTTACAGAAAAACTACAAGCAAAATTGGATTCTCTGGAGAAGTCTGATTCAAAAACTGCAGGATTAGAGAAGCTTTACGTGTGATCATAAACTATAGAGTAATTTTGCAACATAATTTAAATGTTGAGATAGGGTTAGTACAGGGTGCAATGGGTAAGGTTATTCATTTAATTAATTTCCCAAATAGAGATGAATTACTTGACCAGATTGATGGTGTCAAGCAGATTGGTCAATGTGTTTTATGTTTTTTGCTAGTGAAAGACTTATATGTGCGGTGCCAGCAGTTCCCACTCTCTCTAGCATATGCTGTAACGATCCATAAATCACAAGGTTTAAGTGTAGATGCAGCTTTTGTTAATGCTAGAAATTCTGTATTCAAAGAAGGAGTGTCATATGTAGCATTGTCGTGAATTAGAACATTGACCGGTTTGTTTTTAATGTTGATGAAAAGAAATTTAGTGCCATTGCAAGATGTGCGAGAGAGTACAATCGGTTAAGAAGTCTACACGCTCCTCATGTAGGCCAATACCCTGTTTGTGAAAAACAGATAATCTGTCTAAAGCAGAAGATTGCAAAAGAGTGTAAGGATGCTCAAGAAAAGAAAGGATCCAAGGGCAATATAGAATCTGTTAAGAAGAGAAAACTAGAAAATTACGGACATATTGTAGCATACCTGTTGGAAAACAGTTCAGGTGTCAACTGCTATGCAAATGCTGTTCTCAATGTACTGTTTAATTTACAACATCTAGTCAACCAAATTAAACAAAAAACAGATAAGAGATTGTGTTCAGCACTGTATCACTTGCTCCAAAGTTTACTGACTGACAAAACTGTGATACATTCTGCTTCAGGTATTCGAGATCTTTTAGATATATGGATCAGTAATATGTACACTCAACAGTCAACAAGACGCACAAGAATTTATTATGGTTATGTTTGGAGTTTTAGAAGAAGAAGATGTAAATGTTGATGATTTATTCAGACTGAGTTACACATGGAACTATGACTGTGAAGATTGTGATTATTCATCTACCACTCAAATAAATTCTGAGTGTTTTCGCCTTTTAACATTATCAAATTCCAAAACTGTGCCTTTTGATAAATTGTTGAAGAATGCTAACCGAAATATGACCTGTGCAAACTGCAGATCAGATGTTATGTCTATGTTAATCCTAACAAGAACTGAAAAATACCTTATAGCAATGCTACAACAGAGCAGATGGTTTCAAATTGGATACCCAAATTACACATTTCAAAGCCAGACAAATATAAATTTCAGGAAGAACTTTTACTACTTCAGCTATCATCTTTCCTGAAGGAATTAATACAACCTGTAGACACTAAACTGTCTATTTAAAGAGTGAAACTGGATGGACGGAATGTAATGACATTAACCTGAAATTCAAACCAAAACTTCCTTTCAAACTACCAAACTCATATCTTTTCTTTCTTCAACCGAAGTTCTAAGGAGGAATTGTGGATAAGAAAGTGGTGTACAGTGTTTCTTCTACATGGTTCATCAGTTTTTAAGACATCATTCGGCCTATCAGGGGTGATGTCTTTAAAAAGGTTCTCCAAAATTCAACAGTCCTTTTATCTTCCACAAAGGAGTTAATACCACATCTAAATACTACACTGTCTAATTAAAATCTGAAACTGGATGGACATTACCCAATTACAACAGCCTAAAGTTAAAAGCAAAAACTGCCTTTGTAATTGAAAAAGTAACCGGTTTTGTTTTATCAACCAAACTTCTACGTACTACCTATGGGATCTTGTCTATATGGATCATCAGCATTTTAAACATCATTTGCCCTACCAGTGGTGATGTTTTCAAAACGTTTTTCAAAACTGAAGAGTGCTTTATATTTATTTCTAATATTTTACCAGATACAATAATGTAAGAAATATTTTTAACATAGGTTTTTGTACATTACTGTAGTAACTTCAGAAAAATCAATTGATTAATGAATTGTAGTGATTGCAATGCATAGTGTCAATTATTTACAGTGATGTACTGTGCAGCTCTGTTTTTTTCACAATCTATTGATTGATTTTTCCCCACTGTTCGAGGATGATGTTTCATACAGACATCTGTTTATTGTGAAGTATGAAAGCTGAGAGCAGAAAAAAGGGAAAATTATATTTTTAATGCATTGCAATTCAGTGTTACAGTATAACTAATATGTATTGTCAATATGGTGTAACTTTGAAGATGAAATACTAACATATCTTTATGTTGTTTTCTTTTTCAATAGCGGCTGCAGTTGCACGTCGTCAGATATCTCAAAACACTTTTGCCACCACAGACTTATTGCTCAGAGATATCCATTAAAAGTGTTTTTGAACATAAAGTGACCTTGCCGTAGCTTGCCATTAGTTTAATTTGCCTATTTTGTAATTAAAACTTTCAGTGTAGTTCGGCACATTTACAGGTACTCACACAACCACTTAATCACCCATACAGCCACTTACATACCCATTCACTCACCCATACAGTTACTCACATACCTGCTCACTCACCTATACAGCCACTGATATACCCCCTCGCTTACTCTTACAGCCACTCACATAGCCACTCACTCACATATACAGTTTCTTACACACCCTCTCACTCACCCATACAGCCACTCATACTACCACAAACTCACCCATATACCTACTCACACAGGTGCTCTCTCACCCATACAGCTACTCACACAACCATTCAGTCACCCATACAGCTACTCACTCACCCATTCAGCCACTGACACTAGCACTCAATCACCTATACAGCTACTCACACACCCACTCACTCACCCATACTGCTCTTATGCACCCTCTCACTCATACTGCCACTCACACACCCAGTCACTCATCAATACAGCCACTCATGAACCCTCCCACTCACTCATACAGCCACTCACCCACTCTCTCACTCACCTATACAGTTACTCAGAGACCCTCTCACTCACCCATACAGTCACTTCCACTCACACATCCATATAGCCACTCACATAGGTACTCTCTCACCAATACAGCCACTCACACAACCACTCATTCATCCATACAACTACTCACACAGCTACACACTCACCCATAAAGCCACCAACACTAACGCTCACTCACCTATACAGCTGCTCACACCCACTCATTTACCCATACAGCCACTCATGCACCCTCTCACTCACTCATACAGCCGCTCACACACTAACTCACTCACCTGTCCAATTACTCACACACCCACTCACTCACCCATACAGCCACTCACACTATCACTAACTCACCCATACACCCACTCCCACAAGTATTCTCTCTCACCCATACACCGACTCAAATAACCATTCAGTCACCCATATAGCTACTCACCAGCCACTCACTCACCAATATAGCTACTCATGTAACCCTCTCCATCTCTCTCTTTCTATGCCCTCTTCAAGCTGTTGCGAGGCTAAGTCTTCAAATGGTACAACATTGAAGTTGTACCACAGAATTATTTTTTGCAGGTACCTCTTGAAATGGTCTTGTCAAACAAACTGCATTTTACAAATTTTGCGACAGTATTTGACTCTCCAGAGGGGATAGTAAAGAATTCCCACGCAATACTCTGCTTTTTGAGTACAGGCCCATCATCACCAGAATCTTGGTGTTCCAGCTCCTGCTCCTCTGGATGCTGTTGCACTTTCTGCTCCTCACTACCTCTTGTTGCTATTTTGAAGATAAAAAATGGCAGCTCTAATCAGAGTGCTGTACTAAAAGCACAGTACAGCTCCAATGAATGATCCAGAAATGAATGGAAGATTCAAGAACAGAGAAATAGGTGGGGACTTCCTTTGAACATTAATGAAAACTGCAACCTCCAATGATATCTCTTTGTTTCCATGGCAAATGATCTTTGTGAATACCAACGTCATCGCAACAACCAGGGTCATCATAAAAACGGGAACTACAACTAAAAAGTGCTTACCATTAAAAATGATTGCAAAAAACAGAAGTTTAAACACTATGGGCCTGATTACGATGACGGTGAGACAGCCACTGACAGCCTGTCGGTAGAGATCTCACCGCCATCCTAAGCATGTTTGCCGCCCGCCATATTACAATGGCGGGCAGCAAGATAGCAGTCGGAAAACCCAAATGCCACACATTCAAAGGGCTCAGGGAGCCCATTGGTGCATCGGAGGCAGCCATAATCCCTACAATGGTGGCGGTGCCTGTCAGACAAAGCCATAGGGATTACGATGTCCCTCCCCGCCAGCCGTTTCATGGCGGTTTACCTACCATGAAAAGGCTAGTGTAAAGGACATTAGGGGCCCCTAGCGGGCCCCCCATACTCATGGCCCCCAGACACAGGACCTGGGGGGCACCTATGGTGCCCCCTAAATATCCATGCACAGCATGGTGCCTGCCACATAGTGCAGGGATACGCAAAATGCATTTTTTTTACTGTGGCGTGTGCTGCGGGTTGCAGCACATGCCGCAATACAAAAAATACACTTTGTGACCGCCTTGAAAGCATCGCATTGTAATTTACATGGCGGGACCCCCGACAGCAAGTTGGGCGGTCCCATTTCGGAGGGATGGCGGTCGGACATAAGTCCGACCACCATCCTAATCAGGCCCTAAGTTAGTAAACAGTTATTGTCAAACATTAATTACAATATATGTATATATGTATTTGACACTTTTTGAGAAACATGCAGTCTTCGCAACTTTTCCGCGAAACCAGAACATATGTATCACTATAAATCACGACAAATTCACAATTTTTTTGTTTTAAAACACCGCTAATTCTCGACTGAAATAAATGAGAAGAAGTGACACTGAGAAATACATAAATGAGTGGTCCATTATGCAGCCATAGTGTAGAATATATAGTAGACATTTCACAATAAAAAAAATTAAGTACTTTCCCTGTACAAAGTAACACAGATGAGTGCACAGTTTCCAGAAGTTAGTAGACTCTTCCTAAAAACATGAGATTTCATTAAAATCAATTCTAGAAAATTAAACCTCTGCATGAAAGTATTACAAATATAAACATAGCATGTGCCCCAGGTAAAGCTCCACTTGAGAAAAATGGAAATTAATCTGTGTGGTTGTGAGTGGGTGTATGAGATGTTGCATGGGGAGTGCAAGTGGATGTATGAGTGGTTCTGTGGATGAAGTCATTTGAGATGTCATCAGTGATGTCATGAATGGTGTCACTGAGAATGTCATGAGTAATGTAGTATGTCAGGTCATAAGCAGCGCATTGCTGGGGCTTAAGGTCAAGTTAGCTCAGGTAACTCTAACTGCTGAATTTCAATGGTTTTGTACCAGTGAAATCTGAGTCTTACTATAACAACTTTGTAACCTTTGGTTTTTTTCAGTGAATTTCTAAGGTTTTAAAAATTATATTTCCTAATTATAATGTCCCTGTAACCTTTGTTTTTTTCAGTGAATTAATTAGATATAAATATATATCCGTGAGGATCCGGGCGGATCCTCAAGCGCTAAAAATGTTTTTTTTTAAACTTTCTTGCCCATGAGGGGTCCCTCACAGAACCCTCTGTCACTCCCATTAAGGTCAGGGTAGCACTCCCCTGACCTCTTCTATCACTTTTACATTTTATTTCCTACCCAGGAACTGCGTCCTGATGCAAAAAATGGTGACTGCAACTTTCCTCTCAGCCAATCAAGGCATTGCTGTTGGTGGATGGATCCGCAAATCCGCCCAGATCTTTGGAGGATCTGCAGCGGATTGGTGTCTCTAGATATACATAATTTTTGTTTTCTTTTATAACTCCAAATATACTGAACAGATTTACACCATATCACAAAAAGCACTCTTCCTGAACCAAAATCTAGCTTTCTCCCAAATTTGGTGTAATTCTGTTCAGCGGTTCGGGCTGAAGTTATGTCTAAAAGCCCTATGGGAAATTGCATGGGGAAAACGTTTTCTGGGACCCCCCCTTTTCCTGGCCCTAGCTTGACAGATCACCCCGGATCTCAGCCAGACAGCAGTTGAAGGAACTGCAAGCTAGTTTTGAAAATTTTGTGAACATTCTTCAAATGGAGCTAAACTTATTAGGAAAGCAAAAAAATGCTTTTCCCATGGAAACTAGGTCCTAACTATAACGACCTACTGGCAACCGCCAGTAGATATATATATTTATATATATATATATATATATATATATATATATATTCACTGAAAAAAACCACAGGTTTCAGGGACGTTATAGTTAGTTGGACATTTCACTCGTACAAAACCAGTGAAATTCAGCTGTTATAGTTAGTTAGTTAGTTGAGCTAACTATAACTCGCGCCCCCGCAATGCACTGCTGATGACGTCACATATTACATCACTCATGACATGGTCAGTGACATCACTGATGACTTCACTGATGACATCTCAAATGACATACTGATGACATCACTGATGACATCATCCACTTAATATCTGATGCATCTCCTCACACCCTGATATAACCTTTCATACACCTACTCAAAAATACAGACTAACATTCTTGAAACCATAGACACACCAATACCTGTTAATACATACCCACTCACTGATTCATAGTTCTACACACATCCACTCACTCACCCATACAGTCACTCACACACGCAGTCACTGATCACTACAGCCACTGATATATGCACTCATATACCTATACAGATACTCACACACTGCCACTCACCCATAGAGTTACTCACACACCTAGTCAGTCACCCAAAGAATCAATCACACGGCCATTTACTCCGCAATACAGTTATACACACACCACCTCACTTATTCATACAGATTCTGATACATACTTATTCTCTTATACAATCACTGACACAAGTATATACTCATCCATACAGTCACTCTCACAATCACTCACTCTCACATATACTCACTTATATACTCCAACACTCACATATACTGCCTTTCACATATGTAGTTACTCATAGATGTACCATTGAGATATCCATTCACTCACCAACACACCTATACACACACTCACCCCCCATACAGCCCCTCCCAGATGCACTCATGAACCTATGCACCCAGTGACTCACCCACTCACACATCCATGCAGGTAGTCACACAACACACAGACACTCGGGCACACATACAGGTAATCAGACAACCAATCAATAACCTATATAGACACTCATGTACCTATTCACCAACCCATGCAGTCACTTATACACCAACTGACAGTCTGATACAGACATTCACACAGATTTGTCACTCACCCATACATTCACCCAGACACGTATAATCACTCACTTATACAGTCAGTCACACACTGACTGAATCATCATATATATATAATCACATTCTAAAACTTTTTAGAAACACTCACAGTCACTGGATGATGTCATCAGTGATGTAATTTGAGATGTCATCAGTGATGTCACTGACCATCATGAGTGATGTAATGTGATGTCATCAGCAGTGCATCGTGGGGGCGTGAGTTATAGTTAGCTCAGCTAACTATAACGGCTGTATTTTTCTGGTTTTGTACGAGTGAAATGTCAGACTAACTATAACTTCCCTGAAACCTGTGGTTTTTTCCAGTGAATATCTAAGGTTTTTAAATGCTGATTTCTAACTATAACGTCCTTGAAACCTGTGTTTTTTTCAGTGAATTTTATATATATGTATTCAATCTCCTCTCACTCTTACAAGGAAGGAATCAGCACTCAGGTTGTAGTTTGGAAGTATTTAATCTGGAAAAGACTCAATCAACGCGTTTCGGCTCATCCGAACCTTGATAACGATACAAGACATAATTGTAGCTTCCTTATTTAAATGTACAAATACCTCTAGTTGCCAACATTAACAAAGGACTACATATTACATTAATCCAAAAAGCTGGCGGCCATATTGGCCTGGTCACGATGCGAAAATTCAGGAATTCATAGAATAAAGAAAAGAAAACAAGTGTTAATATGCACACAATGTCATTTCAGCAAAACTTGTCCCGTGACCGCGGTACCTGTATGTTCGTCAACGTGACTTGTTCATAATAAACATACTTATGATTGCAAACATCAACATAAAAAATGGACTACACATTACTTTAAAGTGAAAGGCTATCGGCCATATTGATCTGGGCACTTTGCGTATTATATTGGTTCTTACACGAAAGAAAAGAAAAAAAAGGGGTGTTAATATACACACACTATCCCTAAATAAAGTTCTAGTGATTATAGTTCCATTCCATTCACAGCTCATTTGAGATGTCATGAGTGATGTCATTGACCATGTCATGAATGATGGAATGTCTGAGGTCATAAGCAATGCATTACAGGGGCGTAAGTTAAAGTTAGCTCAGGTAACTATAACTGCTGAATTTCACAAAATTGTACCAGTGAAATCTGAGTCTAACTATAACATCTCTGGAATCTTTGTTTTTTTCAACAAATTTCTAGGTTTTTTTAAACGTTAAGTAAGAGGCCTATCACAATGGATGGTGGGGGGTTGGAAGCAGGGCCTGGCCTGGCATTGTGTTGTCCCCACACAAGCTTGATGCTCCTGCCTCCCCTCCTCTGCTTTGCCATCCATTGTCCAAGTCCATGCCCCTACTCCCTCATTACAGTCCTGTGTGGCCGTTGCTCTGCCACTGGCCTTCCCGCCTTCTCTGAACAGTTAGCTTGCTGCCTCATCTACTTCTTCCCTATCCTCTGTTGTCTGAATCCATGCACTAGCCTCCTCCTTCCTGCCATGCATGGTCTGATGTGCTGCCACTGCTCTCCATTTAGCATGATGCCCCAGTCCACTCCTCCTACCCTCCATTGCCCAATTCTATGCCCCATCATTGACCTCCTGCTTAGCCTCTGTGCTTAGCTTGCTGCCCCTACTCTCCTTCCCCCTGCCCTCTGATGTCTGCATGCATGCCCCTGCTCCATCCTTTTTGCCCACCATGTTCCATGGACCTGTCCCTCCTATCTACTCTGAGTGTTCTGTTGAGCTACCACTCCCCTCCCACCTGCCTAGCATTGTCAGATGACTGTAACCTGCCCCTGCCTGTCCACGTTCCATGCCCCTATCCCCTTCCTCCTGTCCTCCATGGTCCATTTCACTGCCACACCCTTCTGCCCTCCCTGGTCTGTTGTGCTGCAACTGCTCCTCCTGCCTGCCCCGCATGCTCTGTTGTGAGGCCCCTTCACGTGAACTCTCTTGTTTGTGCCCAGCTCCTACCCCTCCCTTCTATCCTCCATGGTCCTTTGTGCATGCCCCTGCCCCCTCCTTCTTGCCCATCATGGCCATTGTGCTGCCACTAACCCTCCCGCTTGCCATGCATGGTCTTCTGTGCTGCCACGGCCCTTCCCACCTTCCCTGTGTGTTCAGCTGGCTGCCCCTGACCCCCTCCCACCTTCCCTCCATGGTCTGTGTGTATGTCATTATAGTCTCACTGTGGCCCTCCATGGTGTGTTATGCTTCTAGTGCCCATCCTGCCTGACCTCCATGGTCAGCTTGCTGCTCCTGCCCTGCCCCCTGCCCTCTGTTTTCCATGTGCAAATCCCTATTCCCTCCCTCCTGGCTTGTCTATTCCATTGTAATGCCCCTGATCCCTCCCTCCTTCCCTTTATGGTCCGTTATGCTGCAGCTTTCTCTCCTGTCTGTCCATTATGGTCAGATTGCTGCCATTGCCTCTTTCCCTCTGTTCTCTGTTGTCCATGTGCATGGTTCTGTTCCCTCCCTATTGCTTTCCATGGATTGTTGTGCTGCACTGCCGTCCTGCATGCCCTGTGTGGTGTATTGTGCTCCTGCAAACCCTGATGCCTGCCCTGTAAGGTCAGTATGTTGCACCTGTCCATGTCCCTCCTGTCCTCTGTTATCTGAGTCCATGTCCCTACCCCAATTCCTCCTGCCTTCCATGATCCAATGTACCATACTTGCTAACATTTTGAACTTGGTAAGAGGGAGATTTTGAAAAAAAACTGGGGAATTAATTTTCCCCATTGACTTACATAGAAAAAGAGGAGATTGTAGACAGGAGACAGATAAAATAAAGCCCTTTTGGGCTTAAAAACATTGGGCGTTTCCTGGCTGAATCGGGTCTGTTGGCATGTATAGTTGTACTACCACTGTCTCTTCCTTCTGCCCACAATGGTCTATTATATTGCCACAGCCTCTCTTGCCTGTCCTGCATTGTTGGTTTGTTGCCCCTGCCCCCCTTTCCAGTGCCCTCCATAGTCTGTTGTGCTGCCACTGCCCTTCCTGCCTGCCCAGTGTGGTCAAATTGTTGCCTCTGCACCCTCCTACCTGCCTTCAATTTTCCGAATCCGTGCCCCTGACCTCTGCCTCTCAACAGTATCCTAATGAACAACTAGATTGCTAACATTCTATATTTATTACAAAAGTGTGGCACGCCTGACGTCATATTGATGTAATCAAAACTGTAATACCTAAAGCATTTCCTTTAGAAATTATAGAAATGAGAGGGTCTTATTTGCATCGAAATTATGGTTAGTGCTCTAAAAAACTAAAATGAGGACATATTTTCTGAGTTCTCAAATAGCGACAAAGCACTTTTAAATTATTTGTTATCTTTATGTTTTTTATCCAGTTGACCACTTGATTAAATGTTGCACTTAAGGGAGAGGATGTGTGTTACTTCCAGAGCTGCAGACTTTGCAACTTTGGAACCAGGCTGGAGTTTCAGCTTCAGCTCGACATTCTGTGATTCTGGTCAAATCACGTAATCTCCCTATGCCTACAGCCAAAATGAATTTGTCCTTGTGTGATGTAACCAATGCTCATGTAAAGCACTCCAATACCTGACCAGTCTGCACTATATAAAACTGGGGGGGAAAAAAAAAGTGTTTTCCACACTTCTGTCATTGGGCTATACGTGGGCTACATTTGGGTGATATTTGTGCTACATTTGGCCTCCTTTTTCTCTGGTGGCCATCTTGGGAGACTTATTTGTTATGAAGTTTCCCAATTTCCTCATTTACTGCAGTCTCCTCAGTAGGAAATGCTTTCAGTTTTTTACTTTGATTCCATCAAGAAGGCATTCAGATGTGTCACGCATTTGCCATAAATTCATAATGTTAGCACTCTAGTTGCTCATTAGATCACTGTAGTAAAGCTACTGCTCACCAGGGAGTTAACTGGAAGTCTGCTGCTGGTATTGAAAGTGCATGTTTCAGTCTGCATGTCAGAATGTTTTAATGAAATAGAAGAGGATTTGAGAAGTAACTCAAAATGTGCCCTAATATTTCTTTCTGTAGCACTAATCATAATTTCTGTGGCACAATGAACCCCTCATTTTGTTCCTTTTTAAATTAAATGTTTTAAGTGTTACCAGTTTATTCCAATCAAGATGGCTTCAGGTGTGCCATACTTTTGTCATAAGTAAGACTGTTAGCGCTCTAGTTGTTCTTTATAACACTCTGGGAAGCTGCAGTAGAACACAAAGGAATCAACTGACAGTCTATGCCCTTGTTGGATGTACATGTTTTACTGAGAATGTCTGACTTCATTCTCACATGACTGAGAAAGATAATGTGAATTTACAGAAAATATGCCCTCATTTCAGCTTCTGGAGCACCTTCCAAACCTCTATGGGAAAAGCATGAGAAAATAGTTTTCTCTCAAACATGATGGCTGCCAACATTTCTTGGATGAAGTGCTGACAGCCAATCAGATCTCACGATGAGATGTGTGGTTAGGCTCCACCCAGATATCGTTATTTATTTTTCCTTTAATATTTCAAAAACTACTGAACGGATTTACACCATTTAAAGCAAAGAGTGCACTCTGGACCAAGAGCCACCTTTCTGCCAAATCTGGTGTAATTCCGTTCAGCAGTTCGGGCTGTAGCCGCGACAAAGGTTTCCTATGGAAATTAACATGGAGAAAACACATTTTGGGACCCCCCTTTTTTCTCGGCTCCTGCTTGACGAATCACCCCAAAACTTTCAAGACAGGAGCTGACCGGAGCGCTCCATTAGTTTTGAGAATTTCGCAAAGATTCGTCAAACGGCGCCAAAGATATTGGCAAAAGAAAAAACGCTTTTCCTATGGAAACAAGGTCCTAACTATAACTACCTACTGGCGACCACCAGTAGGTAATATATATATATATATATTACAAGGATCCATCCCGCTCCAAGAAGAAGAGGCCCGTACACATGGAAGGAATGAATAAGGCTTATTTATTATATTTAGGTCTCCCACGACCCCGCAAAGAAAGACTGACGCGTTTCGCCTGCGCAGCAGGCTTTATCAATCTGTTTGGCGCCATTAGATATCAACTATATATAGCCCTCCCCTTTCACATAGGCAACAGTAAACATGGAGAACAGACAACGTAAATAAAACCATGACTGGCAAAAATAGACTAAACATGGCATAAATATAAAGTGCATAGTGCAGAAAGTACATAAGTACAAATAGCATCATAGTGCACAGCCATCAAGTATTGCCAAAGAGGAATTATCAACACCTCAAAAAATATACATGAAAGTATAAGTGTGTTCTCTGCCCGGAGAATGAGCGTGTCGAGATAACAATCTCAAGTGCATTGATTCAAAAAGATGGCGCCAAGAGCTCCCCAAAGCATGTAGCCTACCCAATGCTCCATATTAATAAATCATACTTTAAAAGCGTGCTGAAATAATCAGTTCATATAAATGTGTAGACGCCACATTGCCACAATACTAAAAGGAACACAGTTCCGCAAATATCACTTGCGGTAGACAAAGCAGGATGAAATTATACTTCCAAATGGATAAACAACCTGGAACAAGTTCAAGAGATTAAGGGATCGTTATACATCCACGGGGCTCAAATTACATTAACTGAATGCACTTTCGACCCTAATGTCAGCCTCCGGATGATCGCTACTGGACAGTAGGACTGCAAGACCCAGAATCCCCTTTGACGGCTTTGCCAAATCGAAGTCCGTGCACAATAATTAATGTCAAAGTTCCAAGTGTAGATATCATTAGTATTTAGTCAGCCAAACACAAGAATAATGTTCCATTAGAAGGGCTTCAAGGTAAACATGGCAATGGTGGTGACAAGTCTCCAAAGTCACTTTTGCGAATAGCATGCATATGCAGATAATGCACAAACTAACAGTATCATAGGCACACATGGGAGGTCGGAGGAGACCGATGCAAAATAAATTCGATATGCCACACCAACCTCACTGCTAATGCTTCGGCATAGACGGTGCCCAGTCACCAGAGTGCCCTGGTATCTTGGGCAAGGCATTTCTGGCCACAGAACACAGACGTGCGTGCTGGCAGTCGTCCAAACCGCCGCGCTCCGCTATCTGAAACTCCACAGCCGACATCCTAAGTCCTCTTCCCCGCTACATCTCTGGGGGCTCCACTTAATAGCACTTCCATGCTGCTCCAATGAAAACTGCGGTCGCAAGCAGAGCCACAAACGTCTGGTGGTACGTATTCAGCGCCAACCGCCGACGCTGCATTTGAATTACAAGAGTCCATCCCGCTCCAAGAAGAAGAGGCACGTACACATGGAAGGAATGAATAAGGCTTATTTATTATATTTAGGTCTCCCACGACCCCGCAAAGAAAGAGAGACGCGTTTCGCCTGCGCAGCAGGCTTTATCAATCTGTTTTGCGCCATTAGATATCCACTATATATAGCCCTCCCCTTTCACATAGGCAACAGTAAACATGGAGAACAGACAACGTAAATAAAACCATGACTGGCAAAAATAGACTAAACGTGAGAGTGCCCCGGTATCTTGGGCATATATACTGTGCTGTTTCATCGGTTTTGGCATAGTTCCACCGCACAGCCTCTTACACAGGCTAAAGAAACGCTTACCTTGGAATGCAAATGCGGAATTTCAAGTGAATAAAACCGGAAGGTTTACATCCATTGTCGAGTGCGTCCTTGAGCTTTTGGGCAATTTGTTTTACAATTGATTACACGGCTGCCCTGCCGTGAAGGACTGCACCATCTTTGACTGTGTAAGAGGCTGTGCGGTGGAACTATGCCAAAACCGATGAAACAGCACAGTGGATGTGAGATTACTAATCTGCATGAACATTCTGGGGGCCTACTGAAGGTTGTATGCAATGTTTAAAATCATGAATGCGGCACGGGACCCACTGTGGGTAACAATTATCCAATTCGGACCACATGTCCCAGAATGCAAATGTAAATGTAACGTGTTTGGCGTGGCCCACTGGGGGCTATAAAGTATGCATTCAATCTTGTAATTAGAATTCTTGTGCCGCATTTTAGAAACTGCCTATGAGGAAGAGGATGAGACCTCGAAACGTGTCAGGCTAAAGAAACGCTTACCTTGGAATGCAAATGCGGATTTTCAAGTGAATAAAACCGGAAGGTTTACATCCATTGTCGAGTGCGTCCTTGAGCTTTCGGGCAATTTGTTTTACAATTGATTACACGGCTGCCTTGCCGTGAAGGATTGCACCATCTTTGACTGTGTAAGAGGCTGTGCGGTGGAACTATGCCAAAACCGATGAAACAGCAGAGTGGATGTGAGATTACTAATCTGCATGAACATTCTGGGGGCCTGCTGAAGGTTGTAGGCAATGTTTAAAATCATGAATGCGGCACAGGACCCACTGTGGGTAACAATTATCCAATTCGGACCACATGTCCCAGAATGCAAATGTAAATGAAACGTGTTTGCGTGGCCCACTGGGGGCTATAAAGTATGCATTCAATGTTGTAATTAGAATTCTTGTGTCGCATTTTAGAAACTGCCTATGAGGAAGAGGATGAGACCTCGAAACGCGTCAGGCTAAAGAAACGCTTACCTTGGAATGCAAATGCAGATTTTCAAGTGAATAAAACCGGAAGGTTTACATCCATTGTCGAGTGCGTCCTTGAGCTTTCGGGCAATTTGTTTTACAATTGATTACATGGCTGCCCTGCCGTGAAGGACTGCACCATCTTTGATTGTGTAAGAGGCTGTGCGTGGAACTATGCCAAAACCGATGAAACGGCACAGTGGATGTGAGATTACTAATCTGCATGAACATTCTGGGGGCCTGCTGAAGGTTGTATGCAATGTTTAAAATCATGAATGCGGCACGGGACCCACTGTGGGTAACAATTATCCAATTCGGACCACATGTCCTAGAATGCAAATGTAAATGTAACGTGTTTGGCGTCGCCCACTGGGGGCTATAAAGTATGCATTCAATGTTGTAATTGGAATTCTTGTGCCGCATTTTAGAAACTGCCTATGAGGAAGAGGATGAGACCTCGAAACGCGTCAGGCTAAAGAAACGCTTACCTTGGAATGCAAATGCGGATTTTCAAGTGAATAAAATCGGAAGGTTTACATCCATTGTCGAGTGCGTTCTTGAGCTTTTGGGCAATTTGTTTTACAATATATATATATATATATATATCTCCAAACTCCGTGTTCCCTGCACCCAGGAACTCAGCTCACACCACGGACACGGACCAATTTCTTCGTGCTCAGTATTTTAGTTTATTTTGCTTGCAGTCGCGCCATAACGTTTCGGCTCGTCCGAGCCTTGTTCACATGACATCTTGCAACAATTGTGCTCAGCTATTTAAAGTGACAGTGCTCATTTCTATAAACCACGTGTGCAGTGCTTGCATAGACATAGAAAACTTAGTGGGAAAATAGATGTAATGTTAGATATATTTACTCCTTGAGACTTTATCCATATTATGCACTGGACTAAATTCATTTTCAGTAAAATAATACAGGTTACATTTCTGGTATAATACCTGATATTACCTCATAGTTGCCTGGGTAAATGCCAATTTTTGCCATAATCAAAATTGCATTCAAAATACATAGTCCTTGTTGTAAAACCTAAATGACGCAACTATATTGTACTGGCATTCTAAATGTACATATATTGATGGATATATCCCTCATTAAATTTCACCTTGTCTTGTCTCCCTCTTGTCTATGTCCAATTAATAAAAAATGTGCAAATGTGCAATGAATAAAACCAATGATGTGTCCAACAATGAGTGTAAAAAACTGTTAAAATCAAATTGATTGGCTAGTACACTGGCGTGTGCTTAACATTCGTCACACCCTTTTCCCTCCTACGCAGCTACATTCTTTACTCTGTCATAAACTGGTAGTATCCTTACTTGACGGCAGAAAGATATGTGTGTTTGATTGTATTTCGTAGCAGAGCTATCCTATTCTAAATCCATATTATATAACTTATCAATGACCAAACAATTGTATCATATATATTTTTTGTGTCTAGCTTTACTTGTTATACCTACCACTCATGGAGGTATAACGCTTAAATCTGTTCAAGTATAAATAAATAAATAATTATATAAATATACATAGATAAATATTACATTACAGCTTGCAGTAAAAACCAATAAAAAGTACATATATTGATTTAAAACTGATCCAAAGTTAGTGTAAAACAGATTAAGGTATACAGGCTGGTCAAAGATAAAAGCATATAAAAAGTAGATGAAACTAGAATAAAAAAGGGTTAGCTCTATGTCTGCCAGAATGGTGAAACTGTCCCTTACACCAGACAGGTGTATAAATCTTCTGTTGCATTCAAACCTACAGGATTTTTTGTATCTAATTGGATAATATATCTGGTTTCCAATCTTCGTAATTTGGTTTCCCTGTCTCCCCCTCTTCTGTTTGGTGGTATGGAATCAATCACAAAGGGGCATATTTACAAGCCCCTTGCGCCACTTTTGCGCCGCCGTTGCGTCACGCAAGTGACGCTGCGGCGACGCAAACCATGCGCCGCGTTGCGCTATATTTACAACGTGACGCATCTAGGGAGATGCGTCACGTAGTAAACCCCTGCGCCACATGAAACCTGCGTCAGGTTTCATGTGGGCGTACCGGCGCAGGGGGGGGCATTCCGGCGCAGGTACACCTCGGAAAAGTGACGTAGTGAAATCTACAAGATTTCACGCAGTCACATTTCCGACGCTGGTGCGCCAAATCCTTACGCCTGCTTCAAGCAGGCGTAAGGATTGACGCACCATGTTAAGGATAGGGAAGGTTGGAACAGTGCTGGAGTTGCGTCGCGCTTGCGACACGACTTCAGCACTGCGCCAACCTTCCGCCGGCAGATGCGTCACGCATCTGCTTATCTCTGCGCCACGATGCGCCGCATTGTGAATGCGGCGCATCGGACGTGGCGCAAGGGTAAACTTGCGTGACGCATTTTCCCTGGCGCATCCCTGCTGATATGCAGGGATGCGCCAGGGAACGTAAATATGCCCCAAAGTATCTTAAACCCTCATTTTTGCTCTGATGTTTCTCCCTGAAGTGACGTGCCACCGGATAAGTATTGTCCTGATGAATAATGGCACTGAGATGCTGCAGAATACGCTTATGTACCGGAAGTTTTGTGCTGCCCACGTACTGGAGGCCACATGGGCACTCCAGTACGTACACAGCATATTCTGTCTTACATGTGAGCAGTTTTGATATCTTGTACTCCCGATTACCAAATGGTGTTTTATAAGTCTTAGTATTAGTCCCATGCTGGCAGGCCTTACAAGTTTTGCATTTAAAAAACCCTCTGTTATTTAAAAACCAGCTAGTGTTTTCAATAGTGTCTGGACTAGTATTGACCAAAGAGTCACGCATGGTAGGTGCCTTACTGTAAGTAATGGATACTTTACATGGTAATGTGGGTCCCAACAAAGGGTCGCTTTAAACTAACGGCCAATTGTTATTGATGATCTTTTGTATCTTGTTATGTTGGTGACTAAATCTCATGATAAATCTAACAAGCTTGGAATCTCGCTCAGTGTAGTCTTCTGTCATTGTGATTAATGTAGGTTGTTTATCTTTAATATGCTCCTCCCTACAGATCGCCTTAGATTTAGTCATGGCTCTATTAATGACCTCCTCTGTGTATCCTCTTTCTAGAAATCTTATTCTGCTGCTTTCCTGTGCCAATCTCAGATCTTGTTCATTACTACATATACGTCTGAGACGTAGCATCTCCCCATAGGGGATACTGTTTATGAGGTGTTTAGGATGTGCACTACTTGCATGTAAAACAGAATTTCCAGAAGTTGCTTTTCTAAATAGTTTAGTCTCAACTTTGTTGTTACTTATGAATACTTCAGTGTCTAAAAAGTTGACTGCAGTTTGGCTCATACTAACAGTAAAATGCAAATTAATATCATTGTCATTCAGTTGTTCCACAAAATTAGTGGCTAGATCTTTGGTGCCTTTCCAAAGTACAAATAAGTCATCAATATAACGTAGCCAAATCACGATGTTTTCACTACAGATATTGCTAAATTTTTGTCTGAGGGCCAGCTCCTCCCAGTATCCCATATGCAAACAGGCATAACTTGGAGAAAAGCTGGCCCCCATCGCCACGCCCCTGACTTGCTGATAGATTAAATTGTAAAACATGAAGTTGTTGTTCCTCAAACTGAATTCCAGCATCTCTATCAGCATCCCATTATGTTTGTTGTATTCTGAATGTCTTTTTGAGAGGAAATATTGAGTTGCTTGTATTCCATCTTGATGTTTAATGCTGGTGTACAATGATGATACGTCTAACACCAGCATCCAATAATCCTCTTCCCAGACAATGTCCTTTATCTTATGTAAAAAATCACTTGTATCACGCACAAATGACGGTAGTGACTTCACATAATCTTGAAGGAAAAAGTCAATATATTTTGATGTATTTTCCAACGGTCCATTTTTTGCCGATATGATTGGCCTACCCGGAGGTTTATTAATGTCTTTGTGTACCTTTGGAATAAAATATATAGATGGCGTCACTGGATTATCTTTCTTAAGAAATTTATATTCGTCAAATGTGATGAGTCCTTTCTGTTTCCAACTTGATAGTTTCTTATGGTACTCTTTATTGGCCTCCTTGACGGTTGACGCTGTGCCTCTAGTATAGCATTCCCTGTCATTAAGTTGAGCAAACGCCTCCTTCTTATATTCATCAATTGGCCACAAGACTATGTTGCCTCCCTTATCGCTGGCTCTTATTACAATATTTTTATTGTCTCGCAATTTTTTGACCAATGCCTCATATTGTTGGTTTCGTTTGTTGTATTTGTGACTTCTTTGGGTGTCTCTGTTTAATTTTTTAATTTGTGCTGTAACAGACTCGTGAAAGATGTCAAGGGAGTCCCGAGGCATGATGGGATTGAAAGTCGATGCTGGCTTAAAGGGAGTAATCGGCATTTTTCTTTTGATGCCCAAAGTGACCTCACTGTGATCTGTATCAAGTTCTCTATGGTCAGTGGCTTCATCATAACCTGCTCCCTCTGTGTCCCATAGTTCTTTCATTTCTCTTAGAATGGGTATATCTGATTGTGTTAGATTAGTACCTCCATTAGATTCAATCGGCTTGGTTTGGGCTTGATTCACCGCTTGGTTCTGTAAATAAAATTTCCTCAATTTGAGTTTTCTGACCGATTTATAGATATCTAGTCTGGTGGTAGCGTAGTCAAAGTCTGTGCCAGGTGCATACGATAATCCTAGGCAAAGAATATTCTCCTCATTTTTAGTTAATTTGACACTTGACAAGTTCACTATGGTTTTCCCCGTGGTAGAGATTAATTCTGTTTTTTCTGCCACTGGCCCCTTCCCCTCTTTTTGCTGTAATTTGATGTGCCGTTTCCTTGCCTTGTACCTCTGCCTCCGTTTGTAGTTGGTCCGGCTTCGCCATTCAATCTCTGGGGTCTGGGGCGGAGGGTTTGCCTTCTCTCGTCGCATAAAAAATTGATTTCTTCACCTGGTGATGGTTTTGGTTGTTGCCTATTGGTATCTGGGTTCCTCATTTCGGATTCAGATTCACTACTCGCAGCAGAGCTAATATCAGATAGAGTGGTTTCCTTTGCCACTCTCTTGTCCTTATTGCTTGTCCTGTTGTTAATCCCTGATTTGTATTTGGAGACCCGCATGGCATCATATTTTTTGGCAAATGTAAAAATTTGGCCTAGTTCGTAATCGTTGCGGTCTCTCTGAAATTTATACGTTTTACGCTCTTTGATTTTATCTTCTTCTTTCTTTAACCTTTGCATCATGTCATTTCTCAGTTTGCCTTTGTCATCCATTCCATCACATTTGTCAATCTCCTCGTTGATCTCATCAATTTCCTTCAAGAGCTGTGCTCGATCAATGTCAGCATATTTTATAAGTATTAGCACCAGCCTTCGTGAGGATTCAAGATTACTCTCTGCCCATTCACGCATGAGGTCCGGGTTAGGGTTTTCGTAACTCGGGGCCGTGAGTATCCTTAGCCCCCTGGGAATCCTATTGACGTCAACATACCTCTGCAAGGAACGGGATTCCCACCATTTACTCTGTTCACTACACATTTTTTTCTCCAACTTTTTGAATTTTTCTTTAAGTGTACTGCTATCTTTATTAGTGATATTGTGATTTTTGTCACTTATATTCTGTGGTAAAGGGAGGCTGTCTATATATATCCACAAAAACAGGTTGCCCTTAGTGAAGACGCCAACTGACGGGTAGGTTATCACCATTTATTGAAGACGCAGTGTATGCAGCCGCCATCCCCAAATCAAAATAAAAAGCCCAACGCGTTTCGGACACAGCTGTCCTTGTTCACGGGCTGCAGGCAGAAGAACAGTAGCCGTAATTAGGAACTCCTTATGATGTTACTTCAAGTCCCGCCCCAGTGGGCGTGTGCACATCAGTGCCTGCTGGTACTTGTTGTTCCTAACTTTGTCAATTCCCAGTGGGTGCTGCTGAAATTCAAGTAAACCCATAATTTGTTACCCCAGTGGGTTGATAGGGGTCAGGCAGGCTGTAAACACCGTACATCCAATGTCATTCAAAAGGAACCCCCGTTCCTACGGCAAATCTTCGTGACTCGCCTGGATCCGGGCTTTTTATTTTGATTTGGGGATGGCGGCTGCATACACTGCGTCTTCAGTAAATGGTGATAACCTACCCGTGAGTTGGCGTCTTCACTAAGGGCAACCTGTTTTTGTGGATATATATATATATATATTCACTGAAAAAAACATAGGTTTCAGGGACATTATAGTTAGAAATTAGCATTTAAAAAACCTTTGAAATTCACTGAAAAAACCATAGGTTTGAGGGACGTTACAGTTAGGTGGACATTTCACTCGTACAAAACCATAGAAATTCCACCGTTATATTTAGTTCAGTTAACTATAACTCGCGCCCCCGCAATGCACTGCTCATGACGTCACATATTACATCATTCATGGCATGGTCAGTGACATCACTGATGACATCACTGATGACATCTCAAATGACATCACTGATGACATCACTGATGACATCATCCAGTGACTGTGTGTTTCTGTAAAGTTTAAATATGTTTTATATATATGGCAAGGTGTATTGAAGAATGAGTGGGTGTGTAAGTGTCTGGATGAAGGATTTAGCAGGTATGTAACTGATTGTATAAGTGACAGATTTAACGTGTCTGACTGAATGCATGGGTTAGTGACTAAACTGTGTGAATGTCTGTATCAGTCTGTCTGTTGTTGTGTAAGCTGCTACATGGGTTGGTCAGTAGCTACATTAGTGTTTATATGGGTTATTGATTATTTGCTTGAGTATTTGTATGGGGGACTGAGTGTGTGTGTGGGTGGGTTGGAGGTGTGTGACTCTGTGCATAGATGTGTGAGTAGGTGATTCACTGGGTGTATGGGTTCAAGAGTGCATCTGTGAAGGGCTGTATGGGTGGCTAAGTGTGTGTATGGGTGTGTTGGTGAGTGAATGGATGTCTCAGTGGTACATATGTGAGTAACTACATATGTAAAAGGAAGTATATGTGAGTGATGGTGTATATAAATAACTATATGTGAGACTCAGTGATTGTGAGAGTGGCATGTATGGATGAGTCTGTACTTGTTTCAGTGATTACATGAGAGAGTAACTATGCGTTACTGTCTGTATGAATTAGTGAGGTGGTGTGTGTATAACTGTTTAGGTGAGTAAATGGGAGTGTGATTGATTCTTTGCATGACTGACTAGGTGTGTGAGTAACGCCATGGATGAGTGGCGGTGTGTGAGTGTCTGAATAGGTGTATGAGTGCATATGATAGTGTTGTATTGATAAGTGACTGCATGTATAAGTGATTGTATACGTGAATGAGTGGATGTGTGTGCAGACCTAGGAATCAGTGAGTGAGTATGTAGTAACTGGTATTGGTGTGTGGATGGTTTCGAAAATGGTAGTGTGTATTTTACAGTGGGTGTATTAAAGGTTATATTAGGGTGTGATGAGGTGCATCAGATTATCACGTGGATGATGTCATCAGTGATGTCATCAGTGATGTCATTTGAGATGTCATCAGTGATGTCATCAGTGATGTCACTGACCATGCCATGAATGATGTAATATGTGACGTCATGAGCAGTGCTTTGCGGGGCGTGAGTTATAGTTAACTGAACTAACTATAACGGTGGAATTTCTATGGTTTTGTACGAGTGAAATGTCCACCTAACTATAACGTCCCTGAAACCTATGGTTTTTCAGTGAATTTCAAAGGTTTTTAAATGCTAATTTCTAACTATAACATCCCTGAAACCTATTGTTTTTTCAGTGAATTTCTAAGGTTTTTTAAATGCTAATTTCTAACTATAACGTGCCTGAAACCTATGTTTTTTCAGTGAATTTCAAATGTTTTTTAAATGCTAATTTATAATTATAATGTTCATTAAACCTATGGTTTTTCAGTGATTTTAAATTATCATTCCATTCTCAACCTAGTGAAAACAGCCGATATCGCCAGTTTTCCAACAATAGCTTCCACAAAAAAATTTGCCACAAATGAGAGCCACAACTAACGCTAATAATATGCAAAGTTGGCGTTCCCGTGCAAAAAAAACACGAAAACACCACTTCCCGATATTTTCAACGAGCAGCCAAATCTGGGGTGCGATCCAAAAACAGGCGATAAGCTGCGTTAGCAGTAAGAATTTAACATCTGCCTTTTACTGGTGTAAAGCCGGACGACAACCTACAGTGTGAAAGGGAGCCCAGCCCATAACCACATCTAAAGACCAACACATGTCATAGAGCTACTGACCATGCAGCTCCGACACCCAAGAAGGCCACAACACCTACTGCCATCACCCTCAGGACCTCCCCCCCGGACCACCCCCCTCCCTACTACCACTGAGGCAGCGCAGAACAGGACAGTGGACCTTCCAAAAATGGCGTGGTCCCTCAGCCACACAATAGCTGAATGTTGGGAGATGTGGCAACCAAGTATGGGTGAAGGACGCAAGTCACCCATCAATAAAAATGCACACAATACCAAGTATAGCGGTGATGTGGTGGACAGACCTCACTATGCAGAGCACAATCCTCTCCATGTGGACATATACTGCTGGTACTTGTAGTGTTGTGGACAATAGACACAACCATGTTACCTCAGGCAGTGGGGAAGATCTCGGTCATGTAGCTGTGTTGTCCCCCCCTGGAGGCGGAAGCCGAGTGGGCTGGTCCAACGTACCCCACTCCAGCGTAGGAGTATGAATAAATAGGCTGGGGCTCTGAGCGTGGTTCACTTGTGGGAAGGCCAAAATGTCTGCCAGGGCGGCAGCCCTCACCCTGCCACGAGGCCTCCGCCGTGACCGCCGGCCTCCTCGACACAGGCCCCCTGCGAACCCAGCAGCAGAGCACCACAGACTTATGTCTGTACAGACTACTGCCTTTGATCTACACTGCGGACAGCAGGGCTCACAATTCAGATCGAGTCCCGATAGCAGATGACGCAGTCCAGTAGGCAAGAGACATTGCTCCCAGTGCGGCCCGCCCGGACCACGCATCATCGCAGGCTGCGCACACGCTGAGTGCTTCAGGTGCCACTAACTCAGTGCACCACAAGTCATCGCCACGTAGCCTTATTAAGGCAGAATTCATTAGACAAAAGACATTGCTACCAGTGTGGCCCGGCCGGACCACGCATCATCGCAGGCTGCGCACACGCTGAGTGCTTCAGGTACCACTAACTCAGTGCACCACAAGTCAACGCCACATGGACTTATTAAGACAGAATTCATTAGGCAAAAGACATTGCTACCAGTGAGGCCTGCCCGGACCACGCATCATCGCAGGCTCCACACATGCTGGTTGCTTCAGGTGACACTAACTGTACAGCTCAACTCAACGCCACGTGGCTGTGGGCCCTTGCTGACCGCTGCCTCCGGCCTACACTGCGGTCATCAGGGCTCACATTTAAAATTGACTCTTGATTCATTAATTGCAGAGTCCAGTAGGCAACTAAGTATTACGTCCCTAAAACCTACATAATATCCTTTTAGTATCCTTGCTTCAAGAACTTGTTTTATATCAGTTTTAGCTTTAGTACAATGACCAACTTCATCTTGCAAGTCCAAAGGAACACTGAATGGCAGTCTACACTGCGGACAGCAGAGCTCACAATTTGAATTCAGTCTTGATTTATTAATTGCAGACAGAATTGTACTCTATGTCCTCGAATTTTGTCAGGAGGAAGTGACAAAAAGCATTCCTTGATGTCTGTGCTGACTACTGCCTTCGATCTACACTGCGGTCAGCAGGGCTCACAATTCAGATCGAGTCGCGATTGCAGATGACGCAGTCCAGTAGGCAAGACACATTGCATCCTCGCTGGCTGCACACATGCTGAGTGCCACACCTACCACTAACTCTATGCAGCTCAAGTGAACGCCACGTGGCTGTGGACTCTTCCTGACCACTGCCTCTGGCCTACACTGCGGTCAGCAGGGCTCACAATTCAGATCGAGTCGCGATTGCAGATGACGCAGTCCAGTAGGCAAGACACATTGCATCATCGCTGGCTGCGCACACGCTGAGCGCCACACCTACCACTAACTGTATGCAGCTCAAGTCAACGCCACATGGCTGTAGGCCCTTCCTGACCGCTGCCTCCGGCCTACACTGTGCTCAGCAGGGCTCACAATTCAAATTCAGTCATCATTCATTAATTTCAGAGTCCAGTAGGCAACTAACTATAACGTCCCTGAAACCTACATATTTCGACAGTGTATTCCATAAATGTTTCATCTTTTGTTCCATACACCTACACTGCGGTTAGCAGAGCTCACAATTTAAATTGAGACATGATTTATTTATTGCAGACAGAATTGTACTCTATGTCCTCGAATTTTGTAAACAGGAAGTGACTAAAAGCATTCTTCGATGTCTGTGCTGACTACTGCCTTCGATCTACACTGCGAATAGCAGGGCTCACAATTCACATCGAGTCGCGATTGCAGATGACTCAGTCCAGTAGGCAACAGACATTGCTCCCAGTGCGGCTCGCCCGCACCACGCATCATCGCTGGCTGCGCACACGCTGAATGTTTCTCATGCCCCTATCTCAGTACAGCACAACTCATGGACCCTTTATGATACACTGTTTTCTGTATAATTTCACATCTGCTGCCCCTACCTCAGTGTACCACAAGTCATGGACCCATTACGATACAATCTTCTATGTATTATTTCACATCTGTTGCCCCTACCTTAGTGCAGCACAAATCATTGACCCTTTATGATTGAATCTATGAATCTGATCCAATGATTACTATTGTACTTGTTGCCAGCACCAACCATTCCCGGAGGGCTGGCTTACACTCACCCCACACGCATCCAGCACAGACGTCACTGGACATGTGACCCTGGTAATAAAAATGAGTTGAGCGCACGTGCCCGTACCCAGTTCCACTATCTATCTGTGTCCGTGTGTTCATTATGTATGCATGATGCCGCCCCTGGGCCCTACCACATTACATTGTGCTGTGGACAGCGTATGCAACCATGTTACTCTGGCAGCGGGGAAAACTTCGGTTATGTAACTTTCTCTCGGTCATTGTACAAGTACGTACGTAGAGACTGGCTCATTACAGTACTGCAAGGAGAGTGTATAGTGAATTTATAAGTGCTTGGGGATTGGCGGAGTAATTCTATAAGTACATATGTTGGCGCAGCCTAACCCCGAACACAAGCTTGGCTCTAATTGGCTGCCCTCCATGTGCCAAAAACTGAAACTTAAACTTTCCATGGCCCTGTATTGCTACAGCTGCAACACTCCACTGAATGTGCAATAAACATTCATATCCACACAGTTGTGTCATGTCCACCATCTTTCATGTGTGGAACTATGGATGAATGTAGGGTCAGTGATTCCCCGTACCTTCCATGTTGGCCATGTTGTGGGACTTGGCTCACAGAGTGACACATTGGCGCTTGCGACCTGGGTGACGTCAGCACTACAACAGGGACACCCGCATCAGTTGATTCCTCATACAGACCAGGACGGAGCCACGCCCATAGCTCCGGAGTCATTCTTCACAGCCTCACGCAGGACTGGCATACACCAGGCCAGCCCACTCCGCTTACGCTTACAGAAAAGGACAACAACGCTACATGGCCCAGATTTTCATTACACTGATCTGCTGGTCACACCCTAGTTGTCAGTACGCCACAGCCACTCCCTCACGGCTAGTATACACCCACACCACACCCATCCAGCACACGCGTCACAAGACACGTGACCCTGCCAATAAAAAAGACCGGGCGCACGTGCTCGACGCAATTTCAGAGTTGCTCGCACCGGATACACTGCGGCCGGCACAGCCACACCGGCACGGGACGGTGACTTTTGATCCACTGAGGTACGGGTACCGTAACTGCTGAGCGGGTGTGCAGCCTGTGGTGATGGCCCGTCCCGGCGGCCTGGACAGCTCAGGTTTTGTGTGCCCTGCTGGACCGCAGTGTAGGCCTGAGCCATCAGACAGCGCAGGCCTACCAGCACGTGGCGTCACCTCGCTGGTCACAGAGTTAGTGGCACCGCAAGGGCTGAGTGGGTGTGCAGCCTGCAATGAAAAGCCCGGTGCACTGGTATGTTCTCTGCTATGGCGAAATCAAGACCCAGCACCAAATGTGAGACCTGGTGGCCTGCGGATAGGGGCTACATGACATGCAGGGTGCTTGTCCGCGGGTCCAGGGCTTGGGGCTTGCAGCGGCACAAAGTAGGCCCTCTTTTCTACACGCAAGTTGCGAAAGGTGAGCAGAGAGGCTTGTTAGTGCAGCGGCGGGCAGTCACCTCCGGGCAGTGGGAGTGCATGGGGTGCAGCAGCCTGGGTGCGCAGCGGCGGACAGTCACCTCCGGGCAGTGGGAGTGGATGGGGTGCAGCAGCCTGGGTGCGTACCAGTGGGCAGACACCTCTGGGCAGTGGAAGTGGATGGGGTACAGCAGCCTGGGTGTGCAGCGGCGAGCAGACACCTCTGGGCAGTGGAAGTGGATGGGGTGCAGCAGCCTGGATGCACAAAGGCGGGACAGAGAATTAGGCGTGTGCAGTTGTATGTACTCTGCCATTACTGATTCCATACTATGTTTCAGATGACTAAGCTTGAGGGCTCCACTATGTCCTGGCACGAGGTTGGAGACACACCGGTGACGGAAAGGTGAGCTGGGAGGGTTTTGTCCACAGTGCTGGCACTCACTGTCCCTCTCCATCTCTTCTTTTCTCTCCCTCACACTCTTTCTCTCTCCCTTCCTCTCTCTCTCACTCTATCTCTTCCTCTCTCTCACACTGTTTTTTTCTTTCTCTCTCTACCTCTCTCTCTCTCTCTCTCTCACTCTTCCTCTGTTTCTCTCTTCCTCTTTCTCACACTGTTTCTCTCTTTCTCTCTCTCTCCCTCTCTCTCACTGTTTCTCTCTCTCTTCCTCTCTCTCTCTCTCTCTTTCTCTCTTTCTCTCTGTCTACCTCTCACTCTTTCTTTCTCTCTCTCTTCCTCTCTCTCTCTCCTTTGATGGACGCATGACGCACAATCTTATCTTGCTTTTTGTCTAGCAGGCTGTGATTCACTGATTGACGACCCCCCCGACACGAACCTCCCGCCACGAGGCGATGACTTCAGTTCCACTGAGTTAGTGCCACCAGAGCTGAGCGCGTGTGCAGCCTGCGATGATGCGTGGCCATCCTGCAATCAACACCCGGTCTAAATTATGAGCTCGGCTTGACCGCGTGTACGCAACTTGCGCCTGAGGAGGTTGCTTCAGCACGTGGTGGACCCTCTTCGACACACGCCGATGGCGGAAGGTGAGCAGAGAGCCTTGTTTCCGCAGCAGCGAGCAGTCACCTCTGGGCGGTGGGAGTGGATAGTGTGCAGCACCCTGGGTGCACAAGAGCGGGCAGACACCTCCGAGCAGTGGAAGTGGATGGGGTCAGTAGCGGCCCATGGTGGGAGTGCTGCCGGGCGCTGATGTGGGGCAGGGGAGGGGCAGGGTGGGTTCTGACATCTGATTGGCTGAAGCGTTACGAGCACGAGCTTGCGGCTCATTGGCTGTGAACTGTTGAAACTAGGAAGTGTTGGCAGCCATTTTGTGATTCAGTCCGTCAGCTCACAACTCTCCCTCTGCAAGGCATCAGGTCCGTAGTTCTACCTCTGCGAGGCAACACTAAAAATATACCGCAGCTCTGTCTGTGCGAGATGCCCCTTTCACAGTCCCTCTCCCCACATCACCAGCTCGCGGCTATGCCTTTAGAAGCCAGTCTGTCGGCTCGCTGCTCTGCGACTGCGAGCTGTGAGCCATTTTGTGACTCAGTCCGTCAGCTCGCATCTCTCCCTCTAAAAGGCATCGCATCCGTAATTCTACCTCTGCGAGGCAATACTGAAAATATCCCGCAGGTCTGTCTGTGCGAGATACTCCTTTTACTCTCCCCACATCATCAGCTCGTGGCTATGCCTTTAGAAGGCAGTCCGTCGGCTCGCAGCTCTGTGTCTGCGAGCCGTCGGGCCCGCAGCTCTACCTCTGTGAGCCACCTCGTTAGCTCGTAGCTCTGTCTGTGCTAGCAGGCCCGTCGGCCCGTTATTCTCCCTCTGCGAGTTAGCCCGTCGGGTTGCAGCTCGAAGGGCTCGCAGCTGTATCTCTGCGAGCCAGCCCGTTAACTGATAGCTGTGTGTCTGCTAGAAGGCCTGTTGGCCCGTTGGTCTCCCTCTGCGAGTCCGGCCACAGCTCTCCCTCTACGAGCCAGTACGGTGCTGTGCTTTTGCGAGCCAACGGCTCGTAGGTCTCCCTCTGCGGGCTGAGCCCACGGGCCGCAGCTCTTCCTCTGCGAGCCTGCCCGACGGCCCGCAGGTGACACTCTGCAAGCCTAAATTGGGAATATAAGGCGGCTCTAAAAAGAGCCCTTGTGTTTATTAGTTGGAGCTACATGTAAGTGTGAATGCACAGCTTCAAGTTAATCAGGAAAACTCGGTTTCCCTCATCTGTGAAGTATACTCCATCACTTCTGTAGATATCAGCCATATCAAAACGTATGTTGTTGTTGTAAATTGACCCCATTCTATGGTCTCTGAGGTATGCAGACACAGCTTTGTTGACATTCTTCCTAGATTTTTCAATCTTATGACAAAATTGGTTTGACCATTTCCACTTCTGTCTTTGGCATATATTGGAATATACAAAGACAGTTTGAGGCAAAAGTAACATCAATTGTCCAAAGGTGTCTTTCATAAGCATTTCCAAACCTACCCGTCAATGTACCTAGGTTGTTACCACCACAGTGCACAATCATGAGATCAGGGTGTTGGAGATCCAAACAGGTTTTAATCAAAGGGAGGATTGGTGCCACTTCAATCATCTCTGTGCAAACCATTTAATGTGCACATTTTGTAAACCTAGGTCTAAGTCAATACGTCTCTGTTCTGCATACCTCTTGCACCAGAAAACATAGCTATGTCCTACAATCCACACTAGCATTTTGAAGGTATGGCTACAAGATATGGATAAATGTCTGTAGCTCATGCAGTGCGTTCGTAGAATAAGAGATATGTTTAAACATGGGGAACAACTTTTTTTTTTACATACAAAACGTTAACCGATTGGGAGATGAAATGTA
Source organism: Calotriton arnoldi (assembly GCA_963921515.1). NCBI lineage: Eukaryota > Metazoa > Chordata > Amphibia > Caudata > Salamandridae > Calotriton > Calotriton arnoldi. Next base: position 514,318 of record CAWUFW010002217.1, read on the forward strand.
TTGTGTCCTAAAAAGTAGGGTGTATATTAGTTTTGATGAAAAGCATCTTTGTGATTGGTTAATAAAAAAGCAGTTTATACGTGGAGTACATAATATAGGATGAAATTTGCTCAGCTCAACCACACCTGCTAATTGTATTTGGAAGGTGCAGTTCAAACTTGAAAGAATGGTGAACTTTTGACCTCCACGTGCTGTTAAATGTTGAAAAAAATGTTGCAAAAAGAAATATCGGTAGGTTTAAAAAAATGATGAACTTTTAACCTGCACGTGTCATAGAATGTTCTAGAAAGTGCTGATACAATACCTTGAACTTTTCACCTGTATGTGTCCTTAAAAAAACTGTTTATATGGAAAGTTCAAAAATAACCAATAAAGAGAGGTTTTGCAATCTAAAAAAAATAAGGAACTATTTTGATTTGTTCTTTATATGTATTTGTGTGTGGAGCAACAGGGAAATTCTGCCATTACTGGTTCCATTCTTGATGAAAGCGGTGCATTAGATGTACTGTGTGACAAGAAAAGAATTGCATGCTTTTGTGACATTTGAAATCTGCATACCAACTACGAAGGTAAATTAGATATTAAGAAGGTGTGTTATGTGTTTTGTAGTAGTGGTTAAGTATTTGAGACGATATTTTTAACTTTCAAAGTGAATGACAACAGATGCAATGGAGCCAACGATCATGCAGCTCGGACACCCAACACTGCTCCGACACCCCCACCACCAGCCCCTTGTCCGCCATCCCCCCTCACCTCCTCCCCCACACAAACAAATGTGACAGCAATCTTAGGAAATCTGGAACGTAACAAATTGGCTGATGTCGCACAATTATAGTAAAGAAGATGCATGTGAGGTTGGACAAATAAGAATCTCAGTCATCTATGGATTTACATATAAAACATTTTATTTAAACAAAACAACAAAATAAAAGTAGGTACAGGTATGGCGTGTCATCTCTCGACAATTTGTGAATCACAGCCTGCAAGACAAAAAGAAAGATAAGATTGTGCGTCATGCATCCATGAAAGGAGAGAGAGAGAAAGAGTGAGAGAGAGGAAGAGACAGAGAAAGAAAGAGTGAGACAGAGAGGAAGACAGAGAAAGAGAGAAAGAGTGAGAGGGAGAAAGAGGAAGAGAGCGAGAAAGAGAGAAAGAGTGAGATACAAGGAAGAGAGAGAGAAAGAGAAACAGTGTGAGAGAGAGGTAGAGAGAGAGAGAAAGAGTGAGACAGAGAGGAAGAGAGAGAGAAAGAAAGAATGAGAGAGAGAGGAAAAGACATAGAGAGAAAGAGTGAGACAGAGAGGAAGAGAGAGAGAAAGAAAGAATGAGAGAGAGAGGAAAAGACATAGAAAGAAAGAGTGTGAGAGAGAGAAAAGAAGAGATAGAGAGTGAGAGAGAGAGAGAGAGAAAGAGTGTGAGTGACAGAAAGGAAGAGATGGAGAGGGAGAGTGAGTGTTGACACTGTGGAGAAAATCCTCACAGCTCACCTTTCTGCCACCGGTGTGTCTCCAACCACGTGCCGGAACATAGTGCAGTCTTCAAGTTTAGTCATCTGAAACATAGTATAGAATCAGTAATGGCAGAGTACAACTGCACACGCCTAATTCTCTGTTTTGCCCCTGCGCACCCAGGCTGCTGCACCCCATCGACTCCCGCCACCCAGAGGTGTCTGCCCGCCTCTGCGCACCCAAGCTGCTGTACCCCATCCACTCCCACTGCCCAGAGGTGTCTGCCCGCTGCTGTGCACCCAGGCTGGTGCACCCCATCCAGTCCCACTGCCCGGAGGTGACTGCCTGTTCCTGCGCACCCAGCCTGCTGCATCCCATCCACTCCCACTGCCTAGAGGTGTCTGCCCGCTCCTGTGCACCCAGGCTGCTGCACCCCATCCACTCCCACTGCTCAGAGGTGTCTGCCCGCTGTTGAGCACCCAGGGTGCTGCACACTACCCACTCCCACCGCCCAGAGGTGACTGCTCGCTGCTGCGGAAACAAACCTCTCTGCTCACCTTCCGCCACTGACGTGTATCTAAGAGGGTCCACCACGTGCCAAAGCAACCTCCTCAGGCGTTGCGTACACGCGGTCAAGCCGAGCTCACAATTCAAAGTGGGTGTTGATTGCAGGATGGCCACGCATCATCGCAGGCTGCACACGTGCTCAGCTCTGGTGGCACTAACTCAGTGGAACTGAAGTCATCGCCTCGTGGCGGGAGGTCCGTGTCGGGGGGGGTCGTCAATCTGTGAACCACAGCCTGCTAGACAAAAAGCAAGATAAGATTGTGCGTCATGCGTCCATGAAAGGAGAGAGAGAGAGAGAAAGAGTGAGAGAGAGGAAGAGACAGAGACAGAGAAAGAAAGAGTGAGACAGAGAGGAAGACAGAGAAAGAGAGAAAGAGAGAGAGGAAGAGAGAGAGAAAGAGAGAAAGAGTGAGATACAAGGAAGAGCGAGAGAAAGAGAGAAACAGTGAGAGAGAGAGGTAGAGAGAGAGAGAAAGAGTGAGACAGAGAGGAAGAGAGTGAGAAAGAAAGAATGAGAGCGAGAGGAAAAGACATAGAAAGAGAGAAAGAGTGTGAGAGAGAGAAAGGAAGAGATAGAGAATGAGAGTGAGTGTTGACACTGTGGAGAAAATCCTCACAGCTCACCTTTCTGCAACAGTGTGAGAAAGAGGAAGAGAGAAACAGAGGAAGAGTGAGAGAGAGAGAAAGAGAGAGAGGTAGAGAGAGAGAAAGAAAAAAATAGTGTGAGAGAGAGGAAGAGATAGAGTGAGAGAGAGAGGAAGAGAGAGAAAGAGTGTGAGGGAGAGAAAGGAAGAGATGGAGAGGGACAGTGAGTGCCCACACTGTGGACAAAATCCTCACAGCTCACCTTTCCGTCACCGGTGTGTCTCCAACCACGTGCCGGAACATAGTGAAGCCCTCAAGCTTACTCATCTGAAACGTAGTATGGAATCAGTAATGGCAGAGTACATACAACTGCACACGCCTAATTCTCTGTCCCGCCTTTGTGCATCCAGGCTGCTGCACCCCATCCACTTCCGATGCCCAGAGGTGTTTGCTCGCCGCTGCGCACCCAGGCTGCTGCACCCCATCCACTTCCACTGCCCAGAGGTGTCTGCCCGCTGCTGCGCACCCAGGCTGCTGCACCCCATCCATTCCCACTGCCCGGAGGTGACTGTCCGCCGCTGCGCACCCAGGCTGCTGCACCCCATCCACTCCCACTGCCCGGAGGTCACTGCCCGCCGCTGCGCAAACAAGCCTCTCTGCTCACCTTTCGCAACCTGCGTGTAGAAAAGAGGGCCTACCACGTGCCGCTGCAAGCCCCAAGCCCCGGGCCCGCGGACAAGCACCCTGCATGTCATGTAGCCCCTCTCCGCAGGCCACCAGGTCTCACATTTGGTGCTGGGTCTTGATTTCACCATGGCAGAGGACATACCAGTGCACCGGGCTTTTCATCGCAGGCTGCACACCCGCTCAGCCCTTGCAGTGCCACTAACTCTGTGACCAGCGAGGCGACGCCACTTGCCGGTAGCCCTGCGCTGTCTGATGGCTCAGGCCTACACTGCGGTCCAGCAGGGCACACAAAACCTGAGCTATCCAGACCGCCGGGACGGGCCATCACCGCAGGCTGTACACCCGCTCAGCAGTTACGGTACCCATACCTCAGTGAACCGAAAGTCACCATCCCATGCCGGTGTGCCTGTGCCGGCCGCAGTGCATCCGGTGCGAGCAACTCTGAAAAGGCGTCGAGCACGTGCGCCCGGTCTTTTTTATTGGCAGGGTCATGTGTCCTGTGACGCCTGTGCTGGATGGGTGTGGTGTGAGTGTATACTAGCCGTGAGGGAGTGGCTGTGGTGTACTGACAACTAGGGTGTGACCAGCAGATCACTTCAATGAAAATCTGGGCCATGTAGCGTTGTTGTCCTTCCCTGTAAGCGTAAGCGGAGTGGGCTGGCCTGGCATATGCCAGTCCTGCATGAGGCTGTGAAGAATGACTCCGGAGCTATGGGCGTGGCTCCGTCCTGGGCTGTATGAGGAATCAACTGATAAGGGTGTCCCTGTTGTAGTGCTGACGTCACCCGGGTCGCAAGCGCCAATGTGTCACTCTGTGAGCCAAGTAGGCCTGGGCGGAAAACTATGCTACGCTCGCGTAGTTTGCGTAGTTTGCGCAACTACGCGCTACGCGAATTGCACGTACCACAATGCAAAAACGCGTAGCGTAGCAGGCATTTTTTGCTTGCTCGCGGTCCTCAACGTCAAGTTGGCGACCGCGAGCAAGCAAAATGACATCCCGGCGAGACTCTTTCCTCGTTCGCGATCAGCAAAATCAAGTTGCCGATCGCGAGCGTGATAAATAAACCTCCCGGCGAGATTTTCAATGCGGGGAGGTCAGGTTTCTCATTGCGAGTGGTCGCGTATGCTCGCGGCCGCTCGCGATGAGAAACTACCAGTCCGCGTTGAGAAAACTGCCGCTCGAGTACAAATCTACTAGAGCGGCAGAAAACGACCGCTTGCACTGTGCAAGATGCCGTTTGCAATGATTGCACAGTGCAGACAAGCATCCGGCACTGTGCAATCATTGCAAACAGCATTTCCTACCGCACTACGCAGTTCGCGTAGTGCTACGCGTAGCTCGCGTAGTGCGAAGTGCACTTCGCGTAGCTACGCGTAGCGCTACTACGCGAACTACGCCCAGGGTTAGAGCCAAGTCCCACAACATGGCCAACATGGAAGGTACGGGGAATCACTGACCCTACATTCATCCATAGTTCCACACATGAAAGATGGTGGACATGACACATCTGTGTGGATATGAATGTTTATTGCACATTCAGTGGAGTGTTGCAGCTGTAGCAATACAGGGCCATGCAAAGTTCAAGTTTCAGTTTTTGGCACATGGAGGGCAGCCAATTAGAGCCAAGCTTGTGTTCGGGGTTAGGCTGCGCCAACATATGTACTTATACAATTACTCCGCCAATCTCCAAGCACTTATAAATTCACTATACACTCTCCTTGCAGTACTCTAATGATCCAGTCTCTACGTACGTACTTGTACAATGACCGAGAGAAAGTTACATAACCGAATTTTTCCCCGCTGCCAGAGTAACATGGTTGCATACGCTGTCCACAGCACAATGTAATGTGGTAGGGCCCAGGGGCGGCATCTTGCATACATAATGAACACACAGACAAAGATAGATAGTGGAACTGGGTACGGGCACGTGCGCTCGACTCATTTTTATTACCAGGGTCACATGTCCAGTGACGTCTGTGCTGGATGCGTGTGGGGTGAGTGTAAGCCAGCCCTCCGGGAATGGTTGGTGCTGGCAACAAGTACAACAGTAATCATTTGATCAGACACACAAATTCAATCATAAAGGGTCAATGATTTGTGCTGCACTAAGGTAGGGGCAACAGATGTGAAATAATACACACAAGATTGTATCGTAAAGGGTCCATGACTTGTGGTACACTGAGGTAGGGGCAGCAGATGTGAAATTATACACAAAACATTGTATCATAAAGGGTTCATGAGTTGCGCTGCACTGAGATAGGGGCATCAGAAGCATTCAGCGTGTGTGCAGCCAGCGATGATGCGTGGTGCGGGCGAGCCGCACTGGGAGCAATGTCTGTTGCCTACTGGACTGAGTCATCTGCAATCGCGACTCGATGTGAATTGTGAGCCCTGCTATCCGCAGTGTAGATCGAAGGCAGTAGTCAGCACAGACATCGAAGAATGCTTTTAGTCACTTCCTGTTTACAAAATTCAAGGACATAGAGTACAATTCTCTCTGCAATAAATAAATCATGTCTCAATTTAAATTGTGAGCTCTGCTAACCGCAGTGTAGGTGTATGGAACAAAAGATGAAACATTTATGGAATACACTGTCGAAATATGTAGGTTTGAGGGACTTTATAGTTAGTTGCCTACTGGACTCTGAAATTAAAGAATAAAGACTGAATTTGAATTTTGAGCCCTGCTGAGCACAGTGTAGGCCGGAGGCAGTGGTCAGGAAGGGCCTACAGCCACGTGGCGGTGACTTGAGCTGCATACAGTTAGTGGTAGGTGTGGCGCTCAGCGTGTGCGCAGCCAGTGATGATGCAATGTCTCTTGCCTACTGGACTGCGTCATCTGCAATCGCAACTCGATCTGAATTGTGAGCCCTGCAGACCGCAGTGTAGGCCGGAGGCAGTGGTCAGGAAGAGTCCACAGCCATGTGGCGTTCACTTGAGCTGCATAGAGTTAGTGGTAGGTGTGGCGCTCAGCGTGTGCACAGCCAGCGATCATGCAATGTCTGTTGCCTACTGGACTGCGTGATCTGCATTCGCGTCTCGATCTGAATTGTGAGCCCTGCGGACCGCAGTGTAGGCCGGAGGCAGTGGTCAGGAAGAGTCCACAGCCACGTGGCGTTCACTTGAGCTGCATAGAGTTAGTGGTAGGTGTGGCGCTCAGCATGTGCGCAGCCAGCGATGATGCAATGTCTCTTGCCTACTGGACTGCGTCATCTGCAATGACGACTCGATCTGAATTGTGAGCGCTGCTGACCGCAGTGTAGATCGAAGGCAGTAGTCAGCACAGACATCAAGGAATGCTTTTTGTCACTTCCTCTTGACAAAATTCGAGGACATAGAGTACAATTCTGTCTGCAATTAATAACTGCCATTCAGTGTTCCTTTGGACTTGCAAGATGAATTTGGTCATTGGACTAAAGCTATAACTGATGTAAAACAAGTTCTTGAAGCAAGGATACTAAAAGGATATTATGTAGGTTTTAGGGACGTAATACTTAGTTGCCTACTGGACTCTGCAATTAATGAATCAAGAGTCAATTTTAAATGTGAGCCCTGATGACCGCAGTGTAGGCCGGAGGCAGCGGTCAGCAAGGGCCCACAGCCACGTGGCGTTGAGTTGAGCTGTACAGTTAGTGTCACCTGAAGCAACCAGCCTGTGTGGAGCCTGCGATGATGCGGGGACCGGGCGGGCCGCACTGGTAGCAATGTATTTTGCCTAATGAATTCTGTCTTAATAAGTCCACGTGGTGTTGACTTGTGGTGCACTGAGTTAGTGGTACCTGAAGCACTCAGTGTGCGCGCAGTCTGCGATGATGCGTGGTCCGGGCGGGCCGCACTGGGATCAATGTCTCTTCCCTACTGGAGTGCGTCATCTGCAATCGCGACTCGATCTGAATTGTGAGCCCTGCTGTCCGCAGTGTAGATCAAAGGCAGTAGTCTGTACAGACATAAGTCTGTGGTGCTCTGCTGCTGGGTTCGCAGCGGGCCTGTGTCGAGGAGGCCGGGGGTCATGGCGGAGGCCTCGTGGCAGGGTGAGGGCTGCCGCCCTGGCAGACGCTTTGGCCTTCCCACAAGTGAACCACGCCCACAGCCCCAGCCTATTTATTCATACTCCTATGCTGGAGTGGCGTACGTTGGACCAGCACACTCCGCTTCCGCTTCCAGGGGGACAACACAGCTACATGACCGAGAACTTCCCCACTGCCTGAGGTAACATGGTTGCGTCTATTGTCCACAACACTACAAGCACCAGCAGTATATGTCCACATGGAGAGGTTTGTGCTCTGCATAGTGAGGTCTGTCCACCACATTACCGCTACACTTGGTATTGTGTGCATTTTTATTGATGGGTGACTTGCGTCCTTCACACATACTTGGTTGCCACATCTCCCAAGATTCAGCTATTGTGTGGCTGAGGGACCATGCCGTTTTGGAAGGTCCGCTGTCCTGTTCTGCGCTGCCTCGGTGGTAGTAGGGAGGGGGTGGTCCGGGGGAGGTCCTGAGGGTGATGGCAGTGGGTGTTGTGGCCTTCTTGGGTGTCAGAGCTGCATGGTCAGTAGCTCTATGACATGTGTTGGTCTTCATATGTGGTTCTGGGCTGGGCTCCCTTTCACACTGTAGGTAGTCGTCCTGCTTTACACCAGTAAAAGGCAGATGTTTAATTCCTACTGCTAACGCAGCTTATCGCCTGTTTTTGGATCGCACCCCAGATTTGGCTGCTCGTTCAAAATATCGGGAAGTGGTGTTTTCGTGTTATTTTTGCATGGGAACGCCTACTCTGCATATTATTAGCGTTAGTTGTCGCTCTCATTTGTGGCAAAAAATTTTGCGGAAGCTATTGTTGGAAAACTGGCGATATTGGCTGTTTTCACTAGGTTGAGAATGGAATGATAATTTAAAATCACTGAAAATACCATAGGTTTAATGAACATTATAATTAGAAATTAGCATTTAAAAAACATTTGAAATTCACTGAAGAAACCATAGGTTTCAGGCACGTTATAGTTAGAAATTAGCATTTAAAAAACCTTAGAAATTCACTGAAAAAACATAGGTTTCAGGGACGTTATAGTTAGAAATCAGTGCTGTCATTTGAGATGTGATCAGTGATGTCATCAGTGATGTCACTGACCATGTCATGAATGATGTAATATGTGATGTGATCAGCAGTGCATTGCGGGGGCGCGAGTTATAGTTAGCTGAACTAACTATAACAGTGGAATTTCTATGGTTTTGTACGAGTGAAATGTCCAGCTAACTATAACGTCCCTGAAACCTATGGTTTTTCAGTGAATTTCAAAGGTTTTTTAAATGATAATTTCTAACTATAACGTCCCTGAAACCTATGGTTTTTTCAGTGAATTTCTAAGGTTTTTTTTGTTTTTGTTTAAGAGAAAGTTTATTGATGCAAGATAAAATGCAATACAAAATGGTAATATAAGAAAAATTTGTATGTAAACTCATACAGTAATAGAGACAAAAAGGGGGAAAAATAAACAGGAAGGAGCAAAGGGTAAGGGTAATCAAATATCAATATATCATAACTACTATATAATTTTTAGTAAGATTCAAAGTTATAAATGTAAAGGATATAGGGAAACTGAGCAAAATTTGCTAAAAAGAGAAAACACTGGAAATATATATGCATATACATTAAAAATACTATTCATGGAGGTTTAGGGACTTCTTCAATTCGAGGGTCATGAGTTTGTGAGGCACGTGCTGATACATCAAGAAAATTAGTAATAGGTAACCATAGGAGGTCTCTTTTAATGGTAAGGGAGATGGGGTGAACATATGCTCTGTCCAACCTATGGTTGTAGCAAACTCCATACCACCAAGCACGATAGGAAAGATTGGAGGTATCTTTCCATGATTTGGTAATTTGTTGGAAGGCAACTGCAAGGAGTAGATCAATGATAAGGAAACCACGAGGCTGTGAATTCCAATCATCGGAAAGACTACCTAAAAATATATTAACAAAAGACAAGGGGATTTGGGTACGGAAAATGGTATTAATCTGTGTCCAGACTTGTTTCCAAAAATTATGAACCTGAGGACATAGGAAAAGAATATGTTTTAGGTCTGCTAAGTTTGCGTTACAGGACCAACAAGAGGTGGAAAGAGTAGTATTCATTTTGTGTAATGAGATAGGAGTAAATAAAATTCTGTTGTAAATGTAGAACAAAGTTTGGGTGGTGTTAGCAGCACGAGAAGACTTTCTAATTTTAATCCAAATCTTATTCCACGTGGACGTAGAAAAGGAGGATTGAAGATCAGTCTCCCAAAGTGCTTCCACTACAGTTTTATCCCTAATGGGTGAAAAAGTTGATAGGGATTGGTAGAGTTGCGAGGCTGATGGGGAGAGAGACAGAATGGATAAAACATGAGGGGGTGAAGAGGAAGGATGGGTTGCGGAGGTGATGGCGTGGTAGGATGTTTGGATTAAAGAAAGCAAGGTGGTATATTTGGAAAGATATGATGAAGGAAAAGAAAAGCGTGTTTGAGCAGAAGAGAAGGACAGCCAAGTATCCTCATGACAAAGTTGGTGAACCCAATAAAGACCCTTAAGATGCCAATCTTTCCAAAATAGAACTTTGTTATTTAATTTAATATCTTTATTATACCATATGGAAGATTGAAGAAATTTGTCTGAAGAAGAAAGATGATTGGAAAATAACGGTTTAAGAAGTTTGCAAGAGTTATGGAGTATAGGGAGAGAAAAAGAAAAGGGTTGTTGAGAAAATGATACAGCTTCTTGAAAAGAAAAGGGCTGAAAAAGGATTTTCAACGTCAACCCACAATGGTAGAGAAACGAGAATCCTCATCTTCTAATAAGAATAATGAGGCCTGTTTAAGAGAGAATGCATTATGATAGATCTGGAAGTCCGGGAAGTTAACGCCTCCTAAAAATTTAGGACGCTTAAGTTTCTGTAAGGAGATGCGGGGCATTTTGTTGTTCCATAAAAATTTAGATAATATGGAATATATAGGTTTAAAATGGGAATTGGCAATAGCTATAGGAATATTAGAGAGATAAAATAGAATAACCGGGACTTACATCATTTTGATTGTGTCAAGACGACCCCACCATGATAAAAACAAAGGATTCCATTTCGATGTAGCAGACTTCAAAAAGGATTGGAGTTCTTTTAAATTAGTTAAAATAGAGTCTTTAATAGAGGGTTTAAACCATAAGCCCAGGTATTTAATTTTGTCAGGATTCCATTTGAAACCGGATGCAGTAAAATCTGCAGAAAAGCATAATTTATTCAATGGCAGAATTTCACATTTGTCAATTTTTAATTTGTAACCAGATACAGAGGCGAAAGATTCTACTTCTGATAAGAAAGCCGGGAGAGACGATTGCGGATGGGATAAGAAGAGCAAAATATCATCTGCATAAACCGATAATTTCAATTGATTACAGCCATATTTAAAACCTGTAATTTGGGAATTTAAGCGGATCTTCATTAAGATAGGTTCCAAGGCAAGGATGAATAGAAGTGGAGAAAGGGGACAACCTTGTCGTACTCCACGATGCAGCTGGAAATTAGATGAAAGAAGACCATTTGAGAGAACAGAAGAAACCGGGGAGGAGTAAAGTAAGGAAACATAGTTTATGAATGTAGAACCAAAACCAAACCAGGATAAAGTAGAGAAAATAAAAGGCCATCCAACTCTATCAAAGGCCTTCTCAGCATCTAAACCAATGGCTACTAATAAGTCTTTATACAATCTAGCTTTAGTAAGAACATTGAAAAAGAGTCTAGTATTGTCAGAAAGGTGTCTGCCTTTAATAAAACCACATTGTTCACGACCAATTAACAAGGGGAGAAATTTCTCTAAACGAAATGCAAGGATTTTTGCAAAAATCTTATAATCAAGATTAATTAGAGAAATAGGGCGATAATTCTTACACAAACTATGATCTTTACCGTCTTTAGGTATTAAGCATATTAAAGCTTCTTGAAAAAACCCTCCAGATTTTTTAGAAGAAATAAAGAAATGAAATAATTGATATAGTTTGGGAATAAGTAAATGAGAGAAATGAGAATAAAATTCGATGGGGAAACCATCAGGTCCTGGGGCTTTACCCCGTTTAATAGTACGAATAGCATTGCTGATATCAGATTCCTTAATGTCATCATTCAACACCGAAAAGTCCAGATCAGGAGGAGAAGGAGGGGTAATAGAAGAAAGATATTGAGAGATTGTATCTGGAGAAACAGAAATATCCGGGGTGTAGAGAGACTGAAAGAAATGAGTGAATTCTGACAAAATGTCTTCATTTTTATAAAGCATACGATTATTGGAGTCAAGGATAGAACTGATCTTGGTACGTTCTTTCTTAATTTTTAAATAATTGGCTAGAAGTTTCCCTGCTTTATTCTGGCTGCCATAGTACTTGGCTGAGGATTTAAGTAGAAATGAGTTGGCATTTTCTGTAGAAAGCTTGTTGAATTGAAATTTAGCGCGAACAAGTTCATCCAAGCAAGATTTAGAGCCAGAAACAGCGAAGGAAGATTCTAAATGTTTAATTTGTGTCATAAGATGTTGTAATTTAGAGAGAGAAGATTTTTTACGATGGAATACAAAAGAAATAATAAAGTCTCTAGAAGCTGCTTTAAAAGAATCCCAAACAATTTCAGGAGATATAGAAGGGGATTCATTTTCAGCAAAGAAAGTATTAGTAAACGATTCAAATTGTTGGGTGAAATTAGGGTCTAGAAGAAGAGAGTTATTAAATTTCCACCTTGTGGTGCCTTGTGTAGAAGAAGAGATATCTAGACTTAAGATAACCGGCGCGTGATCAGAAATTAAGATAGAACCAAAGTCAGATTGCAGAATATGTTGAGTGAGTGATTGTGAGGTAAAAAGATAGTCAATGCGAGAATGTGAAGAGTGTGCTGTGGAAAAGAAAGTATATTCTAAAAGAGTAGGATTACACAAGCGCCATGAGTCTACTAAATACCGTTGTTGAATAGTAGAGGTAAACTGGGAGAACATAGTGGACGGGATGAATTTAGAGTTGGATTTGTCATCAATAATTTGGTCCATAACCATATTGCAGTCACCTCCAACTAACAAATAATCATCTTGAAAGGACATTAATTTAGATAAAATAGTGGGCCAAAAGGTGACATCTGGAGCAGTAGGGGCATAAAGGTTGAAAAGAGTCATGGGAATGTTATTAAGTAAAAGTGAGACAGAAACCCATCTACCCGAGGTATCCGACTCTTGAGTAAAAACCTGCAAGTCAAGGCGTTTATGACACAAAATGATAACGCCATTGCGATGACCTGTGCCTGGGGATGCAAAGATGTTACCTACCCATAATCTTTTAAGTTTAAGAATTTCTTTCTCCACAACATGAGTCTCTTGTAATAAAGCTATATCACAATTCAAATTCGCTAAATGGGAAAGAACCCTCTGATGCTTGATCGGGGAGCCTAAACCTTTAACGTTCCATGAGACAACTTTTAACGCCATTTATAAGAAATGGAACAATATAAACATTGCATTAAAATCAATATAACAATTGAAATTTGGAGAACAGTAAAGAATATCAATGAGTAACACAGTAAATAAGCAGTTATATCACATAATATTAAATTGCTCAATAAAAGAAAAAAGAATGTAGTTATGAAAAGGAGTATAGAAATAAAGAAGAAGAGGAGAATGACAGAAAAACAAAGAAAGGAAAAAGAGAAGATAAAAGAAAGGAGAGAAATAAAGAAAGGAAAGAAAGAGGAAAGCGAAGAAGAAGGCATCATTGAGAAACGAGGAGATTCAGAAGTTTGAGAAGAAGGATGAAGAGAATACAATAATGAAAGAAAGGTAAATACATCGAAGAAAGAAAGTAAGGTAGAAGATTCAAAAACATACTGACTTACTACAAATAACATAAAAAGATGAGGGTGGTGAAGCCACATCGGGAAAATGGCACAACTGACCGGGAGACTCAGGGCGGAGCAGGGAAGGAGGACATCATCCAAAACAGACCGGGGAGTACATAGATCACATACGCCGAATTACTGCACCTTGTGGGTAAAAAAGATAGAGAAGGTGAACGAGTAAAAACACGAAACACGATACATTAACACACCATAAAATAGACTGGGAAATGAAACACCAAAAAAGTTAGATATGAAAAATACGAAGAAACATAAGAGGACACCAACTAGAGAGGAACAAAACGAGACGGGTGCATGGCATTTTCACGGCATTGGTCCAAGAATCGCTGGAGCAGAGCAGGATCTTCATAAGCCGTTGTTTTATTTTGGTATGTAACTTTGAAGAGGCAGGGGTGGAAAAGTCCGTAGTGAGCATTGAGATTACGGAGAGCTGGTCGCATAGCAAGAAATTTCTTCCGACGATCTGCTGTTGTTTTGGCATAGTCTTGAGCAAAGTAGAGGGTGGAGTTCTGCCAGGTGATATGATCTTTTGATTTAGCAGTTTGTAAAATCTTTAATAAGTCAGTGTATTCCAAAAAATAGATGATGACTCCTCTAGGTTTGGATGATGAGGATGCTGTAGTTGGATTCCGACCGAAACGGTGAGCTCGTTGGATATTCAAAGCAGGAGACAAAGGGAGACCAATGATTTGTGTAAGAAATGTCTTAAAGAAAGAGATGGGATCTGAACCCTCCAAACCCTCTGCCAGGCCATAAATGCGCAGATTATTGCGACGGCTGCGATTTTCCAAATTTTCCACCTGTTTCTGGAGAGAGAGAACATCAGATTGTACAGCAGGCATTTGGTGGATGACATCTTGGACAGAATCTATTCGTCGTTCCATTAATATAATTCTATTGTCCATAGTAGACCACTTATCCTCTAAGGATTGAAGACGTCTGTTTGTCTCCTCCATACATGGACGAAGGGCTCGTATTTCTTCAAGTAGCACCTCCATAATGTCTGGTGTAGGAGATGTAGTAGGTGACGGAGGATTTGTTTTAGCTCGTTTACTTGTAGTGGTGGGTAATTTCGACGCAAGAGAAGCTGAGGAAAGTGAGACATTAGCAGATAGTGCCAGAACGTCCATATGAGGTGGCGATGTAGGATTTTCAATTTTGTCCATATTTGTGGAGAGAATAGAGTAGGGATTGTGGTCCGCCAAAGAGGAAAAAGGGATAGGAGGACCAGCTACACTCCGTCGAGATTTCGTTCTCCCCATACAATTGCAAGTAGTAATATAGTATTATTGTCTGCTTCAAGTAATATTTCCAAAGAAAACTGTAATGTTCACAAATTTGAGGAGAACAAATGGGGTTGAGAATAACAGGTAAGTCACTGGTTAAGTGTAAAAAATATTAAGGGGAGGCAACCTTGTATAGCGAAGCTCCAGCAAACATCACATTCCTGTCATAAGGTGGAAGCAAGTTACAAAAAGCACATTTTCAGGTCGGGTCAAGTGCAGGCATTAAAATAACCCCAGCGTTGAAATTCACATATTGGCAGAGGAAAGCATGGTTATATGCCAAGAAAACTGCAATGTTCATAAATTTGAGGAGAAAAAATGGGGTTGAGAATAACAGGTAAGTCACTGGTTAAGTGTAAAAATATTAAGGGGAGGCAACCTTGTATAGCGAGGCTCCAGCAGACACCACATTCCTGTCATAAGGTGGCAGCAAGTTACAAAAAGCACATTTTCAGCAGGCATTAAAATAACCTCAGCGTTGAAATTCACATATTGGCAGAGGAAAGCATGGTTATATGCCAAAAACAAATGTCTCTGAATGCATTCCTCACTGAGAATGCGTTGAGGGAACAGGCGTCCTGAATCACAAAATGGCAGTCGCGGGATGAAGAGAAGACGCGTCAAGCTCGTTTATTATGTAAAAATGCTCACCGAGGCTGCAGAAAGCTCACAAACGATGGCGGAATGCATCGCATGCTAGCTCGGGTGCGCAAGGAGCAGCGAGGAGGAAAAGGTCTGCCGGAGAGCCCGCACATCTCCTGAGCCATTCCGGAGCCTCCTCAGGCAGCGGCCATCCTCGGCTGGCATCAAGCCACGCCCCCTTCCTTCTAAGGTTTTTTAAATGCTAATTTCTAACTATAACATGCCTGAAACCTATGGTTTTTCAGTGAATATATATATATATATATATATATATATATATATATATATATATATTTGTGTATATATATATATATTCATTGAAAAAACACAGGTTTCAGGGATGTTATAGTTAGGCTGACATTTCACTCATACAAAACCAGAGAAATTGGGCAGTTATAGTTAGCTGAGCTAACTATAACTCGTGCCCCCGCAATGCACTGCTGATGACATCACATATTACATCACTCATGACATGGTCAGTGATTTCACTGATGACATCACTGATGACATCTCAAATGACATCACCGATGACATCACTGATAACATCATCCAGTGACTATGAGTATTTCTAAAAAGTTTAAGAATGTTATATTATCTGAACACTAAATCTTTAATGAGTTACAGTCATAATGTTATGTTACTTGATTTGATCAGATGGTGTTTATTTAATAATTTTTTCATGTTCGACAAAAATGTGTATCGTCAAAAACGCGGTGTGGCCATGGGAGCTTGCTTCTCCCCCAGTTATGCTTGCTTGCATGTTGGCTGGTGGGAGGAGCGGGTTCTCAGGGTCACACATGCCTCACAATACAATACCCATGTAATACACTGGCTGAGATTTATTGACGACATTTTTATTATTTGGAGAGGAAATGAGCTTAGTGCCATAAAATTCATAAAAGATATCAATGAAAATAATGTCAATCTTAAATTTACATCAACCATTAGTAGCCAGTCAGTAGAATTTTTAGATGTGCGGGTATATATTTCTGATATGAAAATTGAGACAATTCTACACCGAAAAAGCACCGCAGGTAATACCATTTTGCATGCAGGGAGTGCCCATCCAAAACATTTGATAGCTAGCATCCCCTTTGGGGAATTCTTAAGACTCAAACGAATATGTAGCACAGAAATAGAACCAGCTAAAAATATGGATGAGGCCATCGGGAGATTTAAAGCAAGGGGCTATAACAACAGAGTCTTAAGGGAGGCAGCCGAAAAATCCAGAACAAGAACGAGGGAATCACTGTTACTACAGTACAGTGAAGAAAATAAGAACACAACAGAGAAATTGATAACAAAAAAGGATGAGGACAATAATTCAGAAAGGCTTATCACTAGATTCAGTAGCCAACAAAGAAAAATTAAAGCCATTGTAAAGAAAAACTGGCCTATTGTATTGACAGATCAGGTATTGGCTCCAAGATTACCGGCTACTCCAACTATTACTTTTAAAAGGGCTCCGTCTATGAGAACTCAACTAGTGAAAGCCAGTCCTGAACTAAGTCCTACTACCTCATGGCTTAAACCACGTAATGGTTTTTTCAATTGCTCATCCTGTAGAGCCTGCAAATTTGGGGTTAATACTACACATTATGAAACAGCTTTTGATACTGAAAAAATAGCCATTCAAGGAAACTATAATTGCAGAACAAATTTTGCTGTGTATGTGCTCACGTGCACCTGTGGTTTGAATTATGTTGGGAGCACTAAGCTCCAGGTGCACGTGAGAATTCTGCAACATTTAAGGGCTATTGTAAATAATGATGTTACGTACCCAGTGGCCAGACACTTCAAGGCTATACACAACAATAAACTTGAGTGTCTAAAATATTTTGTTATCAATGCAGTCCCGAGTTCAAGATGCGGAGGCAATAGAGAGAAACTCTTACGCCAGCTTGAAACACGCATGATACTCAAGCTGGACAGTAAGACTCCAAATGGCCTCAACAATAATGAAGATATGCACAACTATAATAAATGTTTCCATGAGAGCTAATTTGTTATTATGGGGCAAAATATTTTATGTTATCACTCCTCCGCCCTGTTTTTTAGCCTAAAAAATTAAAAAAAAACTTTTATAAACATTTAAAAAAAATATGTAGGAAACTTCGGTTTTTTAGAAAAAAATATATAAAAAATAGTAAATAATTTTAAACCAAAATTCCACCCGAATGTGACATATTACTGATTTGCACTATTTTTTGCACTATTTTGCACTTTTTGCACAGTTATTTCATACCAGACACCCTTAGAATGCACATTAGCACTTTAAAATAACCTTTTCGACAGCTGATATCAG
This sequence comes from Calotriton arnoldi, assembly GCA_963921515.1. Classification (NCBI taxonomy): domain Eukaryota; kingdom Metazoa; phylum Chordata; class Amphibia; order Caudata; family Salamandridae; genus Calotriton; species Calotriton arnoldi. The sequence goes on from CAWUFW010002217.1 coordinate 531,756, forward strand.
TCAATATGTTTTACTAGAATTTCTTATCCAATCCAGAAATAGCACAAGTGTTAAAAAGGCATCAATGTACCTATAGGAACATTTTACCAATGTTATGACTATATCATAACACATTGGCTAATGCATTTAGGCAGATATTATAAACTTGACATTGTAGGGTTTTAAATCTTGATATGATTTAAAATAGGTGAATGACAATGCCTATATCCTAATGTAATTTATTATAATGACATTTTTAAAAATTTTAATATATGAAATTTTAATACATGAATTGAAAATATATATTTATTTATTTATATATTTTTTAAGGTGCTTTGACATTTCTCTTTTATGCACTTTATATAGAATGGATTGGTTTTAGATTAAATAATGTTGGGATGTGAAATTAATGTTTATATAAATCATGAATCAGCAAAAGGTCGGATAGGCTGTTTACTATGTCTATGATATGATGTCACAGCAGGGAGGTGGTATTTAAGTAAGGCAGTATTGCATTGGAGTCATGTGATCAAGGTAACGGCTGTTACCGAAATGCGTTATGGCAGCATGATCGTGTAAAAATAAAGAAACTTTGCGACCTCAAAATTGGAGTTTGTGCCCCTCTGTTCCAACTGGGATGAGAAGAAGTTGAAGGAGGGCATATCTTGGTGTTGTGGATATATATATATATATATATATATCTATATGCCAAGGTGTATATGAAGAATGAGTGGGTGTATCAGTGTCTGTATGGATGAATTAGTGGGTGCGTGACTGACTATATAAGTGAGTGATTAAACGTGTCTTAGTGAATGTATGGTGAGTGACTAATCTGTGTGAATGTGTGTATCAGTCTGTCAGTTAGTGTGTAAGTGGCTGCATGGGTTGGTGAGTAGGTACATGAGTGTCTATATAGGTTATTGATTAGTTGTCTGAGTACCTGTATGGGTGCCTGAGTGTCTGTGTGGGGGGCGAGGGTGTGTGTGACTCCCTGCATGGATGTATGAGTGGGTAAATCCCTGAGTGTATGGGTTGATGAGTGCATCTGTGAGGGACTGTATGGGTGAGTGAGTGTGCATATGGCTGTGTTGGTGAGTGAATGAATGACTCAGTGGTATATGGGTGAGTAATTGCATATGTGAAAGGCAGAATATGCGAGTGTTGCAGTATATAAGTGACTGTATGTGTGAGTAAGTGATTGTGAGAGTGGCTGTATGGGTGAGTGTATGCTTGTGTCAGCGACTGTAAAGAGAGTAAGTACTTGTTAGCATCTGTATGAGTAGTGAGTGTATGTGTATTTCTGTATGGGTGACTAAGTGGCTGTGTGATTGAGTGTTTGGGTGAGTGAGTAGGTGTGCGAGCAGCTCTATGGGTGACTGTCAGTATATGAGTGGCTGTATGGGTGCATGAGTGGCTATATAAGCGGTTGTATTGGTGAGTGACTGGCTGTATGAGTGCCTGTATGGGTGAGTGAGTGGATGTGTATGTAGACCTATGAATCAGTGAGTGAGTATGTACGTACTGGTATTGGTGTGTCAATGGTTTCAAGAATGGTAGTCTGAAATTTGGAGTGGGTGTATGAAAGGTTATATTGTGGTGTGAGTAGGTGCATCAGAGATTATGTGGATTATGTCATCAGTGATGTCATTTGAGATGTCATCAGTGATGTCACTGACCATGTCATGAGTGATGTAATATGTGACATCATCAGCAGTATATTTTTTGTAAATTGGTATAAATCCATTCAGTAGTTTTGGAACTATTACAGGAAATCCAAATGTGTATATATAGGGATGCGGATCCTCCGAGGATCCGACAGTCCCCATGCTGAAATGTTATTGGCTGCCAACACTTCAACCAGGACGTTTTGGCAGCTATCTTGGGGCTCTGCTTCTGCCAAATCCTGCAATAAATTTTTTTTAAAAAGGAAAAGGGGCAAGGCAGGAATACCCTGAACCCCTTACTGTGAGCCTGGGGTCCCCTGTCACCACGACAGGGCCAAAAAGCACTTTTATTTTTAAAATGTTGCCATGGTAATGCGACAGAGCCACAAATCCATGGCAATTTTTAAACAAATAAGACTGGGCTCCCACGCTTCTTTTGTTAAGAGCCCCTGTGTGGGACAGGTACCGGGGGGCATTTCTATTTTCAAAAATAAGGAAGGGGTGCACGGGGCCCCCCTCCTAGGGCTTAATATCGCCTTGGGTACCACCACTTCTCCGTGACTATTTTTTCTATAAATCCCTATTAGTCCCTGGGGCTAAATTGAATGTGATGGGGGCCTCACGGGCCCCCCAGTGCCCCGGGAACCTCCACCTCCCTGAGGCTGATTTGAAAGTAATGGTGGGCCATGCATACTCCCCCTGGGACTAGAGACCACCATCTCCCCAGAGCACATCATTTTCAAAAGAGGGAGAGGAGCTGCGTGGCCCCCCTTCTAGGCCACATACAGACCTGGGGACCACCATCTCCCGAGTGCTGTCAATGCAAATAGAAGGAGGGGGCTGCGTGGCACCCCTCCTGGAGTCATACATGGCCCTAGGGACCACCACCTCCCAGGCCAGCTCATGCTATGTCCCAGGGAGCCCACCCCGGAAAATAGCTGTTTGCTTTAGCTTAGCGGGAACTCACAGCTCCAGCTAAGCTAAAGCAACCACTCTGCTTCCAGTGAACGGGAGCTGTCAAAGTGCTCCCGCTTGCTGGAAGCAGAGGTTTCATTAAAGATTAAACTATTGCTCCTGCACGGAGGGAGCTGTCTTTCAAGCAGCTCCCTCTGTGCAGCAGCAATGCCGGCTCCCACAGGAGGCGGGGATCCAACTGGGACCGTGGTTGCCTTGAGGCTCCCCTCACAGTCCCAGAGGAAAAGAGTAGCAAGAGGCATAATAAAAGTAAAAAATTAGCAGAAAGAGGCAGAATAAAGGTCAAAAAAGAGCAGGAAGAGGCAAAATAAAGGTGAGAAACGAGCAGAAGGAGGTAGGAAAAAAGGTCAGTAACGAGCAGAAAGAGGCAAAATAAAGGTGAGAAACGAGCAGAAAGGGGCAGAATATACATCAGAAATTAGCAGAAAGAGACAAAATAAAGGTGAAAAATGAGCAGAAGGAGGCAGGAAAAAAGGTCAGCAACGAGCAGAAAGAGGCAAAAAAAGGTCAGCAATGAGCAGAAAGATACTAAATAAGGGTGAGAAACGAGCGGAAAGAGTCAGAATAAAGATCAGAAATAAGCAGCAAGAGGCAGACTAAAGGTGAGAAACGAGCAGAAGAGGCAGAATAGGGGTCAGAAACCAGCAGCAAGAGGCAAACAGAAGGTGAGAACCAAGCAGAAAGAGGTCAAATAAGGTTCAGCAATGAACAGATATAGGCAAAATAAAGGTCAGCAACGAACAGAAAGAGCAGAATAAAGGTCAGAAGGGAGCAGAAAGAGGCAGAATAAAGGTCAGAAACTTGCAGAAAGACGCAAAATAGGGGTCAGAAACCAGCTTTGAAAGGCAAAATTATTGTGAGAAACAAGCAGAAAGAAAAATAAAGGTCAGCAACAGGCAGAAAGAGGCAAAACAGGCAGAAAAACAAGCAGGAAAGCCAAAACAGAGGCAGAAAAATGAGCAGAAAAGGCAAAACAGAGCAAAAGATGGCAAAACAAAGAGCGTTCAGACACTCAAACACAGTCACATACCCACTTAGACAGTCTCACACCAACTCACAGACCTACTCTGAGACTCACACACCCACTCACAGACTAACAGAGACACTCATGCACTCACTCACACACTCACTGTCAAATGTTAGTGGTTACATTTAGGAAATAAAATTGAAAAACCTTAGAAATTCACCTAAAAAAACAAAGATTACAGGGACGTTATAGTTAGGCTCAGATTTCACTCATGCAAAACCAGTGAAATTCAGTAGTTACAGTTAGCTGAGCTAACTATAACTTATATCCCTGCAATGCACTGCTTACTACCTCACATATTACATCACTCATGACATGTTTGATGATATCAATGATGACATCACTGATGACATCATTCACAGAAGCACTCACACCCACTCATACCCCTATACATACTCTCATACACCCACTCACATGCCGACACAACCACTCACATACTCATTCGCAGACCCATACAAGTACTCACACAACCACGCACTTATCCATAGAGCTACTCATACAACCAGTCACTTATCCATACAGCCACTCACACAGCCATGCACTCACCCATACAAGCTCTCACACATTCACTCACACACCCACACAACCACTTACATACCAATTCACACATCCATTCAAGCATTCATACATCTACTCACTTACCCAGACACTTGCTCTCCAATACATCTACTTACATACCAACTCACTTAACCAAACAGCCACTCACTCACCCATAGAGCCCCATACACATCCAGTCACTCACTCATGCAGCCATTCAGACACCCAATCACTCACCCATACAGTTACTTATACACCCACTCACCCACCTATACAGCCACTCACATAGCCACTAACTCACCAATACAGTCACTCACACAGCTACTCACTCACCCACATAACTACTCACACACCTACTTATAGAGCCATATAGCAACTCACACACCCATAGAGGCACTCAGACATCCACTCACACACGGATACACAGTCACACAGCCACTCAAATAGTATATGTTAGAAATAGTACCACTCATTAGTAGTACAAAAAGTATACTATTTTAACTTTTGTAGTACCTTGGTATATTATGTTTAACACTCATAATCTTTTAGAAATCACTTACACTCACTGGATGATGTCATCAGTGATGCCATTTGAGATGCCATCAGTGATGTCACTGATCATGTCAAGACTGATCTAATATGTGAGGTCATAAACAGCACATTGCAGAGTCATAAGTTATAGTTAGGTCAGGTAACTATAACTGCTGAATTTCATAGGTTTTGTATGAGTGAAATCTGACCCTAACTACAATGTCCCTGTAACCTTTGGTTTTCCAGTGAATTTCTAAGGTATTTGTGTATTCTATTTCCTAACTATAAAATCCCTGTAGCCTTTGTTTTTTCAGTGAATTTCTACATTTTTTTAATACCATTTCCTAATCATCATCCACAGAATCATTCACACTCACTCACACCCCTATACAACCTCTCATATAGCCACTCACACACCAATACAACCACTCACATACCCATTGTAGATTTTCACATACCCATTCACAGGCCCATACAAGTACTCACATAACCACTCACTTATCCATAGAGCCACTCCCCTCCTACCCAGCCACTCATACAGCCACTCATACTACCACTTACTCACCCATGTGGCTACTCATACAACCAGTCACTCACCTTTGCAGCCACTCACACAGCCACACACTCATCCATGCAGCTACTCATACACCCACTTATTCACCTATACACCCACTCATACACCCACTCACCCATACAGCCTCTCAACACAGACACTCACTTACCTATACAAGCACTCACACAGTCACTCGTACACCCACACAACCACTTACATGCCAATTCACACATCCATGCATGCACTCCCACATCCGCTCACTCACCCATGCAGCCATTCACACAGACACTCACTCTCCAATACAGCTACTCAACACCCACTCAAATAGCCACTCACTCACCCATACTGCGACTTACACACCCAGTCGCTCACTCATACAGCCATTCAGACACCCACTCAGTTACTCATACAGTCACTCACACACCCACTGACCCACCCATACAGTTATTCACACAACCACTCACTCACCCATACAGCCACTGACACACCTGCTCACTCACCAGTACAGCCAATCACACAGCCACTCACTCACATAGCTACTCACACACCCACGTATTCACCCATACAGCCACTCAGACACTCCCTCACACACAGATATACACACAGTCACACAGCCACTCAGTTGATATATGTTAGAAATAGTATCACTTATTAGTAGTACACCTAGTATACAAATTTAACTTTTGTAGTAGCTTAGTATGTATGTAGTACAATCATAAACTCTTAGACAATACTTACACTCACTGGATGATGTCTTCACTGATACCATTTGAGATGTCTTCAGTGATATAATCAGCGATGTCACTGACCATGTCATAAGTGATGTAATATGTGAGGGCATAAGCAGTGCATTGGGGGCATGAGTTATTGTTATCTCAGCTAACTATAACTACTGAATTTCACTGGTTTTGCATGAGTGAAACCTGAGCCTAACTATAATGCCCCAGTAACCTTTGCTTTTTCTGTAAATTACCAATAAGGCAAATAACATCTGAGGACTTCCAGTTATTTCACCAACTGGCACAATGCACTCTGGGACTTGAAGTAAAGTGAATACAGTCATGTGACCTAACCCTATTAAAAGCACGCCCAAGCGCACCTGAGTGTTTGTTACTTCCATCTGTGAACAAGGCTAGTATGCCGAAACGTCGGAATATGGAAGCAGGCGCTGCCAGACTTTGAAAATAAAACCTCTGCTGCAGTATTGGGCCTCACTACTCGTGTGTTTGTGTTATGATGGGCTGCTCCATGCCCATTGCGTGAGGCCGCCTTGTAGGGTCCTGGGCTCCGGAACGGGGACTTGTTTTTTGGGGATATATATATATATATATATATATATATATATATATATATACACACTTATATACTGAATAAACAAGGGATAAAGGGAACTTTGTGGGTTTTTTCGGTGAATTTCTGAGGCTTTTTTTTAAATGTACGATATTATTGCTATTCCAAACTATAATGTCACTATAATCTTTGTTTTTTTAACATAGAGCAAGATATCCTTCTCCAGGCATGGTGTGGTATTGGGCACCGGGCCTTGCCCAACCTCAGCACGTGAATACTCCCTGCGGTTGCGCACAGCTCAGTATGTCATGTAACAATATAAAGAGTGTCATCTTAAGTAAGACAGACCTTTAGCCTTTGTCAAAGGGTCAGGACACCAAAATATAAAAAGAGGTGGGCCTATTAGCTTCATCAAGGAGTCAGCACATAAACATATATAAAGCGGCCATATTGGCTTTTTCAAAAATTACCAATAACAATAATCAAATGTGTATTTCATAAATTTCCACATTGCAATGTTTAATAATAGTGATTGTCACAAAACTATTTCAATAAACCATTAACAAATTTTTAAGCATGTTTTTTGTCAACCCACAAAGTTCATCCATATACCCAAACACAAGGAATCCCTCTACTCATGCATTCAGCTCCAGCTCGAATGGCTTTAAAATATATTTGTAAGCAATCCTGGTACCATGTATTCAATGACCCAGGAGACTTATTGTATGTTTTTTTAATGTTGCTGCAGGGTTGCTTTGCTCCATGCATCCCTCCACAACATTTAAAAAATGCTTGGCGGTGCCCCCGCCCCTTCTCGGTGTACCACCAGAATCCAAAAATATTATTAAAAAGCCCTTGCATTGCAATATGGGGCACTCCTTGCACAGAGTAGTGATAAATATGCAGCTCCTACCGCTTATTTTTTTATTCCTTTTTTTTTGTGTGTCCCGGTCCCACCTGAGACATCCAAAGTTTATATTAACTGAGGGGCTGTGGGGAGCCCAATGCCCCCACGGCGCGTGTCGACTATTCTGCCTGCACCCATAGTGGGTGCTGGTTAGAGGTGGCCATTATTTGAAAGTGGATACCCTAGTGCCCACTTTACCTTGAGTACAAGCAGTACCAAGTGCTTGATTTACTTCTTTTTCCCTACCATGTAATCCTCCTAAAATACATGTACAACTTATAAATATGCCTCCTCAAAAAACAGTGAAGTACACAGGGAGATCATTCAAGGTGTTCACCTTTGTTGCACTCACTTATCCTGGAAATGATATATAGACTATGCTCTATTTTATTGTATCTCTGCTTCTCACTTCAGTAATGATGGAAAGGAGAGCTTCAACGTTGCCATCAACACTCCCAGATTCCTGAATAAAAGTTTATTTCCATCCTGATTCTTTATAAGCATAACATCTATGAGGAAGTCACATCTTCCACAAGTCATATTTCCTAGTTTGTGCATTGAACCAATTTTTTATTCGCAGCAGGTCCAGGTTTGGGGCCTTTACCCCATCCCAGTCTCTGCTCCGGATCATTACTCATCCCCTCTAATTCTTGATAGCCCACGTTATGGTTAAAATGAGGTCTAGCTCATCAGGGTTGGGGATGCGTATGGATACCTGAGAAATGAAACCCTCAGTCGATTGTGTCTGAATAAAAAGGAATTTACTCTATCATTCTCCCTTGACTTTAATGACTCTGAAAATGTGAGATTTTAAAATATTGTATAAAGTGATGTATTTCCTGGAGGAGATGAAATGATAAGTACCTGTCTGCTGAATCCTATATTAACTATCATACATATATTAGAGGAATGTGTCATCCCTGGTTTGATGGTGATGGGGTGCTTAGTTTCACAAATTTCTTCTTGCCAAACATTCATCTATGTTTATGTATGTTTCTGTACTCTGTACTCTTGTCTCTTGATTTGTTCTCATTGACAAATGCTTATAATCCTTCTATTTTGCATGTTTTCTTTCCTTCTCCATTTCCATTTCCTCTCTGTGTATCCAACTATATTGCATCCCTTTATTTTCAAAGTAAAACTAAAATCCCCAGTTGGAATAGGAATCCTATTCTCCTGTTTATTTCACCAGCAAGAGGAACATTGATACTTTCTAATGGATCGACTCTCCATCCCTAAAGTTTTCTATGATCTTCTTGTTGTTGGAGTAATAGTGCAATCTAGTTACTTTAGACCTGAGTAACCAATCAGCATCATCAGTCCTTAAACTTTGTCTAATACAATGATTAATATTCCAGAATTTTGATCAAAGCTTTCCCCAAATCTACTAGTTTCACAGTTTTTCAACCTGATTCTTTTGCACTCTAGCAATCTTCATATTTTACTTCTTATATCCTATTTCAATGCCATCATTTCAGTACTAAATCAGCCTCTCTTTATCCTCCTCTTGGTTTCCAGTGCCTATATCCCTTAATTTAACCTTGATACTCTGTTCATTTATTTATTTATTTATTTAGTGTTTTATATAGCGCGAACAAGACCCAGAAATGGGTATCAGAGCGCTTCACATATACATAGAATTGTCGCATTGAACAGTACCAGAGAGGATCAAATATATATATATATAGCATTGAAGTTTTAAACAGTGCAATAGAAACCTATAAATGTAGTTGCCTCAATGGAGATGTGAGGCGAGGAGAAAAAAAAATAGAGAGAAACTGTTGCGGGGATTCTGCTCATACACAGAACTATGCACAAGTAAACAGGACCTCAGTAAATAGGGGTGAACCTCCTATCACCTTAGTACCCAAAATACCAACCGACTAGCAATAGTGTCTCATTCGGTCTCCTACAAATAACAAGAAGCTACGAATGTTTAGACAACCCAGAACATGAGCACTCCCGACTCACCTCAGAGTCGCGGGAACAAGACACTCTTTCGCTCTCACGTACTGGTCCACAATAAAAATAATCAGAGTCACTAAATAAGTTCAAAATGTTTATTTTGACTATAGTGATTCATAAAACAGTATGCGAACCACAACTAGCAGCAAAATGCATAAGGCAAGAATCATTAGCATTGTTACAATACCATAGAATATAAAAGGAGTCGTCATTTTATAAAGACTGTGAAAAAGGCAAATAACTGGGCCTAATCACCCTCCCCTTGGTAGTAAGAAGTTATTTTATATAACAGAAGATCTCTAGGCATTATTAGCAGACCCCTACCTGAAAGCCTAAACGCAAAGGTTTACATCATAGGAACAGTAGAGCTCAGCTCCATGGAACGGCTTCTTCGAGTGTGTTTCAAAAACATGCAACAATGTTATATCAAAGCTCGATTCTTCCACATTGCAGCTGTTGGTAACATGTTTTGTCTAGGTAATAGGGACTGACCAGAACAGAATAACAAGAGACATTGTTGACAGACCTTGCACATTATGTTCAGACAGAATTGAAGGGAAAGCTGAGAACGTGAAAAGCAATCTGTTATCATGTACAGGGCAGAGGCAAAGTGTCGCGAAAACAAACTCTTAGCAGAGGCGTGCGCAAAAGCAGCAGCATAGGGCAAGTAAAACTCATGCTAACTTAGCAATGTCGACAATGTATCTAAGGGCTACATAACCCCATATAACAAAACATTTGTACAATCATTAATACAATTAGAAGTAGCCTAGGTTATAGCTTATCATACATTTAGGCTTGTCTCCATACGAGTACGGACCATCGCGATGCGCCTAGTGAGAGAGTGAGGAGCTTCTACTAGAGTCTGGTAATGGATGAGCTTACAGAGAGAGATAGTTCGCAGGCTTGGGTGGGTAGAGTGATTGTCTGAATGAGGCTTCTAGGACATGTAATGAGCGGGTTACTGTGGATTAAGGGAGGAATTTGCTCATTAGGAAGGACTTAGCTTCTTTTTTGAATGTAGAAGTAGAAGAGATCTTCCTGATGCCTGGTGGGAGCGAGTTCCATATTCTTGGTGCAGCTCCGGAGAAGGCTTTGTCGTATGTTTTGTTCTTACGGAAGAGTAGAGGTTTTAGAAGAAGAGCGCCGGCGCTCCGTGAGAGTCTGCTTCCTCCAGAAATTGAGATTTTCTGTGCTAGGTATAGTGGGGTATTGTGATAGATTGCCTTATGAGTTATGCAGGCCATCTTTAGTTGGATTCTTGCTTCATGAGGCAGCCAGTTGAGAGCTTTCAGATGAGGGGTGATGTGGTCAAATTTTTTAGACCCAGTTAAGAGTCTCGCAGCTGCATTAAGACAGGCTTTAAGCGGGGCTGTTGAGAATGTGGGTAGTCCTGATCGAGTGGTACATCAATATTCAAGTCTGGAGATGACTAACGACTGAATATCAGTTTTGAGGTCTAGTTCTTCGATGTACGGTTTCATTTTTCTAAGGTAGCTGAGGTGAAAACTGGCATTTTTGGCCATCAGGTTGATGTGTGATTGCATATTAAGGTTCTTGTCTAGAGTGATTCCTAGCGACTTGGTGGAGTCCACCAGGGTCGGAGTACAGTTTAGTGCAGTGATTAGCTTAGTCCAATCCTTCCTAACTGTGGAGTTTTTTGGGGGGGAGATTAGAAGGAATTTGGTTTTTTGAGAGTTTAGCTTAAGGTGATTGTTTGTTAGCCAGTGGATGGTCTTTTTTAATGCTTGGTTCATTGTCTTAATTTCTTCCAGGGAAGTGATCTTGATATATAGCTGAGTGTCGTCTGCATACATGTGGAAGGAGATGTTAGCCTGCTGTAGTATTACGGTTAATGGTTCAATATAGAGATTGAATAATGATGGGGATAGTGTTGAGCCTTGTGGTACTCCTAGTAGGTTAGGGGATGTGTGGATCGATTTCGATTCACCAGGAATCTTTGCGTTCTCTTGTCTAAGAAGGATTTAAACCATTTTAGGACCGTTCCCGATAAACCCATCCTGTTCTCAAGTCTCTCGAGAATTTTACCATGGTTAACAGTGTCGAAAGCAGATGAGAGATCAAGTAGTATAAGCAGACATAATTCATTACGGTCTAATGCTAGTAGGGCGTCATCCACAATATGTAGGATTGCTGTTTCGGTGCTGTGCCCGGGTCTGAAGCCTGATTGGCAGGTGTCAAGAAGCTTGAATTCCATAATGTGTTGGTTAAGCTGTTGTTGAACACATTTTTCTATTACTTTGGCTAACATGGGAATGTTGGTTATCGGTCGGAAATTGTTTGGGTCCGAAGGGTTCTCTGTAGGTTTTTTTAGGATGGGAATGACTTGGCCTGTTTTTAGGCAATCCGGGATGGATCCTTGAGAGAGCGATGCATTGATTATCTTGGTCCAAATGGGGATGATATTATGGTTGATAGCTGTCAGGCAACTCGACGGGAGGGGATCGTTGTAGTGGTTGTTCGGTTTTATAGACAATAGGATTTTGGTGATGTCTCTATGGTCATAAAGTTTGAAGGAGGACCAGTGGGCTTTATTTTTGGATCCTGACAGAGTAGGTTGAGTTGGATGAATGATTGGAGAATTTTTAGGGGAAGCGGGGTTATCAGCGGAAGTCTTGAGTTCCTTCTCCAGGGAGGTGGCTTTAGCAGTAAAGAAGGAGGAGAATTCTTCGCTGCTTAAATGAGATTTCGATGTCAAGGGATATTCCTTGTGCTAGCACTCATCATCACAGATACCTTTAAAGGGGATGTTTGTATTAATTAAACCACTTTTGAAGAAAAATATTTTAGTCGATAGAGAAACATTTTCTTCAACTGTGGACTCACACTGGCAACTGGGTTTATTGACGTCAGTAATTTCAAAATAAATGATGCTTAGTGAATTATTATATAGTTCTAAAAGATTACAAAATGTTTATTGCAAATTATTTAAATGTTGTTTCATGTCAGCGCAGTGGATTAGTGAGCATCAGAACAGGATGCTATATTAAACAATTCTTAAAATGCAAATTATAAAGGTGTGCCTTCTGCAATTGAGGCACCCCTGTAAGGGGCTGCACAAGGATATATACCCTTAGAACATGCAGCCACCTCGATATCAGATACCTAGAGGAAAGGCAAAGGCTCCAGTGAATGTAAGGGTGGTTCCAAATAGGTGGAAAAGTAGTCCTCTCCAGATAGATGAATTTTGGCAACGTAAAGAGGAGGATGAGACTAGACAATTACACGACAGCACCCTTGCCAAAGAAATTGAGGGGCTGTGGTTTGCAATATTTCTTACCTGCAAAGAAGGCATATATCTGACAAGACATTCAGAAAACAGGCACAGCAACCGGAAAACACTAGGAACTCCATGACTGAACTGTGCGGAGAAGAGAGCAGAGATTTTTTTTGTAGAAGGTGAAGCCAGGAACCAACAGGAACAGGAGGGACAATAAAACATGGGAATAAGGGAAGTGGAGGCCAATGATATCAGGGTAGAGGAGAGGAAGAAGGGGAAAGGGGGGGGCAATCCCTGTTAAAGCCATGGAGCATTCAGTTAGGTGATAATGCAGAATGGGAACAGGATCAATCCTTACCTCGGAAATGTCAAAAATTAAGGGGAAAGATTTCCAAGCCCACTTTTTGATAAAGAGAGATCCAGAGTAATGCCTGAGCCTAAATGAACTGATAAAAGTAATACCTGAGAATGAAATGGGTAATCTGAACACTTGAAGACTGGTGATGTAACCTATAAAGACTCAAGACACCTTTCAGACAGGACTCTATTTTCATTACATGGACCTTTTTAGTGAATGTCTTTAGAAGTGTTGTGCTGCTCCAAGAAATGATTTGGATAAACTCTTACCTAAAGTGTTAATAAAACCATATTCAATCGGAAAAAACACTTAGTCTACTTGGTGATGCTGTGGGGTTTTCTTTCAAACCTATTTGCTCTCCCAGCAAGCAGCAGATTCCCTCTTGTTTAAGTGCTCCTAGTCCGGTCAGTTCAGTTAAAAAATATCAGTAGATCTGCATTAATTCCTTTAAGTTTGTCTTTCATTCCTACTACTTACCACCACTGCTCTGCCACTCCTCCTGAAGTTTTCTGTCTTCAGTATGACAAACAGTGATCCCTCCTTGAGTTGCACTGTGTACAGTACATTTCTTTCAGAGAATAGTGAAAGTACAAGGAGGCTGCTACTCGCTGGTTAACAGGAGAGCACGCCTTCTTCATTCCACTGATGTCAACAGATCAATAATAATGGTCTCCATCTGAAATATTTGTTTCTTTTTTGCTCCAATACTTTACTGGTTTACTATCATTAGAACTGAGGATACCTGCAGACATATTTCTCCACATATCTCTGTATTCTGAAGTGCATTGCCTATGCTGACATTCCTACTCTGTGGGTACAATATAGAAGTTGGTAAAATAGCAATTTCCAGTAGCGGACCTGACACTTTTAAAGATAAATCACAAGTGTTCAGTGTCACCTCCTTTCCTTTAGCAAGGGAGGACTAAAAGCCAGAAAGTCAGAAAACTCCTGAGTGTCCACCTCCAGACAACACCCACTACCAATGGCTCAGCCTTGTGACATGTACCGCTTCCCTGTAAACAAATTTTGATTTCCATTTTGAGTGAGCTACTTATTACTACACCTAGATGCAAATAACCTGCTTGTCATGTGCCAGTATTTTCACCAATAACAAAATGGGAAAAATATTTGTGTTTGTGAGGAAACACCTAATTATGTCCAGACGAAGTGAATGTATGGGGTACATGCTAATAATATTTTGGAGTTTAAATTATCATTTGCAGTGCACTTCTTACAATCTGATTGCCATTTCAGCTAATCAGTGGTTTATTTCTTGAACTGTCTATGTGTCTTCAGTGGTATGTAGACAATCAACAATTTCCTTTTGTGTTTCTGCAGTGGTTTGTAGACATTGAACAATTTACTTTGTATGAATATTTTTTGAGAGGAACTCACAACATCTACCCACATTTACTTTGTAATGCCTGCTCACCTCACTTTTTCTGTTATAAGTACTACATTTTCAAACCATCATGAGTACGAAATTAAGAGATTGGCTACAATGTTTTGTTAATGTTGCATTTGCTACGCAAGCCTGTGTGTCTTGCTTATATATCTTATCTAAAGCTCTAGTAAAAAGATCAAACACTTGATGTATTCTTCCACAGATCACATTTTGGTGCAGAATATAACAATTCCTAACACTATGTGCAATCACAGAGATAATTTTGAATCATTACATAGCCTATGTTGAAGTTCAGAATGGACTGCCACATGACCACTGAGTTTTTATTTGCTACATTAAGATTGCGTTAGTGTTTTTCAGAATCTTCCTTTTCATTTTAAAACACACAGGGGCCGATTCCGATCTCGGCCGGTAGGGCACCGAATCGGGTTCGGCTTAACCGGATCCGATTCGGAGCCCTATTTCCCGACCGAGTCGTACGTGCGTCCGGGCGAGCAAGTACGATGCATGCGCTCGCGAAATCTCCGACCGACTCGTTCGCAGGACCCGACCGCTCCGACCGACTCGCACGGGGACGACGCGCACCTCGCAATGGAGACGTTTCCCGGCCGGGTAAGTACGATGCGCACCTCGACCGCTCCGACCGACTCGCGCAGCCCGGCTCCAAGGAGCTGTCGGAGCCGCACTTTGGGGGTCCGTGTCGGACCCCCGTGGAAGCGTAGGCATGCGAGTCGCACACAGGGGGGACACATGGGTCCCCCCTACACGTGCATGTACGGTGTGACCCGCATCGACGCGAACACGCTATAGGGGCGCCCTTGTTCGCGTCGTGCCCATTGAGTCAATGGGAGCCCGTGTACGCGTCGTACGACTGGCTCCCATTGACTTCAATGGGAGTCCGACCGAATCGAGTCCGATAGCATGCGTGCGCATCGTACTCGTTCGGTCGGACTGCTAGGGTCCGATTCGGTCGGAAATCTCTCCGGGTCCGTCTCGGTCGGAGAGATTTCCGGCCCGAATCGGAATCGGCCCCACAGTTTTTATTTAAAAAAATTCTGATCTATACAAAGCGTTTACTTCATTTTATGTAAGTGTGATTCTTAAACATTTTTCAATGATACAATTGGATCGAAAATGATATCTTACTTATCCTGTAATGGTTCTGTTATTGCTATTCCTGTATCATACACACATTTCTATTAGGAAGGACTTGCTATTTGTTCTAGCCTAGTAAGCATGGCCTTGAGATTCCTCCCAGAAGCCTGTTTAGTATTATAGGGTATTTTGACTTTATTGAAGCTCTGTCATAACCCACAAGGACATTGAAGCCTTTCTCTCCATTATCAACCAAGCTTCCTACATTGTCAGCCATCAGTGTTTATAAAGACTTGTTTGTCCAGAAACTGCCTTACAAGCTTGGAATTTGAAGATGTAAAAGTCTCTTACCAGTTCATTTTTAATTGGCAAGTGTTCAGTTTTGATTAATTACACTTTGATCTTTTATAGAGACAAATATTGATTTATTGTGATATCATGGAATATAATCTGCCCACTCTTTCAGTTCTATCAGCAACAGCAGCCTCTTTCATGACTGTTTGCTATGAAAGAGGGGTGCAGCTAGGCCAAAGACAAAGATATCTTGAGCTTCAGAAGGGCCTGGGATCCTGGGAGAAAGTCTGGCAGACATAGATCACTACAGTAGAGGAGGAAGAACAGGCGAAAGAGGACTTTGAAGAAGAAGGCCTGCACTTTCAATGCGGTGAAAGACAGGAGGCCTAAAATGTAGGAAAACGGGTGGAGACAGACTTGAAACTAAAATTGAATTTATTTGGCTTTAGATAGAAAAAAAGAAAAAACTCAGTCTTAGCCTAGGCAGAAAGGAAGGCTGAATTATAACATAAACAGAGCATATAAAAGGCGCACTCCAATGAATGGCAGGCCCCAGCACTGAGAGGGCAGGACAAGTTCAGTGTATGGAATCTCAGCAGAGATGAAGTCAAAATCTCACTTACCAAAGAGTTTGCGCTCAGATATGTTAGTGGTGATGATGTTGAAAAATGTCTAGAATCTTTTAAGTCGACACGTTCTGTGTTCAATGTATAAGGTGCATCAATAATTTGTGAAAGATTTCCTGCCACAAACACTGAAAGTAAAATGTAAGCATTCCGTAATCATGGACAAAATAAGCAGTATAGTATGAATTTGTGGACTTAGTGTAACTTTACTTTTGAATTATAAGAAGTTCACCTCTACTCAGTGCTCTAAATGGAAATATAGAAGCGTATTTACTCACTATATAGAGTACCTGTTTGCTTCGGAGAAGTGCTGGTACTCTCCCATTAAATGTTTTGAAGTAGTGTTGAGAAGTACAGGTATTCTCCCTTTCAAATTAAATAAGTGCAGGTACTCAGTATCGGGCAGTACTTGCACTGCCTCCGTTCTCTTGGAACCTGGTAGAGCCTCTCATAAACAGAGCCTACTGAGTTATGGAGTTATACGTTGAAAGAATGCAATATGCTACAAAGCCGCACTGGGCCATGAGGGTGCATGGATGAAGCAAAGCCGGTCGGCAGTGTCTCAAATTCACAAAATTGAAGTCTCTGAAGTTTGCGAGGGCTGCTTAAGGCCCACCAAAAGAAAAGTGAAACTAGTAGAAGTTTGAGGAGCTGAAGTAGGTACTGGCACAACTACAGTGCATTCAGAAGGGAAAGATGGTTCTGTGTCAGCTCAACATTTAGAAATCCTGAAAGGGCAAGCACAAGCAATGGTGTTGGGGAGCCCAAAATCAAAAAGTAAGAGGAACAGACTCGACTACCAGCCATCTGTATGAAGGCGTGATTAAACCCTGTAAAGTTTCTCTCTGTGAGACACTTTCTCAGGAGCAGTGCTAATTTGAAAAAGCAAAACAGAGAAGTAAAACATGAACCAGAGGATGAACTATGCATGAAAAATCAAGGCCACAAACTCCAACTGGAAAAGAGAATACTCTGCACAGAGGGATAGGATTCTCTCTGTTTCAATTTCTATCAGATCCTCTGAAAAAAATGATATTGGAACTGATTTGATCTAAGGAATCTGTGATACCAGTTTAATAAGCTCATTACTTTCTGCAAAAGAAGCACAGAATGGAAATGAAGAAAAACGTCACTGACAGAAAGGCACCAAAATGTTGTTGAAGCCCTCAAAATATAGCTATGATCTTTTTCAATTGATCATTGCAAAGAAAGTTCTAGAAAAGAGATTTAGGAAATTAAAAGTAAACTGTAAAGTATAATTAAAAGATTAACATTTTCTCAAATAGGTCAACAGCGTTTACAATAAATAGGACAACAGCATTTACAATAATGTTGAGTCCTTTCCAGAACATTGCTGTAGTAGAAAGAATGACCATGATGCAGCCAATGATCTTCATTTTCTTGGTTTCCTGGACTAAACCAATGAAAATATCTGGTTGAAACATTCCTGAGTAAGCTGATTAATAATACAGTACTGTGAAATCTGTCCATAATTTATCTCACTCCATCACTAGGGCCTACTGAAATCCCTTTCAAAAGATTAAACCCAAAGGGATAGCTACCAAAATAAATAATTTCTTCCTGAATTACAGGATAAATGCAGGTTTTCAATTTGTTTTACTCAAGGCACACCATATGTTTGCTCCTGAGACATTCATTCGTGGGCATCAATAACTGGACTCAGCAGAGTAGATAGTTTTGAATATTATGAGTGGCAATTTAAAATTGAGTCTGACTTCAAGAGGGAACCAGTGTAGTTTGCTTTGTATCAGAATGATGTGATCAGATTTTCCAGTGCTGGACACAAGTCTAACTCCAAATGCAGAGAGGTAATGGGAAGAGACAGAATGAACTTAGTGATTCCAATAGGTGTGTGTTAGAAATGGGATTCCTGGTAGGCTGAGGTACGCACCCAGGCCAGGCAGGAACCACCCTAGTCTAGGTAAGCTAGATACACAGCTTGGCAGAGAGCAGTCAGGCTTATCTAAAGAGGCAATGTGTAAAGTATTTGTGCAACACACACAGTAACACAATGAATACACCACAAAAAGACTCCACACAGGTTTTGAAAGTAGAGAATACTTATCTAAGCAAAATAAGACCAAATTGACAGACATCTAATCAGTAGAAGTCGAGATAGAATTTTTAAAGATTAAATGCAAAAATAGTGCTTTGAAGTCACTATCGGTCAAAAGGTTACTTGGGGTCACGAGGCACCGGTGCAAATCCAAATTTCAGGCCAACCGCAATCGACGGCAGGTCTGCTACAGGAACCAGACAGGTTAAACTGAAGAAATACCTTGGACGGAGCTTTTGTCGAAGTAGAGAGTCTACTGCATCGTTGTCGAGCGTGTAAAGGTAGCACGTGTCGTCGTCGAGCTCCATTGTGGTGAAGGCAATGTGTCGTCATCAAGCCACGCAGCGTGTCGTCGTTGAGCCACGCAGGCTGTTGAACCGATTTCATTGCTCAGCCTCTGCGTCAGCGTCGAAGAGCGATGCGGTGGAATGTCTCACGCAGTCGATATAATGTGTCAGTTTTTTATGAAAACAGCTGCAGAACCCACTTCTGAGACCCAGAGCTTGGAGGCTGAGCCTCAGGCAAGGGTATGACTAACAGAAGGCAGAGCCCAGCAGCACCAACAGAATTGTGGGAAGTCTTTTGTGTCCCTGAGACTTCGGGAAAACAGGCGGCAAGCCAGCAAGCCCTTGGAGATCACTTGGAGGGAAGGCAGAGTCCTTCCAGCAGAGTCAGGGAGCAGCAGGCAGCAGGGCAACAAGCAGAAAATCAGTCCTCCCAGAAAAGCAGTCTAGTTGAGTCCTTTAAGCAGCACAGTAGTCCTTCTGATAGAGGTTCAGTTCAAGATTTTAGGGGGTGCATTTGATGTAGGGTGTGACTTCAAAGGAGTTCTCTGAAGTGCAAAAGGATTCCTTTCAACCCAGTCCTGTCTGCTAAGCTAACCCTGGGGGGTAAATCAGTGCTTTGTCTGTGGACGGGACTCTATCTATTGAAGTGTGTCAGCCCCTCCCATTCCTCGCTGCCCAGGGAGACCCATCAGAATGCAGATGAGTGCTCAGAATGCAGAGGAGCCTCATTTTCCCATGTTTGTGGCTGTCTAGAGGGAATGCACAAAGTGTAGCTGAACCTAGCCCAGACGTGTATTGGAGACATACTGCAAAGCACATAGGGGGATATTTACAAGGAAAACGCGCGGCTCTGCATGCAATTTAGTAGCACCGGGCTAAGTCATTTAAAAAAATGCAGGGATGCGTCGAATTTACAAGAATATGGCGCACCCCTTTGTTATCCCTTGCTCTGGCATTAAAAAAGACTGCCTAGCGCCAACACAGACACCCTTGCCCCATAGTGCAGGGGTGCCTGAGTTGCAGGGATGATTCCCTGCAACGCAGGCTCCCTTGCACCATGGTGCAATGGTGTCTGTGTTGGAGAGAATTATTGTTTATTTGCAGGGAAGGACACCTTCCTGCACATAAACAATCTTTAAAGAGATTTGCTCTTTCTACAGCACACATAGAAAGAGTAAAAATGAGGAGACGCCAACCTAACGTCTGCTATTCAGTGGCATTAGCTTTTCTCTTTAACGCAGATACCTGTGTGAAAGAGGGCAAAATGTACAAAGCTGCATTGTAAATATGGAGCAGAGCATTGCGCCACCGGAAGATCGGAAAAAATGACGTTCGGGTGGTGCAATCCCTTGTAAATATGCCCCACAGAGCTATAAGTACAGCAAAATGTCCACTTTCTAAAAGTGGCATTTCGAAAAGAGTAATGTTAAATCCAACTTCACCTGTAAGGAAGATTTGTCATTACCATTCCAAACATAGGAAACATGAAAAAGCTACTCCATTCGATCAGGAATTACAGCTTAAAAGTGTATTAAGGAAATCCAACTGCTGGCCTATGAGAAGGGTAGACTCACAGTAGTGAAAAACGAAATAGGCTGTTTGCCACTACCGTGACATGCAAAACATAAAAGTACATGTCCCACTATTTACTTATATAGCAGCCTGCCCTTAGGGCTACCTAGGGCCTATTTAAGGGGTGACTTACATGTAATAAAAGGGGAGTTTAAGGCCTGACAAGCAGTTTTAAATGCCAGGTCGAAGTGGAAGTAAACTGCATACACAGGCCCAGCAGTGGAAGACCTGAGACAGGTTTAAAAGGCTGCTTCTGTCGTGTAGTTCCTATAGTACCCCTGCAGGACCTGCGCGTTTGGATAACATATACTGTGGGCTTGGTGGCAGAATAACTCTGAGCACCCCCACCGTGTATGTTAGCCTGGTTTGCATTAGCTAGCTCACAGTGCCACTAGAATCTCCTCTTCTCGGGGAGAGATTAGTTTCTGGCAACCTTAGATCATGACAACCCAAATTCCTCAGAATCGTGGAAACAATGTACTACCTTTCGCTCAGTCACTCGTGCTTACTTATTCGGTTTGTCTCAGAGAGTTACACAGAATAAACAGTTGAGCGTTTCAATAGGTATTTATTGAACAGTTGTTATTCTAGTGTAAAATATATGTGCTGCGGTAATCAGCAGACAATAGCAGAGATATATTATCAGCAGTACGATGAAAGCAAAGGGATAGAACAGTTCTACCATATTGCAATAATCATGAATACATACATGAATATGAAAAGCATTATGCAAGTGCGCATACTCCTACGATGCCTAACTAGATGTACCTGAGGGTACCTAGCATATGTGTAGGTCTAAAAGCCTAAGAGCCAAGAATCCTTCTAGGATTTAGTCGAACCCCCATACCTGAATAGAGAGAGTGTGGGACACCGTCCTGGTCTCGAGTTGGACACCCCGCAAGGGCGGTGTTAGACCGCTGTCAGCTGGAGCGACTGCATGCAGGAGCCTCAGCGTCTCTGGTCAGTGTGTCAGCATGGAAGTCTCGGTTCCCTCTGTCTTACCGGGGCAAGATGTGGAGTATTTATACCCTAAAGAGTCTCGGTCCTCAGTATGGTTTGTATTGGTCTTTCGTTAGACATGAGGAAGACGTCAGGGGTGAACTTTGTACATACATATTATGCAGGTGGTGTATTCCTAGAGGGCCATGCATAATTGATGAATACAGTGTGGGCCTGTGTTTGGGAAACACGCTGCTGTATTCAAAACCACAGGATAAATAACGTTCAGCCCTCAGAGCACGTTGTGTACTAGCAAGGACCAATGTAGGTGAAAGATCATGCCTATATAAGGAATCATGACTATAATAGGACATGTACAGTTATGACCATAATTGGGCATATGCGGCTAGGACCATAATAGGGCAAGTACGAATATGACCATATATGGGCAAATATGAATACGTCCATTTTAGGGCATGTACGAACGGGTCTACATTAGGGCCTCTATACGGGACATAACACTTCTCTGGGTGTCCCTATCAGTGCTGCAGGCCCACAAGTAGCATTTGAAGGACAGGCCCTGGGTATATGGCATACCACTTTACAAGGGACTTACAAGTAAATAAAATACGCCAAACAGGTGAAAACCAATTATACTTTGTTTAGAGGAGAGAGCACATGCATGTTAGCACAGGTCAGCAGTGGTGAAGTGCTCAGAGTCCTAAAGCCAATAAAAAGAAGGTCAGAAAAATAGGAGGAGGAAGGCAAAAGGTTTGGTGTGACCCTTCAGAGTGAGCCTTTTTCCAACTCTTTGGCAATTCCATAGTCAGTGTATGATAAATCCAAAGCTTCAATTAATAAGCAAAATTCAGTTGGTAACAGGCAGTGTTTTCGTTTTTTTTTTTTAATGGGTAATGTATCTCTGACCCACTCTACAGTGTGATCGATATGTAAGGTCATTGAAAGACAGTGATCAATCCGGAAGCCAATGGGCTTTTCTTCAATTGATAACATTTGGGTGAAAGCCATCACTTTTACATTCATTCAGCCATTTCATTCTGAACCTGTACTGTTGGTGGTGCTGAAAGGAGAACAAAATCATGCTTTTCAGAGTTGAGTCTGAAGAAATTTGGTGCCTTCTAATTTTTCACATATTTCAGATTAACATTAGAGTGCGAATTAATTTATTTCCAGGTACATCTTGGTGTTATGTACATATAGACGATCCTAAAACCTGTCTCCCCATCAGAGTTCTTAGTGACTTCATGTACAAATTGAAAAGCATATGAGTAAATGTAGAACATTGGGGGGATTGCAAAGCTATAACAGAAAGGGTAGAGGTAGCTGTGCTAGTTGTTTGTATTTAGGGAGGAAATTAGGTGAACCAGTTTAGACATTTTCCAACAAAGCACATGCTGCTATAGCTTGAGAAGGTGAAAAGTAATGAAGGTTGCCAATAAATCAAAAAGGGCCTTTACCGCACAGGGTTCTTGTTTTTTGTACCCTCTTTACCTCTGGAGTTGTGTTGCATTCTGTTTGGATTTTGAGAGGGGTAAAGTATTTGTAACTGACTTCTTCAGCGTTATGGCCACTTAGTACTTCAGACTGTTACTTTTTATACTTCAAACAAACTCACAATTTGAAACTGTATGAGAGCTACTTGTGAGCACCATCATTGTCCACCTAACCAGACAAAATCACTCCCTTTTCCCATTTCTCATCTCATGTTTAACCATACTCCAGCACACTTTTAATATTGGTCCACAAATTCCCTCACACCCACACTCAACTGTCCACTCATAAATTCCCCCAACCACATACATTCAATCAGCCACTCCCATTCTAACTCAGTTTCTCTCAGCCCTTCATTCACCCACTCTCATTCACTCATTAATTGACCCTCTCAGCAACTAATTTTTACCCCACCGACATTCATTTATGCTGAACATCGACAAATACCCACTCTTAGTCACAGATATGGGTTAAATCCATCTTTTTGTTTGCTCAACATGCCACTCTATTTTGGACCCAGCCATATGAAAATCAGTCTTGATCCTGCTCCCCATGGGAACAATCCAGCCCGAACTGCCAGGCCAGGTCCTCCCTCAACCAGAAAACAAGCATCCTGGGACCAGTTTGAGGGTATCACCACTCATCAGCCGGGCTAGCTTGAATCCAGTGGCATATCGAGCATGGGACCCACTTTTGGGCATACCCTTCCCACTTAGGGCGACTATAGCAACACAAAAATATGATGGGCAGAATGCTGAACATTGTCAAACACTCACCCCCAGTCACAGAACTGGGTTAAATCCATTGTTTTTTTACTCACCATGCCAATCCAGTTTGGACCCAGCCATATGCAAATCAGTCTTGAGGCTGCTCCCCATGGGAGCAGCCCAGCCCAAACTGCCAGGCCAAGTCCTCAATGGCAGTTCGGCCTGGACTGTTCCCAATGGAGCAGGGTCAAGACTGATTTGTATATAGCTGTGTCCAAACTGTGATGGCATGATGTGCAAAATAACAATGGACTTCGATGCAGCCCAGAGTAATTACCACTAGCTGAGATTAATTCAAGCATTCCATCCATCACTTTTTGTATAGTTTCATATGTTGCCCTAAGTGGGACGGGTGTGCCCAGATGTGGGCCCTGTGCACATTGTGTCACTGGAACCAAGCTATATCTGGCTGATGATTCCATAACAAGGTCGAAACTTGTCCTGGATTGCTTGTGTGTAAATGGAGGGCCTGGCCTGACAATTGGGGCTGGATTTTTCCCATTGAAGCAGGACCAAGACTGGTTTGTATTTAGCTGAGCCCAAACTGAGATGTCCTGGTGTGCAAAATAATGATGGACTGGGATGCGGCCCGAGTAATTACCAGTGGCTGAGATTAAATTAAGCATTCCATCTATCACTTTTTGTATACTTTCACTCATTCATCCAGGCACCTTAATCCCCCACTAACCACCTTCATCAACCTACAATCACCATCACCAGGCTTTGACATTCCCCCCCATTTTTCATTTTCACCAATCCATTCTCAAATCTATCCCAAATATTCAAAATCCACCACCCCATCCACATTCTCACACACAGTTGTTCACTTACTTTTACCTACCAACTCACTCAACATCCATATTATTAAACTAGTCAATCTGTGCAACCTACCCCCAAAACACATACCAACTCACATATCAATTTACACGCATTTTTACATACAAAAAGCCAAACCTATTGATTTTCGGAATGCTTTTATTGTAATTGAATTTTTATAATTCTTAATTCCCTTGAAAGGCTACCGCTAGACCACCGCTTTAGCAAGAAAAGCTGATTAGTTCAAGGACTGGAAGGATAAAGTAATAGCTGGAAGCAGGTGCAGTTAAGTACCAAGAGGTTGAAGCTATACTCAAAGGCAGCCTTAACCTCTTGATCATGCCAAAGTAGATGAGTATATGTGGAAAATAATGCAAACATCAGAAAGGAGACGCAAATGATGGCGTGGATATCTTCTGATGTTCACCTTTGAAGTTTGTCTCACATTATCAATTGCGAATGAGAAGTGGGATCCATTTTGGATGCCCTGGTTGTGGCATGGTAAAAGATGGGAGTGAGGATAGCTTCCCCCCAGATAGTGGAAGAGTATTGTCTTACATTCCTGTGGCTAGAGGGTGGACGTACAGACCTAGAGTAGAAAGCAGACTGGGCTACTTTTAGCAATTCCATGGACCTTGTTAGCAAGGGAGTGCTGAATAGTTCTTCCTTAGCTCTACTGTTTGATAGATGGGTGGGGGTGATGGATAGGAGTGCAGTTTCTATTGTTCAAGCTGAGGACATTTTTAAGCAAGATCTGGCTTTGTCTGTCCATAATTACTGCTTCAGATACCTTAGTGACTTCCAGGCACAGGGATCTCACACATCATTGTGCACATATTGTGGGTATTCCTGCCTGGAGCTAGCCCCAGTGCTACCTACTGTGAGAAGCAAAACTCTACACAAGCACAGGGAGGCTGAGAAGGACACTTGAAAAGAATCAAAGCAAATTGGTTCTGCAGCATGAGACAGTCACAGTTAGAAATGTAGGTTATTTCATAATGACATTACACATAAAAGTGTTCTGGTCTTTTGTTAGAGAGGTGTCTGATGCAAACTTGTAATGTGAATTTCATGTGTCCTGTGCATCAATGGCAGACTCTCTGGAGCTAATACATGTCCTATGCTAGCAGGCAAAGCTTCCAGGCCAGGTCAAAGCAATAGAGTGTTAGTTCACTCTGGTAAGAACAGCAATATCAGGTGGAGGTCAACCGTCACAGGATGTATGTTTAAGGAAAAGATGCTTTTAATTAACTATGTGATAGAATATGTGATGGGGACATTCTTTCTCCCAAAAGCCTAAGACATGACAGTGCAATGCAGTAATTTCAAACTTCCAGAACATTAACAAAACAAAATAACAACAGGAAAACTGTAAATATTTTCAAGCCAAATAAACACAGTAAAAGAGAAATGCAACTATTAAGATACCACACAACTGATAACCTAATAAGATAGCACACAAATAAGCCTGGTCATATTGTGTGTGCAATGTTGAACAAATCTAGGTATGACTGGCAGGACCATGTCTTACATGGAATGCGTACCAACTTTCCATGGTTCTGGTAGCATGTCCTGTAGGGGCACACAGTGTGCTGAGAGCAGGCATATCTTGCAGATGATAGACAGGCCCACAGGATGCAGCAGGGAGCAGGCAGAGAGGACTGCCATCAGGAGCAGGCCACACTCAGTCCTTCCCTTCTCTTGCACCTGCCTCCTCCTTAGGCACCCACCCTCCACAGGCTCAACTGACGCCCACAGTGAGAAGCCTTGGAATCTCCAAGTGGGAAATTCTACACTCAAGGTCACATTCAAAGAGAAATGCAGAGCATGTGCTTCTGGTAGGGTGTACCACTTACAAGAAAGGCTGCAGATGCTCAAGAACTGAAACCCAGCAGCACAGTAATGTTCAGTAGTACTGTAATATCATTGGGCCTGGGCTAAACGGTTAAGGAAGTACTGGGGTTACAACATAGCACCAGTATCAATTGAGAAGTTTCGGTCCTGCAGGAGAATAGAAGCAGCAGGGTCACAGTTGGTACCTGAAACCAGTGGACCAGATATTCTGTGTTGGCTCTGCTAGTTACATACCATACATGGGACACACTTTTCACACTGGTCTTATGCTTTTTTATTATTGTATTCTACTGTATTGAAACTGCATTCATGTAGTGCACATTTTTTTCCCTGTGTTCTGGGATCTTAGGAAATTTAACAATTTATCAGCTGATGTGTTCATTTGGTTACCATGAAGGATACAGTTCAAAGTGCAGTGGACTGGAATTGTGGCCTGCGGTATGTTTTGTAAAGGGCACTCTCATCCATGAGGGTATCCTGGTGCTGAGCAGGTATTTGTGCCTAGCCCTGCCTATGGTAGGTTGGTTAATAAGAAAGTAAAGTCTTGAACTTCTTGCAGAATTCATAAAGAGAGGAGGAGGCTCTGATGTGAAGTGGGGGTAATTCCACACATTATGAGTGATATAAGAGAACACCCATCCTCCTGATCTGGTTCTGTGCATGACTTGTTTGTAATTGTATTTATATAGTGCTTACTACCCCTGATGAGGCGTTTTATGTGCTTTTGTAAGAGTAGGAGTCCTGGTGGAGGGAGATGTGACTGTTTAGCGGGGATGGGACGAAATTGTGCAGTGAACAGAATGTGTGTGTATGGAGTTTCTCAAAAAAGAGAGAAGGGCCCTTTAAAAACCAAAGAGGTGGGGCACCAATAAGACCAAGGTCAAATTATGAAATCCTCTTTGGCATGATCAGTCACTCAATTTTCATACAACCCATATCACCAAAACATAAACTGAAATACAATCGAATAAAAAACATTAAAAACAGAAAACACTTTTTAATGTTTTTTATTCGATTGTATTTCAGTTTATGTTTTGGTGATATGGGTTGTATGAAAATTGAGTGACTGATCGTGCCAAAGAGGATTTCATTATTTGACTTTGTCTATGGAGCTTGAAATGAGTGCATTGGTGTATCAGGAGCCAGTGGAGCTCCCTGAGATGTTGTGTGATGTGAGCTCTGTGTGGGAGGTTGAGGGTGAGTCTGGCTGCCGAATTCTGGAAGGTTTGCAGTCTTCTGGTGAATTGTTTGGTGATCTTAGCATAGAATATGTCCCGTAGTACAACTTGCTGTTGACTAGGGTGTGAGTGATGGCGCTTCTAGTGCTGCTTGGATACCACTTGATGATCTTCCTCAGTATCTTCAGGGTGTGGAAGAAGTATGCAGTGATGGCACTGACTTTTGCAGTCATGTCCAGTTTTCAGTTGATGATTCCAAGGTTCCTGGCATGGGTGCTGAGTGGGTGTGGATTTGAGTTCAACCAACCACCTGTTTGAGTCCCATGGTGCGATGTTCTAGCTGAAGATCACAACTTCGGTTTTGTCTGACTTGAGCTTGAGACAATTGGTTTTTACCCAGTTAGCAACTTTGGTCATTCAGGCGATGAACTTGTTTCTTGTGTTGAGGATTGTGTCCAAGAGGGTGAGTATGAGCTGTGTGTCACTGGCATAGGATTGTATGTTTATTGCGTGGATGACGCTGGCCAGAGGGATCATATATGTGTTGAAGTGGGTGGGGCTGAGTAATGAACCTTAAGATGAATTTGCAGGCTTCCGAGGAGCAACGGCTTTTGTTTTATCTGTTAAGAAGGAGCAGATCCAGAGGAGAGCGAGTCCTTAGATGTGAGTCTCATACAGTGGGGTATGAGACTGTGTCAAATGCTGCAGAGAGGTCTAGGAGAATGAGAGTTTCCTTGTCACCTCGGTCAAGGATCATGCAGATGTCATCTCTGACATAGATGAATGCTGTTTCTGTACTTTGCTTGGGCCTGAATCTGAACTGCATGTTGAGGAGCTGGTGGATGCTGAGGTGGTTGGCGAGGCATCGCTTGATTAGATTATCCAAGATCTTTGGAGGGTTTGGGAGGAGGAAGATGGGTCTTTAGTTGGAAAGCTTGGCTGGGTTAGCAGATGGTTTCTTGAGTGAGGGCATGATGATGGCATGTTTCCAGGTGTTCTTAAATGTGGCAAAGTCGAAGGAAGCATTGAGGATGGGTGTTAGTGCTTTGCTGATCAGTAGGAATCTGTTGCAACTGTCTCTGCCCCTTTAACTCTGATGTAACCTATAGAGTCTTGGGGGCATTATATGGAACTCTGGGGTGCAGTGAGCAGTTGATTTGTGGCTTGTCCAGTGGTGGCTGTGCTATATGTTGGCGGATGCAATATAGAGAGCTAAACTATTTCACTGTGTCGACTCTCTTAACAGAGTCCTTTGATGCAGGCGTGGTGGGGGCGAGGGACATATGAAGCCCCCAGTGGATGGTCTTCAAGGTATGAGCAGCAGTTTTGACCGTGGTGACAGAAGGCCATGAGGTCATGGTTCATTCATTTCGTTTTATGGGAATTTCAGTTGCAACAATGACATGGTCTGGTTGAGGGTAAAGTTGCTGTATGTGGATGTGATTTTCTTGCAGAAGAATTCCAAGAGCGTGTTTCAAAGTTGTGGAGAGGGGGTGACATTGCTGGAGATGGCAGGAGTCGCTGTGAAACCTTTCATGATGGTGAAGATTTCCTTGCTGCTAGAAGTGCTGCTGTCAATGCAATATTCATGAGCTGTGTGTTTCGTGCTCCATATTTGCTGGTGGTAGCATCTTAGGGAGGACTTGAAGATGTCTTTATCTCTGGTGTCTTGACTTGCTCTCCATTTAGTCCCATGGCCTTGCAGAGGGGCTTCGTCAGCCTGAGTTTCTCTGTGAACCAGCTGGCCTGTAGTCAGATTCTTGCCGTTGGGTTGCACTTGAGGGAGCCAGGATCCTGGCACATGCAATCCTCCAGCTGTTGAGATTCTCAATGGTTTTCGGCAAGTTGCTGGTGTGCTCAGGCCAGTGCATGGCGAGGGTGAAAGCTCTTTATATTCTTGGTCCCCTATAGCCTACGCACTCTCTTCATGCACCAGTGTGGCAGACTTCAAGAGCTTGTACTTGTCCAGTGAGGAAGCTATTTACCTCCACAGATACCCCTCTCCCACATTCACCTTCTCTCTCGTATCTGCTTCTCTCTCTGTAGCCCACAGCTCTGAGGCAACTTCACTGGGCAGTGGAGGGCATGCCAGGCTCTGGATGCAGCCATAGTGGACAGTGGTGGTCATAGCAGGGTCTAGGGACCGACTCAGTGCTCAGTGCGGATATGTCAGAACACTTCAGTGGGCACTGGACCACATACCAGTTTCCAAAGGAAGACTCAGGGATTAGTGAAGGGCATGTCAGGGTCTGAGGACAGCCTCTGTTCAGTGGAGGTCCTGTCGTCTTTAAGGGCTACCTCTGCAGGCATTGAAGGGTGTGTCAGACTCTGAGGAAAGCTGCATCGTACAGCGAAGGACCATCAAGCTCTGAGGGCAGCCTCATTGGGTGCCCCACAAAGAAGTTGTCCCTGGCCTGCAGCCATTTTTGATGCATTGCAGCTGCTTTCTGAATCCTACATTACTTTACATTTCAGTTCAGAATGGTACTCACTAAAGTTAGCTGCCTTCAAAGTGAGGACGATACCATTTCACTGTTAGGACACATGATCTTGAAGGGCATAATCCACACATGTATTTTGTACTAAGGAGGCATTTATTTTTGAAATTATCATCCTTGACGTCATTGAATTACAAAACATTTTACTCCCACACATGCAATTACTCAAACTTGCATGTGTGGGACAATTTTCCTGCTGTGGAAATCTCCTCAGATGGGCCTGTTTTGGACATGCCTATGTGAGCAATAGACCAAAGTTAGTGAACAATAACAATCCTTTGGCTGATATCCAATCTAAGTTGCAAACAGAAATTGACTCATGCCAAGGTCAGGAAACTGCCTATATTTAGGATGGAAATGGAGGTGGAATTCCATCACAAATGGCAACTCTTTCTCCACAGGAATGAAAAAACTTCCTTTGAAGAAAACAATATATGTTAAAAAGTGAAAATGAACTGTTGCATTATATTTTGGCATTGAACAAAGTAGTCTTGCTACATTGCTCTGTGTGAAAATGTTCATGCATGAGAGTACTCTGGAAAACTGTGTTAGGGACGGGCATGTGTACTCCTAGAGGGGCATATTATCAACGGCCAGCGATAATTATCGCTGGCCGTGCTTAGCGATAGATTTCTTATCGCTGGCTATCTCCGGAAATTATCGCCCTGGTAGCGCGTTATTAACAACACGCTTCTCCAGGGCGATAAAAATTCCAGAGATAGCGAGGTTATCGCCGTTTTGCAGGGAACATCGCTGGTTTTCCAGCGATGTTCCCTGCAAAACGGCGATAACCTTGCTGATACGACCCTGTGGTCGTATCAGCACAATCCACCCCTATGTTAGGGATGGCTAAGTCGGGATAATAGCAGACGTTAGATTTTGGCGAAAACGGCCGTTTTCGCCAAAATCTAACGTCTGCTATCATCCTGTGGGCTGCCTTGTAAATATCGCGATGTGCACATCGGCGATATTTACAACGTAGCCCATCTGGGGTACGCCAGTAACGCCCACCTTGCATCTCATTAGAGATGCAGGATGGGCGTTGGGGGAAAGGAGCGATAGTGCAGGGATTCACGCGATAGCGTGACCTTGCTGATTAGGCGATAGAATTATCGCCGCTTTCTGTCCGAAAACGGACGCTAAAGCGGCGATAATTGACTATCGCCTGGTTGTTAATATGCCCCAGAATTCTTTGAGAATTCCAGGATGGCAAGATGGCAAGCCTTAGGCGTACACCCTCTAATGTGCATTTCTAACTTTTGTGACCTCCATGAAAGCAAGAGATTCACGTGAGCCACAAAGCGCGATTCTTGTTTCATGGGAGCAGAAGGCTGAATTTTTTGATAAGGTTTGGATACAATACACAAGACAGTCCATCAACAGTGTCAAGACTTCACCGCCATCATTGAGGGGACAACACACCGCGTAGGTGGCCTCTGTTCTATCTCGCTCCAACAAGAAAAAAGAGGCAGGCTTTCACAGCCTGAATTCATTTGACTTTTTACAGATACCGACGTGGCTTGCTAGTAGTTATTAGTGGAAAAGTAGGTCTCAGAAGCACGTTATTTATGAAATGATTTTCGTCACTTGAACATGTGCTGTCCAGAGATGGCCCTGTTCTCGTAGGCACAGGGAACAAACGTTTCACATTCACAGATGCTCCCAATTTGGTGCGGTTTGCAGTGCAATTCAGATCAAACAAATCCACGTAAACGAGTCAGGATTTCATAATTAGGTGCTTTCAGGAGGGAAAAAAACTAGACCGTGCACCACATCTGTAGGTGTGGGTGTGGCGCACACCGCAGTTCCCGAGTCTTTCCTGTAGGCCCAGCTCAATACTAAGCAGGAACGGTGTGTTTAGGTTTTAGAGGTTTTTGAAGGAGAATACAGATGGCTCACACACAACAGTCCTGCATCAGAGAAGCTTCATATAACCCTCTGGCACGAGCTTTAAGGAAGGGAGTTCTGCTCTGATTTAGCCGTACCCTTCTATCTGATTGCCAGGGCCATATCCCTTTTATGAGCGGAGAGCATTCCAGTTCATTATCTTGTCCTTAATTTTTCCAATTGTTGCTTGCTTACTAGCATCCTAAATCTTAGAAAAAAAAATGTCCAATATCCTGTCACAGCTGTAATTATGCGTGCAACCACTAACGTTCCTTACTTGCTTTTAATGTTTTTTTATTTCTCCTTAAGACAAGCTCAGATTTGAAATGCTGCGGTCCCCTTTTGTTCCAAAAAGGACGCACATGTTGATTTATTTTTGTGTTTCGCCATCATTCTTTTTATTGTTACTGAATATCACGGTTGAAAAAAAGTCCCTTAAATTTTTGTGAAAAATGTAAGTTTTATATTCTGCGACAGCACAGATGTGAGGAATGGGCATTTGTTTTTCATTGAGGTGAAAAAAGCGGAGCATCGCACAAGACATCTAACGAGAGAGACTAATCCAAGTATTTTTGTCAAAAGAGTAATGTGGTCAAATTCCCTGATTTAGCACAGACAAAGATTAACATGCTGTAACGTTTAATATAAGCAATGCCAATAATTATGTTTTAATATATCAAATTTTAATTGAAAATATAGAATTAATTAGTGGACGAATGCCCACTAAAGGCTACAAAGTAAAATAGGATTAGCATTTGATGCACATTTTACAGAATCATTTAAAAGCGCCAGTATATTCAACATATATTGCCAAACAGGTTGGCACCTGCAGAATATCTCTAAGGTTGGTACTCGCTAGGGTATTTGTGAAATGTTGGTTATTCCTTGAAATGCAACATTCACAAATTCTATGAGATTGATTTCGCATTTACTTCAAATAATAACCTCTCTCTCTCTCAACTATCATATGTTCTTGATTTACAATTTCACTAGTTTCTTATATACATTCAAGTTGTTCCTCAAACTGTAATGTAAACAAATATTTTCAGGTTTGTATAGTTCATATTCATAATAGTGAATGACTCACAAAGGAAATACCCTTTTCTAAGGTTCAAATATATGCATCATGATATAGCAACAGCCTCTAAAATACATTGAGGATCCATAACGGAAATCAGGAATATAAAATGTATAATCTGGAAAGGTTTTCTCTGAAAATCTCTTTTCCCTATTTCAAAAATGTGTCTTCTCTCTGTAAAGCTTCACATTTTCAATAGAAGTATTTGTGGCCGAACGGCTAGAGCATCAACCTTGGAGTTGGGGAACCGGGTTCGAGTCTCAGCAGGGACGCTCAACGTCCTGTGATTCTGGGCAAATCACTTGATCTCCCCGTGCCTAACAAAAATAAATGTGTCCGTCTGTAACACAACTGGTGCTCATGTAAGGCGCTTTGATACCTTCGGGTCTAGTTTGCGCTATATAAAACTTAAAAAAAAGAATGCCTGGAATAAGCACCTGGACACCTAACTTGCAACTTTCCTGTGGGCTCCAGTTCCTGCTTGATCCAGACTGATCCAGTGACACCGCAGCTGCCCGGGTTTTCCCGCTGGGGTTTTTCCGACTGTGTTTTCCCACTCACTGTTCTTCCCACCAACAGAAGCACCGCCCACCCCAAGACCTACGTAATGCAGGCCGCAGCTCAGCAGCGCGCAGCTGGCATGCCGAAGACAAGCCCGTCTGCACCCGTCCACACCTGGACTGCGTCCAGCGCCACGACCCATGGCCCTCACGCCCCGGAAGATACACCATCGCTGAGCTCTACACCCTCAACCCTGGATGCCGCAACAAACACTGCCACCGGGTCGACACAAGGTCTACGGTAGGACCTTTCACCTGCACCCACTGCCACTTCACCTGCCACTGCACACACACCAGCTCACCAAACAGCCCCACCCTAAACACACTACAGACACCACCTGAACAAATACACCAACTCGCATGCACCCTTCACAACACACACTCACTATGCAAGCATTCCACCAAATTATGGGACCCCATTGCCACCCTCACACCTGACATAGTCTTCCTTACTGAGACCTAGCTCATCCCCACATCTGCCCCAGACATTGCCGCAGCGAACACCGACAGATATAAAATCACTCACGGGGACTGCATCAACAAGCCGGTAGGAGGAACCGCCATCATCCACAAAGAGACCATACAGTGTACCACCACCAGTGAAAACACCACCACCCCCATGGAACATCTCAAGTTCAAGCTACACACAGACGACAAGACAACCATCAGAGGTGCCCTCGCATACCGACCCCCAGTCCCACGCTCCAGCTTTTGCAACACCATTGCAGACTTCATTGTGCCCCTACCATTAGACTCCAATGACTACATCTTCCTCGGCAGCCTAGATTTCCAAATTGATGACCCCAATGCAAAAACATTGCACACCTCCTCGACAGTATGAGTAGCTTTGGAATGACCCAGCTCGTCCACGACCCTACACACACTGCAGGACACACACTGGCCCCAATTTTCACCTCCAGCAACTGCATCAAATACAGCCATATCACAGAACTCACATGGACCGATCATTCCATTGTCCACTTCAGCATCGCCAGCCCCCGTACCGCCACCGCCACCCCCAAGATGGCCAATGCCTCCCACCGGAGGTGGAATAAAATTTCAGTGACCAGCTGGGTGAACGCTCTCAACACCTCCAACCCTGCTACAGCCACCAACCTCGAACAGGAAGTGAAAAACTTCAACACCTAAATCACCAATTGCACAGACAGCATTTTCCCCATCAAGAGCAACATCCAGAGAGAATCTTCTAAAATGTCCAGCTGGTACACCCAAGAACTCAGAACAACGAAATGAGACAGCAAACAGTTGGAGAGGAGATGGCGCACCAGCAAGGACACCTCCAACAGGGCAGACTTCAAGACCTCCCTCAACCTCTACCACCAGCTGTTGAGGGCAACAAAGAAGATAGCCATTGCCGCACCCATCAAAACCAGCGCTAACAACACCAAGGAACTTTTCAATATCGTTAAGAAATTCTCCAACCAGGCTGCCAGCGAAAACAACATCACACCCTCACAGGAGCTGTGCGACAACCTTGAACAGTTCTTCCATGATAAGATCGCAACTATATACAGAAACTTCAAACCCCAACCCACGCCTACGGACTTCCTTGACAGATACGTCACCAATGTAACCGACACAAACCCCACACTAGCCACCTGGAACATCCTCTCCACCCAGGACACCACCTCCACCATGAAATACATCCACTCTGGAGCTCCCACAGACCCATGCCCACACCACATCTTCAATCTCGGAAACCAAAGGATTGGCCAGGAACTCACCACCCTACTCAACACCTCTATCACCAGTGCAGCATTTCCCAACACCTGGAAAAACGCTGAAGGCAGACCACTACTCAAAAAACCTTCCGCTGACCCCAGCGAACTCAAAAATGACCAGCCAATCTCCCTGCTCCCATTCACAGTGAAAGTACTGGAAAAGATCATCAAGAATCAATTCATGACACACCTGGAGCAGAACCAGCTACTCCAGTCCTCTCAATACGGCTTCCTCAGCAATCACAGCACTGAAACCACCCTGAACACAGCCACCGAAGACATCCGAACCCTCCTTGACTGGGGAAGAACAGCAGCTTTGATCCTCTTCGACCTCTCTGCAGCCTTCGACACTGTATCCCACCACACACTAATCAATAGACTCCACCACATTGTCATCGAAGGGGGATGCACTCAGATCGATCACCTCCTCCCTCTTGCTTTTATGCAATAAAAACAATAGACAATAAACAAACAAGCAGTGCATGACTCCATTCTGAAAGGAGGGAAGGCTCCAGTTACACATCATGATGATAAGTTTAGGCATAGTGAAATACACGGCTGAACTGAAACACTAGACACATAGAATAACTAGGGGGCAAGAGTACATTGAGGCCAGCTCATTAAGCTAAATATACAATGGACAATACAGTGAAACAGGCTTGGCTGCCATAGTTACATTACCACAATATAAAGGGGACAAACATCCCCCTGTCAGATACCTAATCTGAGCTATCCTCATCAGTAAATTTATGAAGAAGGAACCCCTTACAACAAGATTGTATCTGAGGCACTCTCGTCCGTATGTACAATACGCATGTGCATCACCTCCCCCACCCTCCATTCAAGGATATCTCACTGCCATGAAGACATCAATGGTGCTTGAGTGCCCATCCAACCAATCGCCACCCTCTCTTTGGCCAGTAACAATGCAAGCTGGACCATCCTATAGGGAATCTTCCGCACCGTGGGCTTCACTAGGAGGCAGGCCAATGGAGTCAGAGGAATCTCAATGTCTGTCGTCTCTGCTATTTTGGGTACCTCCCTCCAGTACCCCTGAACCAGATCGCAGGCCCTGGCCAAATGCAAAAAGGTGGCCTCCAGCTCCCCACATATCGCACATCACACCACCCTCGAGGGGTCTATCCTGTTCAAGTGCCCAGGAGTCACATAAGTATGATGGATAAAATTAAAGTGAAGTAACTTGAACCTATAGTTGCAGTACACTTTCCTCACCAATGCACATGCACTGGCCCAGTCAGAATCTACAACAGGCTCCTCCAGCTTGCGCTCCCAGGCCCCTCATGAGGCGTAAGAGGCAGCTACCATGTCACCACAGATCGCCCTATAAAATAAGGAAATGAGATGTCTCCCCTACCCTCAGCGAAGCATGCCATCTAACATAAGGGAGGGCAGAAGGGCTGCAGGGAAACCATCCCAGACCTCCTGTGCAAGGCTTTCTAACTTGGCATAATTCAGGAAATGGCCTGAACCCACTTCAAGGGTCTCCCGAGCATCCTGGAATATGAGGGAGACCTCCCCTGGGTAAAATTTCCCCACAACCTGACAACCCCCCACCCTCCAGAGATCCATGAACATATCCCCATTGATTGTCCTAAACAGGGCGAGGTCCCAGAGACAAAGCTTACTGTCAAAGGGGGCCCTGCATAGACCCTTCCTACCACTGCCTCCCAAATCACCGCTGTCTGCCGCACCACAATAAGGGACTGAACGCTCTGATCATCCCCCTCGCATCAGCAAGCGTGCCAGTGTGTCGTCCCCTTGCATGTCAAGGAACAGTCTCTTCTACCAATTATCCGGTACTGCCAACCATCACACCGCATGCTGTAAGTTGGCCGCATAAGAATAGTGCCTGTATGCCCGGTATAGCAAGAGCCCCATCTTCCATATCAAGTTGAGATCCAATAATACCACTCTACTCTGCCTCCCAGACCAGATTTGGAAATGAGTAAGCTGTCCAGTTTGCGGAAAAAGTGTGGTCGGAGTGGAAACATTGCATTTTGAACCAAGTTAAGGCAGCGAGGAAAAAAGACCATCTTGGCTATTGCAGCCCTACCTATCACTGACAAGGGAAGCTATTCCAGAATGCCACAGAGCCCTCAAGACCTGCTATGACTCTGTCCTCATTCAGTCGCCAGTATACGTCCTCAGTATGGGCTATCCATATACCCAATTATCTAAAAAAGCCATCTGTTTGCCAGCGGAGGCCAAGCCCGGGCAATCGGGTAACGGGCACCCCGATCTGACCACGAAGCGGTAATAAGAGAGGTCTTCTAAAATTAACCCAAAGGCCTGAGACCCTAATGAAGGCCCTGAGGAGCAACAATAATATCTGTACTGCCTGGCAGAGGGACAAGACATGCACCAGTACATCATCTGCTTAGAGAGAGATAACATGCGTGGAACCCCCCACATGAGTTCCCTACAGCTCCAATTCCTTACGCAGGTGAAGTGCCAAAGGCTCAATGGTGAGAGCAAACAGGACCACAACCCTGCGTGGTGCCACTCTCAACCTCCCACCCCTCAGAGAGGTTGCCTCCAATCTTGACAAGGACCACAGGGCTAGTGTAGAGGAGCCGCAACCAGCTCCAAAAGACGGGGCCAAACCCCATCCCTTGCAGCACCACTATCAAAAAAGGCCACTTCACTGTATCGAGTGCCTTTTCCAGATCAAGGGAAACCAAGGCTAATTTGAGATTATCATCCACCATTTTGTGCAATACGTGTGTAAGCCTCTGGACATTAGTGGTAATACAGGCCGGCATAAAGCCACATTGGTCTTCATGGACTAATTTGTGAATCACATTCACCCAAGCGCAACGTCAACAGTTTAAATGGAATTTTGGCATTGTGTTTAGCTTTGTCAGGGGCATATATGATAAGGGGTTGGCCACGTCACCCCCAGGCTTTAGTAGAAGGCAAATAACACCCTCCCTTTTAGTGTGTGGAAGTATTCCATCCGCCCGAGCTTCTAGGAGGGCCTCCAGCAATTTTCCCAAAGTGTAACGGAGTAGGTCTGATAGAACTCCACAGTGAACCCATGCCCAACTGGAGCCTTGAATCTCTAGAGAGCCTGAACAGCTGCACCCAATTCCTCCAAGGTAATCTCACCCTCCCAGTCCTGTACAAGATCTGGAGCCAGGGTAGGCAACTCCAAGTCCATCAAAAAGCTTTTGATCTGCCCCGGGGGCCCACCTCTCCCGCATGATACCCCCCCAGAGGTGACCCACAAACACCTCCAGGATATCCTAGTGACTAGCCACCAATTCCCCACTGGGAGTGTGAACATGGAGGACAGGAGAAACCTTCTGCTCCATCCGCAATATCCACACCAGAAGTCTGCCGGATTTGTCCCCCTCCCTGTGGAGACGCTGACAATAAGCCCTGATCATACACTTATCTAAGGAGTACCAGGTTGACTGCACCTTCCGTTGAGCCCAGAGCAACCCTTCCCATACCTCTGGGTGAGAACACCTCGGAGCCCTGAAGTTCTGACAATTGATGCTTCCACACCCCCTGCTCAGCCTCTAATTGACGTTGCATGCCGCAGGTAGTACGATTGTAGGCCCCACGCATGACTGCCTTGAGGGCCTCCCAATCCATAGCTCTAGAAGCATCAGACCCCCACTTAACATCCAAATATTCAGTAATGGAATTGACAGTGCGTCACGACACACAGCGTCTTCCAAGAGGCATGATTGGAGAGAAACTGTCCCTAGTGCGTCACCCCCAAAAAAGTTCTGCATGGCAACTCCAACCACCAAAGGAAAGGGTCCTATGACAGATGGCAGTTTCTTGGTTGAACAGAAAATTCTCATTACCTTAGGATATCAAAGCCAGCAGCCATGCCAGGAAGCCACATAATCCTGCAATCTGAGCATTTTGCATATATTTACTTTGTCTTAGAGAACCTCTTTCCATAGCTACAGGACTATATGTTTTAGATTTAGACATGCAACATCCTGCATGTCAACCAATAAGGAGCAACCCTTGTATAAGTCCATCTAAAACACCTATCCCTTTTGCATTACTTAGGTCATTTCAATGTTGAGGAAGACAGAACTAGCAGAATGCATGCTTTCTCACAAAACTACTGCCTCTCTCTCAGGATAACTAATGCCGCCGGCCTAGTTGCTCCCACCAAACTGGCCAGAACAAACAGATCCACCAAAGGAGCCAGTTGGCACACCCCGGAACTTAGCACGTCAAAACGCAGATGCAAACACCTGGAAAGAAAGTGGTGAACCAGCAGGAACAACATGGACCGAGCCACCTTCAAGTTGGCCCTCAACAACTACCACTGCCAGCTCAAAGCCATGAAAAAGGAGGCCCTGACACACCGGATTGATGCCAGCGCCAACTACACCAAGGAACTCTTCACCATTGTCAGAGAGATCACAGGCCCCTCAGCCACAAAAACTCGATCCACTCCTCATGGGAACACTGCAAAGCCCTGCCGACCACTACCACAACACATTAGCAACCATCTACAGAAACTTCCATCCCCAACCCACTGACCTCCTCAGCATCCCATCGACCACTGCTACCAACCACCAGCTCACCACATGGGAACAACTCAGTTTACTGAACACAACTTCTCTAATGAACTCTGTCCACTCTGGAGGACCCACCGACCCATGTCTGCTGACTTTTCAACCTTGGTAGAGATGAGATCAGCCACCAGCTCACCACCCTCAACACCTCCATCGCCACAGCCACCTTTTCCGACACCTGGAAACACGCAGAGGTCAGAACCCTCCTCTAAAAACCCTCTGCAGACCCCAGCGAGCTTCAGAACTACCGTCCCATCTCACTGCTCCCGTTTCCCACCAAAGTCCTGGAGAAGGCCATCAATTTCCAACTCACGGAACACCTGGAGAGAAACAACCTGTTGGACCCTTCCCAATCAGGATTCAGAGCCAATAACAGCACCGAAACAGCCCTGATCACCGCAATAGACAAAACCAGCATCTTATTCAACAGAGGAGAATCAGCCGCCCTGATCTTGCTTGACCTCTCCACGGTCTTTAACACCATCTTCCACCACACACTTATCAACCAACTGTGCCAAATCGGTGTCACAGACGACACTCTCAAGTAGATGGCATCCATTCTCAGAGAATCCGTCTCCCTCCCTTCACCTCTCAACCCAAATGCACCATCTGCGGCGTCCCTCAAGGCTCATCCCTCAGTCCAGTCCTCTTCAACATCTACATGACACCACTCAGAAACATTGTCAGAACCCACCACATCAACATCATCTCCTAAGCTGACAACACCCAGCTTATCCTCTCGCTCTTAACGGACCCCACCATGATGAAGGCCAACTTCCACAACTGTATGAAGAACGTCTCAGCCTGGATGAAGAACAAATGCCTGAAGCTCAACATGCACAAAACTGAAGTGCTGATCTTTGGCAGACACACCTTCCTCTGGAATGATTCCTGGTGGCCATCGGAAGTCGGACCCACCCCTACTCCAAAAGACCATACCTGCAACCTTGGCATCATCGCGGACAGCAAACTCTCCATGAAACGTAAGGGCAACACTATCTTCTCAGCCTGCTTCCACACTCTCTGAATTCTCCGCAAAGTCTTCAAGTGCCTCCCCATCAGCACCAGCAAAACTGTGACCCAGGCCCTCATCACCAGCCAGCTGTTCTACAGCAACACACTTTATGCAGACACCACTACCGAACTTATGAGAAGACTCTAGACAATCCAGAACGCAGCAGCCAGGCTGATCCTCAACCTGCCAAAGAAAACCCACAGCACGCAGCACCTAAAAGACCTCCACTGCCTCCCCAGCCAGAAAAGATGCCAATTCAAGTTCCTTACCCATGCCTACAAAGCCCTCCATGACCAAGGACCTACCTACATGAACCACCGCCTGAATTTCCACATATCTCCAAGGAACCTCCGCTCCACTCACCACACCCTTATACAGATACCACGCATCCGCCGCTGCAGCACCGAAGAGCTCTCTTTCTCCCACCTCGTCGCCAAGTCCTGGAACACCCTTCACCTCCACCTACGTACTTCACCCTCACTGGCTCTCTTCAGGAAGGGATTCTTTGGCTAGCACCGCAGTACATCACCTGGATACTCTCATGGGTGATAAGCAGCGCTATACAAGTACTGATTGATTTATTGATCTTACATAATATTTGTAGAAATATTGGTTTGCCATTTCTTATAAATCAATTACTCAGGTTAAGTAGACATTTCCTTGTGGTAGTATCCAGCCATGGAAGACATAGACATATAGAGTATAGAGTAACCTAATGAGCTGTAGTGCCCAACAATTCCACTCACTATTGTTTGTTGGACAGTAGTGACAGACAGGTACATGCTGTATCTAGATCCTTCCCTATGGGACACATATGCTTGTCTACGGTTCCCACTTTGCAGGACATAAATCTTGATCATCACATTTTATCTCATTACTGCTTCTATCAGTTGTTTTCCAAAGAACATTTTGTAAATCATATCACAAAGTTTAATGTGTTTAAGCCAACACCACAAGCTTTGTGCTGGAAAAAGCCATATTGTATTAATGCATGGATAACCTTCCTTCTTTAAATCTCTGTATGAATTGGGCTCTCAAGACTTTACATATTTGAAAAATAAATTACTATTTTGAGGAGTTCCTCCTAATCAATTTAGTGCTGTGATGCAAGATAAGCATCATATGGATGAATATGATACATAAGAAATCATCTAAATACTCAAGTATTGCTGGGGACATACGTAAGAACTACTTTAAGGAAGTGTACTGGGGAAGCTGCCATGAGGGCCACAGGCATCACAGTTATCATTCTGACATGGAGAACTCTAACTAGTCACACACTGAGAAGTAGGAGAGTATAGATCACTTTTTAAGAGAGATAAAACTGGCAAAGTACAATTCTTTGAAAAACTGCCCTCACCCACAAAACTTTGTGGCATGCTTCATCATTGGGCTGCTAGATACACCTCTGTGCAGACCAACGCATGAGGTGGAGTAATAGGGTGGGGAACACTGTACAAAAATATAGAAAACGTCAGGTTCATAAAGGAAATAAGTGCAGACAGACTAATTAAAACTAACTCAGGGATATCCCAATATCTTTTTTATTCATGGATTCCCTGGTCAGGGCTAAAATGTATTTCAATACCAGTGAATGGTGGTGAAGCGAGAGGATTATGCACCATTCACCCCTCCACTCTGCAGAGAATTCGACATGTTTCAGCCGGATTTTGTGTCTTCCCCGGCTTTCTTCAGGACTGTTAGATCCCTTAGCTTACTACCTTTCTTATCTACCTAAATTTGTATATTGATTACTACACCTGTAATTTTACGTAGGTCCTGTAATCACACTCCATATAGGATCTGTAAGTGAGAAACAATGTGCACAAGTAAAAAGAAAACTGAAAGCCATTACAATTAAAATACATCATGTGCCTTGATGTGAAGAAGAAATCTTTACTTTGCCCCTCTCAACCCGTGTGGTGCGATGCAGCTGATTGATCATTCTATTTTAATCGCCGCTTACCAGGGCAGTGCCCTTCATTGAACGTAAAATCTACGGTCCCTTTTAAGAATAATCATCAATATAAAAAAAAGCATTTTTATATATACATCTGTCAGGCAAATCATCACTCGGAGAAAACACCACGTACATGTACCCTTCATGGAAAATTTTCGGGCATTAAGTCATTAACTCAGTTAATCTTACCGGGTTTCACTGTAGTACCTGCTCGAACTGGTGCGGGAATGAGGGCGACCCCCTGTAGTCACACACTGATTCAAAAATGGGGGTAATGTATAGATAGTTAGAGAGAGACACACATCTATAACAAAGTTTTTCACCCATTCGCTGTTTACATCTCATGCATTTATAGTTATTTCAGGCGCCCCTGGTGA
Organism: Calotriton arnoldi; assembly: GCA_963921515.1. NCBI lineage: Eukaryota > Metazoa > Chordata > Amphibia > Caudata > Salamandridae > Calotriton > Calotriton arnoldi. The sequence continues at coordinate 574,893 of CAWUFW010002217.1, forward strand.
TGGAGGTGTCCTAAGTTATTCATGCCCGCTCGAGCCCCGGGTGTCTGCTCCCCGTAGTGAACTGAAGAGCTAAGCCCTTATGCTGAAAGCATTTATTCTCGCTCCCCTGTCAAGTGCCCCACTTACTTCATCAAGGTGGGTTCGCCTCTGGCTCAGTGTCCTTCCCGGCGCTGCGAAGGTGCCGAGTGGTTATGTTCAAGGCTTATTCAAAGGAACTACGCTTGCAAGACTAGAATGGTAACCCTCGTGTGTTAATACCTCACAGACCAGCTCCGGTCCCTGTCTCAAAAGACTATGACGCTAACCATTCCGCCATCTTAGGTTGGTGGGTTATTGGAAAGACTGGAACGGTAATCCTTGCGTGTTAGTGCATAATAGACCAGCCTCGTTCTCTGTCTCAAAAGACTAGGCTGCTAACCCTTCCGCTACCATCTCTTGGTGCTTGTTAAGCGTGTCACCCAACTGCCTTGGTACAATATTTGCCCCGACATAAAAATACCTCCAGCTCTCCGGGGCGACCTTCAGGTAGGAGTCTATACCTATATCCCAATATACCGAGTCCAGAAAGGGTTCGTATCGGTCAGGTTGGAGGGAAGCGGTCAGATTAACTACACTATGTATTCTTGAAGCTTCAATGCATATTCTCCTTCCCTTCTTCTATTGGGGACTGTTCAAGGGTAGGAGTATGTCCGTGCTTACCACTGTGTCCGCAACAGTTTTTTGGAAGTAAGAGTCAAAAAAGTGTATCAACCCCTCCTCTATTGACCAGTATTGCTTAGAGCAATGTCAGTTGCTCTCCCGAATGCCGATTATCCCGCTTGATCGCTAAGCTCAGTGGCGATTTTTTATCTGCTTTCTTTGTGCACTGAATTTGGAGTCTGTATTTTTTAAATTGAATTTGTGTTGTGGCAAAACAATTGTATCTGTGCTCTTGAAATTTTAACTTGTGCTTTTAAACTAACTTGACCCCCAACTTGTTCCTCACCTTGGCGTTACTGTCGCTGAATTTTCACTGCTCCCTGCTTCTGCGCTCTTTCACTCGCATTTCCCTTAAGTCGGGCACCGGCATCCCGGTCCACCACGGGGTTTCCCGCTTGTTGTGGAGGGTGCCGGTGCCTCTGATTTCTCACACCTGGCAGCTGGGAGTTGTCAGGGGCGGAGCCACTGGTCAGCGCTCTAGCTCCCCCTGCACTATTAAACTGACATGCCTCTCCTCTCGCGCAGCGGACGCGCATAGTCGTATGTCAGTTGCTCTCCCGAATGCCGATTATCCCGCTTGATCGCTAAGCTCAGTGGCGATTTTTTATCTGCTTTCTTTGTGCACTGAATTTGGAGTCTGTATTTTTTAAATTGAATTTGTGTTGTGGCAAAACAATTGTATCTGTGCTCTTGAAATTTTAACTTGTGCTTTTAAACTAACTTGACCCCCAACTTGTTCCTCACCTTGGCGTTACTGTCGCTGAATTTTCACTGCTCCCTGCTTCTGCGCTCTTTCACTCGCATTTCCCTTAAGTCGGGCACCGGCATCCCGGTCCACCACGGGGTTTCCCGCTTGTTGTGGAGGGTGCCGGTGCCTCTGATTTCTCACACCTGGCAGCTGGGAGTTGTCAGGGTCGGAGCCACTGGTCAGCGCTCTAGCTCCCCCTGCACTATTAAACTGACATGCCTCTCCTCTCGCGCAGCGGACGCACATAGTCGTATGTCAGTTGCTCTCCCGAATGCCGATTATCCCGCTTGATCGCTAAGCTCAGTGGCGATTTTTTATCTGCTTTCTTTGTGCACTGAATTTGGAGTCTGTATTTTTTAAATTGAATTTGTGTTGTGGCAAAACAATTGTATCTGTGCTCTTGAAATTTTAACTTGTGCTTTTAAACTAACTTGACCCCCAACTTGTTCCTCACCTTGGCGTTACTGTCGCTGAATTTTCACTGCTCCCTGCTTCTGCGCTCTTTCACTCGCATTTCCCTTAAGTCGGGCACCGGCATCCCGGTCCACCACGGGGTTTCCCGCTTGTTGTGGAGGGTGCCGGTGCCTCTAATTTCTCACACCTGGCAGCTGGGAGTTGTCAGGGGCGGAGCCACTGGTCAGCGCTCTAGCTCCCCCTGCACTATTAAACTGACATGCCTTTCCTCTCGCGCAGCGGACGCGCGCAGTGGGCGCGCCGCCGGCGCGCCGAAGGCGCGCCAAAGGCAAGCCCGTCTGTGCCCGTCCGCGGCCGGGCGGGGCTAGGGGCCAAGCATTATGCCCATTCTGTTACCTACACAGCTTCTGAGCTGAGACACTTACATGGAAACTGGCCTATCAGCACCAGTGCCAGGGATCTTATTAACAATACTGGGATCCTCAATCCCAGAGATGCCCTATCAGAGCTCCCCGCTCCTCCTGTTGAACTGGGATCTCTTGTCACCCATAAGGACCCTCCCGTATTTACTACTTCTAAGCACCAGGCAGAAGGGACCTTAGTAATTAGCTACTTAAACACCCGCTCTCTGGTGAAGCATCAACTTGAAATCTTTCAGCTCCTCGATTCTGACAAACCGGATATCCTTCTTTTATCCGAAACTTGGCTCACTACCGAGTCGGCCCCTGACATCCTTGCGGCAGTTCCCAAAGGCTATTACATACTCCAGGCCAACAGGCCCTCAGGTAAGCCCGGGGGCGGGGTTGCAGCAATTATTCATCACAAACTTAGGTTTACTGCTTTAGGGATCGTTGGTATACCCTCGGTCGACAGCCTTATTTTGAAATTCGAATCGCCCCATTTTTCCTTTGTTTGTGCTCTTTTTTATCGACCTCCCCACCACATGCCTTCATTTCCTCAATTGTTAGGTGAAATGATTTCTCAACTAGTCATTAACCATGCTAGGATTATTATTATTGGCGATTTTAATTACTGGCCCACTGATGTAGAGGAGAGTGCCAGCTCCATAGAATTCACGGATCTCTTATCAGCTATGAACTGTATCCAACATGTACACAATGCCACCCATATCAAGGGTCATATCCTGGACCAAATTTGGACTTCCAACTTGGAAATTACACAACCATCTATTTCCCCATGTACATGGTCAGATCATTATCACATCATATTTACCATGGCCTGTACTCCCCTCACTAAACCCTCCTTGATGGGTAATCATTTGGCTAGAAACTGGAATCGGGCCAATATTGGCGATTTCTGTACATTGTTAAAAGCCACTTCACCAACCGAACAAGATTCCCTCTGCGATCAGGTATCAAGCATTGAGCAATGGCTTCTCTCAGCCAGTGACAGTGTTGCTCCCTTTAAGAAAATTAAACTTAAACGCCCTCACGACGCTCAACGCTGGTTCTCTGACGATCTGAAAATAAAAAAACTGGCACTTAGGCAAGCCGAGCGCAGCTGGAGACGAGATTATGCTCTTGAAAAAAAAGCCACCTATGTTACCTTGCTAAAAGACTATAAAAACTCTATCCTTCAGACCAAGGCAATTTACTTTTCCTCGAAAATTACAAACTCAGCCACTAAGACCAAGGATATTTTCTCAATAGTTGATGAACTTACACAACCTGACAGAGTGATAGCTAAACCTGTCCCCTCACAATCATTATGTGACTCCCTGAACTCGTATTTTATCCAGAAAATTGCCACCATCAAAAGCAATATTCCGTCTTCCACACTTTCAACTGCCCTCTCTATCACATGTAATAATCCCCTGGTGTTGGATTTAATCCCCCTGATTTCCAGGGAAGAGTTTTCTGTCCTCCTAAAAAAAATTGGATCAGGCTCCCCCACCGACTGCTGCCCCTCTCATATCCTACAAGAGTCTTTCCTTACCTGCCCAGATCCGCCCCTCTCACTCCTCAATAACTCTCTTAAACAAGGTATTGTCCCAGACACCTTTAAACATGCGGAAATCGTCCCTATTTTGAAGAAACCCAACGCTGACCCCTTGGTCCTGAGTAACTTCCGCCCAATCTCTTTACTTCCTTACCTCAGTAAGATCTTAGAAGCTCACGTAGCAAATTGTTTGAGCTCATTTATTGAACATTCTCAGTTTCTTGACCCCCATCAAGCAGGATTTAGACCTGCACACTCTACGGAGTCAGTCATTCTTGCAGTTATGGATGAACTTAGGAGAGGGGCCGATAAAAACATCACCCAGGCCCTGGTGCTCTTGGATTTATCGGCTGCTTTTGACACGGTCGACCATGACCTCTTGATCGATCGTGTCAGTAATGCTGGCATCCAGGGTCTGGCCCTGAAGTGGATCTCCTCTTTCCTACACAACCGATCTCAGGCAGTCCATCTCGCTAATTTCTCAGCCAAGAAAGCTAGGCTGACTTGCGGGGTCCCCCAGGGTTCCTCCCTTTCACCCCTCCTGTTTAATCTGTACATGCTTCCTCTGATTCGGTCCTTACGCAAAAAGAGAGTTGTCACTTTTAATTATGCTGATGACCTCCAGCTGGTGTTTGAAACTGACTCTTCTAACACCACAGTATCCAATTTCCAGTCCACCATGAGTTATATTAGCGAATGGTTGTACGCTAATCAACTAAAACTCAACCCTGATAAAACTGAGCTGGTCCTGACAGGAGCTACTGCCAACCCGTGGAATTCTAATTTTTGGCCCCCTCTCTTAGGTAGCCCGCCTCGCCCAGCAGAATCTGTAAAAAGTCTAGGGGTCATAATCAGTAATGATTTGTCCATGAAATCTCAGATTAGCGCAGTGGTCTCTACCTGCTTTTTCCACCTACGCAGAATTCGGAAGATCTGTAGATTTCTGACCACCGAGGCCTTGACGTTAGTCATCCTGGCCTTGGTTATCTCTCGTATTGATTATGCCAATTCACTTTATGTTGGCATTCCGGCATACCAACTCCACCGTTTGCAACTGGTACAAAATCAAGCAGCCAGGCTCATCTTTCGTCAATCCAGATACCAACACGTCCGCCCCCTGATGAAGAGCCTGCATTGGCTCCCGGTGGCTAAACGGTGTGTATTTAAACTGGGCTGCACCATCTTTAAAGCCCTTGCCGGTCTTGGCCCAGTATTCATCTCATCTAGGATCCATCGTTATGTCCCCTACCGTGAACTACGCTCCTCTCATTTGAATTTGCTCACCATCCCCACTTTCAAACGCAAAAACATGGTGGCCTTGGATTTTCTTTTTTGGCCCCTCAATTTTGGAATGCTCTCCCCATTGGACTGAGGTTAGCTACCTCCTACGCCCAGTTCAGAACACTTCTTAAGACTCTTTTGTTCTCTCAGGCCTACGAGTAAAGCTTCTGTTCATTATAACATTGTCGCTCCTCTGCTCTCAGCGCCATGAAACCGCTTGGTGTTAGTGCGCTCTATAAATATTTTTAACATAACATAACATAACAGAGCAGGTGGATATGTTACTATGTACCTATCCCTTCATATGACTTGACTAGGTCCAACCAGCAAGTGAAGTATTGTTAGAACCTGATCATAATCTATTCAGAGTATTCCACGGAATGACATCGTTCAGGCCAATTTCATGGCTTCGCAACCTATATATCCATTTTTGTTCCATTAGGAATAGAATTCTGTTGGGGTCTCTGGTTGTAGTTGGAATATATGGCTTGTCCAGTACCATCCAGTATAGATCGTCTACTGTGTGCTTTTTCTCAGCTTAATGTGTGGTGAAGCGTGTCATGGTCCTCTCGCACCTAATATTACTTCTATGTTCCATGATTCTGACTTTCACCTTTCGTGTTGTCATCCCCACATATTCTAGGTTACACGGACATCTGATAATGTGTTGCGGGGATTCTGCACATACACAGAACTATGCACAGGAAAACAGGACCTCGGTGTGTAGGGGCTAAGCCTTCCTACCGCCTCAGTACCCAAAATCCCAGAACCGACTAGCTATAGTGTCTCATTTGTTCTCCTACATAATCACGAAGCTACAAATGATTAGACAACCCAGAACACAACACTCCCGACTCTCTCAGGAATCGTGGTAGCAAGACGTACCCTTTCACTCACTCACTCGTACTTGTCCACAATAAGAATTGACAGAGTCACTGTTATAGTTCAAAATGTTTATTTTAACTATAGTGCTCTATAATGCAGTATACGAGCCACTACCAGCAGCAAAACGCATAAACCTAAAACAGTTAACATTTTAGCAAGTCCATAGACTATGAAAGGGGATGTCATTATATACAGACAGTGGATAAAGGACTACAAGGCCTAAACACCCTCCCCTTGGTAAGAAGAAGTTTTATTATATAAAGGAAGATCTCTGGGCTTTGTCAGCAGACCCCATACCTTAGTGCCTAGATGGTAGTTTTACATCATAGGAACAGCATAGCTCTTCTCCCTGGAAATATCCCTCTCCAAGTATGTGTTAAACCAACATGCCTCCCCATAATATCAAAGCATGAGTTTCCAGGAGCCACAGCTGTGTAGCATCTTTTGTCTAAGTGCTAGGGACTGACCAGAACAAAATAACAAGGGGCATTGTTTATCAACCTTGCACTCCATGTTCAGACTAAACTCCAGGAACAGGCAGAGAATGCAGAAAGCAGACGGTTCTCATGTGAAAGGCATAAACAGAGTCTTGCAAAATGAAGTCATGTAGTAACGTGAGCAAAAGCAGCATCATGGCAGCAGAGCTCATGCTAACTTAGCAATGTCGACAATGACCCTAACGGCCATATGACACCCTCCCCTTGGTAAGGTCATAGCATATAGATAAAAGACCCAAACAGAGTTCAAAGTTAAGCAGAGTCCAGAAGCGCTCAAAAAAACCAAATTGGAAAATTCAAAAAAGTAAAAATATTTTTGTCATTTAAAATTCTGTTGTTCATTGAGAATGGGATTAATATGGAGTTGGATATTCCATGAAAGTACGTGAACCCAAGAATGCAAATTGTTCCAAGAGGTCATCCCTAGCAAAAAGGGATGCCATCCAATCAAGTAGCTCAAAGGAACACACGTGTTCCTCATACTCCGATGCCTCTAAGAGCATATCCAGGCAACTTGTGTGATATTCGATAAAACTCTGTTGCAAGAGGTGCTGTGCAGTCGCACAGATATTCCACTTAGCCAACACTCCATGTGCAGCCGCACGTGCCACACGGTCATCCCAAGAACAGGCCTGGTCATGGGCCACTAATGAACCCATTAACAGGTCATAATCCGGATCCGTACATGACGTATTGGAGAGGCATAGATCCAAGGCCCAATAGAAAGGGCATCGCTGGCAGTAAAACACAGGTTGCACGCAAGTGAAGTAGGCAAAGCGAAAATTTAGTCCATAACTCACGCTAAGCGTCGCTAATGGCAATCATCCAAAAAGTTGTTGCATTCGGTCACGGTACAGTCACAACTGGCCGGGTCTGTGCCGTACCACATGATGGGCAGCCATTGCGTAGCAGGAGCTGAAGAACCAGGACGCCACCCGCCAGCGCCAGTAATAAGGGGAACCCTTGAAAGACGCTGGAAAAAACAGAATTGATAAAGGCCGGTATTACTACAGAAATCATCTGAAAAGAGGTCACAAGGCCGTATCCCACAAGTTAAAAAAAATTAGCAAGGCCTTCTGTGTCAGACGCATTAAATATTTGATGTATCAGCTCCCCAAAATGAAGTGGGAGATTCGTGTTCAGCAGAGACTGAATCTCACTAGATGTTCTAGCCACCTGCAATTCGAAGGTCTCTCGAGCCGAAGTGAGAGCCACTTCTTGTTGAAACAATAGCGCTTTGAGCCTGCTTAATTTATTGAAATCTGTTTTCAAAGTAGGAATGGAAGGCCAAATGGAACTATCTACAGTCCCATGTGGCGGTGGAAAAAGCACATTGCTACAACAAGTAACACATTGTGAAATTGTTACTATATACGGGATGCCTGCCCGTAAGCCACAGCAGTCGTTGTTATTCAAAATAAGATAACTGCTGTTAGAAAGCAATTTGAGAGTGGGAATTATTGCAGGGACAGGCGTTCCTTTAAAAACAAGCCAGATTAGGTGCGGACACATTACAAGCACCGTGCAGCTTAACTTGTTTGCAAACTAGGGAGTGTCCTACTGTGGAATCACAGTCCTCCCCTGTGAGGAAAACTTCCTTACCCTCCCGTTGACGTTTGTAGGTGAAAGGTAGGGACCATAACTCATGGAGAAAGGCACTACCCAAGGGTTCAAAGCAGCCAATTGGGAAATGTTGCATGCAAGATTTAAATTGAAATAGCGAAAATGGTAGAGCGATAACGCCATGATTTAACCATACTGCCGAATGGTCTCCGCTACAGAAAATGGCAGGTGTTATAATTGTTTAATGTGTAACAGCATGTATGTAGCGTCTTTCATGAACATGAGTCTCTGTTTATCAGTTAGATTAAATGGTAAAAACAAAGCAGAAGCGTTCAAATAATCCCATGGTGCTTTTCCCATTTTGAGAGTCTGTAACGTCCATGCAAATTGCATCACAGATCGTAATTAATTTTGACCATGATATAACACAGATACGTCACTTTGAACAAAATCAATACCAGATGAAACAATATTATCCAAAGTATAAATGCGAGAAGACAGTGTATTTATGCTATTGTCGACTACTGCATGAACCTTCTCAAAATTTGCTTTGTCAATTTGGCGCAGACGGAATGCTGCCTCCATCTGCGATAATTTCCAGATTTCATTATAAGACGCATAGATGAATCTTTTTGATCTGGGAGTTTTAGGACCCAATAGAAAATCAGCAAAATCGATGTCGCTCAACAAGAGTGACAAGTGTTGTTTCACTGATGACAGAGTGGAGTGTTCCTACAATTGTTGACACAATTTTCCCTCTGAATATGTGGTGACAGAGTGTGAATGTGGGTAATGGGGATCAGGTCTAATTTGTGTGAAACCGGTCGTTGCGTTATAAAAATGCAGCTGACATGCGTTAGAATTGGTTTGCCACAACAACCATCCTGAGGGGTCAACTTCAGAGATATTGAAACTGTCATTTCGAAACAGAGCCTGTAGTATATTGATGGTATAATTTGTGTGTTTACGCCAATTATCATACTCAGCTAATGGCGGAATGGATGGAATATTCACATTTTTGGCAGTAGCGAGGCCAAAACAAGTACTTTGGTGCACAGTGTCATTCAAAAACAATATTTGAGACGGAATGTGGCATGCACAGTGCAAAGCTTCGGTTCCCTGAACCTGCCAAGCTTTAGTGCCCCAAATCGATTTTAAATCAACTGTATCCTTCCAGTGATCATAACCCTGTCTGCCCAATTCAGTCCTAAATTAATTTGAATATATCAATTTTGTATGTGTCAGAATAAATTTAGATTGAGATGGCGATTTCAATTTAAAGAAATAGGATTCTGGATTGGACGAGTTGTAATCAGTGAAATAGGTGAACTTATTTCTAAGCATTTTAGAACTCCCCGTAAGGGAGTTGGACAGTGTTCCCACTGTGTGTAATTAAAAACAGGTCTTAATGTATTTGTTTTGTGCAAGAAATGATGGCCATAATGTTGATAACAGAATAAATCAGCATAATTGCCAGAATTTAAATACAAATCTTGAGCATCAAAAGCAGCATAATATTTTAACTCAGAAAACAATGAATGTACTGCTTGTACATCCTAATCATCAGAATTTATGTCCTGTGTTACCACATCTCCTAATGAAATGCGAAACACGTATAGTGTCTTGAGGACTTCCGTCGGACCATTGATTTTGAATGCAACTTTATCCCAAACGATGCCATCTGCAACAGAGAAAGCCGAAATGTTCACATGTGCTTGATCACGTTTCATGATATGGGACGATTGCTCACTTTGCCACTGGATTCAAGATAGCCTGGCTGATGACGGCTGTAAGCCAGAAACCGTTCCCAGGATGCTTGTTTCCAGTCCAGGGAAGACATGGCTTGGCAGTTCGGCTGGACTGTTCCCATGAGGCACAGGGTCAGACTGATTTGCATATAGCCATGTCTGAACTGGGGTGGCGAAGTGAGCTAAAGAATGATGATGGATTGAACCCAGATCAGTTGACTGGGGTGAGTGCTTGCAATGTTCAACACTCCGTCCATCATCCCCTTTGGTTTTGCTATGTTTTCCCTAAGTTGGCAGGGTATGCCCAGATGTGGGTCCCTTGCTCACTTTGCCACTGGATTCAAGATAGCCTGGCTGATGACGGCTGTAAGCCAGAAACCGGTCCAAGGATGCTTGTTTCCGGTCCAGGGAAGACATGGCTTGGCAATTCGGGCTGGACTGTTCCCATGAGGCACTGGGTCAGACTGATTTGCATATGGCCATGTCTGAGCTGGGGTGGCGGAGTGAGCTAAAGAATGATGATGGATTAAACCCAGATCAGTTGACTGGGGGTGAGTGTTTGCAATGTTCAACACTCCGTCCATCATCCTCTTTGGTTTTGCTACGATGCATGGGGAGCCAGAATTCCGAATACCAACTTTACAGCAGAGCGTTCTGGCAAATAATGTCCATTGATGAGCAAAAAGAATACTGTCATAAACCCAATCGACATGAAGAGAAAAATAAGGATAAGCACCAACCAGATGTAGGTCCAGGGTGGGACCATGTGAGTCTTTTTGAACCAAGAGATGAAAATACTCGTTTTTGTCGATGGAGGTGCCACAGAGGAAGACGAGGATGACGAGTCGTAAGAGAAGCTCGTATGGTCCCCAAAATAACCGCTTGCTCCCACGTTCATTAACGGTGGCAGCGCAGCATCAGCATCATGATGTAAAGGACTGTCCAGTACTTCAATATGGAACTCATCAGCAGGATAAGTATACTCAACATCCACGTTGGAAAGCACAGTGGATGAAGGCACAGCAGGCAAAAGGCTAGCGGTAGTCTACCTTTCACGCTCAACGACACAGGGATCAGTGGAAGATGCAGAAGTCATCAGATTCAAAGAAATAGCGTTGCAAGAAACACTCGGAGTCACACTATTCAGAATCGGCCAGATGGTGTAGTTTGACATGGTCAACTGAAATGTATCTGTTTTCTTTGCGACCAGGTAGAGGTGGCAGTATCACTGTATGAGTACCCTTCAACCCAAGAACTGGGACTGGTGCACGATAAGAAGGACTTTGGGGCATATTATCAAGAACGGCGTTAAAATTATCGCCGGTTTAGCGGCAGAAAACTGCCACTAAAGCGGCGATAATGGGCTTGATAATATGCCCTGGAGAATTCCAATAGAAGCCCATGTTCACACCAGAACATGGACTTCTATTGGAATTCTCAAGGGCATATTATCAAGCCCATTATCGCCACTTTAGCGGCAGTTTTCTGCCGCTAAACCGGCGATAATGTTTAACGCCATTCTTGATAATATGCCCCCAAATTCTTTTTTGTTCTCCAGCTTTTCTTGTGCCAGATCCCCAACCTTAGGAAGCCAGCCTGCGACCAGAATCAGCATTGCCGTGTCATTGGAACAGGGTATATGTTCTGTTGCATAGCTGTCACAGGTCTTTTGGAGGTCCTGTAACATAGTAGAATGGTTTTCTACGTCAAATGTTGCAGCCACTGCCACAACATCTAGACCATCAAGGTCAGGCACAAACATTTTGATGCCAAAGAGCATTTTTTATGGGGTCCCTCCACCCAGAGATCTTCTAGGGAGATTATTAAGTGCACGTTAAACCCCATACAAAGGGGCCAGCCAGTTCTTACCAGTACCTAAGACTCTAACTGTCAAAGATTGCTTTAAGTCACGGTTCATTCGCTCCACTATAGAATTGCCATCAGGCCTGTATGGAGACGAAAACTGCACCAGCACCCCGAAAGACTTCATCGTGTCCTTGTACGCCTTAGAGGCGAACGCTGGACCTTGGTCAGAATGGAAGGTGCCACAGGCAAAGGTCCCAAAAAAGACACGCAAATCTCTTAGGACATTTTGAGCGTCAGCACTGCGTTGTGGTCAAACCCATAGGAATCTAGTGCATGAATCAACTGCAACAAAAATATATTTATATGCAGTTTCAGAGGTCAATGCACCGCAGTGATCAAGATATATACAGCCGAATGGCTGATCTGATATACAGAGCTGTGTCTGTGGTGGACGTGAAACCGTAGAAGGTTTGATTTGTTGACAAATGTCACAAGAAAGGACATAACTACGTGTTAGTTTATATAAACCACGCCACCAATAACGTTGCTGTACAATAGACACAGTCGCAGACACTCCTGCATGTGCAGAAGCCATGCCCTCATGTGCTGCTATGATCAAAGGAAGCCTGCGGTCTACATTGGAAATCAGCCAATTCCCAACTGACGGAATTGTAGCATAAGGAACTTGTTCAGGAGATAAGTGATAAGAATATTTAGAAGGGAAGCCCTGCGGGTAAGCAGTTCCATCCTTCGTAGCAGCTATAGCCGCCAGAATTTCATTATCTATCTGAGTCATGGACCTTGTAACTGCTGCAACGGAACACATGGCTACTGCAGATTTGGCTGCTTCGTCAGCCAAAGAATTACCAACAGCACGTGCTCCCACACGCTGATGGCCAAGAGTATGTATAACCTGTGTGAGTGGCAGACGTTCTTTAAGCTCTGCCACTTGAACCCAAAGCGTTTTATGCTTTATTGCGTGGCCCTTAGAGTCTCGATAATCATTTTGAGACCAAAAGAATAAGTTTTCATTAAAAGACTGGACACAGTAGTAAGAATCGCACACTATAAGAGTATTCACATTAGGATCAGCAAACTCGAAAGCTAGAACAAGAGCACGCAGTTCCGCCAATTGTGCGGTACAGTCTCCAAGCGCCTGCGTATGCACAATCGAAGACTTAAATTCACCATTTACAATTGAACCAGCAACAATAGCGCAAGCCGCGGAATAAGCATGTTTGGACCCAATGGCCGGTTGAGCCGAGCTGTCGGTGTAAATGATACATTTGTACTCATCCAAAGGAAGCAACAACAATGGAGGAGGATGAACATGTTCATACTGTAAAAGCTCCTGTGTCTGAAGAGCAGGATCAAAGATAAAAGTGACATCAGCCGATGTCAAAGAAGTAGCCCATTGTATCCAATGGGGATGTAAAGCTTTAGAGTTTGGTACACTTGCCTTAGTCACTGCTTCTAAAGCAGGGATAGGCGACACCATAAGAATGCGTTTCCCCTGCGCCAGCAAGCGTTCCTTCAGAATTGCCATTTGGACCGCAGTCAAAATCTTTTCCACATTCGAAAAGCGCATTTCCGCTGCTGTGTACAAATGTGATTTGTATGCAATAGGTACTGTGTCTCCTTCGTTGAAAGTTAAGTACGTGAAACCCTCCGTCCCTGGTACGATACGTATGATCAGGTTCGTAGAATTATCACGTGTTAACAAGAAGTTAGTCTCTAACAGATCATTCTGCAAAGATCGTAGAATAGAGGTATGTTCCAATAACCAGCAGGCAGAAGTAAAAGTAGGTTGTATCAACGCATAGAGCGCTTTGATACGCTGGGCAAAATCGAGAATGTATGTCCTCCCGAAATTCAAAAATCCCAGCAAAGACTGAAGCTTCTTCAGTGTAGACGGAGGATGCAATTGTGTACATTTCTCCAGAAAGTGGGGGGCTAAACCCCTACCTTCATTACTGAGCTTGTAGCCCAAAAGTAGCACCGCCAAACAAGCGATGTGTGATTTAGCTAAATTAAATTTGTAACCATAGTCAGCAAACAACAGACTAATCCTGTTGACTCGGACTAGATGCGGTATCCGTTCATCGTCTGTTAGATAAATATCATCTACGTACGAGAACGCATCCGGGTCGATGCTGTGTAACAAAGGCACAATACGTGCTACGAAGGCACCGGGCTGTTCTTATACCCCATAGGCAAACGCGTAAACTTTTTTGATTTCCGACGGCAGTAAATGCTGTCAAGTCACGTCTCTCAGGAGCCAGGTTGTGACTGTAGAAACCATTGGATATATCCAGTGTCATTTTGTTTTTTTCACTGACAATACTGTTCACTAACGCAGAGCTATGAGTGTTCTGTACTGCAAACGTACGACAATAACTATTCAAATTTCGATAATCCAACACAATGCAATATGAACCGTCCGGTTTTGATACAGGAAAAAGAGGATTATTTATCGGTGATACACAGGATTCGATTACACCTTGATATTCCAATTGAGTCAGAATGTCACAAACAGGAGCTTTAGCCTCCAGCCTGATTGGATTTTGCGGTTGTGGCTGCGGCATAGACCGCAATGGAATCTCGTGTGCCGGTGAATCTCTATCCCAGCCCACTTGATTACGGTACACTGCCGGAGCAAGGGCCAACGCCCACTCCAATGCGTATGCCTGTTTAGTCTCCTCAGGGACGTATGGTGAAAAACTCAGAAGTATCACGTCTTCCCCTCTAGAAGCGGCCAAAACAAATGGTAGAGGCCAATCTGCTTCCGCCAACAAAATGTCATATGAAGAACTGAGATTTTCCCCAAAAAACGCTGTAATTGTACATCACCCTCAATTTGGAGGACTATTTCATAGAGTCTATCCGGTCGAGCAACTCGAGTAGCTGCTGTTTCTACTGTAATAAATGTATCAGTTGCTCTCACCTACAGATAGGGACGCAGTGCCTCCCGCACTATGGTAACCTCCGCTGCGCTGTTGAGCAGAGTCACTGCCCATCGCCAATTTAGAAGCAGCGTCCTCACCGTCTGAGGCATATTTTGCTGTAAAAGCGGCAACTTTCTTCTTTTGATACAGGGGTCCAAAACGAGGCAGTCCTTCTTGTTTGGCCTTTATGTCAAACTGGCGAGGCTGATCCCGTCCCTGTTGAGTGGCTGCACCTTTGCCACAATCCTGGCGCTCCACACCACCGACTCGAGAGTCCGATGTGTCCTATAAAGAATGAGGAGACCGCTGATCAGGGACTTGAAATCTATAGGGAGACTTAATTTTCGAGCGATCGCGCAAATCATAAGTTTGCTCAGGAGAATCAGGTGTCGGTGAACCAGCAAGCAAACCCTGCTTCTGTTGTTGCTGCCCCTGTTTTTTATTTTTCCAGTTCTTTTTAGGAAAGAACGTTCGCCCATCCTTATCAGTTTGGGCTTTTTGCTGAGGTTGTGTCTGAGTAAAAAGCTTAATTCCCAGACTATTGCGCCCTAAGGTTTCATAAGCTTTAGCGATAATCTTTGGTAATTCACACTGTTTGTCTGCATCAGCAACAGCCTCCAAGCGTTGCGCCACTTGCAAGCTTACTGCATCTCCTTTTACATTAGCAAGGATCATATCGCAAACAATATCGAACACTCCCGCCAGTCTCATCCCCAACTCCAGGGCCGCCTCGACTCCATGTTCTTCCTGAACACGCTTTATCATGTAAGGGAGAATGGTCATGGAGGAAGTGCCAAAACACATTGAATATACCGCTGCAAACACTCTACCCCAAGTGTTACAATCAGCTAATTCCGGAACAAGGCCTTTAGGTAAACTCATGGTCAGAATCCTGTGTTTTTCCACAGGTGTGGTATTTGGAAAAACAGCTTTGAGTTGCCAAATTTTTCAGCAAGCCAATAAGGAAGTTCGTCCTTATTTTGCAGATGCTTGCCCATCACTGAATTAATCATGACAGGACTGATAACGACACCACCGGGTCCCGGTGGCTGTGCAGCAACTCCAGGTGGTCCCACCTGCATGTTGCGTAACATGATCTGTATAACAGCTCTATGTACACGTATTAACAAAGTATGTAATACGCGTAGCTCTGCGACTGGAGCACTAAGATAATTTGGATGCGGGGTATACCCAGCCTAAACGGGCCCCGTGGCCCCATCAATTGACAAGGAGCCTAAACAGACTGCTGTTACAGGGTGAGGAAGGGAGGCATTAAACCAAATGGTATGTTGCCAAGCCATCAACGGAACTTCAAGAGATCTATAAGGTCGATAATCCTGCGGAACCACAGTGGCAGTATATTTGTGAAAGAAATTATCAGTTCCGACAACAGCCGGAAAGGTGACCCAAGAATAAAATACCTCGAAGCGGTGAGCTGCATCCGCTTCAACAACAAAAATAAAAGCATCACCAGCATTAGGGACTCCATGTTTAGTGAAATAAGCTGAGACTGGAGCGTGGTTAGGAGCCGTTATGGCAACCGCCATATTGAAAGAATATTATAACAACTTACGAGCGGCAACGCAACACTGGGCTCGAGAGGGAGAAAGACCTTTTAGAATTCAAGCTTGAAAAACCTATAATATTTCAACAATAGGAGGCTAAAATGTCACATCTGTCTCCGGAAACAGAAGTGAGGTGATTGTGGACAAGCACAAGCACTACTCAGGAGTCTCGCAGATAAGTACCAGACCAAACGTTGGCGGCGCCATGTTGCGGGGATTCTGCACATACACAGAACTATGCGCAGGAAAACATGACCTCGGTGTGTAGGGGCTAAGCCTTCCTACCGCCTCAGTACCCAAAATCCTAGAACCGACTAGCTATTGTGTCTCATTCGTTCTCCTACATAATCACAAAGCTACAAATGATTAGACAACCCAGAACACAACACTCCCAACTCTCTCAGGAATCGCGGTAGCAAGACGTACCCTTTCGCTCACTTACTCGTACTTGTCCACAATAAGAATTGACAGAGTCACTGTTATGGTTCAAAATGTTTATTTTAACTATAGTGCTCTATAATGCAGTATACGAGCCACTACCAGCAGCAAAACGCATAAACCTAATACAGTTAGCATTGTAGCAAGTCCCTAAACTATGAAAGGGGATGTCATTGTATACAGACAGTGGATAAAGGACTATAAGGCCTAACCACCCTCCCCTTGGAAAAAATAAGTTTTATTATATAAAGGAAGATCTCTGGGCTTTGTCAGCAGACCCCATACCTTAGTGCCTAGATGGTAGTTTTACATCATAGGAACAGCATAGCTCTTCTCCCTGGAAAGATCCCTCTCCAAGTGTGTGTTAAACTAACATGCCTCCCCATAATAACAAAGCACGAGTTTCCAGCAGCCGCAGCTGTGTAGCATGTTTTGTCTAAGTGCTAGGGACTGACCAGAACAGAATAACAAGGGGCATTGTTAATCAACCTTGCACTCCATGTTCAGACTAAACTCCAGGAACAGGCAGAGAACGCAGAAAGCAGACGGTTCCTATGTGAAAGGCATAAACAGAGTCTTGCAGTAAGGTGCGCAAAAGCAGCATCATGGCATCAGAGCTCATTCAAACTTAGCAATGTCGACAATAACCCTAACGGCCATATGACAAATGTAGATAACATTGATTGAGTTACAGTTGTTGAGTTAGTTGGGGACGCTATTCTGGCTGCTCTGACACCGCAGCGGCGGTGAAGGTGTTTGCTTCCTGCCCTGGTGGGATTGGTGTCCCAGGGTCCACCTGCTACTCCTGCTCTCTTTGCCCCACAGCATCCATCATCTGTGAGGGGACTACAAGCTCCAGAGATCTGAGCACCATACACACCTGCCGCCTGCGAGAGGGAGGCGCTCAACATCGCGCATAAAGCGCTGCCTCTCCCCCCGCGGCACGGGACGCTATTCTGGCTGCTCTGACACCGCAGCGGCGGTGAAAGTGTTTGTTTCCTGCCCTGGTGGGACTGGTATCCCAGGGTCCACCTGCTACTCCTGCTCTCTTTGCCCCACAGCGTCCATCATCTGTGAGGGGACTACAAGCTCCAGAGATCTGAGCGCCATACACACCTGCCGCCTGCGAGAGGGAGGCGCTCAACATCGCGCATAAAGCGCTGCCTCTCCCCCCGCGGCGCGGGACGCTATTCTGGCTGCTCTGACACCGCAGCGGCGGTGAAAGTGTTTGTTTCCTGCCCTGGTGGGACTGGTATCCCAGGGTCCACCTGCTACTCCTGCTCTCTTTGCCCCACAGCGTCCATCATCTGTGAGGGGACTACAAGCCCCAGAGATCTGAGCGCCATACACACCTGCTGCCTGCGAGAGGGAGGCGCTCAACATCGCGCATAAAGCGCTGCCTCTCCCCCCGCGGCGCGGGACGCTATTCTGGCTGCTCTGACACCGCAGCGGCGATGAAGGTGTTTGTTTCCTGCCCTGGTGGGACTGGTGTCCCAGGGTCCACCTGCTACTCCTGCTCTCTTTGCCCCACAGCGTCCATCATCTGTGAGGGGACTACAAGCCCCAGAGATCTGAGCGCCATACACACCTGCCGCCTGCAAGAGGTAGGCGCTCAACATCACGCATAAAGCGCTGCCTCTCCCCCCGCGGCGCGGGACGCTATTCTGGCTGCTCTGACACCGCAGCGGCGGTGAAGGTGTTTGTTTCCTGCCCTGGTGGGACTGGTGTCCCAGGGTCCACCTGCTACTCCTGCTCTCTTTGCCCCACAGCGTCCATCATCTGTGAGGGGACTACAAGCCCCAGAGATCTGAGCGCCATACACACCTGCCGCCTGCGAGAGGGAGGCGCTCAACATCGCGCATAAAGCGCTGCCTCTCCCCCCGCGGGACGCTATTCTGGCTGCTCTGACACCGCAGCGGCGGTGAAGGTGTTTGTTTCCTGCCCTGGTGTGACTGGTGTCCCAGGGTCCACCTGCTACTCCTGCTCTCTTTGCCCCACAGCGTCCATCATCTGTGAGGGGACTACAAGCCCCAGAGATCTGAGCGCCATACACACCTGCTGCCTGCGAGAGGGAGGCGCACAACATCGCGCATAAAGCGCTGCCTCTCCCCCCGCGGTGCGGGACGCGCGCGGGCCGCGCCCGGGCAAAGCCTGGGCCAAGAGCGGGCCCGTCCTTGCCCGTCATTGTCAGGAAGAGGCAGGGCAGGGCCAGACCTCTTTTACCTGCTGTTTGGGACATGAACTAGAAAACTCTAAAGGTATTGTGTGTCGCCTTGAATATTGGGCTTTGCTATATAGTTGTGACTTACTTGCTCCAGGGATTTATAAAGCTGTTGGAACTAGTGGAAATGTTGTAATGTTTGGCATAGGATATTTTTTTTTTTTTCTTTCTCTTTGCTACCTATTTCGCCTGGCATTAAAATGGGCAAAAGGAAAACTACGGAAGGGGCAGGGAGGACAAGTGTACATGCTGATGAGAAAGATAAAGGGAGAAAGGTCAGGAAAATAGCAAAAAAAGCAGATCTGACCGATAGCTGTGTTATGAACAGAATAGATAACCTCATTATTGAGTGTGAAGGGCTTTTGGGAGTTGATCCACCAGCTGACTCACTAATCCCTTCCGACCCCGCTAACTCTCTATCAGCAAGACAACCTACTGACCCGCGCCCAACCACTATTCCACCAATGTTTCAGAAAATCTACCGCAAGGATCCAGTGGCTTCCAAGGAGATCGTACGATCAGGCCCCGAATTGCATCTAGTGACCGATGCATCTTTCCAACTACCTATTTCCCCTGCCCGGGGTGCGAGTTGTCATATTGAACCCATTGTCATCTGTGCCAATCGCTTCTCAGCATTGGCAGGGGAACATGAAACTTGTGAAGAAGCTCAACCCTCTGCTCTCATGACAACCTTGGAGAAAAGCCCAAACGTGACGGATGACACTTGTCCCTTCTCATTAAAGACCCTCTTGCAAGCTATTAAATTACTTCAGAAAGAGGTCGGATCTATGAAAGTGATGATCACGGAGCTTGTGGCCACTGTTAAACTCCTAACTCCTAATAATATATCACAAACATCAGACATTTGTGTACCATCTAATCTGTGTCAGTCATTAATATCGGGAGGTTTAGTAGATAGTGGCCAGCAATCAGCTTTCACATTCTCCATGGGACGAGCCGTTAAGGCTCCGCCTAGTAACCCAGCAGGTCCATTAGGATCTCTCTTTTCAAAGGCATTGCATAAAGATCCTTATCTCAAGGCTGTCGAGAATGGCAGAGGATCGGTTGAAGCTTTACCGGTTCCATCTTTGGCTAGAAATATACCTCCCCAGCAAAGTAAGCAATTATCTAGTTTTCCTACTAAAGCGCAGATAGTTTTCATGGTTAATGTTCCCAAAACAGGTTCAAGATACGAGAACTCCGATTCCTTGATAAACAAGTCCATACATTGGATACATCATGTCAGGGGTTGCCGTTCATTGATCAGGGAAGATATAGTCAGAGCACGGAGATGCATGTCAAACGATCAGCTCACCGACTGTATCGAACTTACTCTCTCCAGCCCAGATTTAGCAGAGAACCTCCTGGCCTTAGAGTATAGAACTTGCTCCCCAGATTCTTCGTCTATTCAGATCAGGCGCTTTTCGACAACTGGTGGGGCTAGGGCTCAGGATAGTCTAAAGCCATTACCTATACCAGGAGGCTCTACTTTAGAGGCGGTTGATTGACTATGTTACGCTTATCAATCCCGACAGAATTTAGATCTTACCCCAACCATTAACAAACAGAGTGCCCCTAATATTATTTGTCCGAGTAGGTCTCTTGGTGATCCCCTGATTCTGATACAATCAAATAGCCATAATGGTGACCAAAGTTGTAGTCCAACGAAACAGGGGGATGCTACATTTCTGAATATTTCTGCTCCGCCTCCTGTTCCACCTTTTTCGACAAGACAGTTTTTAGCTTGTGATGGGTCTTTAGCGCCACAACTCAAAATCCTGTCTTGGAATATTGCAGGTCTCCAAAGCAAAATGTCTCTCCCTGATTGGAATGACCTGATTGAAGAACATCACATCTGCATATTCCAAGAGACATGGAGCTTGACACCATTATATAAATCTGGTTACACTTGTTTTTTTAGATCCGCTATTTTTAAGGGGAGAGGGCGGCCCTCTGGAGGCCTCATTATTTGGATAAAGATCGATTTGGGCTGCAAAATCCTTGAACATCACTGTGACAGCCCAGATATAATGTGGCTTTCGATTAAAGGAACCAGGGGTGGTAAAACTATCGAGCTGTTCAATGTTTACAGAAGGGGTACACCAGGGGGTAAAATGTCGAATATTGTTTCTTCCCTGGAACATGAGCTCGCTGGACGTCCATCAGATTCGTTTGTTATGATAGCAGGAGATTTTAATTGCACTTTTGAGCCACTAGATTCTGAGGACCTGTTGGGGAATGAGGAAGAAGACACGAAGTGGGGTGTCCCATTGCTAAATATACCTCCGATTAAGAAATGGTCCCAAATCGTAATTCAGATTAATGCACTTGCCCTAGAAATTGGATTGAGGGCAGTGAATGGTAGAACAGCTTCTGATGCTCTAGGAGCGAACACATTCAATAGAGTAAACTGTCCATCACGCATTGACTACATATTAGTAGATTTGAGACTCTGGAATCTGATAATAGATATGGAAGTGCTAATTTCTTCTGACAGTGATCACAATACGCTTAGTCTAAGTATGGAAACCCCTTCTGCCTTTCTCTGTTCCCCAAATCAGACCCAAGGGCCCTTCATGATTACGAAGGAATTGATTCCTTCAGGATGTAGAAGGTTCCTTAAATGGCCTAGAATCGTGCCACATGAACCGTCGATGACGGGCATTAGTCACGTATTGAGCATAAACACCGTTTTATTGCTGGAAGCTCTTGGTGAAGTAGATGGCCTGGCTAAGATTCCGAATTTATACAGCAGATTGGTAGATCAGATTGGTATGTATTTTATAGTGAATAATACACCTAGACTGAGCGGTGGTACTAAAAAGCCCAATTCTTGGTATAATGGGGATTGTAGAGTGAAAAAGAAGGCCTTGGTCATAGCAATTAAAAATAAAGATTGCTCCTTAGTGAAGGAATCTAGAAAGAATTATAAAACTGCTACCCACCGTGCTAAGCTGGAGTGGGACGAGTCCCATTGGCAGAATTTAAAAGAGGCAAGAGTAGCTAGAGACCCCAACCTCTTCTGGAATATGGTTAGGTGCTCAGGAAACAAGGATGCAAAACTTATTCCTAACCATATTACAAGTTAGGATTGGTTTAATCATTTTGGAAAGCTCTACTCTGGGACTGATTTATCCCCTCAAGAGGGTTTACATACTTATTTGAGTCCCTATTCTACCTTGAATACTGCTGATCTCTTCACTCTTGAGGAAGTGGAGGCTGCCATAAAGAAAATAGTTCCAGCAAAAGCCCCGGGTCCTGATGGTCTCCCAGGAGATCTCTTTCTTGCTGACTCCACTAACTGGGCAAACTATGTTATGCTTTTAATTAATTCTATTGCGAGGGGTTGTGCAGTACCGGAGTCATGGAAGGGTGCAGAGGTGGTCCCTATTTTTAAAAAAGGTGCCAGGGACGATCCTGCTAATTATCGCCCGATCAGTCTGATCGATGCTATGCAGAAAATAGTTGGCACAGTGCTACTGCAGAGAATGCACCAATGGGTGGATGAAGAGAATATTCTCTCCCAATATCAAGCAGGATTTAGGGCCTGCACAGGGACGGTGGACCAAGCATTTAGGCTGCTTTTAATCTATTGGAAGGTGGTGTTAATAGGCAAGGGCAGTCTTTATTTGGCGTTTATCGACCTAAAGACTGCCTTTGACCTAGTTCCCCGTGAGCGGCTATGGCACCTGTTAGATGAAATGGGTATGCCACCATTGTTACTTAACCTGCTGGTTCGCCTACACGAGGGCAATTATGCCCAAGTGAGGTGGGGGTCCCAAGGACAAAAAACGGATAGGATCCCTGTGAACAGAGGGGTTCGTCAGGGATGCGTCCTGGCTCCCACCCTGTTCTCTTTATATATGAACGGGGTGGTTAGCTTTCTTCAAGAGTTTCCATCTGACGCCCCTGCCCTGGCTGGTGATAGGGTCCCTACCCTTCTCTTCGCAGATGATACTCTGCTTATTTCTAAGACACCAGTAGGGTTACAAAAACTTCTAGATAGATTCTACCTCTTTTGCGAGTCCAGGGGGCTGATTATTAATACTACAAAGACTAAACTAATGGTGTTCAATCCCTACAGGTCACATAGAGGCAATTTTACTTTAGACGGAATTAGCTTGGAGAAAGTAACAACATTTGACTACTTAGGATTAAGGTTAGCTGAGACAATGCAGTGGAAATACCACATTGATAAAATGCTCTTAAACCATAAACGCGTGGCAGGAGCATTAATAAGAGAACATCGCTCCTCACAGAGCAGACCTGTGGCCTCTGCCTTAACAATTTATGCAGCCAAAGCACTTAGTTCGGCACTTTATGGTGCCGAATTATGGGGCTACGAGAATGTGGATAGCATCAGCAGATCTGAACACAAATTTTTTAGAGATCTGGTGAAGCTTCCCCGCAACATTCCTCTGAAGCCACTAATGAGTGATATGGGTAGGCACTCCTTCAAAGATATAGCCAGGCTACGGCCATTGTTATTTTGGGCTCATTTGTGCCGAACTCCAGAGCTAACTAGCTATGCCTCCGCGCTCAATGAAGTGATGGCCTTGGATGGCAACCAAAGAATTCGCTGGGTGCTTAAGCTTAAAAAAACTCTTCTTGCTCTTGGGTTTAAAGAGTCATGGGACACGCAAACTCCACCTTGCAAGGCTGATCTTAAAAGGTCTTATTGGGCTTGGGTTAATGCCCAGGAACTCAGTAGTCAAAGGGTAGGAAGACTCACAGAAGAATTTTATCTTCACAAGCAACATATTTTTTTTGAACCATATTTAGATTTTATTCAGTCACCACGGGATAGAGCATTCTTTATACAGTTCAGGGTAGGTTCGCTCCCGGTTCGGGAGCTAACTGCAAAAGGGGGTGCACCATATCAGACACCAGCAGGGTGTCCCTGCTGTAGAGCACCAACCGAGAGCTTAGCCCATCTTATGTTTGCCTGCCCTGCTTATAAGAATGCTAGAACGAGATGGCTTAAACCTATCTGCAGACAATTGGGCACACAAGAGCATCGCACTGCATTACGCATCCTAAAATCAGATGCATGCACCCTCTTTGCCTGTGGTGTTGCAAAATATCTCAGTTGTGCCTGGATTATAAGGTTCAAATTTTTGCGTTTAGCACCCCAATGAATTACCATGTTTTTATGATGCCTTTTAGCCTTGTTTTGCACAGATGTATATTGTATTGTAATTTATAACATAGCTATTTTCTTGCTAAACAAAAACTAAAATCGTATCCATCTAATGAAAATGCGTTAGAACAAACTTATTTTTATGATGAATTGCACTAGAATGAAATTATTTTTATGATGTTTTAAACTCTTTTTATACTCTGCTCCTAATTTTTATCAGGTATTGTGATGTACAAAATGATTATATTGGGTTTTTGTTACTAATTGATGTCTTTCTGGTAATTTCTAATGTCCTCGTTGAATAATGTAAGATAGTTAATGCTTTTAAGATACTTGTTTATCGAAATAAAGCTATTTGACTGGACTGGATTGAGTTACAATTTGTATGTCTCCGTTGTTCCCATGGGTAGCTGAGACCTACATCAATGCTTTTAGTATTTCCAGTTAGTTTGCACACATCACATGATCCACATCTAGTGTGTCCCGTGACCGGGGGAAGATCCCATAGTCTTTGTTGATCCCTCTGTGTTATTGGACGGGGTCTCGTGTGGACTAGATGGGCCCTTATGTTCGGACTTCTCTTGAATGAGAAAAGAGGTTTCTCCAGGTTCAAGCCATTAGAATTTAGAATCTGCCAATTTCTAAGTATGGTACGCTTAATGTGATTGGAGGCGGTGCTAAAGGAAGTGACACAGATGGCGTTCTTGTTTTGCGGTTTTTCCACCTTTTCCAGGAGGGCCTCCCTATGGCAATTCAGTGCTCTCTTTTGTGCCTTTCTGATAACTCTGGCAGGGTACTTTCTCCTTTGGCGTTTCCCTGCTAATGTTTCCGATTCTCTCTTAAAGTCCCCTGTATCAGAACAGTTCCTACGTAAACCGAGGAACTGCTCTACCGGTAGGTTCTCCCTCAGTGATCTGGGATGGAAACTCTCAAATAGTAGGAGGCCATTCCTGTCAGTAGGCTTGTGAAATACTCGTGTTGTTAGTTTGCCATTCTTAGGACTTATTTCCAAGTCTAGGAATGGGAGACATTCCTTTGTGACTGTGGATGTGAAATGTAAGAGGGGATTGCGGCCATTAAGCCACCGCAGAAAATCTGTGATAGACTGTTCGTCCCCCTCCCATATCAGAAGCACATCATCAATGAAACGTCTCCATAACTTGATGTTGTTGCTCCAAGGACTGCCCTGAATGAAGACACATTTTTGTTTAAATGAGGGCACATAGAGGCCTGCTAGACTGGGAGCGAATCCACTCCCCATTGAAGTGCCGTGGGTTTGCAGATAGTATGTCCCCTGAAATTCAAAGAATTTCTTTGGCAGCACAATTTAAGCAATATGTAGTATGAATGACCTTGGTGTACAATATGGCCACTCCTGGTCGTATAGGATTTTCTCTACCACCCTCAGTGTCTCCATTGGGGGATGTTAGTATAGAGGGACTCAATGTCCAAGCCCACCAAGTACTCCCTTGTAGGATCAAAGCCCAAGTCCTTGATGAGGTTCAGGACATCTGTGGTGTCCTTCAGATAGGCCTCCCTGCTCTGCACCAGAGGTTTGAGGAAGTAATCGCAAAACTGCGATAATGGTTCCAAAATGGATCCAATCCCTGACACAATTGGTCTGCTGCCTGGGGGAGGTGTAGTATGTTTGTGCACCTTGGGGAGGGTGTAAAAATATGGTACAACAGGGTTCTGTTGGCAGAGAAAGTTATCTTCTTGTTCTGAAATCCAATCATTGCTGGTTGCCTCTTCTTCCAATGTAGCTATCTCAATTTTCAGTACTTTGTAATTCCTAGCGTCCGATAGTAATCTGGCGCATTCGCTCTCATAGGCTATTACCGTTTGGAGGACTATGGCCCCTCCCTTATCCGCTGGTTTTATGACAACATCTTGGTTATCTTTCAATTGGTCCAGTGGCTCCTTCTCATCCCTGGTGAGAGTCCTAAATGGTTGCAAATCTCCTTTGGCTATTTCTTCCACTTCATGGATCACTGCCCGTTCGAAGGTGATGACCTCCAAAGGGAGTGCTGAAGTCATCGGTATGAAGTTTGATTTCGGGCGGAACATGGTATCCCCTTTTCTCTCTCCTGTATCAGTTCTTCCCTCAAAGAAAACCTTCAGTCTGATGTTTCTAAAGAACTCTGACAACTCATGTCTAAGTTTGAAACTGTCCAATGTTAGTAGGAACAAAGCCCAGTCCCTTATTGAGCAATCTCCCCTGTGGTTCAGTCAATGGGATATCCATCAGGTTCATCACTAAGCTCACTCCCTGCTGGTCCCTGGTGAGTGATCCCGTGCTATGCTCCTCATCACCCTCTGGTTCAATTCCTCCCACTGCACCCCTTGTGCCCCTCTCTGTCTGCCCCTGCCTCTCCCCCTGTCTCATCCTAAAAAAAGATTGGGCATTTGGGGGTATTGGGGGTTGTGGGGCCCTTGCATCGGGGCACTTGACAGGGGAGAGAGAACAAATGCTTTCAGAAGAGCTTAGCTCTTCAGTTCACTACAGGGAGCAGACACCCGGGGCTAGAGCGTGCATGAAAAACTTAGGGCACGTCCATCACCAGGGGTGCCTGAAATATCTATAAATTACCCCCATTTTTAAATCAGTGTGTGACTACAGGGGGTCGCCCTCATTCCCGCTCCAGTTCGAGCAGGTACTACAGTGAAACTCGGTAAGATTAAATGAGTTAATGACTTAAAGCCCGAAAACTTTCTATGAAGGGTACATGTACATGGTGTTTTCTCCAAATGATAATTTGCTTGACATAGATGTATATATAAAAAATGTTTTTTTTTAATATTGATGATTATTCTTAAAAGGGATCGTAGATTTTACGTTCAATGAAGGGCACTGCCCTGGTAAGCAGCGATTAAAATAGAATGATCAATCAGCCGCATCGCACCAAATCGGTTGAGAGGGGCAAAGTAAAGATTTCTTCTTCACGTCAAGGCTCATGATGTATTTTAATTGAAATGGCTTTCATTTTTCTTTTTACTTGTGCACATTTTTTCTCACTTACAGATCCTATATGGAGTGTGATTACAGGACCTACGTAAATTTACAGGTGTAGTAATCAATATACAAATTTAGGTAGATAAGAAAGGTAGTAAGATAAGGGATCTAACAGTCCTGAAGAAAGCCGGGGAAGACACAATATCCAGCTGAAACATGTTGACTTCTCTGCAGAGCGGAGGGGTGAATGGTGCATAATCCACCCGCTTCACCACCATCCACTGGTATTGAGATACCTTTTAGCCCTGACCAGGAAATCCATGAATAAAATAGATATTGGGATATCCCTGAGTTAGTTTTAATTAGTCTGTCTGCACTTATTTCCTTTATGATCCCGACCTTTTCTATATGTCTGTACTGTCTCCCCCACCCTATTGCTCCACCTCATGCATTGGTCTGCACAGAGGTGTGTCTAGCAGCCCAATGATGAAGCATGCCACAATTTATTGTGGGTGAGGGCAGTTTTTCAAAGAATTGTACTTTGCCAGTTTTATCTCTCTTAAAAAGTGATCTATACTCTCCTACTTCTCAGTGTGTGGCTAGTTATACTCAGAGGAGGTCGAAGTAGGGAATCTCCTCCTCCCCCTTCTTTGTGTGTGGTTCATGGAGAACTATAACACCTGGTCCTCATGCTTAGCACTATTTCACCTCTTGCTCTTTGAAAAAAACCTAGAGGTGAAATATCTAGCCTTTTCAATTTATCAGTAAATAGCAGAGGTGGATCTTCTGGATGTGGATATCCATTTAAGTAGCCATCCAGAAGAAGGAGAGTGGATCATTTGGTGGGAGTTGCAGTGGAACTTGAAGAGGAAGAGTGGTGAGAAAAAGAAGGCAAGTGAGGTAAGCATAGTGGAAATGGAAGGAGAAGATGTCGGAAGAGAAGATGCAGAAGGAGAAGAGGAGATATTGACATGTAAGACAAGAAAAAGGTTGGTACAAATATACCATTACAACCTACTAACAAATGGGAAGAATTTGCTACATCCAATGTCAATAATAATTACCGGCCCATCCTCACAAACACCAACTTGGGTCACTTGATTCCTGAACCACTACCACCAAGCCACAACTGACTGAAAAGCCACAATCAGGGCAAACCCAATCTTGGGTTACTTGTGTTCCCATCCAGGAAGGAGCTGGCCTGGCAGTTTGGGCTGAACAGTTCCTGTTAGATTAGGGTCAAGACTGATTTGCATATGGCTGGGCTCCAAACTGAGGTGGCATGGTGGGCAAAAGAATGATGGGCTGGAATCATCCCCCAAGCGATTGCCATTGGTTAGACATATTACAAGCATTCCTCCAATCACCTTTTGTGTGTTTGATGTACTGCCCTAAGTGTCAAGGGTATGCCCAGACATGGGTCCCCTGCTCAGTGTACTGCTGGAGCTAAGCTGTACCCAACTAACGAGTCCAAATCAGGGTGACACCTGTCTTGGACTGATTGTGTTCCAGTTCAGGAAGGACCTAGCCTGGCAATTTGGGCTGGACTGTTCTTATTGTAGCAGGGTCACTCAAGACTGATTTGCTTATGGGTCCAAATTGAGGTGGCATGGTGTTCAAAAGAACGATTGGGCAGCATGCTACCATGAGCAATTGCCAGTGGTTAGATGTATTGCAAGCATTCCTCCCATCAACTTTTATGTGTTTGATAGAACGGCTTTCCAGCATATGTCCTGCTTCACCTTAATGATGCAGTTAGAAATGATAAGGGTATAGATCCTTTGTCTCAGATTATTTTTGCATTTGCTGATAAGAGCATTTTTGAAAAACATTTTAAAATATTTACTAATTTTTAACTATTTTGCACATGTGCTATTTTTCTGTGATAACAGTGTGTCTGACCTTACTTCATCTGACATTTTCTTATCTGCCAAACCTTAACATACCTCTACTTTGAATTTATTTACTGGGGAACCTCCCTTTACCAAATTATCAGAAAAATACTTACAAGAAAGGTATATTTAGAATTAGAGACAACAATCATTATGCTAATAATATTATTATATTTTTATGTGATTTGGAAATAGAGTTAGTATTCCAGCATTAATTAAATCTATTTAATTGAAAATGGTTTATTATAAGGGTTTATGTTACAATACCACTACTTAATTTATATTTCACTAAGATAATTAAGACTATTTACCGTAAAAGTTATTGTAAGCACTAAGTTAATTGAATTAAAAAGCATTTAAAACAAGTATATTTAATAGACTTTAAAGATACGATTATGATTAGATTTATATAACATATTATATTTTTCTATCTACCTTCATTTAACCACATTTATATATGTGGTAAGTGCAAGAATTACTCTTAATACAATATAAATGTAAACTATTTAAACATAAATTATTATATGATTTGATTAAGGATTACATCAAGGATATATATGTTTTATTTAAACTGAGTTTAAAATATTGGGTTAGGATTAGGGTATGCCTGTTAAAA
Organism: Calotriton arnoldi; assembly: GCA_963921515.1. Lineage (NCBI taxonomy): Eukaryota > Metazoa > Chordata > Amphibia > Caudata > Salamandridae > Calotriton > Calotriton arnoldi. Next base: position 604,263 of record CAWUFW010002217.1, read on the forward strand.
TTAAAATATTGTGAATTCATTTAATCTATTAAGGACTTGAGTTAGTGCTAATGTTATAAAAAGGTAACATATTTTCATTTGTAAAACAACGTTTTGTAAGGATAGGGAAGAGAGGTGTCATATGATGCAGTTAAGGGTACTACGTAAAGGTTATTGTACTGTTATGTGTAGATGGCTGAAGTATAAATAGACAAAATAAAGGAGATAGAGTAAATGTATTGAAAATACAACTGATGCTCACATTGAGGTTGGAGGTGAAGGGGAAAGCAGAGATCATGGATGGACATTATATGCATTGGCTAGAGTGGCTCATGAAGAAAGTGAACATCTAGTTGGAAGGGATCTTGTGGTATATTTTGAACACAGGGGGTTACCCCTGCACTGTGCATATTGTCAATGTCACCCATGGCAGCATGCCTGTAGATGGATCTGCAGAATGATGTAAATAGGTTTGAAGGATATAGGAAAGTGTCTCTTTTTGCATGGTTAACCCCCTTGTTTTGCCTGATGCCTGATGTGATTTTGAACTGTAAGTGCACAGAGTTCCTGCTAACCAGGTCCCCATCGCCAGATCTCTTTCCTAAAACACTGTACCATGATTGACACAACGTCAGCTACCGTATAAGTCCCTAGTAAATAGTACCCCTGGTACCTAGGGAATGGGTCCTGAAGAAGGTCCTCTGGGGCTGCAGCACTGGTTGTGCCACCTCAGGGCATAAGATATAGGTAAGTCACCCCTACTGCAGGCCTTTAACCCTAAGAAAGGGTGCACTATATCCTATGTGTGGGCACATCAGCATGAGCAGATATTCCCCTACCATTCTGTGATGTTGTAAGTGAACAGGGAAGTCATAAAGAGTACATGGGCTGGATACTTGTCAACACGTGTTTCCTAGCTCCATGATGGCTTCACTGATTTCTAAGATGTTTGGTACCAAACATCTTGTCTTAATAAATCCTCACTGATGCCAGTGTTGGATGTATTATTAAATTCACACAGGAGACCCTTTTAGAGGTTCCCCTGAAATGTAACGAAACACTAGTGGGGTCTCTGGCCAGGTTACACCAGCCTGCCACCAACAGACATGTTTCTCACCCCATGGGGTGAGAGCCAGAACTCTCAGAGTACAACGCCTGTTCCTGGGCTGGGGTATTTCACACCTCCTCCAGGACACCTGATGGGAAGCTTCAAAGGCAATGGCGTCTTTGCTATCCAACCCAGAAACCTCCAGAGATGGGGGGAACCGCCTTTCCTGCTCCACTTTTGGTGGGAGGAAAGGCAGGAAAATTTGTTAGATGAGGAGGAGGGTCCCCCCGCAGCTTGCACCTCCCCTAGAGCGGGGGAGGCGAGGTGAACCCCTTTCCTGAAATACCACCATCTTGAGAGGGTGAGAAAACCTCCAATTAGGGTTAGGGTAGTGCCTCTTACCACAGGGAGTAGTCACTAGAGGGTGTAGACACCCTAACGGTAGGAAGCCCATTGCATACTACCTGTCTCCCCTGTAATGCTCCTAGATTCAGTATTTAGGTTGCTCACTGAGACCTGAACCTCAGATTCATTGGACCAAAGAAGACCAGGATAAAGGAAGACCTGCCATGCGAGAACAGAAGACTGCTGCAGGAAGAAAATGCGCCAAACACTGCCAGCTGCAAGAAGGACTTGACAATTGCTGTTGCTGTGTTGTCCTGAACCATGAAAGGACTCCAAGAACCCCAGAGCACCTCCAGCCTTTGAGAAAACACAGATAAGCTCCCTTGGAGTGAAGGTATCACTCCCCTGTACACCGCAGGTACCAATTTCTTGAAGTCCGGTTTGTTGACTTGCTGATCCCCAATGACCTCAATGCAGCACCAAAGCAAGAAGAGGCACAAAAGCTCTGGAGGGTCAGGTCTGCCTCTCCATTATGTTTGGAGCCTCCAGGACCTACCGGAGCTGGGGGACAAAAATACCCATGGTACAAGACCCCCATCTGTAAAAACCAAGAAGAAGAGCCCACACCGGACTCCCAAAACACCAGACGCAAGCACCCATTGAGGGATATTGAGACACTTGAGACCCACTTCCTGAGTGGCCTAGCTGTTCTGAGATCGCCTCTCCAAGTTGCCTGCTCCTGACCGGGAGGACCCTGAAGACGCATAACGCCCGGCTGACCTGTTCGCTCTGCACCCGGCCGATTGGCCCTAGCACTGACTAACCAGCTCTGTTCCCATGGTCCCCAGGCCCTTGCAACCTCCTCGCTACAAGGAGACTCATTGGACTTACCTGTAAGTCCACCCGTGCAGTGTATTTCCAAGTGGACCCTTTCAACTTTGTGCACCAGCACTCTGCTCCCGCCCAATCCGGGACAATGCCGAACGTCTCCTGCTAGAACTTTGGACCTGGTCCCGACATTGACCTAAAACGAGAAGGTGAACTGCGTGAAAGCATAGTCTGATTTTATATGCATGTTTCCTCTTTTCCCTATTGATCCCTGTGGTGCGCAATTGTGCACAAAACTGATATTTTTTCTGAACTTTGAAAAATCATAACTTTGAAAGTACTTACCTTTGAACTCTGTTCTTAGTCTTAAAACATACATAAAAATCAACTTTATTTTTACAAATTGGTCTCTGATTTATTCTTGAGTGTGTCTCATTTATTGCCTCTGTGAGTACAACAAATGCTTAGCACTACCCTTTGATAGGCTTAACTGCTCGCCCAAACTACCACAAAAAGTGCATTAGAATTATCTGCTTTTACCTCTGTGTACCATTTGGGGATTTGCTGGACACTCTGCACAGTGTACTTCTTTTTAGTACACTATAGAGAGAGCCAGCTTCGTACAAAGGAGAATAGTGGGACATAGACATTTATAGGTCCTCTAATTGCAGCTGTACTGTGCGTTATAATTAATCAGGTGAGAGGGAGCAGAGCTGAGAATGGTTCCATTGGAAGGATTTTGAAGACAAGTATTCCACTGACACTAGAAAAAAGTCCTGGGAGAGAATGTGTGAGAAGGGGAATCCAAAACAGGAAACTATTAGAGGTTTGACTCAGACATATCCTATTATAGGCTACAGATTTTAGCCGAGGAAATCTCAGTACAACAAAAGGTTAGGCAATTGCCCAAATATTTTTTTCAAAAGATTATTTGCCACTCAGTTGGAGATTTAGAAGATTGTTTTTTTTCCACGGGCAAGATACATTTCACACACTGATAAAGAATGATATTTAATCAAGTGTTGGCCCACTTTTTTCAGAAAGTTCTCCTAATACCCTATTCTTTTTACAGATGTCCAAATTCTGGTATGTCCTTCCTCAGCTCAAAAAAGGACCTTGACTTTGATGAGCTGTAAAGATTTGGATGCTCCTAATCACATGGCCAAATCAGGCATAGTGCAAACAAAAAGAAGATTGTATGAATCTGCATAAGAGAATCATTCTATAATGGGCAAAAGCAGAAATAAATACAGTGCAACAAAATTGAAGCACCCGTTCAAACCTTACATACAGCATCAAATGCTTCTGTCGGGCTGGGAATGTCATCTGCATGGTAAACAGGCATGTCCTAAGCCTGCTCCTGACTCTGAGTAGATCCTGCACTTGTCCTGTGACCTGGAGGGACGCAACAAGCATGCCCTCATCTGCTGACAGGGTGGGCTACTGATTGTGTGTTACGCACATTGATGTATGTCATTTGTGTGGTACATGCATGGTGTGAGTGTGAGTAATGGATGCAAGAGGGATCTATTTTGGATAACCATGGCCTGACCATACCCAAGATCGTAGTGAAGACTGTGCCTCCAGTCAGTTAAAGTGCATTGAGCACATTCCTGTAGCAGGAGATAGGGGACCTGGAAACTGAAGTGAGGGAGCAGGAGACAGGACTCCTTTAGATATTCCATGAGTCCTTTTATTAAGAAGGAGTTGTGGATTAGTCTTTCTGAATACTGCCATTTGATAGATGATAAGGGTAAGTTGTGGGACTGTGACTCTGTTGTGAAGGGTGGAGAAACATCTAGTTGAGGCCTGCCCTCTGGTCTTCCCCTTATTACACCTTCAGTTGGGATGATGACAGTCAGGAAAAGACTCTCACACCTCTTTGTGCCTATGTTATGAGTATTTCAGGATGGAGATGACCATGGTGTGAGGAGCATCAATCTACATGTTGTCTGTGTCTGGAGAACAGCTTGCAAAGGACGCTTGAAATGAGAATTACCCTAAACTGGTTCTAAATTTTCAGACAGGAGATCCACATCTTCCATCTACCGGTTAATGAAAAAGTGGGACCTAATGCCCAACTTTGCTGTTCCAGTTCGAAGCTACTTATGATCAAGGAAGGGAGCACTCCACAAACTACTCAGGGGCTGCTGTTTAACAATAGCTGCTGTCTGTGTGATAGCCACACTGCCAGAGGTGGGGGACATCACAAGGAGTCTCAAGCCCTTGCTTGAGAAGCTTTGTACCTGTCCTAAAACATCTCAAATCCTAGTTAGCTCCTGATAGAAGAAGGGAGCCTGCCTTCTTCAAGGAAGGATTGAGGTGTAGCACATTCCCTGTAGCTGTGGTTCGCCCAGAGAAGAAGACTGCTGGAGAGCAAGCCAGAAGAACATGAGTGTTACAAGCCCCCCAGCCCCAGCTCACAAGAAGGGTCCAGCCAGGAACCATGACTTAGTGATGATGTAATTGCAAGGCATGTTTGGGGCTGTCACTGCATGTTGCTATTTGGCTTGGGTGAAGGCTGCATCTACCTAAACATGTGTGGCCCATACAGGGCAGCGACTGAATAAGTAGTGACCAGCTTGTGTGGGCCTGCAACTGCCAAAGTTGGGACCAGTATTTGTAGGGTTGCAATCATCAAGTGTTGCAAGGCCCTCTTGGGGGCTTTGTCTGTGATCCAGCCAGCCCAGACAAGGACCTCAATTGCCAACTTCAGAGGTCCAAGAAACAACACTCACAACCCGGTGCATGTGCAACCTACCCATCTGAGGTCTGCTGTTTCCTTCACTTGCATTAAAGAATGGAATGTAGCCCAATAGTTGGACAGCTTGCTCTGCTGGCCCAACGTAGTAGAGGCCATTGGAGTCCGGGCATCAGACCTCCCACCCTATTTTGATCGCAGAGCCTAATATTTTTGGGGGGGTCTGCCACTGCCAGGTGACACAAACAGAAAAAGAAATAAAATGACTCCACATCCTAGGAGAAAACTCTGAGTTTGTGGGAGCAATTAGTTTTTAATTTTTCAGGAACAACTCAGGCTTTGGGAATCTGTTTCTAAAAATCAAAAAGGTTTGACGCACAACCACCTAAAAGATAGTAGCCATGTACCAAACTTTCAGTACCTCAGAAGGAGCCACAGTGCCGGTGTCTCCTCTAAAGGTACAGAAAGCACTGCATAGCCAGTGTTGTTCTTGTAATTTGGAAGCAGTACAGTCGGAGTGGTGGAGGAGTTGACCTCGACTACTCCGATGGATGACAGGCAGCACGCACTGGTCTAAATCATGGCCTAAGACTGAGCTCACGTATTCAGGAGGGAGATTGAACATCATCAGTGCTAAATTCATCTACTGCCATTTTCCTCTAGGGATAGAGGGGGCCACCTAGAACCAGGTTGAGAGCCTGAGGACAGTGAGGACAACGAGGAGAGGAGTGATTGCAGCATCTGCCAAAGTTGAACCCAGGGATACTGGCTTACATTTGTTACTAGTAGTGTGAGATTTTGAGTTCAATTGTGTAAATGAAGAACTTTTTTTCTTGAAAGGTTAAGCATTGGGCTGGATATTCACCTAACTCGGTTATTGATTGTTTGTTGAGCTCTAACACTGCACACTATCTTCCTGAGTACCCCGTGACTGCCCGGCCTTGCTACCCAAGTGTCAGCCAAATGCAGAAAGGGTTGTACTTAGCCTTCTTTTCAGACCCATAATAGCATGGGCCGCAGACATGAGAAGTAGATGACATCAAGTTCCATTTTTTGGTCAGTAGCCCCTGCTTGCCTTGTAATCCACTGAGCGGTGTCCAACAGCTTCCCACACAGGTACACTATTAACCCATACTGTGCCAACCTTTTAAAACCAAAGGGATAACCTTTAAGCCAACTATCTATATAATATTTTGGGCTCATCAAGAGTAAGATGCACTTGACAAAGGTTGTAATGCAATGCAATAAATTATTTGTAAATAAATGAGAAAGTGTGCAACATCTCCACAGAACAATAGAGTAGATCAACCAAGTAAATTCACTTCATCCAGTAATGTCTGATGCTTTCAATAATGTTCCTACACTGTTTTACGCCAAAGGACACATTTGATAATATTCCTTTGATTTTGTTTCATGCCACGTTTCTGTTATCTGTCATATGAGTATTTTCCCACTTCCCTTTTCCCCTTTGTTCATTTTCGTCTATTTTGTTGATACGGACATTATTTCAATCTTTTTCATTAAAATTTGTATGGGTCTTTCTCATATTTATTTTTTCAATGTGTCTGAGGCCATTGAAATCCCACCTATGATTAATCTTGTGAATGATTTTGGCATCCACTGTATTCATAGGACATAGTGTGAAGTGGCAATAAGGGTAGCTGGGTTCTTCTTCCAGTTAGAGTGCTGGTCATTAATGTGTTGCAACAGGAACCTCATAGAACACACAGAAAGGGGTAGGGAAGAAGACATCAAATCTGATTTTTTGAGAATCATAGTGGGCTGATATCAGTGGTTACAGGAAAAGGAGGGTGGGAGCCGGCCACAAGACCCAGGTAGGGAAGGGCCAATGAAATGTAATACTAGGGAAATTGAGAAAGTAGTAAATCCACCAGGTTTTGTTGCAAAGGTAAATGATAACCGTAAACAACTTCCACTGGGCCTCATTGTCCTCTGGTCGATGTTCCATTCATTTGCAGTAAATCTCTCTATTAAAAGTATCCCAACCCACGCTCTGTACAACCTTCCCACAAGTACAAAAGTAGATGGAGAGGAGAGTATTGTGGGATTCGAAATGGCTTCTGTGATTTTCCTTTTTTGCACCCGCCCCAGGGTGTTGGGAACTTCTAAGAATGTAAAAATTCAACGATTGTAAACAGTATAAAAGCTTCAATAGATCTTACATAAAGCGAAACATACAAGAGCCCAACCTGCCATAGTTAGATTAACCTCTTGAGATCATAGCATGTATTAATAACAAAAACGTAACTACATCTGTTCAAGCCAGAGTGTTAACATTCTCTACTCATTGTGAATAGCAGGTGTTGTTAGCCAATTGAATGTCAATTACTTTATCAAACTGAGAAGGATTGAAGGCTGAGTTGTCCTTGTCTGGATTTAAAGTTGATGATGTCAGAGACAAGCTTTTAGCTGGCTAATAATTCTTGATTGTTTACTAAACAACAGTTTTGTCTCCCTATACTTCGTCATACAATACATAGCCCCTAATTCAAAACATTGCGTGTAATTACAGGTAAAATGTTGACATGCAAGTTCACATACTTTTTTCATAAATCAAGAATATTATCAGATTAATTTAACTGTGTTTTAGGCCAATTCGTCAGCAAAAGCTGTTAGTTGTTAGTCGACAAAATGTAGGTGTAAATAATATAATTGGGTCGAAAACTTTAAAAATATAAAAGCATTGGCATAACAAAAACCAGTATAGAACATTTGCCAACTAATAAGGAACCCCGATCAGATAATTTATCTCTTAACAAATATGCTTTCTGGTGTAGTAACTGTAAAAATACTAATTGGAACCTTTTGTGGTCAAAAGATTCTCCTCGTTTTACCTTTTGTTGAACTGGTGAGTTTTCTAGGTAGCAAACAGAAAACGAAAATACATCCTAAAATAATGATTATGGGAAACAATGTTTCTCTCAAAAGAGGCACAATATAACTCAAAGATAGCATATTATAATGGCTTTTAGACAAAGTAGACACAAAACATCAAAAAAAGAAAACACTAAAAACTATCAATCAAATTAATGCATAAATTTAGAGCACAGTGTGATTTATTGCATAATTATACCATCCCACTTGATGGGTATAGTCAGAGTTTTCAAATAAATGCACGGTCAAGCACGGTTTTCCATTGGAAAAAAATGTAAATTGTGCAGAGAAATGTGCTGCGTGCCAGCCCGTGCCAGCCCTACCTGTGTTGGAGCAAATTGATGACTTACCTAATTTCTCTGTAATCAATGAAACAGAGCCAGAGAACATTTGCAACCCCCTGAAGCCTTTAGCAGACCCTAATGATCTCTGCCCTGTATGGATCATAAAACAGAACAGAAGCATTCCTTCCTCATCAATTCTACAACTGTTAATGACTTCTCTCCACAGGTATTTTACCTAACAGCCATAAAATAGCTGCCGTTAATCTATTCCTATTAAAGGCAGACTTGCATTCAGACATCTCTTACAAATGTAAGCTCATGGCAGAACTAGTCTTCCTGGATAACATTGCTATGTGATGGGTTGCCAAGCATTTTCAGGACCATCTTAAAAACATTCGAATTGAATTTATACACAAGACGAAGCATGGGGATATTACTGCTGGGTGCCCATTTCTACGATGGGGTCTGATAAGATTTTTTACTTTGTCGTCTTAGTCTGCAGCTGACAAGAATGGTGCTGACTCATAAAATCCCAATCTTTCTCGGAGTGAGCGTGGGTTTTCGACGACGTAAGTATGTTTTACAAAAGCGGAAGCAAAATAGGAAGGGGCTTATTTTCAAGCCCCTTGCGCCACCAGTACGTCACTTTTTCCCATATTAAAAGTGATGTCACTTTTCCAAATTTTCCCCATATTAAAAGTGATGCACAGGCAGTGCAAGGGGCTTGTAAATAAGCCCCAAAATGTGTGTCTTGTGCATGTCCAATTGGTGACACTCTGTCCGTTTTTTATACTTTGCATCACGTACATTAATCTGCATCACTTGCATTAAAGTAATGTGTGAGTTTCACGGCTAAAGTTCACCATAGTAAATGCAGGCCTCTCTCCAAATAATTTACTTTAACATGAAAATGTACTTTTGGCTGCTTTGTTTCTTTCTCTTGTTTCAGGACTAAGCTGTTACTGCCAACTTCTAATTAACTGTATTGACTTGCTCAAAGTTACTGTATGATAGTTTACCTGTGTATGTTTCACAGACCTGAATAATGAACCTCCACATCGACACTGAGGACATGCTGACTGTGTATCTTCCTGCTATGAGATATTTCTTGAAGGTAGCGCAGAAAGACTTCCATTGTGTGATGGCTGAGAAGAGGGCTGACCCTAGTATAATGTTAAATGTTCAATTCTGATTGGTCTTCCTGCCATGGGAATCGTAAGGAGAGTTGCTTACTGACAACAATTGTGTTTTAATTGTACTTTGCTGAGCTGGTAAGACTCAGATCCCCCCTTTCCACTCTCTTGAGATTAGGCACTCTCCTTTTGCTCCTGCTTGAAGAGTTAAATTCCTGAGCAAATCCATTCTCATTTATCTGACTGAATCTTTATTTGATTCTGCCTCACAGATGTTTTGGTGGCTCACACCCCCTGCCTGACTTCTGTCACAACTTTCCTGATATCCTTTAGTTTAGCATATTAGGGAATTCTCCCTTAATGTGTAACTAAATGTGTGAAATTTTGCTCTGTTACACATCTCAGCAATTTGCTTTGTATTTGCTAATTGTGAAACAATTTGAATGACATAATGTACATATCCAGGTACTGACCATCTACATTTTGATAACCTTTAATGATTTTAATTTGTAACTTTGCTAATCTGCTATTAAACCATCATGGTTTGAAAATCTACTACTCTCAGCTATCATGTGGGGCCTAATGTGCATTACTGTCATTGATGAATTGTTGATTTGTGGAAGTCACGCCTCAGTCTGGGACAAAAGGTCCATCTGCTCAAGTGCAGCTTGTACTTAAGTTTGCACCAGCAATCTGCATGGTGCAAATCCCAACCTGCTGAATCACTAGTTAAATGTTTGTGTTCTTATAGTTTGGAAATGTGAATTTTGACTGTACAGTAAATGCCTGTTTTCAATGCCAAGGCACGTTCTGCACGTTTATGTGGCACACAGTGAACACAGGAGTGGCAAAACAGTTGTGTGTACTACAATGGCATAAAGAGGACCTTCTGGTGGTGGTTGAGACAAAAGTAACCAAAACAGTCAAATTTGTCTCCAACGAACCCATAACTTTCACTTTAGTATCCTTCCCACCTCCAGCCTACCCTGTTTGCAAACAACAAATAACTGAATTCACCATTTCTAACTCCCTGGACAGAAAAGAGGAGTTTAAATTAATTCAACTAACTTACTCTGTGTCGTGTCTTTGTTCTGAAACACACATAAAATAATTCCTCTGTGCACTGAAATCACCCATGATTAAAACACCCCTTCACAAACAATGTCTGCAGGGCCTCTGAAACATCCTACCATCACATCACTCTTAAGGAAATCGATGGAAGACACAAAGATCAGGTCTACATTCATCACAGAATCTGCCCCAGCCAGCAGCAGAAAAGGCATCAACCTCTTTTTGAAGTAAGACAATGGCATAGCCCCAATACTCATCGTCCTCTCAGCATGTGACACTGTGGACAACAATATACTGCTAAAGGAAGTTTAGTGATTGATCCGGAGTGTCTGGGTATGCCTTGGAATGGATTTGATAAAAGTCTGCATTAAGAGTTTCCTGCAACCTTTTATGTGGCTTGCCACAGGGGTCATGCATGTTCTAACAGCGGTGTTCTATGGACTCCTGAGATGCTTGGTGCATCTGTTTGATCAGTGGCACAAGTACCCAGCTTATACTAAAATAGACTGCTGCCAAGACCCTTTGACTGTGTTCACAACTCTTCATTCGTAGACCGCGTTCCAATGGATCAAATGGCTCTTTTTGTGCATGAATAAAGCAATGGCAAATGTTCTGCTGAATGAGGAGGAGAGCATGATTTACCGAGTTTCAAGATGCCACCAAACCCAGCAATTTCTTTGTCTACCTTTCTGAAAATAAAAGATCTGGGCATCTCAATCTATTCAAAGCTCTTGTCTGCTTCTTCAGTCAATGCAATGCTCAAGATCATCAATCTTCTACAGTCACCACCCAGGAAACTCCTTTAACTCATTATACTTAACCTTTATGGAGCTGAGGTGAGCCTCTATGATCATTCTCTGATACTAAAATAGTACTAAATAAACGTTGTAGAGATTGCAAAACTTAGCAGTCAGATTGGGCCTCAACCTGTAAATGCTTGGCTCAATAGTAAGAGCCCTTAAAGAACTTCAGTGACTTTAAATGCCCCCCGGTGGATACAAGGATCAAGTTCAAATTTCTCTTCAAATAAAGGTCCATAATACTGTGGAAATCGGCACTGTTTTGGGCTGAAAAGTAACTTGTACTACAAGCCTGCTCACACAATGAGACATTAAGGTCCAATTATAAGTGAAATATTAATCTTATTCTGGCACTGAAAATCAATGTTCACTTACTTTGTGCCTGGTAAGTAAGTTGCCTGGTACTAGGGAAAAGATGATGAGGCATACAATAATTTGAATCCTGAATGTTAATTTTTAGGACTTAACCCAAAACATATAATTTTGCGTTAATGGTGGAGTGGTACCGTATGGAAATAGTAAAAGATTCTTGGGAGCAAAAGGACACAATGGGTCAAGTCACAAAGGGAAATATATACTTGTATATTTAAATGCATGCATATTTACTCGTACACCTAAGTTTATTATTCTTTAAAAAAACGCATGTTAATGTGTAATAAAAATTGTAATTAATTTATAATATTAAAACAATTATTAACCTGGAACTAGTAATATACATTTATACAGTGCAATAACTCATCCAATTAAATGTGCACTAAATCATGATATAATTTATGTATACTATTCTAATGAAAACATATTTATTTTTTAAAAAATTTAAAAATTACTTACCTTCAGTAATATTTTAGTTTTTAAATTATTTTAATAAACGGGAAACAATATAGAAAACAGCTGAATGGAATTTAAAATTGGCAGAAAGTTAGAACTTTACTCATAAGCATGGTTTTCACTCGTTGATGTGAATCCGTTTAACCATTTTCGAGAGATTTGTGTTAAAAGAGGTGCTTGAGTTGGACATGAAGGAGTTAAAAATGTAGACATATATCGACAGTTGGTGTCGAGAGATGCTCTGACTAGCCCCTATAAAGGGGACTTCTAGGTCCTGATTGGCTGGTCACAAGATGAACAATATGTTATAGCAGCCATTACAGGACCCAGGGACATTATCTCTAAATCCTGAAAATGAATTAACAAAAATATATAAGGAGCCGGCTAAGCGCACCCTGACCCCCAGGGGCATGGACATTGATTGGCTGGTCACAACATGAACAGTTTCCTTGTGGCAGCCATTAAACGACTCAGGGACATGGTCCCCATTAAAAAGACTGTGTTTGAGTGTCATAACAAGAGGACATAGAAAGTGTGATAACAGATTTTAGTCACAATATAAATCATTTGTTGGTTGTCAGGAATTTTGATGTGCTCTAAGGTGATTTTACCCTGTGCAAAATGCTGAACCACTGCTGGGATTTGATTAACCATTTTTGAGAGAAAACTGTTTTCTATCATGATTTTCTCACAGGGATTATGGAAAGTGCTCCAGAGGCCAAAGTGAGAGAATGTTTTCTATAAATTCTCACTATCTTTCTCAGCCACGTGATTATAATCTCAAATATTCTGATGAAAACATCCATTTTCAACAGCAGCCTGTGAGTTGATTCCCTGATGTTCTTCTACAGCTTCCCATAGTGTTCTAATGTATGACTAGAGTGCTAGAATTCTGACAAAACAGTGGCACACCTGAAGCTATCTTGATGGAATCAAAGCTGTAAAATTTAAAGCAATTCCTTTGTCATAGACTTATGGTTAGTGCTCTAGAAAGCTAAAATGATGTTAAAACATGTTCAATGAGTTCCCAATTATATTCCTCATCCAGGAATGTACTTCCAACACCAGCAGCAATTTTCAGTTAACTCCCAAGCAATAAACTGCTGATTCACCACAGAGTTCTAACAAGCAACTATAGCACTAACAGTTGCATTAAAGACAAAAGTGAAGCAGCATTTTTGTTGGAATTGGAGGATTTGTATTTATAGCTTGTACTGAAGAGCGGACTAAAGTAAATGAGCATTGAGATGTTAATGCAGGCATACAACCAAGCATACAACCAGAGGCTTAAAATATGAGGGGCGTATGGGTTTCAGTAATTTAAGGCTTAATGTATTTTTTGTTTAAATTATTTTTTATTGAAATCTTTTAGATAGCACACAATAGATGATTCCTAATACAGACACATCTCAAATACTCTGCACAATATCGATTCAACATTTGTTTTGCAAGTGCAATTACGTCTCTGAGCACTAGACACATGTGAAAAACATTGCTAATGCAATTCTACAATAATTCGACAGCTTACCCCTACCTCCTCCCCTCAAGTCACACACTAAGCAAACACAACATTTAAACAAATGAAAATTGGAGAGCATTGAAGGGATGCTGTTTAAAAAAGAAGCTTGAAGCTTATTGGGGATGGACATAACAGTATGGTTGTCATAGCTGGGGATAAGTATTGTCTGTATCTAAGACTCTCCGCTCTTGCCCTTGAGGTCCTTGGGCTCAATCAAACAGCTGGCATGCTCTCAATCTCTGAAGTACAAAGTGGAGAAACTCTCTGTTCATCCCATAATCTATAAAGGGTGCCAGCTTGCTGTGAATTTCTTTTCAGTTTGGGAAAGTCTGTTTGAGATCTGTTCCATCACTTTAGTATGCCATTGGTGGGAACCACAATGCGGTTGGTGATGCTTCAGTTTTCTTCCATTAAAGGGCAATAAACTGGCTAGCTGCCCAGACATTTGACATATTAGACTCCAGTCTGCCCGTGTCATACCCGGAATCTCAAAAGTAGGATATTTGGGTCAGCTATAATGGTTTATCCTAGGGTCCCCTTAATGTGACCTAAAATTTCTTTCCAAAATGTTTTAATAATGGGGCATGACCACCATATATATAAAGCCCTCTGTAAACAGTGAGCATCTCCAGCATACTGTGGATGTCGAAAGGTTCTGTTTGACTGTTTAGGGGTGAGATACTATTGATACAGGCCAACTCTCTTTGAGGGATGCTCCCACGTATTCTTGGGATATCTTGCCATATCCCCTACCTTTGTTTTCCAGTAATGGAGATCTCCAAATCAGCCTCCCAGTGCGTTCGGAATGGGCGTGTGACAGGTGACTTTGAGTCTTGTAGAGTGCAGTAGGTCTTGGAAATGAGACCTTTCGTGCCCTTAAAAGATCAGATCAATTTTAGAAAGTGTGCAGGGGTGGGTGGGCACCTTGACATGTACTGGATGCAGAATCCAGTGCCTGAACTGCCAGGACTGCAAGCAGGAGGTTCCAGTAACATGAAAGTTCTTTTTACATTGGTCAAATGATTTGATCTGGCAGTTCATAAAGAGGTCACTTAGGGCCCAATTCACAAAGGCCTCAGCACTTGTGCTGGAAGCCCCGTAGTCGTGGCGGGGGGCTCACACTTTTGGCAGGACCTCTGCATTGCACTTTCTCATTGCGGAGGTCCCATCAAGAGTTCGGGCCCCCCACCACAACTGTGGGGCCTCCGTCATGAGTGTGAAGGCCCTTTGTGAATCGGGTCCCTAGTCATTCCCAAATGAGGCCGACATTAAGGCCGGGATGATGTAAAAGGTTCTGTGCTCTGTGTGTATATTTTGTATTTTTAAAGGGGCTATAAATAGTTAACAAAAGAGACTACTGCATAATTACAGCATCGCCTTTCAACTCTGTGTACAGCTCCCTAATTGTAAAGATGGTGACATGTTGGTAGACAAATGAGTGTGAGTGTGTGCTTGTGCGTGTTCATATGTGGGTGTGTGTGTGTGGGGGGTGTGCACATGAGTCTGGGTGTGGTTGTGATTGTGAGAAAAAAGAAAGGTTATTGTGACGTTATATATTACATTACCCATGACATGTAACTGACATCATTGATGACATCACTAATAACATTTCAAATGACACAATTGATGACATCACTGATAATATCACAGTGATAACACCATATTCATTTACACCATAGAGTTACTGAGTATACACGTGTGGGTCAATAGTGTTTAAATAGTGTGATCCCTGGAGACAAGTTTAATTGCGCTTATAAAAGATGTATAGTCCACCGTTTATACAAAACTAAAGGTTTGGGTGGAAGAAGTATTCCATGTTAATCAGGGGAAAGATTGAGTGCATCTGAAGTGGATTACAGAAGTATGTTTGAAAGTAGTTTGTGGCTTAAAGCCAAAGCTTGTTCTAAAAAATCTGTGAGAAATGCCAAAGCTGCTGTTTACAAAACAGTTACCACCAGTGGATATCTAGGCATGCACCCATGTTAAATAGTTTTAATACAGTGGTATGGACACATTCTAAATTCCAGAACTTCACTAAAGATTTTGAGGTCTTGCTGATTACTGCATAATGTAAAATGTATGGTGTCCCTCTTTGAGGTTCTTTCATGGAAAACCATTTACTGTATTCATAGTTGATGCAAATTAAATTAATTGCTTCACAAAGTGAATCTTATGAAGAAGGGACAAACCTTGGTAAAACAATGTAACATGGACATTCAAAATAATTTGCTGATAAACATGGCTGAAGAAGTTACCTTGAATGTAAGGAATGAATTGAATTATTACAGAAAATAATTAAAACACTATATAATTATCTATATATTTATTGCATTGCATTAGATTGGATTGTAATTGCATTTATATCGCGCTTACTACCGCTGACAAGTCTTTGAAGCACTTTACAGCAGGTAGCATGCTTGTCTGGAAACCACAAATGAGTGGTTATTTCACGTATGTTTTGTTATTGCTGTTTATTTTTGGTTATTGTGGCTAGTCTTGAACTTTCAAGGATACTATTCCATGCACTTACTTCAGATTCTATGTGGTAGACTCTGTTAATAGAACTTAGGTGTGATCATTAGTGTAAGCTCATGCAAATCATTGGTGGCATGAGTAGATTAGCTGAAGGAGGTTAGTTGTTATTCAGCTACAAGGATGTGGTTTCATGAAGGGGAGAGGTTGTGATCTATGAAGTGAGATGTGAGCAGTCTGAAGAATACAATAGAGAGTAAGGTAGCCAAGCATGTGACGAATTTTAGCAAAATATAGTGGTAGGAAGCTTTTTAGCATAGCATGCAATCTGTAGATATAAACGCTGTAAAAGAAGTATGACATTGTTGTCACATGTGGGCACATGCTGTCTGTTGCAGCATCTTTGGTGTTTGATCGCTCTGTTGATGCTGATAAAACTTTGGCCTTTTACAAGTAACATTACTAGCAAAGATTAATCCCATTCTCATCAACTTCATACTTGGTTCTTCCTAATGTGAGATATTTTGTTAAATGGTAATTCCGGATCGTTGATGTTTGGAATTTGAAAATCATTCTATTATGTACTTGTTCTCACCTGATCTTAGTTAGAGGATGCTAGTAAGAAAATTGTGCCTATCTGGTTGTCCCCTGATCTTAGAGGATACTACAGGGGCATATGGCTTTAGACAGGGAGGCCAGAACTTGTGTTCCCCCATATATTTGTGAATTAAAACAAACCGATTATACTACATAGTGGCTCCTCTACTTTCACAAACACACCACACGTTCAATAGAGATTAATGAATAGTGTCTTCAGTATGCATTAATTGCTGGCTTATATACTCAATGGTTCTGTAGGGCAAGGAACCGCACTGAGGGCCTGTCTGGGCTTGATCAATTTTCATACAAACATTCTGTAGTCTGATAAAATAATGTGTCCCAATAGTTTTTTATTTTATTCACACATTGATTATGTAAATGCTTCTTCATAAGTAATCAGTGTTTCAGAAGTTTCAAACTTAGATATTCATATAATTCTAGTTCCCAAATCATTTAAAGCTGGTGGCTTTTCTTCATGGATTACACTTTCTCTTTGTGTCACCTTAAAATAATAACAGACGGCACACACATATTTGTCTGTATGAAAAGTAGGGAACTTAACTCATGGTGCATGTACATGGTGTGAATTAATGACAGTTAGATTTTTAATATAGCCTCTTGTGCGAGCGTTTTTACTCACAATACATGTCACTATGCCAAGACAAAACATTTGCTTGAGTAAGTGGACACGCATCTCTCAGACAGTTGTGGAGTGCTGTGCAACTTGAATACCAAAGAGTACACAACACATACTGGATAAGATTCAAAGCTGAATCATATGAATTCTCTGATAAATCACATTGGGAATAACCAGGTTTTAAACATTCTAATGTTGTATAGGTAATTCTTGGTAACACTAATCTTTACAGGTAGTAGGGAATTTCTTGATTTGGAGGCTTGAATGGAGAATGTGATGCCACCAATGTTTTTCTTCTTGAGAGCAGGAATTATTGGATGCAGTGAAAGTCTGTAACGTGTGTTCCTCTGTTGAAAATATTTGATGATTTTCGACTGAAGAAATGCTGGTTGTTTGCCATTTATTGCTCTTTGACCTCTATGACTTGAACGCGTATTTTCCTATGATTGGGCGGCAGATGGAGTTTTATCAGAATAGCGGAGATACCAGTTCATATCTTTACATTTAGAAGTAGCTTTGATGCTGAATTCGGAATTCTCCCCAACCTTCACATTGTTAAGAGTGGAATGCCATAGTACAGTGCTTTAGCATAATCCAGTTTAGAGAGGATGTGTGATATTGTTTGTGTGAGATTGGGGTATTAGCTGAGCGGGGTGAAAGCCCACCTCTAAAAATAATTGCAATCCTTGTCAGGGTGAGCCGCACAATTCACTAAATAAACCTATACTTAAACGTCTGGTAGCTTGGCACAAAGCAGTCAGTCTTTAAATAGAGAAAACTATCTAATAAATAAGGAGACACCAAAATGACAAAAATTCCAATTAATAGAACTGGAGTTATGAAGTTTTAAAGTTTATGGTTCAAAATATCACCAAAAAGAGTTAAGCACCAACCACAGTCATCTAGTTGCTCGTGACTGGGTCAAGAGTAATGTTTAAGACCAACCAAATGGAGCACAGGTAAGATACAGGGACCAGGATTGTCCTAATAAAACATGTTACCTACGGACTTGGTCTCTGGAATGGAAGAGAAATATTCATAATGGGGCAAGGCAGCAGGCTGTGGCTGAAGAGGGCTTCATGTTGTTGTATAGCTGCTGGATGAATTCTTGGTGAAGTAAATGACTTTTGGCCAGAAAGCTGTAGCAGCAGAAATCAAAATTTCACACCCACAGAAGGCCACTCGCCGGCCAGATACTTTTCACACTTTTGCCTGGTGAAGATTTCTACCTTTGCACTTAGGGGCTTGATTTAGAGTTTGTAGAACAGGTTATTCCATCACAAACACGATGGATATCCTGCCTGCCATATAACAAATGCATTTTATCCAGTGACATTTGTAATACTGCAGACAGGATATCCATCACATTTGTGAGAGAGTAAGCTGTCCGCTTCATTCTTAATCAGGCCATGAGGTACTTTTTTGGGGCTCAGATTTTTGCAGCAGGACTGCAGGCTGTAGTCAAAGAGGGCTTCATGAGGCCAGTGTCGGGCCTGCAAAAAAAAAACAAGAACCAAACAAAAACATTAAGGTACCCCACCATTTATGACTAGGAAAACTGGTAGATGTCTTAGACATGTACTCTGGTGTTTTGCCATATTGTATTTACTGAGTATGTTTCAATTTGCCTCTGCCAATGTTTGATAACACCTTGAAGCTTGTAGTGGTTTTCCAGCAAGGGGTTTCCTCTTCTCAGAGAGATAGTTAAGAAGGTTTCCAGTATGATCCTGAAGTCAGGGACTTTCCAGCAAGGGGACTTTCCAGTAAGGGATTTTCCCCTGGTTCTAGAGAGTTTGAAGGTTTCCAGCATGTTCCAGAAGTTAGGGGAGGGGTGTAGCTGAAAGCAGTGGCTATAAAAAGGATGTCACCTCACCTCCCCCTCCCCCCCGGCACTCATGCTTGCTGTACAACAAAGACTGCCTCATGGTAACAGCACAGACGAGGGGCAAACACAGTATGAAGATGTTGGTTACATTTTCAGACTTCTCTGAAGAATCTTTATTCCACTAGAAGAAGAGAACAACTTGGTGGTAAAGGATGTGCTGCTCTGTGCTATTCAGGGCCCCTGTTAACCAACTAGAACCCTCTTGGAAATGCTTAGGTTTTAAGCTATGATTAAGGATTTGTGTTTTTGAGAACTGCTCTAAAATAGGCATCAGCTGCTATGATTTTGGGGACAGTTTTGAGAGGAGCATATCTAGCCCAAATGCTGCATAACGCTATGAGGTAACAGCGTCTGCACTGTGCTGGTAACAGTGTCCATAACTTGTTCCTGACACACATAAAGAGTAGCACTAACTCTCATGTATTGACTATGATATAAAAACTCCTGGCGCATACAAGATTACTTGTAATGTACTTGTTCCAATTGTGATGTTATGTGATGCGATATGTGACCACATGGTAACCCTGGTGTGCTAATATTGCTCTCTGTGTTGTTCTGCTAATTCATGAATATTGCATTGATTGATGATGTAAACTACCACATGTTGTCAATATTATCCTGTGTATACATCGGTCAATCACTGTGACATGTATGTTATGGGCAGTTGTATGTGTATGTGAGTTCTATGTGTCTGCCACTATAATCCAATCCCAGGTACAGTAGGATAGGACCAGATTTTGCATCCAGTAAAAAGGCTGGAGGATCTATGGCTGGGTTTACATTAGGTAGGTTCAAGCGTCAGAGGGGCTTAAAACAGTCCATACCTAATACTGCTTTTTTACTATTTTTTAAAAACTCTTTTTTAAAGCTTTTGCATGGAAAAACAGGCGATATGCCTGGTAAGTACAGTGTCATAAATCGGTTCATATATGACGTATACAATGTCCCAATGGAGTGGTGCCTTATATATGTTGTGGTGACATCCATGGGGAACATATGTTCAGTCTTCGGCTTAACTGCAACAATAGATATGATTAACAGTTGAAACAAGCAGGGCACTAGCAGTTCCAAAGCTAATATCCATATCTCCCATGCAGGTGTATGCATGATGCATAGTGGGCATCTAGCTCCCCAATTATGCCACAACCCGCATCAGACGCACGCACAATGGTCCAGCACTGCTCCATTCACACACAGCAGGGGGAGCGAGGCTCGATGGGGGCAGGAGCATACCAGGCATGGCATCAGGCGCAATGAGAGAGGGGGGGAGAGGGGATTCGCAACTCGCTGCCCGACTCCCCCCTCCCCAGGTCCCTCTGAGTAGATTTGCAACTCGAACACTAGGGCATCTAACTCTTGCGCAATGGGGACTTTTTGTAAACCCCTAGCCTCTTCTCTGTCCAGCGCTGAGGAATCTGCTCTGCTCAATTTCAGCATTGCCAATCCTGCGTTTCTACTAACCACTTCCTCCTTTCTTGTAGGTCCAGGGTTCACAAGTTAGCCGCACACAGACAGAGAGAAGGGAGCGACAGAGGTGGGAAAAGGGACAAACAGGTAAAGCTGGTTGAATAGGGGTAGCTGAGGGGGGAAACTAGGTTAGGCCAAGATAATAACCGAGTGATCTTCTTTTAGGAACTATCTGGTGAGCATCTAACGCCGAAGCTATCCTATCCAACGCCGACGCTATCCACAGGACTGGGCCGTGCGACAATGACATCTCTCTCTCTCTCATCCCATCCCTTTTCCCCCGGAATGTCCCAGCACTAGACACATTCCACCGTGAATAGGGTTTCTGGCATCCTGGTGGAATGGAAACTGACAACCTGGGTCACTGTGGTGTCTCCGTGGGACAAACAGGTCAGTGCTTGACAGCAAGTCGCTTTCTCTGCACTGTCCCGCTGAATCAGATTTGATGCTGAGGTGAAGAACGTAGCGGGAACAACTTGAATATTCGTCGGATCAGTTTGGAAGGCTGGTCCCAGTCCACCATCAGTTCTCTCAGCAAAAGCTTGGTAAAAAGTTTCAAAGTCCAGGTTTCAGGAAACTTTAGGAGGAGAACACTTTGACACCAAGTCAAGGACCTTGGGGACATGCCTTGGGGGTCAAGACTCTCTCCAGCAAAGGCGAGCAGCAGGGTCCTGGGCAGTTCCAGTTGCGAATGGTCAGCTGAGCATGCAGGAAAAAGGCCTACTGGAGCTTGTTGTGTCCCTTTAGCCCAATCAGGAGGTCAGCCTTATGACCCCTAGAGTCAACTTCTTTGCCCTTGGCACAAGAGGAAGATCTGTTCTAGTCTTTAAGGCCATTATCAGGTCACAGACACTTTGGAATGCCACATTTATGCCCAGTGCCAGCCTGTGGGTGGGGGAAATGTGTGGCCACTCCCTAACCAATGGGGGAAAAGTGCCCAGGGGTGACCTTACCCACTTTTGCTCACTTCCTATCTGTTTTACGGTAGACCATCCCACAGTGCCCCTCTCTATCTAAATCCAACATGGCACAATCCTTCTCCCCCCTTGGTCAGAGCTCTCTGTGCCTAACCAGAGGTGTGTCTATGATAATGGACAAACCCTCTCTTGTGGTCACTCCAAACCAGGTCTGAGGCAGCTCAATCATCCAACTGGGTTTGGAGCCAAGCTGACTAGCACAACAAAAGGGAAGAAGGCCTAGATGTGAACTACATTTGCCAGAGACCGGATAGGCATCCCTTTGAAACTCAGAACGGGTCTGGGCACAGCGCCAGGCCATCCTCCTCAAGGAAGAAAAATACCTCTCCATACCCTAGCCTTTTGTCAACTGTCTTACAGCAATCCTCATCTAATCACAGGGAAGCCATCAGGAGCCAGGTGACACCGGACACTGCCAAAAAGTTTTTTTTTCAGCTTAGGCAGGAAAATTACAACTTTCTAAAACTGTTTTTTCCACAATAGTAATAAAATATCTAACTTGAGCATTAAGTAGGACTTTAAATTACTATTAAACTGAGTTAAGCACTATGAGTTGTTTTAATGTGAACCAGTGTTGTCCTTTGGGAGGGTTAGCCTCGCCACATTGAAAAATTATTATGGAGATTTTTCACTGACTGGACATGTAAAATGTTAAATATACATGTCCTACATTTTAAATAAAAATGCCTATGGGCTTTTAGGGCCTATATTACAGGTAACATATAGGTATTACAAAGCAAAGTTTAAGCCTGACAAAAAGTTTAATTGGCCAGGTCAAAATGACAGGTTTAACTTTGCATATCCAGGCTGCAGCAGGAGGCCTGGATATATGCTTTACAGTGCTACTTGGTGGGTGGTACATTGAGTGTTGTAGCCCTCTTGAAGCATTTCATTTACAGGCTCTAGGTACATGTAGTACCATTTAATTTACCATACTAGGAGGTCGATTCCGATTCGGGCCGGAAAAAGCACCGACCGACTCGGAGCCGGAAAAATTACAGACCGACACGTACCAGTGGCGCCCGACACGCCAAGTACGATGCAAGCCGCGATAAATCCGACCGACACGTCAGGAAACCAAGCCGACCGACCGAGCCGCTCGGAAAATAGCAATCCGGCCGGAAAAACACGCGAATCCAACCGACCGACACGCACCCGGAACAAATCCGACCGAATCGTACCCGCCAACTCCAACCCGCAAAGTACGATGCAAGGCGCGAAAAACACGACCGAGTCGGACGGAGGACAAGCCGTACGACCGACACGCATACAAAACCGAGCCGAAGCAACACAATACACCGCGACCGACGCGTACGCAGCATACAAAACTGCACAAACACAGCGTGAACGAAGCGGAAAACACCGTACGAGACCAATGCAGGGTCCGACTCGGTCACAAGAACGTTTCCAACATACACAAACAGCACAAAGGAAAAATCAACCAAAAAAGGCCAAACAAGCAATTACCAAGCCAATAAATACTGGTGGGGGTGGGGACAGAGAACAAAGACACACCCACAACTCCACCTATATAAAGGACACAAATCACTACCATGAGCCTTTGCAAATGCCATTCCACTGCCAGCACCCAAGAGAAAGCAACGACACACCCACAGCTCATCCCTCACACAAGCCACACACCAGCAGCACACCAACAAATACCTACCTCACATACACCCAGCACAACACACACCCACACACCCTCACCTGCACACCAACACACACATCACCCACCATCACCACCCATCACCATGCCCCCCAAGAAGAATCACAAGTTCCTAGATTGTGAATTGGAAGTCCTGGTAGACGAGATCCTCAGGGTAGAGCCACAGCTGTTTGGCACATTGGTCCAACAGACCCCCATGTCGCAGAAAACCAAGATGTGGGAGAGGATCATCAACAGGGTGAACGCCCAATCACCATGTCGGCGCACAAAGACCGACATCCAGAACAGGTGGTATGACGTGCGCAGGAGGGTACGGAAACTGCTGAAGCAAGACTACATCAACAGCCAACACACCGGCAGTGGCCCTCCTGCCAAGCCAATATACCTCAGGCCCTGGGAGGAGAAGGTGCGGGCCATCCTACCGCCAGTGAGCATATATGGACTAGAGGACATCCCAGAGCCTGGTGAGTACACAACAAATGTACACAATATACTGCCACAAAACACACACATCACTGTCAAGGGGAGAGTCAAACCATGCACTCATAGCAATTACACAGCAACTAGAACAGAATCATCCCAAAATGTGTATGTCAGTCAGATAAACACAACACATGCCATCAAAAAAGTCACATCCAACTGTGCCAACACATGTACAAACACAACCACAACTACAGCTAGGCAGTGGCACAAATAGAACTAACACACACATCCACACATGTAGCCACCACAACAACACCAACACACAGTGAAGACCACTCAAAGGAAGGAATTCTGTGTATGCTGGCCAAGTCAGTGTAGCCAATAGCATCATGGGAGTCGCAGTCACACATATTGCCCCCCCACAACTGTCCCATCAACACCACCATGAACCATGCGCACATCACAGGGAGTGGAGAAGGACTCACAAGATGGCTGACACTGGCTACTGCTGTGAGGAGCACAAGGCCCTGCTGGCAACTGTGCACCAACAAACAGCAGGACACCACTGACTGACATCCTGAGAGACAACTTCCACTCCCTGCAATGCAAGCACAGTCCATGGTGGGATATCTGGCTGGCTGGGTGGGAAGGGGGACTTGCAGCACTGACCATAGTCACCAGCACCTCCCCTCACACCCCCCCAACACAAACTCCACAGTACCCACCTGGTAGAATGCAATGCCCTCCATCCTAACACAAGATCCCACAAAGCACCACCACCCTGGGTTATGTTGTGTGAAGCACAGGGACACTCTTGGGACTCTTAGCCAAACAACTGCCAGGACAACACTCCCAGCCATCCTGTCAGCACAGCCAGCCCACCCCACAGGGAAGCAGAGTCAAAAGGAAGGAAGCATGGGCATGCTGGGAAGGGGGGTGGAGGCAATAGCATGATGGGAGTCGTAGTCACAGACATTGCTCAGCCTCACAACTGGCCCATCAACACCACCCTGAACCATGCTCACATCTTAGGGAGTGGAGAAGGACTCACAAGATGGCTGACACTGGCTACTGCTGTGGGGAGCACAAGGCCCTGCTGCCAACTGTGCACCAACAAACAGCAGGACACCACTGACTGACATCCTGAGAGACAACTTACACTCCCTGCAATGCAAGCACGTTCCATGGTGGGATATCCGGCTGGCTGGGTGGGAAGGGGGACTTGCAGCACTGACCATAGTCACCAGCACCTCCCCTCACACCCCCCCAACACAAACTCCACAGTACCCACCTGGTAGAATGCAATGCCCTCCATCCTAACACAAGATCCCACAAAGCACCACCACCCTGGGTTATGTTGTGTGAAGCACAGGGACACTCTTGGGACTCTTAGCCAAACAACTGCCAGGACAACACTCCCAGCCATCCTGTCAGCACAGCCAGCCCACCCCACAGGGAAGCAGAGTCAAAAGGAAGGAAGCATGGGCATGCTGGGAAGGGGGTGGAGGCAATAGCATGATGGGAGTCGTAGTCACAGACATTGCTCAGCCTCACAACTGGCCCATCAACACCACCCTGAACCATGCTCACATCACAGGGAGTGGAGAAGGACTCACAAGATGGCTGACACTGGCTACTGCTGTGGGGAGCACAAGGCCCTGCTGCCAACTGTGCACCAACAAACAGCAGGACACCACTGACTGACATCCTGAGAGACAACTTCCACTCCCTGCAATGCAAGCACGTTCCATGGTGGGATAACTGACTGGGTGGGTGGGTGGGTGGGAAGGAGGTCTGGCTGTCAACCAAACACAATCAATGCAGACCATGTTCACACCCCAGAGAATACATAGAAATGCCCAAATAATGCAGGACAATGTGCCACACCAATATCAACCCCTGACTGTGACGACTTAGGACAATACAATGTACAGGCCCGCACCCCGAGGCACAGTCACAACTGTCAGGTGTGTCAACCACTGATGCCTGCAGAAACATGACATACATTGTTTGTGTCTCCCAAAAACAGGTGATGATAGGGACACAGCAGCAGACGCTGAGGAGTCCCAGTCCCAGGCTCAAGAGGATGCCGAGCTCACTGGCGTCGTACAGCCTCTGTCCTCCTCGGACGATGAAGAACAACCTGGCACATCCGGTGCAAGTCAACATGCTGCACCAGCAGGACCACCAGCTGCAGCACCAGCAGGTCCACCAGCTGCACCCCTGCACCCACCCCTCCAACGACTGTCACCACGAATACCATCCCTGCCGACATGGACAGAATAAGGAACAACACCAGCGCAGTGACCCTGGACCAACCTGGGGCCATGGACACCACCACCAACCCCCAAGGTGGACCAGGGTTATCTGTGCGTGCAACTGCACACACTGCACATGTCAGCAGGGGTGGTGGGAGGGGTGGGAGACAGAGGTCGCTGCTTGCAGACGTTGCTGGTGTGCATGAAGACCCACAACTGGTACGCATAGCTGATGCGTACCAGTCCAGCACCGGAGAGCTCAGCCAGGTAGTGGGGCTCCTCAGAGACATCAAACAGCAGCAGGCTGCCCATCATGCCCGCTTGGACTCCCACATGTCCCACGTGGAGTCCAAGTGGGATGTACTACATGAGATGACGGCGGTGCACAGGGACATTTTACAATGCCTCCGCCAGATGAACAGCAACCAGTCCACACCTCCCTGTGTGCCAACAACATCTGGTACCGAACAAACTGCAACTGCCACAGGGAGGGAGGAGGACTCTGGCGGAGAGTCCCCTGCACCGCAGCAGCCTGCACTTGAGGGCCCCCCCAAGAAGAGGGGTCGTCCGAGGAGGGGAAAGTGAGAGGCTGATGGCCAAGCGCAACTCCCAGGAAGCCTGAACCTGTTCTGGATTTTCGCCTTTGTGCACAGACTGTTCACCCTGTTGATGGCAACACTACTCCCACACATTGCATGGGGAGTACAAGTTGGAACAATGTGTCAGACAACTGTGGCCCCGATACTGGGGATCCTGTCTACCTGGACTTTCTATTCATCTAGGAACTTGGGATTGCAAGATTCATGTACAGCACAATCCATCCTATGCACTATTATCACAGATGTATCACAATAAACACAATAATACACCATACTTGCCTCTGTCGTGATTCCAACGTGGGTGCTGTTATGGGGATGATGAACAGCAAAATTACACTGTGTATGCGAACTGCAACAGCAAGGACAACACAGGCATGTGAGTACAGGCAACGTGACACATATGAGGGAGACACACCACCAGGGCTACACAACACATACACACCTAGGCCATCTGACTCATTGCCTACACTGATGTTGCCAGGGAAGACGGTGCAATGCACAGACACCACACCCATTCCCAGTTGTAGTCAAGTAGCCCACAGGTGCAGTAAGCAAATGGCAGTCAAATGTGTGACCACAGACAACGCACATCACTAAGTGAAGCACAGGTTTATTACACAGTAGCAACATGCCGTAACCACTACAGATGCAAGGTAACCCCACCTGGTAGCGGGCACACAGTCAACAACTGTAGACAGAAGGAAGTCCATGGGTGTGGCGCACATCACCTGTAGGGACACAACAGCTACCAGCCTGGATGTGCAATCACGTCGTCGGTGGACACAGTTGACCAAACGAATCTGAAAGTACCCTGTGAAGGACAGAAATGACACACAGTCAAAAGCAATGCAGTACAGGACAGAACAGCAAAACTCATGCACAATACATGTTACAAGATACCCACCCAGAACCAAGTTAGCATGTCAACACTGTTGGGGAGTACAGCCCACCTGTCACCACACATCGCAACACACATCCTGTCAAGTAGCCCATGGACACACTCCAACAGCACCAGAGCACCACCCACACATCATGCCAACTCACATCATTCACATGACACCTCAGGATACTCACATTCAGCTAAAGAAGTTGGTGATGAGCTGTGTGCGGACATCACCATCACCATCATCATCATCATCGTCACTGGCATCGTGGTCCAGGCCAGGATCCTCCACAGGTGGCGGATGTTGGTCATCGTCATCCTGGATGAGAGGCAACTCCTTCCGCACTGCCAGGTTGTGGAGCATGCAGCAGACGATGATAATCTTGCACACTTTCGCAGGGGCATATGGGAGGGACCCTCCGGTCTTGTCCAGGCAGCGGAAGCGGCTCTTCAGGAGACCAAAGGTCCGCTCAATCACTCTCCTGGTCCGACCATGTGCCTCATTGTAGCGCATCTGGGCAGGTGTCACAGGGTTCCTGAGGGGTGTCAGCAACCACGGCATGTTGGGGTATCCCGAGTCACCTACGGACAGACAAGTGCACATCAGCTGACTTGGAAAAGTGGGCGGAATACTACAGATCAGATCACACACAATGGCACAAAGTCAGTACACACCGACAAGCCAGGCACGCTGGTTCTGCATCTGTGCCATCAACCTGGGGATGCAACTACTCCTCATCACAAAGGCATCGTGTGCTGAACCAGGGAAACGGGCACACACGTGTGTGATGGTCATGTCTGCAAGACACACCACCAGTGCATTGACCGAGTGGTAGTGCTTGCGGTTCCTGTAGGACTGCTCCTGGGCCTGTGGTGGTACCAAAGCCACATGTGTCCCATCAATGGAGCCAATGACATGCGGCATCCTCCCCAGGGCATAAAAGTCACTCTTCACGTCAGTGAGTCGTCGCAGTCTAGGGAAATATATGTACCGGTTCAGGAAGAGCAACATTGCCGCCAAGAAATCGCGGAGCACACGGCTGAACATGGTCTGTGACATCCCACCAGCAGACGCCACAGTATGTTGGAAGGTACCGGTGGCAAAGAAGTGTAGGGCTGCCATCACCTTCACCTTGGGGGTCAGCGCTGTAGGATACGGCCGGCCAGGCTGCAAATGTGGGGACAACTGCACTGCCAAATCCTCAATCAGCTGCCTGGTGAAGCGGTACCGTCGGATGCTGTCCCGTTCCACCATCGTTGCCAGGTCTGGGAATGGCCGATGGACAGCAGGAGCCCTGCAGTGCAGAGGAGAAGTAAGCAAGATCGTCAGTCACCCCACATATGCGGCATTGAACACACTCAAGATCCCAACATACATCATCATGAGGCACAACTACATGAAGTGTGCAGTACCGGAACGACATGTATGGTACATACATGGCCAACATCTGTCAACACGGTCCTACAGGTGGCATCAATTTGTCCCAGGTTGGCCCATTGGATATCATGATGCTGTGTCACAGTCACCCCCCAGTGACATGTGAGGACAGATGTGCCCCAGGCACCACAGCTCAACGACAGGCACATTCCCAGGGACCCTGTAATGCCACATGGACACTGGCATCACCTGGAGTATCATGTGTACACCACAACAAAACAAACATGACCCCCACAGGTAGTGGCCACACTTGCCATGGCAGGAGAGCCATGGACGTCTGTGACACACACGCACAACATCAGAGTCCATGCACATACAACGTGGATGTGGAGACTGTCTCCCATTGTGCACATGAAATCAGAGACATTGTAAACACTACATGCACAAAGACTGTGGAGGGCCATCACTATTGTGCCACTGGGACACCCTGGCTCAAACATACCGTCCCACATGGGACTCACGGGGTATGTGACATGACATACACAAACACCACTGTGAAATGTGACCATGGCACATGCACAGATATGAACAGTTGCACATCACAGTGGTCACGTACACGTAACACCCAGGATCCTGTCCCCATTAACACGTGCACAGCCTGGGGGTGGCTGCCCACAGTTGACACCCACAGGACAACATGTACACCAACATACACACAATAGGAAATGCAGCCTTACATGCCTTATGATAAGGTTTGGACAGGCTGTCGTGATGTAGGTGTGCCCCTCACTCCCTGGGAGCTATCTGTGGCTGGCATATGTCCATCTGAGACAGGCATGCTGACATATGCCAGTCACATGTACAGTGATGCGTTGAACAGCAATGGACCGATCGGTGCCTCCGGCCGGCCCATTGCTTTCAATGTGTGCGGGTACGCGTTGTACCCCTGTGCGCGTTGTACTGCAATGGACCGATCGGTGCCTCCGGCCGGCCCATTGCATTCAATGTGTGCGGGTACGCGTTGTACCCCTGTGCGCGTTGTACTGCAATGGACCGATCGGTGCCTCCGGCCGGCCCATTGCATTCAATGTGTGCGGGTACGCATTGTACCCCTGTGCGCGTTGAACAGCAATGGACCGATCGGTGCCTCCGGCCGGCCCATTGCATTCAATGTGTCGGGTACGCGTTGTACCCCTGTGCGCGTTGTACTGCAATGGACCGATCGGTGCCTCCGGCCGGCCCATTGCATTCAATGTGTGCGGGTACGCGTTGTACCCCTGTGCGCGTTGAACAGCAATGGACCGATCGGTGCCTCCGGCCGGCCCATTGCTTTCAATGTGTCGTGGTGCACGCGTTGTACCCCTGTGCGCGTTGTACTGCAATGGACCGATCGGTGCCTCCGGCCGGCCCATTGCATTCAATGTGTGCGGGTACGCGTTGTACCCCTGTGCGCGTTGTACTGCAATGGACCGATCGGTGCCTCCGGCCGGCCCATTGCATTCAATGTGTCGTGGTACGCGTTGTACCCCTGTGCGCGTTGAACAGCAATGGACCGATCGGTGCCTCCGGCCGGCCCATTGCTTTCAATGTGTGCGGTGCAGCGTTGTACCCCTGTGCGCGTTGTACTGCAATGGACCGATCGGTGCCTCCGGCCGGCCCATTGCATTCAATGTGTGCGGGTACGCGTTGTACCCCTGTGCGCGTTGTACTGCAATGGACCGATCGGTGCCTCCGGCCGGCCCATTGCATTCAATGTGTGCGGGTACGCGTTGTACCCCTGTGCGCGTTGAACAGCAATGGACCGATCGGTGCCTCCGGCCGGCCCATTGCATTCAATGTGTGCGGGTACGCGTTGTACCCCTGTGCGCGTTGTACTGCAATGGACCGATCGGTGCCTCCGGCCGGCCCATTGCTTTCAATGTGTGCGGGTACGCGTTGTACCCCTGTGCGCGTTGAACAGCAATGGACCGATCGGTGCCTCCGGCCGGCCCATTGCTTTCAATGTGTGCGGGTACGCGTTGTACCCCTGTGCGCGTTGTACCTCAATGGACCGATCGGTGCGCACCCATTGACAATGGGCTTGCCTGGCAACGGACGCGTTTTCGAATATTCGAACGAGTCGGTTGCTGGAAAATCAGTTGGTCACCCACAACAATGTTGCAAAATCATGTATGTCATGAAGTTGAAATTTTGAAGGATGCTGTGGGCGTGTTTTGGTGCTGCTATTCCATGGATTGGCCAGATTCAGAAGATGCAAACGACTTGGACCTATCACTTTGGACACAAGGGACAGTATCTGCCTCTCCAGCACATATATATTGCTGCATGTTCCCCTGAGAGCCCACTTGCCTGCACTACATGCTCCAGGACGACATCTGCCACTGCACTGCTGCTGTCTCTGCCCCTCTGGACCCTGCAATGGCACGTACTGTGGAGAGAGCCCCAGCCTTCAGCCTTGAAGAGAACCAGGCCCTGCTGGACAGC
Organism: Calotriton arnoldi; assembly: GCA_963921515.1. Lineage (NCBI taxonomy): Eukaryota > Metazoa > Chordata > Amphibia > Caudata > Salamandridae > Calotriton > Calotriton arnoldi. Next base: position 635,423 of record CAWUFW010002217.1, read on the forward strand.
CTACTTCCACAGTACAGCAAGCTGTATGGGACACCAGGGGAGCAGGTGAGTGTTCTGTGCACTGCCTTTCTGAATGTGCATTTTGTCTGACTAGCAAGGCTGAGAGTCAGCACACCACTGGCTAGCAGGCTCACTGAGTAGTTGTCACCCCCCATAGTGTGTAGTGACTTGCACTGGACAGGTATGGTGCAGTGACAGTGCTTCTGAACAGGGTTTTACTCCCCATGCAATGATACCATGTAGTGACTTCTGGAAAACTGTCCATGGGCAGCCGTGCACTGCCTGGGTACACCATGTGCCCCTGTGATTGCGACATGTATATGCAACTGTGTCATGCACGGATATGTTGCATGTGTAGTAATGGCCTTATCACTTTGTCATCCTGACAGGCTTCTGCCCATCGGAAGCATGAGATCTGGAAGGACATCGTCCGGGCTGTCCGGTCCGTGAGGGTCTACAAGCGCCGGATCCGCAACTGCCAAAAGAGGTGGCAGGACCTTCGGGGCTGGACCCGGAGGATTGCACGGGTCCAGCTGAAGCTGACGCCTCCTCGCAGGAGGGGCGGAACACGGACCCTGACCCCCACATGCTCAGGATCCTGGCGGTGGTCTTTCCAGACCTGGATGGGCAGCTGAAGGCCAGAGAGCAGCAAGGAGGGGTGAGTCAAAGACTGCACTGTGTACTCTGTCTAACATGCTATGTGCCCTCCTCGGGCCAGGTTGAACTGCCACAGTACAGCAGTCATGTTGTCCAGGAGCCATGTCCCTCTATTGTGCACTGCCCACTCCTCATCTGATACCCAGGTGTGGCCCTTACATGCAGGGAATTCTGTCACTTAGGACTGTGTCCTTGCAGTTTGCTTGACTCAAGGTGGGAGACAGCATCTGTTTCCCTGACTCTGTGGTGGGCATCATGGGTGGGTCCATTGCTTACACAATGCCTGTATTCTGACATGTATTCAGCGTGTTACTTTGATCTGTGGTCCAATTGCTGAGCTGATCCACCACATGTGGCTGGGGTACCTGGCACACACCCATGCTGCGGGTGGGAACAATGTTTGGGCCCCAGGAGTATGTATATGACGTGTGTCACACATACTTAGCCAGCTGCCTACAGTCCAGGGCTCATCCCTCATTCATGTGGGGCTGGACAGTCATGCCTACTCCAGGCCATACAATACACTCTGTACTCCCACTCCCGTGTATCAGAGGACACATTGTGCACAGTGATTTGACCCCTCAGGTGTCTGCCTCTGTGTCAGTGTGCTGTGGATTAGTCGCCAGGACTGCTGTGGAGTTTCTTGGTAGGGGCTCAGCATGCCACTGGAGATGTGACCATAGGAGACGATACTTGTGTGACACATAGGTGTCAGATCAGCTGCCCATGCAGACTGGGGCATGTAAATGTGAAGTTCAGGCAGCTGTTCCCCATGCACAGCAGAGTGTGAGGGGCTCAGGTTCAGAGGGTAGTGTCACAGGTCTCCCATATGTCCAATAGGTATGACCTGGACAGATGAGGGTTAAGAGGATGTGTTGTGGGGGGATGTACATGTGCACTTGTGCAGCTCCAGGACTTGCATTCCCCATGACCTACTATTGTGACACAGTGCAGAGTGTTGTTGTCTGGCTGCAAAGTCATACATCACTGAGACAGTGATGTATGACTTTGCAGTCATGCCTCCGCCATGGCATGTGTCTACTGATTGGTGATCCTGCAGGGGAGTGACATGTGCTACATGCACACCATAGTGGCGCTGGCTATCAGGACATGGGTGCATCATGGTGTCTGTCGCTGGTATGCATCACATGCATTTCCTATTTGACTCTGGGCATCCCTTACATCCGTAAACCTGTACTGACTCAGTGGCAAGAGCTGTGATGTGTCCACACCGTGTCCTCTGCACTGTCCAACTACTGTGTACTTGGTGCATGTGTCAACACTGGGGTGTTGCAATCCAACAGACACCAGACAGATGGGTGCAAGGCCATGTGGGATGTGAGTGCCATGCTTGGCATCAGACTGACAATTGACTTCTCCTGTTCAATTAGTGCACTTTTAGCAATGTACAACTAATGATGCCAGGGCTTGCTCTGTGATGTGCTGTGCTCACAGTGGTGTGTGCGTTATGTGCAGGTGACTGATGTCTGTCTGTTTCCCCATTGTTTGCAGATACATCCACGGCCACGGAAGGGGACAGCTCCACGGACCAGGAGGAGCCGGAGAGCCAGACTGGGTCAGCAGCCGAGGAGTGGTCGGAGGGACCCAGTGGCACGGAGGGCGAGGGGAGCCACACCGAGGAGTCCTCAGCAGCATCCACCTCAGCTGAGGACCAGAGCAACTCGGAGGATGACTCCCTTGTGGAGGCGGGTGTCAGCAGCCACCACACCCCAGCTAGTGTTGCTGTCCCCGCCACCACCAGCACCACCACCGCCCTCCCATCGGCTCCCATTCCCCAGGTCCGTGGAGGCTCCCATGTCCGGGAGCGTGTCTCCTTTGGGCCAGGCACCGCACCCCCTGCCCCTGTGTCCCCTGCTGCCCTGAGTGAGGAGTCTGTGTACCTCCTTCGCCAGCTCCATGTAGGGCAGACAGCCATGCTGAGTGTCCTCCATGCGCACACCGCGCTGTTGACTCAGCTGGTGTCGTTCATGGAGGGCATCTCATCGGGCATGTCTGACCTACAGAGGGGCAATAGGTCCATGGACTCCTCCCTGACGGCAGCAGTGTCCCTCCTCAAACGGTCCCTCACCCCTCCTGCCTCTGCTCCATCCACACTCCCCAGCACCTTACCCATCCCAGGCACACACACACTGGCACAGGCACACACCAGCACACACACATCCAGCACACTGACACACACGCCAATGACAAAACGCACACGCACGCACATTCAGGGGACTGAAGCCAGACTCACAGGGGATGGGGCCCTGGAACACACACACGGATCCACATGCACTGCGCAGTCCTCAGTTCCCTCTCCCTCCAAAGCACCCTCCCTTGCCTCACCTGCAACCCCAAAGTCACAGCAGCTCTTCCTCTGTGACCTCGGCCTCTTCCCCACCGATGAAGCTGCTCCAGCATCCCGGGGGAAGAGGAAGCCCACCCACACGGAGCAGAGTGCCCCTCGCCCCCGGACACCCTCCCCCAGGCGCAGACGGACTGAGGCCCCCACCCGCAAGTCCCCCGGAGTGCTAAGAGCAAGACCCCGCCACCGCCCTGCAGCTCAGGCACAAGGTCTCCGTCCTCCATCCCTCAGGCCCCCACTGCACAGGTGCCCCCACCACACCCTGCCCCAGGTTCCCCCACCCACAGATATACCATCCCCAAGATGCTCCGGCCTTCTCCCCTGCCACTTGCTCTCCCAGCACCACACCCCCCGCTGCGCTTGTCTGTGCCACTGATGTGGTGAGGGTGTCCTCCCCCTCTGTCCAACCCACCTTGCCTGTTCCCCATTCTCCTCCCCTGGAGGTAGGCACTGCAGTGGAGTCCACTACCGCCCTGTCTGACTTGGGCACTGCAGTGGCGGACCTGTCCACCCCATCTGCAGGGTCCACTGCAGTTGTGCCGGCACCCACGACATCTGTGTCATGCCCCCAGTTGTGCCGCCACACACCATGTCAGACACCTCCACTGCAGTTGTCAGTGGCTCTCCAGCACCCACCACCCCTTCCCTGACTCCCCTGGTGAGCCCTGATCCTGTCCCTGCGGTGCCTGGCCTGCCCCCCGGTTGCCCCTCCTAGTGGATTGTCCCTGGTATTGTGCAGGCATGCGTAGGGTGACATCTGCCAGTGTCACCCTGTTTGAACTTTGACAATGGACTGGCCATTGGCCTTTGCTCTAATTTCTTCTGGACGTCGTTATCAAACAACACATATGCTGAATAAAGCAACTTTCTTTTCTCTAGTGCTCATGCTTCAGATGTACATGTTGTTGGTGCAGCTAACCATGCCCTTGCTGCAGTGATGGTGATATCTGGTCTCATGATTATGAAGTGTTACTGTGCAGGAACCCATGTGGTCCAGGGGGAATGTGTCCTATCATGTGGTGTATCCATGTCATCAATAGCAGCATCTGAGGGTGTCATGTGTTCAGTATTTGGCAATGGGTTTCCTACTTACATTGGCAATTTCATATCTGTGGCTTCCACCCCTGCACATCTGTTGTGCCTGCCATCGTTGCATTTGTCTACTTCCCTGACCGTGTTGCCATCTCCAGTGGACATGCAGGTTTGGGCATCAATGGGGAGGGACTCATCCGTGTAGTCAGTGCAACATTGCTATACAAGAGTGTTGGATCTGTGCTGATGATTCCGTTGGCACATCCATGACCAGGCTGATGTGATGGGAGCCCTCATTTGGTGCTAATTGTTGATTGTGTGACCAAGTGCTCAGCTGACATGATGGGGCCCTACTGAGGCAACATATGGCACAGCTTTCCTCACACAGGAGTGGAGTCCCCTCATGGCAGTGTGTACACGTGTGACATTGCCTGCGCCCAAGGTGTGTGTTGTATGTGCATGTCTGTGTGTTCACTTTCATTCATCTGCGCATGCTGTGATCCCTAGTGTTGTACCTGTTTGTGATGCTTGCTGACTTGAGCTATGTTCCCCCAAAGTCTTGTCCCTGTGTTCTCTGTGATGTGGGTGCATGGCACATTACTGGTCATCAGGGTGTCACCCATAGGTGTGTTTGCTGTCAGGGCAGAGTTTGTGTGCTGACGCAGATGGGTCACAGTCAGGTTTCCCTTTGGCACTTGTTGTTTGCCCCTGTCATGTGATTTCCAGTTTGTGTTATCTTTCAGTGATTGTGACACGTTGTGTGTGTGACTGCTGGCACTCCTTAGGGTCCGGGCTGCAATGTTGGTTGTTGTCTATGTGTGTTCTTTGTGGGTGACCTTGGCTTCTTCATTGGTGTGTGACTGTGGCTGGGATCCCATTGGTCGGTGTGGTATTGCCGTCATGTCCATGTACAGCGTAGTGTGCAGTGTGTCAGACATTCAGGAGTCTTGTTGAGTGTCCATGTGTGATGTGTTTCTACACCTTGGTTCCCACCCACCACCCTGGAATAGTCATGGGTGCATGTGCAATGTCACCAGTGCATGTGTACTTCACTGCTGCACATTGTTGGAGGTCGAGGGTGTGGTCTTGAGTGTGTGCAGATGAGAGTTGTTGCCCGGCTAGTCCCCTGCCTCCATGTTGGCCTTGGCTTACTGGCCATGCTGATTGATTTGTGCTTGTGTAGGTGTGATGGTAGTTAGTTGCTCAGGACACCTGACTGTGGTTCACAGTGTGAACGACATTTAGCTTTGTCATCACAGTGGTATTTTTATTCAGCCCAGGGTCACCACATTGTGGGGGCCCTGGGGGTGGTGCTGTGGTGTGTCTGTGACTTGCTGTGTCAGTTGTTGTTCCTACGTGCCTGTGTGACATGTGTGTTTTGTGCTCCCTCTCACCTGTCAATGCCTGCTTGCCCACATAGGGGATTTGGATCCATGAGTTACCTTAGTGTGGCAGTGTATGCACATCTGTATGATTGGTATTCAGCTCTCCTCATGTGTTGTGTTGTTGCCTGGGGACACTGGCACCCCCACCCCTCACCTGCTGTGTATGATGACAGTGTTGGTCTGCCTGTTTGTGTTTGTGCATCTGCACCACTGCATTGGCATATCTTGGGTGTGCCATTGGCTGTATGTTGTTTGGTGTGTTTCCCCTGCTGTCCCTGGGACTCCTAGGTCATCGGTCAGCACAGTGATCATGGTTTGTGTGTCCCATTGCTGCCATGGTATGGTATCTGTTCACCTCACATCTGCTGTCTCCACAGGGTATCTGCATTTGTGTGCCCATTGGTGCAAATATGTGGTTCTGCATTCTGATGGTCACTTCTGTCATTGTGTCATTGATGACTGTTGACGGTCTCAGCCCCCATGGGTGTTGTTTGTCTGCACATGGCCAAAGGAATGTTTCATTTGCACTGCAGTATTTGGCTCCCCCAATTTATGTTGCAATGGGACACATACACTACTTTGCCACAGATGAGTTTTTGGTTCTGTGACCAGGAATGATCCATGCAGTTTGGCAGTTGCAGCTCTTTCTTTGTCAACAATTACCTTTTGGTCACTGTGATGATGAGGGTGTAGACCCCATTGCCACAATGGTCAAAATGTGCTTCAGCTATGGACCCCACACTTACCTTTTGGTCACTGTGATGATGGGGGTTTAGACCCCATTGCCACAATGGTCAAAATGTGCTTCAGCTATGGACCCCACACTTGCCTTTTGGTCACTGTGATGATGGGGGTTTAGACCCCATTGCCACAATGGTCAAAATGTGCTTCAGCTATGGACCCCACACTTGCCTTTTGGTCACTGTGATGATGGGGGTTTAGACCCCATTGCCACAATGGTCAAAATGTGCTTCAGCTATGGACCCCACACTTGCCTTTTGGTCACTGTGATGATGGGGGTTTAGGCCCCATTGCCACAATGGTCATGGGCTGCTGGCATTGTGGGTGCCACACACATATATGTGTGGCACATGTGCTAGGGGGTCACATTGTATGTTCAATGTCATGTTCGGTGTTGTAGGCATTTGACACAGCCTGCTCACACGCTTGTCATGGTGGTGGGGGGATGTCTTAATCTTGCATTCCCTAGGTTGTGGTGTGCTTGTTGTGTCATGCATTGTCCATCCTATGAGTGGGGGTGGTAGTAGTGGTAGGCATCCAGCCCCCTGGCTAAGGGTGGTAGTAGTGGTAGGCTTCCTGCCCCCCTGGCTAAGGGTGGTAGTAGTGGTGGGCATCCTGCCCCCCTGGGTGAGGGTGGTAGTAGTGGTAGGCATCCTGCCCCCTGGCTAAGGGTGGTAGTAGTGGTAGGCCTCCAGCCCCCTGGCTAAGGGTGGTAGTAGTGGTGGGCATCCTGCCCCCCTGGGTGAGGGTGGTAGTAGTGGTGGGCATCCTGCCCCCTGGCTAAGGGTGGTAGTAGTGGTGGGCATCCTGCCCCCCTGGGTGAGGGTGGTAGTAGTGGTGGGCATCCTGCCCCCCTGGGTGAGGGTGGTAGTAGTGGTGGGCATCCTGCCCCCTGGCTAAGGGTGGTAGTAGTGGTGGGCATCCTGCCCCCCTGGGTGAGGGTGGTAGTAGTGGTAGGCTTCCTGCCCCCCTGGCTAAGGGTGGTAGTAGTGGTGGGCATCCTGCCCCCCCTGAGTGAGGGTGGTAGTAGTGGTAGGCATCCTGCCCCCTGGCTAAGGGTGGTAGTAGTGGTAGGCATCCTGCCACCCTGGCTAAGGGTGGTAGTAGTGGTAGGCATCCTGCCCCCCTGGCTAAGGGTGGTAGTAGTGGTAGGCATCCTGCCCCCTGGCTAAGGGTGGTAGTAGTGGTAGGCATCCTGCCCCCTGGCTAAGGGTGGTAGTAGTGGTAGGCATCCTGCCACCCTGGCTAAGGGTGGTAGTAGTGGTAGGCATCCTGCCCCCCTGGCTAAGGGTGGTAGTAGTGGTAGGCATCCTGCCCCCCTGGCTAAGGGTGGTAGTAGTGGTAGGCATCCTGCCACCCTGGCTAAGGGTGGTAGTAGTGGTAGGCATCCAGCCCCCCTGGCTAAGGGTGGTAGTAGTGGTGGGCATCCTGCCCCCCCTGGGTGAGGGTGGTAGTAGTGGTGGGCATCCTGCCCCCCTGGCTAAGGGTGGTAGTAGTGGTAGGCATCCTGCCCCCCTGGCTAAGGGTGGTAGTAGTGGTAGGCATCCTGCCACCCTGGCTAAGGGTGGTAGTAGTGGTAGGCATCCTGCCCCCCGTGGGTGAGGGTGGTAGTAGTGGTAGGCATCCTGCCCCCCTGGCTAAGGGTGGTAGTAGTGGTAGGCATCCTGCCCCCCGTGGGTGAGGGTGGTAGTAGTGGTAGGCATACTGCCCCCTGGCTAAGGGTGGTAGTAGTGGTAGGCATCCAGCCCCCTGGCTAAGGGTGGTAGTAGTGGTGGGCATCCTGCCCCCTGGGTGAGGGTGGTAGTAGTGGTGGGCATCCTGCCCCCTGGCTAAGGGTGGTAGTAGTGGTGGGCATCCTGCCCCCCTGGGTGAGGGTGGTAGTAGTGGTAGGCATCCTGCCCCCCGTGGGTGAGGGTGGTAGTAGTGGTAGGCATCCTGCCCCCTGGCTAAGGGTGGTAGTAGTGGTGGGCATCCTGCCCCCCTGGGTGAGGGTGGTAGTAGTGGTAGGCATCCTGCCCCCCGTGGGTGAGGGTGGTAGTAGTGGTAGGCATCCTGCCCCCTGGCTAAGGGTGGTAGTAGTGGTAGGCATCCTGCCCCCTGGCTAAGGGTGGTAGTAGTGGTAGGCATCCTGCCCCCTGGCTAAGGGTGGTAGTAGTGGTGGGCATCCTGCCCCCCTGGGTGAGGGTGGTAGTAGTGGTGGGCATCCTGCCCCCTGGCTAAGGGTGGTAGTAGTGGTAGGCATCCTGCCCCCCGTGGGTGAGGGTGGTAGTAGTGGTAGGCATCCAGCCCCCTGGGTAAGGGTGGTAGTGGTGGTGGGCATCTGGCACCCCCTGGCTAAGGGTGGTTGTGGTGGTTGGCATCCAGCCCCCCTGGGTTGGGGTGGTGGCGCGCATTCAGGCCCCTGTGTGCATATGTGGCATTGGTGATGGGCATCCCGCCCCTATGGTGCTGCTGTTGCAAGTATATTCAGATTCCCAGTGTATGTGTGTGATGTGTCGTGTACGTGTTGTATGTGTTTTGTGGTTGGTGTCTGACTTACCTTCTGCGCCGTACGCGTCCGTGCCTGTTCCGGTAGTAGATGTAGAATATTGGTATGATCGGGACGAAGGGATTCATGGTTGGTTCGTGTCGTTCGTCCTTCTCGTTGCTTCGCGTCGTCCTCGTCGCTTGGCTTCGTCCTCGTCGCTTCGCTTCGTCCTCGTCGCTTCGCGTCGTCCTCGTCTGTGCTGTGTTCGTCTCGTAGCCGTGGATCGTGTTGTGGCGCGATTCGGAGCTTATGTGCGCCTCTCCCGGATGCTTTGACGTGCCGTGCGTACGGAAAGCGCATCGTACTTGTCCGGCCGGACGGGGCTGCATTTTCCCTTCCGTGCGACTCGATTCGGCGTTTCCGGATTCGCCTCGGTCGGAGAACAGGACCTGGTTTGGGTGAGTACGGCTCGGCCGGAATTTTTGCTGTTGTGCGCATCGTACTTGCTCGTTCGGTGTGCTGTACGGATCGGTCGGGAAACTGGCTTTCGCATGGCTTTTTTCCCGACCGAATAGTATTGGGTGCGCCTCCGACCGAGATCGGAATCGGCCCCCTAGGTAAATTAAATGTGCCAATTAGGTGTAGACCAATTTTATCACATTAAAAAGGAGAAGCACAAGCATTTTACTACTGGTTAGCAGGGGCAAAGTGGGCAGAGTCCTAGGACCAGTAAAATGGGTTCAGCATTGGAAGGCAAAAATCTAGTGGAATGCCACACAAAAGAAGGTCCTCTCCAACATCTTTGGTTGTATCTTTCGAACAAACTTAACATGTGGTAAGATTCGTTGATATGTTTTTAGCATGCAAATTGTTGATTTTGATAGCGTGTCCATTTAAGCATTTGAGGAAAGTGCAGACTAAAAAAACAACTCCAAGATCTCATACCACTTTACCTACTTTTTTTGGCAGTCCCAGGTCAATCGGCCAGAAAGATAGAGGATCATTACTTTCAGTTTAGGTCAGTTAGGTCAGTGTTGGACCAGACCCTCTCTGCAGGGTCATCCCTACACTTTTTGCCTTCACCCCTCCTATTTTCTGAATTTCGTTTTTGTTGGCTTTTGGACTATGTGCACTTTACCTCTGTTACCCAGTGCTAAAGTGCTTGTGCTCACTCCATAAAACATGATACAACTGGACTACACCTGATTGGCACATTTAGTTTACTTGTATGCCACTATTTAAGTGGTACAACATGTATTCAAGGCCTGTAAATAAATTGCTACTAGTGGGCCTGCAGCAGTTGTTGTGCCACCCACTTAAGTAGCCTTTCAAAAGATGTCTCAGGCCTGTGATTGCAGTCTGTGTGCAGTTTTAAACTGTCAATTCAACATGGCTAGTCAATATAAACATTTTGCCAGGCTTAAAAATCCCTTTTTAATACATACAAGTCACCCCTAACGTAGGTCTTAAACAGCGCACAGGGCATGGTGCAGTGAGCTTAAAATGTTGGGCATGTACTTTTGTGTTTTAAATGTCTTGGTTATGAAAACTCAAAAAAATAGTTTTTTCACCACTGTGAGGCCTACCTCTCCTATACAATAACACTGGGTTACCTTATTACAATTAATAAATGATAACATTTGCTTGGGAACAGGTAGAAATGCCATGCTTGGTTTCTAAAGAATTATAATTTTAAATCCTCTTAAATGGAAAAGTCGGATTTTAAGTCACAATTCTGAAAATCTTACTTTTAGAAAGTTAGATAGGTATTGGTGCCAACAAGGGATTCATTTCCATAAAGATATTTCACAAAATGTATCAATTATATATGATGTCTAGACATATCATTGTAAATAGCAAATTTATATTGAACTTCAAAATTTCAAAAATAGGGGTTCACAAAACAATCTTCACATACATTGATAAAAGAATCTGCAATCACTTTTTGTATCGGCATCCTAATCATCAATGTATGCAAAACCCATTTTCCAATGTGTGGCGTGTAAGTCTGTGTAAGAGCCAGACTTAAAACATAAATTTAACAATGATTAAAAGGAAGGTTAGTTTAGGCGTCAACATTTTGGTCTCTTTTTGTTATACATCTGTGAGACCATCTTCAGGACTGTGTAGTTGTATGAAGATCAGGGACCCCTATGTCAATATTTAAAAAAGGGAAAAAAACACTTAACTAATAAGAATTGTATCTAAAGACATACACCTAGAGTGGAGTGGTAGACTTAAAAGCTGTGTGGATAGGACACCATCACATATTTGCCCATTTGGTAGCAATAGCAGACATTGCTTCTCAAATTTCCCATTAAAGGAATAGAGTTAGTTAGTGTGCAAAAGAATTAAAAGGAAAAGTGAGAAATAATACAACCTTCACCTCATTCTATAATGGTCTAATTAAGAAGATGTGTTATCATTAGCCTAAGTGGTAAGTCAACGCGTGACTCTGATCTGATCTTTGTGCTGAAATGTATTTTCAGGAGAAGAAGAAGCGTATAACGCAATTGATTTACGATGTTGTCTAGACATCAAATATAATTTTTAAATTTGTTGAAATATCTTTATGAAATCGAATCCCTTGTTGGCACCAATATCTACCTGATTTATAATACCTAAGCCCACAAGAGAATATTGGGTTGCCCTCATATGTTTAACTTTTAGAAAGTTGTCATTTTCTTGTTCTAACCATTTTGTGCCTGCAGTCTGTGTTCTGGGTCACATGACTGTGAATTGAGTGTTAGTTGATCTTCGTGTCTTCCTCCCAGACAGTGAGGCAAAGGGGGACTAGGTGTTGGCAGGATGGGCCATCCTACCTGGATAGGAGGGGCAGAGCTGTTTCCTGCCCCACTAACATTTCTAAGGAGCTGCCTAAGCACAGTCACAAATAACTTCACACCTGTCTTTTGTGACTCTAAACCTCTTGGAACCAGTGCAGGGAGGAAGGAAATTCAGTACCCAACTGTAGTGGTAAAACTCTAGAAGTTTCTTCCACTTCTAAGCTGGAACCAGGTATAATAGTAGCATCCTCAGACCCACTCTTCAGTTCACTCCTGGACCTGTGGAGAAAACTCAGAAGGCCCACCCTACTGCTTTGTACTTTAGAGGGCAACCCTGCTGCTCCCAGAGGACTGCTCTGCTGCTTGAAGTCTGCATGGGAACCCTCAGAGGACTGCCCTGCTGCTTGAGGACTGCCTTGCTGTTTGAACCCAGGACTACCCAAGTGAGTCCTATGGCTAGTTGGCTGGCCTCCTGTTTCTGAGCTACAGAGAGACATTTTTTGAAGCAAGCATTTAGCTTGTGGTAATTCCACATCATCGATTTTTGATTTTCCTATATGCTTTTGATTTTCCATTTTGAGAATCATCTAAATATCATCCATGTAGTTATAGCAGGTGAGTTCAAAACTGTTGATAAGGTCTGGCAGTCATTTCATGGATATGCTGAATGAAGAGGGGCTGTATAATTCAAGTAGGGCCAGTTGTTTAGGTAAGAAAAATAGAATGATGCATTCTGTAACAATTTCAATGAATCTTACAATTAAGGTAGCATGGTGTATTGCGTCAAAAGCTTTTGTAAGATCAATCAGTAGTAAACCACTGTAACAGTTTTGTTTCTTAGGTCGTCCTACATTGCACTTCGGGCTGATTCAGTCCTGGGCAGAATTTGGTTTGCCAGTCTGAGAGCAATTTGTTTTCTTCTGTGAAAGCTCTGATCTGGAGAAATGCTGCTCTCGCTATAGGTTTGAAAATGAAAGGCCAATTGACAATTGGTCTATAACTCTTAGCATCTTGTGGGCCCAAGTTGTTTTTCTTGTGGGTCCAAGTTGTTCTTGAGTGATGGCTCTATGTATGCATTCTTCAATTCCTCTAGAAACATTTCTGTGTTGAAGGAGCTGTTGATCATATTCTTGAAATGGGTATCTTCAAATGTTGATAGAAGATTCTTTTTGAATATTCATGGCTTTTATAGTGTTGAAATGTCTTGAAGGAATGACATAAATTGAGATTGTTTCTCTGTTGTGATTTGTTTTGGTGAATATTTGGAGTAAATGTGTTTTTCTTGATGATTATATATGAATCTACTGTGTTCATTTTGGTTAAATAATATGTAGCTAGTTTATTGCATAAGCCTAGTTAAGGTGTGGTGGAGGTTTAACAACTCTCCAGATTGCAAAATTCCAATGAACTTTTCTGGAGTTCTTGGATAGGTATTTGGCATTTTTGACCCTGCTTGAGTAGGTGATTTCACGGCCTTTTTATCTATAATTTGTATACATTGTTGTGTCTTTGTATATAAATTGTGTCTTAAGGATTTTTGGATGTGCACCATCTCAGTTGTAGATTTGCCTTTTTTATATATTTCTAACTTTTCTAACTTTTCATTCATCCAAGGAGTTTTCTTTTTCTTTTTGCCTTGATTCGAAGTTGCTGCTGCGATTAGTTTGTCAAAGGCTGTGGTCATCCATTCATGTAATTTCTCTACTGAGTTTACTATTCTCAGTTGTGTGTTTGTAGGTAGGTGAGAGCCCAACTCCTACATGTTTAATTTGCTCCATTGCCTGTAAATTTGTTATTGGGAGGAGGGATTCAATTTTCATTTTATTTGGGATCTTGAGTAAAAAGGAAACAATGTTTTGGTTGATTTGTGAGTTTTGTTGAATAGTGATTAGCTCTGGGTTGGAGAAGATGGCATACAATGTATGACCTGCTATGTGAATTGGTCCAGATAAAATCTGTTATAAGTTGAGTGTGTTTAGTTTTGATATAATGACAAATGGTTGAGGCTTTTTTGGTTTATCAAACCAGATATGTATGTCACTGAGTGCACAGATATTCAAGAATGTGGTTAACAGATCTGATTCTGCATCCATGAAAGCATTTGTCAAGGTTCCATTGTTGGGTATGGGTCTGTAAAGCAAGAGGAAGAGGAAGTTGTAGGTGAAAGTGGGGCTGAGTTCAGATCTAGTAATAACAACCTTTTATACTCACCTCTTTCATCTTGTTGATTGCTATGTTATCCTCAAATACTGTAGCCATCCCACCTCATTTCTTTCCTTGTTGGTTGTGTGTAATGGCTCGATATCCAGGTCGGAGAACTTCATGAATTCTTGGAAAGATATCTCTTCTCAACCATGTTTCCATGATGATTAGTATGTGTGGTTCTATATCAAATCAAAGATGTATTTGTTTTTGCTCATTGAACAGGCAATCATCAGCAAATAATTTAGATGGAGTAGCTTTCTTTTGTGGCAGGAAGGGTTTGTGTCTGGGTTGCTGCAGAGGTCATCCGTTGAGCACTGTCTTGATCTGCCTTTATTTAACAACCAATCCTATGCACACGCATACAATATACAAGGTAGTGATGAAACACTGTCCTAGAGGTACAAAATAACAATGAAGTCCTTAGCCGGTGTGGTTCATTTTAATATTCAGGGTTTTCACAAAACCAGCCAACACGTGTTTCGTCAGTGGGTAATAACCCTTGACTTCTTCAGGGCTTAATTGTAGTCTGGAATACCAATCAGACCTCTCAACCGGTGATAATTCCAACCCGGCGGTTACGTCCTCATATGAATAAATCATTCACGTTCTCAGATCCAGCATATCGTGTCTGGTCCGAGCTTTTCAGAAACAATCAGTATTCCCCAAATGCGGCGCTCCTCATCCGAGTGCCTGTCACACACCAACAGACGGAAGACTAAGCCGTCTGTAACAACCAAATATCGAACCTTGGCGAGTACGCCAACACGTCCCGTCAGTTCCCGGGATTTAAGTCAACCGGATGCGGTGTGCCTTTATTGTTGGGTGAGAACGTGAAGAAGCAGGTAGTGCACCTGGGCTGATGTTGCTAAGATTGTGGTTTTTCTCGTAATCACTGGCCTGCTCAAACCAGTGTATTAGAAATTGGATAGGGTTTTTTGAAGGGGGGTATGTCTCAGGCTTTATTTGTGAAATTGGTGTTGGTGTAAAATTGTGTATTGGTGCACTAAATATGCGCCATGTTGTGCTGGATGGTTGCATTATTAGGGCTCGAGGTCTGCCAGCAAACCAGGAAAACCTACTAAACCCAGACATTTCTGAAATCCATGGGTGTCCAGGGTAATGTGATATGTGTGCATCCCACACATTTTTCTTAATCATATTGCACTGTAAACCTCAAATGTTAGCAAATAACAATCATTTTAATCACATATATGTGAGAGAAAATTCTGAAAGATGCAGGAATCCCCAGAATTCCTACCACCCTTTGTTCCCCCATGTATCTGTATAAAAGTGTGTTAAAATTCAGTTGAATGCTGTTGTGACATAGCATTGGATGATGCAAACATTTTATGATTGGTGATGTTTGAGTTTCTTTTAAGTTTGTTGAAAGTGGATGGGGTATGATTAAGTGGTGGTGGAAGAGCATAAGGGCAGACTTTTAGTGCTCTAAAGTCATCAATTGAAATTATGAGAGCCTTGGATGAAGGGGTTTGTGATCTGTTGTGGTGTGCTTGGTGATTAAAGTATAGATGAGAAAATAAATATTGAGATGTGTGGATAGGTATGGTTGTGTTCTGTTTTTCGAACCACATTTATTTGCTCACTGAATATCCAGGAAGATTAAGGTGTTGATCTTGAACCTGCTATAGTAATCATGGGGAAATCCCAAATGCAGATGATAAGGACATGCTCTTATCCTTGCATGAATTGCAGTCACTGCTCAAATTGTATTAGACATCAACCTATTCTTGCTCAACTAATCAAATTGCAGAAGTACACAATATGTAACTCCACAGTGTGCTTTTTATGTTACATTATCATATGGACTTACAATCTTGGTAAACAATGCACTATTTGAAATTCAAGCGGATTGAAAACTGATAATGCGAGCAATAAGGTACTGACCTCTTCCATATGAAAACATTATCATGATGTGAGACAAAACACTGACCAGCTGAAGTTTAAGATGTTTAAAACTGTTGCTTGTCAAACGCCTGGAATTGATGTTAACTAGCGTTTATTGAAAAAAGCGACCTTTTGGATCAAACCATTGAATACCATTTTACAAAAGGATGGAATATTAGAATCAATTGTGGTTCTGTGATAAAGAAGTATAATAGATATAAATGACAGTCCCAGGTAACATGCATACACGCCTGTTTCTCTGAGGATTTTCCAAGGGTTTAATATTGAACAAAAACAATAGTCTAAGATGAAGTTATTATTTAAATGTGCCTTTCCATCTTTCTACAACACAGCCATTGGCATCGGGTGGTGTATAGTAAACCGTCTGAACTAAGTCTGTACTTTTGATATAGGCAGCCCTTTGGTCCAATTTATGGATGGTAAGCACTTTTGTGTAATAATTGTGTGAAATTGCTATTCTTCGCACTTTTTTATTTATATGCCACGTTTACCAATTTATTTTCCTGATGAAGGACAACTGTACCCAACTAGCATTGAAAACTTGAAATGGAAAGAATGTTGGTTGTATTATATATGAAACAAAAATATGTTGAAGAAAATGATAGTCATTCTTCGGAATTTTCAGTGGCTAAAAAGCATATTTATAGTGTGCAATCCTAGACTCAGGAAGGATTACCCTCAGTATTTGGTTTGAATAACAACTCCTGAAATGAGGATTGTTCCACATATCGGTTTATACTTGAAAACATGCATGATAATTTATGTATATCTAATGATTTATCGACTTTTCTATCTATAGTACTGCTATATTTTGAATTCCGGAATGCAGAACTCAGAATGAAGTTGTGCCACACATGGAAAATACCACACTTTGTGGTGTCAATAGTACTTAGTGGCTGTGGTATTAACTTCCAAATTCAAGGGCTAGTTGCTTTTATTAAATTCAAACTGCAGATTTTCTACCTACTGAAACATTTCCATTATGATGGTAAAGGTCACAATTAAAGATTTTGATATTAAATGGGTTACACATTCTAATATTTAAAGAGAGAGAGTATTGAAATGTATTTACAGGCCTGCAGTGCTTGAACATCTGTGCTGATTATTAAATAGGGAATGCTTCACTTCTTGCTCTGAATTGCAACTACTGCCTGAATATTCTGAGGTACAAAGTCAAAGGAGGTAGTGTACAGCAGGCAGTAGGAGACAGGAAATTCAACAATGAATGTTAAAAAAAGGGACTTAAGAATTAACATGTTATGCCTGAATAGGAAATTTGTCAGGTCTTTATATGCAGCGCATATTTTATGTTGACAGAAAATGAAACATAGGAGGAAGGGTCTGCTTCTTAGTCTGCTGTGCCAGCTGTAAATCAAGAAATGTGGACTAAATATTCCCATTCGTCAATGAAAGAAATCTAAATACTGAAAACTGAACATCCATATAAAGGAAGAAAACAAGCTATGCGCATATACAAATTGGGTTGCAATGCTCATTGAAAGGAATGGAATATGAAATGCCCCTCCTTTTGTGCAGGATCAGTCATTCATATATTACAGCATTGCCGATATCGATTCCATAGTTATTATTGTTAGGTCAAATTTTCTATAGAAAAAGTATTTTTTCCTTAATAACGTTGGCACCGTTCAATGAATCTATAGGAAATTTTCTAAAAAGAAACATTTTGTTTGATTTGTGTCTGCAGAGCAACTTTCATGCAGGCCCATCAAGTGGGAGAGACATGTGGTGTCAAAAGGTGACTTTTCCCATTTTAACTTTCATTTTTACTCCTAGATACAGAAAAAAACGCTGAGTGGAAGCACACCAAATTTGGCAGAAAGGTAGGACATTACTCAATCAAGCGCCTTTACTTGGATTTATTGTAAACCGTTCAGTAGTTTTTTGAGAAGTTAGCAAAAAAAAGTGTCTCATGTTGCGCTTGAAGAGGTTAAATTATCTGGACTGTTAATTATTGGGTTCCACAAACGAGTTTTGCAAATCCAAAATTGAAAAAATACTTAAAGCCGATTGGTCAAGGGAGCTTTTTCACCCATCAGCCATTTTGGGTTTATGGACCTTAAGTTGGATTGCCAAAACTGGAACAATCTGATTAAACTGAAGAAAAAGTTGTGGCCTCCATTACAAGATGCGGGGACTTGATCCCCATGTCCTAAAATAAACCTGAGAGGACACATAAGAGGGCAGGGTGTGTAGACCCTAACCCTGAAGCCCATGTGGGGGCCCTAAAGGTACCCCCATGTTTGAACTTTGACAATATGTCAATTTTGGAGCAGGAATCACTGGTCCTTGTATTACATGTGCAGCCAATTGCACAGCCCCATAGATCTGTGAATCCAAGCTGGGGACCACAAGTCTGGTGCAAGCTTCACATGTATGGAACCGCAAATCAACAGCAAGCTCAATGATCTGTTGGTCTATTGCCAGTGTCTATGACATAGATCCAGATCCGTCGATCCGCAGAAGGTTCAACCTGGGTCACCTAGCTTGCAAATCCTGTGACAATATCTGCAATTGCTAAGAAAAAGGGGTTGGGGCACAGGGTCTGTCTGTGTGAGGCCAAAATCCATGAGGCGTAGAAGTTGCCCGGCACTGGGTACAGGACTTGCACTCAACCTCTGTGGAGAGTTCAAAACAAGGCTTGAGCAGAGCACAGGCCTGGTGGCCAAGCCCCACTGCCCATTGCTGAAGGTTGCTTGCAGCAGGGGTTGTCATCCACAGAGGGTTTGGTGCAAAGCCTGTGGAAAATCCCCGCTGAGTGTGGCTGAAGGCTTGCTGGAAGCCAGGCTGTGTGACCAATGTGGCTGAAGGTGGATCTCAGCGGGAATTTGCCACCTACATAGGGTTGGGCAAAGAGCCTGACCTCTGCCAGTCTTGGCTTCCAACTTCTACTGCATGTAGCCAAAGATTGCATGCAGGGGGGGTTGGAACTCATGGTGGGGTAGGTGTAGGGCCAGATTCTGGTACAAGCTTCTTGGGCATGGGACCATGAATCCCATAGAATATATTTCCTGTACATTTTTTGACTATATATGCAAATAAAAAAATAAAATCTACAGCATGGCTTAAGAACAGGCTTCAAAGACAAACCCTATGTGCAGTTTGGTTGGCACAGGGCTGGCTAGAGTCCAGGCCTTATGGCCAAGGCCTGCTTCATGCTGCCAAAGACCATTGTCAGCACGGGTTGGCTGCATGAAGGCCTGGCCCTGAAACAAACTGCCTTAGAGAGTTGGAAACAGTGCCTGAATAGAGGCCATGCCCTATAGCTTGTCCCTACATCGTGCAGGTGAAGGCCTTGTGCTGCGGGGCTTTGCAACCTGTGGACAGTTGGGGAGTGGTGTAGTGGGCTGCTCATCCTGACCCAAGACTTCCACCATTTGCCATCTAATGTATGAAATGCTAAAAAACATATACTCAAGTGAGCAGAACAGAAGAATGATGAACATACTTGAAGAAACACCATAAATGTTTTTGCAACATTAACTGAATAAAAACTGTCAAAAATGTAAAATGCTTAAGAAAAGTGAACTGTTTTGAAACAAAAAAAAAGTTTTATATTACAAAAAAGCTTTTATAAAGAACTGCTAAAACGTTCCAGTAAAAAACACAATGAAAAAGGTTCCAAATGAGAATAATAAGCAACAGCAAAACACAGAACAAGTGTACAGCACCCAACACACATTTTCTGTAGAGCCTGTTCCTAAGACACGGCCTGAATTTAAACCTCATTTTTGCACGAAGACCATTCAATGCAATGTTGGTCAGCTGCAGCAGATTGGGTGCAAGGCATGCTTTAAGGCAAACTCTGGAGGCATATCCCCACTGTGCATGCCTAAAGCTGTGCACAGTGGGATTTGTCTGCCTATGGCAGGATGGGTGTCAGGCTTGGCCGAACGCTTGACACTGCATTCTACTCTTGCTGTGTAAAGTCTAAGTCCATGCAAAGTGGGGGTTGGCAACTTGTAGGGGTTGGGGACAGGGTCTGGCCATAAGCCAGGCCCAGAGCAACCCTCTGCTGTACACGGCCAAAGGCCTTGTGGTCTGTGGGTTAGTGCTCACATTGAATTGATGAATGATCAAAATAATTCAGGAATTCACTGAAAACAAAAGGTGAAAACGAATTTATGATAAGCCTTGGTTATAAGAAAGACTACAGATAATATCAGTTATTTCTAAAAACAAAACCTAAAAATCACTCAAATTTGCCAATTATGGTTAGACCAGCTAACCATAACTCGGGTCACTGTTATGCACTTCTTACAACCTTATGCATGAAATCACTAATGACCTGTTAAATTACAACTAGGCCTGGCCAATATTTTAATCATGCAAGAGTAATCAGAGTTATTTTGCTAATTTTGTGTTACTCTTATGACGCAAATTATCAAAAATTACACAATTAGGCCTGCTTGTGTAATTCAGGGAAATTTATGGCATAAATGCCTACCACAAGAGCACAGGAAAAGAGGATATATGGTTTCTTTCTACTGCTGTTTGTATTCTGTTGCATTTAGCGCTATTTTCATAGTGCAAAATGCATCCTCAGATCCATTTTGGAGCGTGAGTGCATTTTGCGCTAATGAAATAGTCCTAGATGCTGGATTATGCGCTTCAAATAATTCTGAGTAATCTCACATAATTTTGCTCTAATTTCGAGAAATTATGTTACAAGAAATAATGCGAGTTACACCCACAAATAATGACAACACTGACAACATCTTTAATAACATCGTTGATGACAGCTTATCTAACGATAGCTATAGATCTTGAGTGATTAATCATTAGGTTTTATTTTATTACCATAACAGCAATTTAACTGTGTTTTATTGGATGAATTTGACCGTTTTATTTATATGTACTTTAAGATCTTATAAGCAATGCTAAACTTCTGATTTAAATTACAATTTTGTCTCAGTTGGGGGCATATTTACAATGGAAGTGACCATGCGTGCGTTAGCCTTGTTGGCTTAACGCCGTGCTCCGCCACTTCTGAAACGCAGGGCTGCACCGTATTTACAACAACATGGTGCAGCCCTGCGTTTCCCCCTGTGCTGGCGCTAAATTTAGCAGCCTATCGCCAACGCAGGCACACTAGCACCTTAGTGCAAGGGTGTCTGCGTTGCAGGGGAAGATTGCTTAATGCAGCACACATAGAAGTTGTAAAACGTCATTTTTTTTTAGATTGTTTATGTGCGGGAAGGGACACCTTCCTGCACAAAAACCATCAATGGCGTTTTGCTGTTTCCATGTGTGCTGCACAATGCACATGGAAACAGCAAAAACGAGGAGAAATTAAACATTTGTCCTTGTTTCACCTGGGAAAGAACAGGTTTTCCCAGGTCTTAATTTTAACGCTGCCCCATATTTGCGCCACCCTTGTAAATATGGTGCAGCGTCAAAATCAATGGGTGTTGCAGTGGAACGCCCACCGCACCACCCATTGCACTCCCCTTTCACGCTACATATAGCGTGAAAGGGTGCCTTATTCCCAAGGCGGCGTTAAGCCACATTAAGTGGCTTAACACTGACTTGTAAATATGGTAAAGCCCCTATCACCACCACACCTCCAAAAAAGTGACGTTGTGGTGGCGATAGGGGCTTCTAAATATGCCCCATGTTGTGCTGGATGGTTGCATTATTAGGGCTTGAGGTCAGCCAGCAAACCAGGAAACCCTACTAAGCCCAGACATTTCTGAAATCTAGACAACCATGGGAGTCCAGGGTAATGTGATATGTGTGCATCCCACAAATGTTTCTTAATCATATTGCAAGGTAAACCTCAAATGTTAGCAAATAACAATCATTTTAATCACATATATGTGAGAGAAAATTCTGAAAGCTGCAGGAATCCCCAAAATTCCTACCACCCTTTGTTCCCCCATGTATCCGTATAAAAGTTGAACCTCACTTGTGTGATTGACCTAGTGCCCCTGACAGGAACAGATTAAAACAAGGACCTTGCAAAGTCTATATGAACTTTGTGTGGTCCCTGGTTTCTTCCCTTCCTGCTGCAGATACTGGACACAGTCTATATAAAATGTAGGCAAATGTTGGTGATTTTCTTGGTTCCCTCAGCGGAATCTACAAGCCCTGGGCAACTTTAGAATCCCCAGGATGTTAAAATAAAAGGGTTCAAATTTGACATGCATACCTATTGTGGAAAAAACGTGAAGGTGTACAGGCAAAGTATCCCAAATATCAAAATAAGAGCTCTGCACTGGGGCAGTAAAGTCTCCGTAACCCCCACTCTACAGGCATATATAAAAAAAGAAGAATAGAAACTTGCTCTCTCTTGCCATGGGGTTTGGGGATGCATTATTCCCCAGAGGAATAGAAAGACTGTTAGTACTTTAGGAGTGGAGGTGAGGCGTAATGTCAGGATAGGCCGACCCACACACAATGAATTCTTAAAAATACCCTGGCATTCAGTGGGCTTTCTGCCCCCCCACCCCCTGGGGAAGATCAGAGGTAAAATCCCCCCTCTCCTTCAGGGGAGCAAACAGACTGTGTTGCCGATTTTGGGACAGGGATATAATCCAATGCATATATGAGAGGCTCCCATCCTTTTTTTTTTGCCCACACTTTCTATCTGCCATCCTGCAACTGTGCAGTGTGTGGGAATCACAGACACATGGGAGGATAAATGGGTGCTTAAGTGGAAGTCATTCTGCTTCGTCTAACACCTTTAGGAACAAACGGGAACCTTTGATCATTGCCCCAGAGGTTCCTTTCAAACCCGTCCTGCATTCAGCTGTTTGCAAAGTTAATTTCTGAGTTTTTTAAATATATGTTGATTTGCTATGTTACCTTCTCTGCTGTGCATTGCCAAGCAGAGTTGTGTACAGGGCTTGGCTTTAGATCAGACCCTGTGATCGTCTTGCCATGAACAGCCAACCTCCACAGTGCACGGTCAAAGGCCATACAAAATGAGTGTTGATATTAGAGAATGACCGTAGGCCTTGCCTTGCACTCAACCTGCCACAGGCAGCCATTCCCAGGTGTGAAATGCCATGTAAGGCCAATGTGTTGCATGTGAAACATCTTCTTCTATATCCTGGGGTTTCTGGTTATCTGTGGCCCCAGATGGAAGTCCAACATGCTGGTAGCTTGGCACTTCCCTGTGTCATCCGCATCCTGTCCATTTGCTGCTGTTCCCTAGTCTCAGTGGGTGTTCAAGAGCTATAGTACTGTGAAGCCCTGCACATGACATGTGTCCACCTTCTACAATTGATCCAGCATGGACATTATGAATACATGTTATTTAAGTGGAAAGCTTTCGAGCGCTGCAGTTCAATGCCATTTTCATAAGTGTGGGAATGCCTGCCAACGTTTCCTTTGGTTTGATTCTGAATACTTATTTGTGCTATTTGGTGCCTCCCTCTTTTTTCCAGCCTTCCCTTTTGTGGCTGATGGTCAGGGAGTGTGGTGAAGGAATGATTGTAACCACTGGAGGCCACTGGTAAAAAGAGGTAGATGGCCAACAGGTTGATAACCTCTACTTTATGCTATGCAGATGGCCTTTCTTATCCTTTGTTCCACTGTTATGTTTCATATAGATGCCCTAATATAGGCATAGTTTGAGATGCCCTAATATAGGCATAATCTTTCACCTACATTAGTTCCCTATTCTCCACAATAACGGGCGCTGAGGGCTGAACCTTATCTAGACTGTGGTTTGGGTACAGAAGGAGGGTTTTTCCCGAACAATGGCCTCCTATACCATCTTCGATGTGCTCATCCAGTATGATTAAATATTCATAAGAGTTCTAGGAAACCAGGCAGGGGCTAGGATCCACCTGCATAAACATCTACGTAACCGGTACATCCCATACGTCATCTTCATATCCAACAATGGCTAACATAAGACACAAGGGACAAAGGGACTCTATACTTTTCTGTATAAATACAGCACCTCTTGCTATCAGTAGTTAGAGGGAACCGAGACTTCCAGGCCGACACACTGACCAGAGACGCTGAGGCTCCTGCATGCAGTCGCTCCAGCTGACAGTGGTCTAATCATCCCTTGCGGGGTGTCCAACTCGAGACCAGGACGAGGTCCCACACGCTCATTATTCAGGCAATGGGGTTTGATTAAATCCTAGCGGGATTCTTGGCTTCTTTCGCACCTACTCACATGCTAGGTACACTTAGGTACATCTAGACAGGCATCGTAGGAGTATGCGCTTTATTTTATAAATGCATTTTATATTCATGTATCTGTTCATGACTATTGCAAATTGGTAGAACTGTACTATCCTTTCTTATTCACTGTACTGCTGATCATATATCTCTGCTACTGTTTAACAGTTGTCGCAGCACATATATTTTATACTAGAAGAACTGTGCAATAAAATTCTTATTGTAAACACGCTCAACTGTTTCTTCTGTGTAACTCTCTGAGACCAAATGAGCAAGCACGAGTGACTGAGCGAAAAGTAGTACAATGTATCCACGAGTCTGAGGAATCAGGGTTGTCGTGTTCTGAGGTTGCCAAAAACTAATCTCTCTGATAAAAAGGAGATTCTAGTGGCACTATGAGCTAGCTAATGCAAACAGGCTAACATATGCGGTGGGGGTGCTCAGAATCAGTCTGCCACCAGGCCCATAGTGTATGTTATCCAAAAGCGCAGGTCCTGCAGGGGTACTATAGGAACTACACAACATGGCGCCCAACATTGGTTTGGTACTTATTTAACAGTAGAATCTGAGTAGTTCAGTCGTGCTTATTCTCAGAGACCCCTGCTCACAAAAACCAGAGACGTCTGGAGTGGGTGGGCACAAACTCCGCCACAGCTGAGTAGGCGAGAAATCCTATTTATTGGCTGTTGGTTAATCAAGCTTGAGGGACATTTAGTTCCCAAAATTGTGCAAAACACCTTATCTTAATTTCCTTGGACAGTTATTCCGTGTTCTTAACACAATGACTACCGAAAACGGAGAATTAGACCCACTGGCACAAATAGGTCAGTCAGATTCCGAGGAAGATGCCAATGCAATACAAATTGCACCCAATGTAAGACACACACTCACAGTTAAACTCCTCAAAAATGGTGTACCATCCAGAGGAGGTGTAGTAATATTCGTGATAGAGGCACACGAAGATTTCCAAACAGAGGTGTTCTATTCATGGGTTACATTCCCAGCAGCAAACGCTATAACAAAAACTTTTCATTATTTTACACATGAAGAAGTCCCAGCGGTCTACACTCCGTTTGAGGAGATTGAAATTCCGCTTACCTACCAGGAACATAATTTCTGGTTTAATGGCGCCCTACCCCACTCAAGAAGAAGAGCAAGACTTGGTCCATTAGGAAGACCAGGAGCAACATGGCCGATATTAGCGACCTATGCACCACATCCTGACATTGACACAATGCCAAATAATGAATTGCTTTTTCAACACAAAGAGTTGATAAAACTTTACAGAAACATGACACAATTCGTCATGAGGACACTTACGGGCCAACCAACAGTAATTACACCAAATAGAGCTCCTACACAGAGCACAGCTACTAAAATTACTCCACAAACATTACACGCGGTAATGGGTAAATTGCCCACAAAACGTGAACAAATTTCTTTCTGGGTAGCTCAGAAAATAACCCAGTTAGAAGTAGTATTCCCAAATACCACACCATTTGAAAAACACAGAATGTTAACAATCTGCTTGCCCATGGGGATTACACCACATTTAGAGGATTGTACCTCTTGGGGTACAGTCTTTGCTGCCATATATACCAGAACTCATGGTATTCCTTCATTAGCAGTGATACCAGATGTATTAAGACAAATACAAAATGAGTACGGAGCAGAACCTGCCCTGAATTTAGGCATGAAGTTATTAAATAACTATGACCAGGTATCAGCCATAATACTAGCTATAATTAAAGGGGAAGCAGCATCAGTGGCTATCCGCCAACGCCTACGGGTGTTCTCTCCATTAGAACAGGAGAATGAACTACCCAAAATAATTGAAACTGCGTATGCAGAGTTAGGCAGGGATAGTTTTGGGGGAAAAGCTGTAAAACCTCAACTAATGGGCAGTCCCGAAAAGGACACTTCTAAGCAGACACTGACTTCTTCTAAAAAGAAGTGGGATAATAAAAAACAACAAAAGTTTAAAGACAACAGATCTCAGTCCCGAGGTAGGTCTCCTCCACAGGAGCCTTCTGAAAAGAGGTACAACCTTAGGAATAGGGATAATATTAGGAAACCTGACAGGTAACAGGATACTGAATCACGTTCCTCTCGTTCCTTTCAGGGCTCAAAGAAAAACTCAGAGAGAGAAGGACGGTCAGAACACAGAGAGGAGCGCACACAGTCCAGAGACAAGCAGCGCACTCCAGACTTTACTTCCAAAAAAGAAGATAAGCAAAAATCAAAACCTCAATTTAAGAAAAAGAAAGTTGCTGGTCTGAAAATCAGACATGCCCAGAATTCTGAGGACACAACTTCTGAACGGGGAATGGGCTCTGATGATGCTAGACAGTGCGGCAGAAGTAACAATAGCTCGCCAGAACCTGAAGGAATTTCTGGTGACAGCAGACTTGAATGATTACATCATGGTGGAAACACCAGACAAAAGGGAGAGCGTCCCACATAAGTTACATGAAATAACACTCCGGATGGAGGAAGACAAGCCCAGGAAAATAAAAGGTCTCTTTTGGAAGAACTTATCATCTGGGTATGACATCCTGTTAGCAGAACAAGATTGGCCGCCAGCATTCGTGATGGAGTTCCCCAGGGGAGAAAGTATAATTTTTCCTGCATTTTCCGACCATGTTCCCGTTCACCTTAAACATACATATGAACTGGAGTGGGCAGTAGCCCAAGCTCCAGCATTATTCAAAAATCACACTGGGTGGGATGAGGATTCAACCTACCACGTGATCCAGTTAAAAGTTTCACCTAATGCTCAGAGGCAATACCCAATAAAGCAAGAAGCTAAAAAACAGGTCAGGGAGATCTTAGATCAACTTGAATACCAGGGGGTCATTGAAAAATGTACCTCTCCAATGAACAATCCTTTGTTTCCCGTCTCTAAACCCGACACTACATATCGTCTAGTTTTAGATTACAGACATTTAACCTCATGCACAAAGACATTTGCTGTCCAAAATGCACATAGTGCCGCATTAATGAATAACATTGTGCGGAAAAAATACAAAACAACACTTGATATCTCAAATGGATTTTTCTGCCAAAATATAGCGCCTGAAAGCAGGTATTTGACCGCATTCTCAGCGTTAGGGTCCCAGCGACAATTTTGTTGACTCCCCCAAGGGTATAAGAATAGCCCCGGGGTATTTTCAGGAAGGGTAACAGAGTTACTTCAAAAATTTGATGAAGAAGCATTGTCCTATATGGATGATATTTATCTAACGGACGATGACTTAGAGAGGCACTTGACCAGGCTAAGCACCATTATTATGGGATTTGCCACTGAGGGCTACAAATTTAACTTTAAAAAATCAAAAATAGCCCACCTCAATGTCCTATTCTTGGGATATGAGCTGTCAAGTGAAGGGAAAAGTCTAGCAGCAAACTTTTTATAAAAATGTGCGCTGCTCCAGCCTCCAAAATCATTACAAAATTTACAATCAATACTGGGATTCCTAAATTTTGGCAGAACATACATTTTAGATTACGCACAAAGGGTAAAACCCTTCTACGACCTAATAAAACCTGACTTTTCAGTCAGAAATTGGACACAAGAACATACTAATATTCTTTGTTTACTCCAGGAAGACATGATAGCTTCCAAACACTTGCAAACACGCGTAAACGTACGCCACTTGGTGATCCGTATAATTGCGGGTCAATGCGGGTACACTTACTTAACCTTCAATGAAGGAGAAACAGTACCAATCGCATACAAATCACATCTGTACACAAATGCAGAAATGCGTTTCACTTCAACAGAGAAAATACTAACAGCTGTTCAGACTGCTTTAGCAAGAAAAAGAGCACTGGCTCAGGGGAAACGCATTATTGTCGTAACCCCGGTACCGGCTTTAGAAGCTGTTACAAAGGCTAGCATTCCAAATGCGAAATCCTTACATCCAAGATGGATACAATGGGCTAATTCTCTTACTGCAACGGACGTTGAATACAGATTTGATCCAAGTTTAAAAACACAGGCATTCCTGCTATATGAACACGAATATCCTCTACCAAATGAAATCTTGCCTCTCGATCAGTATGAATATATTATTTATACTGACGGATCTGCGCAACCGGCCATAGGAAGTAAGCAGCAATACAGCGCACCATGTGCTATCGTTAAAGGTCACATGCAGGATGGAAAATTCTATCCGAGTTGCACAAAAACGCAATCGCTAGGAGACTGAACGGCACAGTTGGCAGAGTTAAAAGCACTGATACTGGCACTGGTAAATACGGATCATGAAGTCCCCACACTAATCGTGTGTGATTCGTTTTACTGTGTTCAGTCATATAATGAATACCAAGATCATTGGGAGCAAAACGGGTTTAAAGATGCGAAAGGTGGCACAATTAAGCATAAAATGCTATGGGAACAGGTAGCAGAGTTGAAAAACGAGCTACCAAGGACTCACGTGATCCATACACTGAGTCATCAACGTGATGGCATTCACGTTGAGGGGAATTCATTGGCTGATGAAGCCGCAAAGGGGGCTGTTCGCACGGCTTCCATAGCTGCACTCACTTGTTCCAAAACGAGAATAGACGGTGAGATTATGGTAGCTGTCATTGCTTCACGCAAAGGCAGTGCAGCAGTACCTAAAATATTTCCACTCAAATACTCCTACAAGTTAGATGCAAGTAACATTCCATATGCTCAGATTCCTGGAGTGGGGGATAGGATAATACCAAATATGGATCGTAGGCAAGGTTTAATACTAGCAGCACACGAGGGTTTGGGCTCTGTGCACACAGGCGTTACAGCGACTATTTCTTTATTGAAACAGCGCTATTGGTGGCCAGGGTTAACTAAGCAAACTAAAGACTATGTCTTGAATTGCGACATTTGCCAGCAGATGAAAGGCTCCACAGTAGCGAAACCCACGCAGACGCCATTATTAAAATCAGACAAACCTCTTGCATGTGTGTACTTGGACCACTGCGGCCCTTTACAAACGGATGGGGCTTACAAATATATCATGGTTGCAGTGGATTCCTGCTCGAGATTCCTATGGATATGGCCTCAGCGCTCGGCTGACTTTCGAACTGTTATAAAAAATTTGCGAGTCTTTATTGGCACATATGCATTTAGCACGTTACATTCTGACCGCGGCCCTGCGTTTAGCTCTCGGGCTTACAAAGAGGCCATGGAAGGAATGGGCGTAGCATTGCGGTACTCCTCTCCTTACCATCCCGAGGGAAATTCGGTTCTGGAGAGGAAAAACCGGGACTTAAAGCAATCTTTAACAGCTAGGGTATTAGGCAAGGGCGGTAGTTGGGTCAAACACCTTTATGGGGAACAGCGGGCGTTAAACAACCAGCCAAGAAACTCTCTAGGGGATGCCACTCCATATGAAGTCCTCTTTGGGACACGAATGTGGGTACCTGATCTTGATTGTGAAGGCGCAGTGGCGGATGAAAAACCATTTGATATCCATGATCGTTTGGCTGTTTTACAGGATCTAAATGAATCCAGGACAAAACAAAGCAATGTCCGACTAAAGCAGACCGCCACTGGGGAAGTCAAGGCAGACACGGCAAGACCTGTCTGGATCCCAAAAGTCAGGGAGCTGGTCAGAGAGAAAATTGCATTCAAAAAGGAATTTGGACCTTCATACAGAACACCTGTACCAGTCCCTGCAGTACAAGGAACAAGAACTGTACTTTTGCCGCCTCTTGCCGGGAAAAAGGAGAAAAGATTTGTCTCAATCGACTTAATCAAACCACACTATGTGCCCAATAATAAGCAGTAGGCCTTGTGGTCTCCACAGTAGCAGACGCCCTCCTCTAGCTACAATCTAAGAAGTTCAAACAGAAAGACTCATCACGTTTGAAGAGCCACCTGTAAGGAATGAAGGACTAAGCAACAATGCTATGGAACTTGTTCCACTTGAACCAAACATTCAAATTCAAAATGAACATCAAAATAATTCACAAGTTGCAACTAGACCTAATACAGAAGTCTACGTCAACATGCCTCGTCAAGAGCAAAATAACATTTCAACTAATCCCGATGCAATTCCTACAATTGATTGAACTGCTTCTGGCTATTTCATGAACTTTGATACGTTTTCTCTGGATCCAAGCGAGCCGGAAACGACGCCAGCCAAAACACCATTCAAGCAACAAATAAAGAACTTTCTTCACTTTCTAAAAAAGACATACCTGGTATCGCCTTGGATTGAACTCTGGGTAATTTCTGGGATATTGTTTTGTCTTTTCTGGCTTGGCGTAGTACTAACTTTTAGTATGCTTATTAATCGACGCTATCTTCAACAAAGCTCCACAGCCCAAAAGGTCAACATACTACTGAAGCCACATCCATCATCACATCGTGAGCAAAGAGACTTGTCATCAGTGAACATTACAGCAGTTCCTATACCGGATGGTATAGTATGGGACAAGTTTGATTTTAATATATTCGGTCCGACAGAACTTTTAAAAATTAATCATATATTTAAAATTTCATTAAGTGATATCATTACCTCAAGTACATTTTCTGATGATTGGGACTCTGAAACAGTTAATAATATGTTGTCTGATTTAGAGAAAACTGCTGCATTTTATAATAATGAAATGTTAGAGGGTTCTTCAGATTATGACACATTGTACTGTTACCAACATTATGGTCATCATTTCCTGCACAAATCCATTTCACCTAGGAATGTTTTTTAGTACCATCAGTGGGAACATTGCCCAACACCACCAAGAAGTAGTTCACAAACGTTTGCACAGAAATTTTCATACTTTTCAGGGTTTAACACCACAGATCCAGCCTCATATTACTACAAGGTTGCACCAACATCAGCACTGAAAATTATGTTGACAAGCACCAAACAGATTTACTCTGCTTCCTTTTTGGCCCAATTGTCTGAACAGGGTTTCAACCTGTGGAAAGACGAAATTGACTTAAAATCAGTTTGGGGTTCAAGGGAATGGCAAGTCCAGGGTACAGAGGCACTATTTAGAGCATGCCTCATTCCACAGCAGATGATCTTTTTAAATGATACTGTGCAACAGACATCCTGTCTTGGACTAGCCAAGAGCAAGGACCTGAACACCCCTAGGTTTCCAACACCGACATATGGGGGTGGCAGAATTCAACTACAAAAGAAGGGGCAAAAGTGGATGACATCTTAGAGTACAATAGAACAGACCCAAATTGGAAACAGTGGGTAGTTTGACCCTTAGACACGAATAGCTGTCACAAGCGATTCCTGAACATCACCGAGGGACTCAGTCTCCATAGGCCAGACCCACGTTATGTACAGAGAGAACATTCAGGGGTAGTGACATCCTACAGTGTTGGGAAGTTGTGCCTCAGTTGGCTAGAAACCTCAACACTTGCAGAAGTGAAACAACACTTATCTTTACTCTCACTTGACATGGATTTTAGGGACTTTTTACTAGGACCCAGGAAAACACGTCAAAAACGTTTCATATATGCAGGCATATATGCTGCCTATAATGAAAACTGGAAGATTTCCCAACAAGAGGCCGCAGAGAGAATACGGGAAATAGACCGTATAAACTTAGAAAAAGCTTTAGCTGTGGTAGATAATGGGTTAACAACTTTGACCTCCAAGATATATTCATTGGGCAACATTGTATCTTCTGCTATCGACATACTGGAACAGGATTTAGCCATATTACAACATGGCCAATCTCAGTTACGTTCTATTATGTTATTAAGCTGGACGCTGCAATCTTTGCGTGCAGGCTTTGTGCCTTGGCGTTTTATAAACAGTACGTCTCTGTTTTCTGAATACAATCTAACAGATACACAGATAGAAATGGCACAAAGGGGAGCTAAATATACAATGCTGTGTATTGAAAAACTGGACAGGCTACCATTCACAGTGGCGGAATCACCATCAGCAGAATGGCTAATTCACGGCCATATCACTCTCCCGGTCACGACCTTTCAGTTTCAGTATTACCTTGAGCAAAGGCAGGCAGGCAGATATGAAAAATTGGGTAAAGAATACATTAAGGAATCCTGGGAATTACAATATAGATTTCGGTGCCGGAGTGGGGATCGTGAAGTATTCCTGAGTGGTACAAACTGCAGGAACGCTTTAAGCGGCTCTCTCATGTGTCAGGACATTATTTTACACGGAGCTTGTAATGGTTCGGTGGCGAATCTGTCTTGCCACATGAAAGGAACTCCAGCTGCCGTGATCACGCCAGTTTTCGAGTTACCCTCGAATGGGAGCTACTTGATGCTGAATGATCAAGGTTGCTGTGGCATGCTTCCGGGCATCGCCTATCTGGTCACCGTGAACGCCAGGGTTACTTGCTGTATGCAAGTATTGTTTCCCCCAACAAGTACAGTCAGGAAGGCGCCTTTGTGGCCTTCGTTAGAGATATCTTTTATAAAATTTGACGCTTTGAGCAGAATGAAAGCCATGCTTTTACAGCGAACTGTACCCTTAACCTCCGCTCGAGAGACCTTTGATCTTCAAGTTGCAAGGACCTCAACAGAGATACAGGCACTTATTCGTACAAACTGCCCCTTTCATTTCATAGAAATGGTGGGTCGTATCTTTAACATGTCTGATACGAGTGGTATTGTACGTTTAATTAGGACCATAGGGTCAGGTTTTCTAAGCACCTTCCAAACAGTCCTCGGAGTTATCCCAAATTTTATACACTCCGTATTTGGAAGCATCTTTGGAGGTTTACCTCTGATACTGCTTTTAATAGCTGGAATCCTGATCATCATTTTCCTGATACACAATGGACGGCCCAATCACGAACAAAATGGCGAAAGCTCTTCTGGAACGTAGATACCGTGAGCGCATGGTACAACATCTGGGCGCACCTCGCCTACGAGAACTGAGTGCTTCTTTGTTCTTATCGTTTAGACCAGTCTGGATGGACTGCATCTTACCTGTTCTTCGATGCCTGTTTTGCGGTGAAGAATGCATGTTGGACATCTGTCTGACACTCGAGTCATTAACGCCTGCGGACTTGAACATGAGGCTGGAACCGCTGAGGTCCCATGCTCGGCTGTGTCCCCAGCGTATTCCTATCCTGACGACTGCTTTCCTTGAAAACCCGCAGGTGCCTTTAACAACTGGGGTAAGCATCAGCTCAGCCACCACTAGCGCTGACACCAGCAAAAGTGCTACAACTAGCACTACGGGCGCTGAGGTATCGACTACAGCACCGGCTGCCGATATGCCAACTGTGGGCAGTACTGAATATCATCTGTGCTCCATCGACGTACTGTGTGAAATATTACAATTCCCGTCCCCTACAGCAAGTGACTGTGATGTTGCGTCTCCCAGCCAGGACACTTAATCTTCAATTGGCTCATCATGTGCTGGGAAAGAATTCGGAGTTTCCTTTTTCATTTAGACTCTGATTAAATTTGGAACATTTCCTACTAAATTGACACTATTGCTAGAGAAAGCATGGCCTTCTAAAACACTTGTGGAAGTTTTAAATTCTATAAATGAACTCAGCTAGAACTTTAGCTTCAGTACAAACTCAAAAACTGACTCTACACGTTTTTCCCTTTTAGAAATGTTTTTAAATATGCTTATAAAAATTTTAAAAATGTTTTTATATGGCTCACTGACAATTATATGCGCTACCACCTAGTATGACTTAGTAGTTTGCTGTCATTGTTTATTATTGTTGACTATTAAGAGGAGTGGGTGTTATGTTTCATATAGATGCCCTAATATAGGCATAGTTTGAGATGCCCTAATATAGGCATAATCTTTCACCTACATTAGTTCCCTATTCTCCACAATAACGGGCGCTGAGGGCTGAACCTTATCTAGACTGTGGTTTGGGTACAGAAGGAGGGTTTTTCCCGAACAATGGCCTCCTATACCATCTTTGATGTGCTCATCCAGTATGATTAAATATTCATAAGAGTTCTAGGAACCCAGGCAGGGGCTAGGATCCACCTGCATAAACATCTACATAACCGGTTCATCCCATACGTCATCTTCATATCCAACAAAGGCTAACATAAGACACAAGGGACAAAGGGACTCTATACTTTTCTGTATAAATACAGCACCTCTTGCTATCAGTAGTTAGAGAGAACCGAGACTTCCAGGCTGACACACTGACCAGAGATGCTGAGGCTCCTGCATGCAGTCGCTCCAGCTGACAGTGGTCTAATCATCCCTTGCGGGATGTCCAACTCGAGACCAGGACGAGGTCCTACACTCTCATTATTCAGGTAATGGGGTTTGACTAAATCCTAGCGGGATTCTTGGCTTCTTTCGCACCTACTCACATGCTATGTACACTTAGGTACATCTAGACAGGCATCGTAGGAGTATGCCCTTTATTTTATAAATGCATTTTATATTCATGTATATGTTCATGACTGATGCAAAATGGTAGAACTGTACTATCCTTTCTTATTCACTGTACTGCTGATCATATATCTCTGCTACTGTTTAACAGTTGTCGCAGCACATATATTTTATACTAGAAGAACAACTGTGCAATAAGTTCTTATTGTAAACACGCTCGACTGTTTCTTCTGTGTAACTCTCTGAGACCAAATGAGCAAGCATGAGTGACTGAGCGAAAAGTAGTACATTGTTTCCACGAGTCTGAGGAATCAGGGTTGTCGTGTTCTGAGATTGCCAAAAACTAATCTCTCTGATAAAAAGGAGATTCTAGTGGCACTGTGAGCTAGCTAATGCAAACAGGCTAACATACGCAGTGGGGGTGCTCAGAATCAGTCTGCCACCAGGCCCATAGTGTATGTTATCCAAAAGCGCAGGTCCTGCAGGGGTACTATAGGAACCACACTACACCACTGAGTGTAATCTCCAGTGACAAAGACCCCACACCACCACATCTTTGATTTTATTAAGGTTTCTATCTTAATTTGTTGGTTCCACATTAAGACTAACATTTTTTGCAGTTCGACCAGGAGAAGAAGAATGATGTTGACAATGGAGGCTAGATGGAATTTCAAACAGGCTCTGATTCCAAATTTCTTGCCTGCACTCTGCTCCATGACATCCTTGACCAACAAGCCAGAAGCAAAAGAAAATTAGAGAGGCTAGACAAGAGTAAATCCCAGATATCTGCAACTTTCCCACTAAATAATATTGAAGTCTTTGATTCGAATTACTTTATTGGATTCAGTTACCAAATTGGCTCAGATTGGCTGTGTGGAGAACCTGAGAAGTTAGCAATGAAGCCAAACCTATGTAACTAAAATTAAGCTGAAGTCTGAGTGGGTGGGAATCCTGCAATGGATAAACCTTCAAAGATGCTCTTGACAGGAGCAAATGACATTGTCAAGGGAAGAGAAAGGTACCACTGTGAAGGGAAAAGACCCCTTAAGGTTGTCAAGCCTCTGTTAATTTTTTTTTAAAGTGAAAGCAAAATTGTGTTCCTATTGAATCCTAGTAGAAGAGAGTTAGAAATCCAGAGAGAATTACGAAAAGGTACCACCTTATCCTTCACCCCTTAACTACACAGGACCCCACCTATCAAATGCCTTAATTGTTCAGTGTAGTTAAGCCTAATCCATACTTTGGACAGGTAGTTTTGGGCTTGACAGTAATCCAGAATGCTCCTTGGTGATCCAGTTGGATTCCTCCCAGAGAGATTAGGCCAATATATGAGAGCAAGGGCTTGGGAAACTGGATGAAGCCCTCTTCATTCCAACATTTTCTGAAAAAATCTTCACTGTGAACATTCAAAGAGCAGAGATAAAAAAAAGCTCCAAGAGATCGATCTGAGGCAATTTAAGCAGCACGATCACTACACCAACTATATAAAAAACTAGCCATTTGATACAGTAAAAACTGACACAATCCATTGAAAGAATAGCAAAGACCTCATAATTATTCTAGCAAGGAAACCAAGGATCCCAAAATTAATA
The DNA here is from genome assembly GCA_963921515.1 of Calotriton arnoldi. Taxonomy (NCBI): domain Eukaryota; kingdom Metazoa; phylum Chordata; class Amphibia; order Caudata; family Salamandridae; genus Calotriton; species Calotriton arnoldi. Next base: position 671,043 of record CAWUFW010002217.1, read on the forward strand.
ACTACCTTGTCAATTACCAAAGTTTTCAACGTATGACTCATGTCATTGGCACTCCAGCTCTGAGGCCTATGCACAATACTGCTTTAAATGTATTTCTATTCACCCATCTGCCTTCCAAAGGCAACCATATTCATAATCAATGGCTTTATAAGTAAGCCGAATCCTACTACCCCCACTTTCAGTATAAATGATTAACGGTGCAACACTGAGAAAGTTATATGATGTAAAACAGAAATTCAATCAATTATAGTTAGCAGGATGATAGTTGCCATTCAAGATAAGCTTAAGATGGTTCTTCTGGACATTCCATAAATTAGGTGCCACAAAGCAGGGGCCACCCTTTGAAATATGTTCCCATTAAGGCTCCAGGAGAAGATGACCCTAGGTGTAATCATTAAATGTGACTTGGCAGTGTTGAAGAAAATCCCGAATTGAGGTTTAGGACCCAAAAAGTGACTGTGTAATTGTTAACTGTAAACTGAGCAGTTCAATCAATCAATCAATCAATCAATCAAGTACACTTTATTTGGTTTCTGTATAAAACCATAAAAGTATTCTAAAACCGTACATAGTTTTGAATATGATCTGATACAAATTATTTATGCTCAAATCACATAAATATCAAAACTAGCTTTAAAACCTCATACAATACATTTAAAAAAAACAAATATGTTATAAAGTGCATATACAGAAAACATTAAAACAGAATAACGGGGACAATAATAATCACAAAATCCCTGGCTAAAATGGATGTGTAACCAATATGCCTGATAAAACACTATATCATCATGTAAAAGACTCCATCAGTTAATCACAACAGGCTCTGAGCCTCACAGCTGATTTAAAAAAATTAAGAACAAAAAAGAGAGATTCCCCAGACAGCAATTGTAAGTAAATAAAAGCTGGTTGCACCCGCCTAAACTCCAGTCTTTTTAAAATAGGGATAATAAAAGTTTTCCGGGAGTCACATAATACTTACAAAACATTAGAAAGTGAAGCATGTCCTGTGGAGACTTACTGTCGCAGCCACAGGGCTCTAAAATCTGACCTTTACTACACCCACCTGGCTGTGCCAACCAGAGGTGGAATAGATCAAAGCGGAACCTGGTCAATAAAAAACGCTCATATGTACTGAGAGACCCTAAAAGATATAGCTCGGTCGATTGTACGGTTTTCAGGATAATAAATTTATGGACACTAGATTTCCTTTCCTTAGTTCGCACTCTTCCCTATCTAATGTCCTTTGTATGTAAAAAGTCTACCACACCCAGCCCAGGTCTTTCTTTGTCACTATGTCTGGGTTACTAAATAAGTCGGCTCTTCCCAGTCTTTCAAAGCCTCTCTTTATATGATTGAGCCATGGGATGTGGTGAGCATGGTCCAGAGCCATACACTCCTTCAAGATCAATTTACTGAAAGACGGACCTTCGTTCAACCAAGTCTTCGACCATAAAGTTATAGGACGAAGAGCCAACAAATCGGAAAGGTAGGGCACCCCCAGTTCTTATTGTACCACCATATTAGATGTTCCCATGGGCACACTTAAAAGGCATTTCAAAAAAGTATTCTTGTCCACTTGTAACTCATCCATGGCAACATAACCCCATATTTCGTTACCATAGGAAGCTTTGTGCCCGTTAAGGCTCCTGGAGAAGATGACCCTAGGTGTAATCATTAAATGTGACTTGGCAATGTTGAAGAAAATCCAGAATTGAGGTTTAGGACCCAAAAAGTGACTGTGCAATTGTTAACTGTAAATTGAGCAGTTTACCAGAATATCAGAAGCACAGTGTAGAATATTTGAGAAAGAAGATAGTTTGAGATTCTCTCATTTTTTTTTTAGTTTGAACACTTTTATAACCGTTAAGGCAGAGTTAAGAATTTCCATTCTGCTGAGCTGATTTTCGACCAATGAACTCACCACGTTTTCTCTGGTCCCACAAGAAAAGATTTATTCTTGTACGCACAAATAATACCTTTTAATAATAACCTTTCCTGACTTAAGCAAACCCTATCTTCCTGTACAGTTCCAATGCAGGGTTGCCCTAAAATTCTTCTGCTTTTCAAAATTTTAGTTTTATTTATTTAAATTATCCAAATGGATTTTGTTATCTTGCACCTCTGCTGCACCAAGTGACTATGGTTGAGGAGAGTTAAAAAATAACTTAAACTTTAGTGGCACATTTCTAATGACTTTACTAACAGATGGGGAGGAAAACAGTTAGAACAAGTCGCCTTCAAGTATTGGATTTATACAGTGTGACCGTAGCTCAGGAACACTTTTGTACCAAAGCCAGGACACCAGCTTCCAATGTCTGCAGCCAGGCTGTATTATCAGATTCAACGAGAGAAATCCAGAGTGCATTAGTCAATTTTATATGACAATAAGCTTTCAACTTGTACTGCACTGAGATATGTCATGACTGTCAGCTTGTGCAAAGGGGCTTGTAAAGTATGATGGGGTTTATTTACAAGCCCCTTGCGCCAATTTTGCGTCATTTTTAAGATGGGAAAAGTGACGTACGGGGCTCATTTACAATCCCATTGCACCACCGTTGCATCACTTTTTTTGACTCAACAGTGACGCTTCATTTGCTTCATATGTACATGAATGCAAATGCGTCACATTTTTTGGGGTTACGCAGGTTTTTCCTGCATCGGAATCGGCTGCACCACATTATTTTTTAATTTATGCAAGGTAGGCATTCTATCGGAAACGCCTCATGTAAAACTCATGCAGTGGTATTTACCACTTTTTCTGTTTTTGTCACATCGTGCCGCTGGGCTGCCAGTGCTTCACAATCCCTAAGGCTGTTAAACTCAGACGTAGAAATGGCGCATTGGCTGTTGCCAAGGGTACACACCAGCTATAGTGACTTGACTGCAATCTGCAATCAATTCACGACGTAAATTGGCCACAGAAGTTAGATATGTGCACGTAATGTCACATTTTGTGACATTATGTGCTGATGTCACACATACAGGTGGGCACTGTGCCAGGACGAATATGTTAGAGCGCAAGGTGACTTTGTCACCTTTTCACGCTCTAACACACTGGTCCCTGTACAGTAGGCTACTTGCCTCAGATTAAACTGATGAAGTCTCACTTTTTTGATGCATTGCTGTTGTTGTGTCAGTTTCCTTGTGCCATGGAGTGCTGTATCGGAAATATGCTGCTAAACAAAAAAGGGTTTTAGCCCTAACTCAGTAAGACTAGGCCAATATATTCAATGTCCGAAACAAAGAGGAATGGCAATACTGATAATCAGTCCACAATTCTTTTGCTAGACCACACGCTAGACTCGTTGTGATTTAATAATAAATTAATTTTTTTGTATTGTTTGTCCTGGAGTTAGAGCTAATGTAGTGATGTACAGATGTTAAAAAATATTTAGCCTGTAAAATTTGTTGTTAAATTTTGTCTTTTGTTGTCTAATAAGTGTGAAGTTAAAGTATTTGTTTATGAATTATTATATGTGGTCTATGTGGTTTATGTGAATAATTGAATTATGTGGTGTTGTGTTGACCAATAAGTAATTTTTTTTTTATTTTAAATTGATGGATTCGATCCATCATTCGGTATGAATTTTTTTTTACATTTATTATTAGATCACAACGAGTCTAGCGTGTGGTCTAGCAAAAGAATTGTGTACTGATTATCAGTATTGGCATTCCTCTTTGTTTCGTACGTATCGGAAATATGGCACATCCATGGCATTGTAAGCTATTTTGCCGCAGGCACAAGTAAACTGATGCATCGCTGCTTTACGGAGTCTAGGGAATTTCTTTCTTGAACTTTTGCCAGTGGTTTTGAGCATGTAGGTAAAATTAATAACATTTAACCCCGAATAAGATGTTGTACGTAATTTGCCCTCTATGCTTCAGGGAGAATCCTGATGCATAGAAGTGTATTTTAAATGAATTTTTTTCATCCATACGTTTAACAAGTTTAACACAAGAATTTTATAAATCAATTTTCGGATTTTAAAATAATCACTAAATTAATGCTCTTTGCATTACAGACTGTTATGTTATGTTATTAAAATTTCTAAAGTGCACGAATACCAAAACAGCGTCTTGGCACTAGCATTCCTGAGTAAGCTAAGAACTCTCTTTGTTGAATAACCAAGTTTTGAGAGCCTTCCTGAAGGCTGACAGAGAGGCAAGAGTCCCAATGGAACTGGGAAGGCTGTTCCAGAGTTTTGTGGCCCCACTGTGAAGCTTATACCGCCCCAGTTAGTCTGCAATATATAATAGTTTGGCTGCAAAGGTTATGGGGCCCAATTTATAAAGGATTTTACAGGCGTCAGTCACACTAGGACCTAGAAAAAGGTCTAACATAAAAGTAGGTTACACAGGTCTGCAATGATGCAAGCATATGCATATATTTGTGAGACATGGATGTGTAAGTTCCAAGCATGTATGGGATTTAATGAGTGCCCATAAGTGTTTCAGAAGATTTGTCAAGGATATCCCTTACAAATGTGGTAACCATTCACTTTCAGTTTTTAAAATTACTTACAAACATGTAAACTTCATTTCCTACATTTTTTGCACATGTATGTTAAGAATGAAAGAGCAAGGCATACGTGAAGTTGGCACTGTGGACAATTCCCTCAGGCTGCATAAAGGATGCCAAAACAAAGGACACCTAGGGCCTTAAATATGAGGAACTCACGCCGTGCAGTGCAGCAAGTCAACTTGTTGCACTGCACTGCGTGACAGGGAAAGGGCAGGAATGCACTGCATTTAAGGCAATATGGTGCATTGCTGTCCTTCCCCTTGCGGTGGAGCCCTGTTGGCAGCCTTGTGCCAATGCAGGCACCCTTGCACCATGGTGCAAGGGTGCTTGTGTTGAATGCAGCATTGTTATTGTGCAGGAAAGGGCACCTTTCTGCACAAAAATAATTTTGGGAGGGATATTTCTATTTCTATGTGTGTTGCCAAATGCAGCACACATGGAAAGAGGAAGAAACAAGGAGAAATAGAGATATTTCTCTTCGTTGCGCCTCCCCTGGGAAGGTGTACATTTTTGGCACGTCCCCAGGTTTACAAGTTCTTGTAAATTGAAGGGATGTGTCAAAATCCATGGGACTTCTGTGGGAACACCCACACAAATCGCATGGAACACATACCCAGGGCAGAGTAACGCAATGCAGTGATTTGCGCTGCGTTGCTTTACTCCAGATTTTTTAACCCACTCAGAGCAATGCAAAGTCGCGCTGCTTGGCTTAAAAAATCTGACTTAGAGGTTTGCGTCGCTCATGCACCACGTTGCGAGGTGCAAACATGACGCAATCATCTCATAAAAGGAGATCACTAGTTTTAATTCCACTTTATGCTTCTTTCTTTCACCACTCTACACCTTTCGTCTCTATCTTATTCATACATGTTCTTTTTTCACTGTTATTGCCCACCATCTGCAACCACCCGCACAAATTAAGCACTGCATACATGGTAAGATTTCATGCTTGACGGTGAATATACATGCAACATTACACTGCTTTGCCAGACTATAAGTAAAGGCACACACTTTGTTGCCTTTTCAGCAATAACTTAATTTGTCATTGAGCTCAAATATAACAGAAACATTTATAATGTTCTGACACACCACAACAACTGTGCTTGGTACACAGAAACGATTCTGGTATTCATTTCTGATAATAATGAGAACAAATAAAAGACTAACAAACATATTTCAAAATATGTGGGGTCCAGGGGGCCATGGCGTTGATTGTTTTAAAGAATTTCTAAGTTGCTGAAACAGAACGCCTCTTACTGTGCGTGGAATTGAATCCGCAAAGGAGTACACGTGAGCTCATTTTTCAGAATCAAAGGTGAATCAGAAGTTATTGGCATGGAAAAGCACAAGGCAGCCAGACTGCTATGGTATCCCTTCCATGTGGCAAAGCAAGTGGCAACTGCAGAGGTCCCAAAACAACTTGCCCGAGAATCGTGCCAAAAAGCCAGATGCTGTTATTGGAAGAAATGTTCCCATCTCCAGACATCTTGGTTCAAAAATACTGACTCAAAGAAACAGAAGGGGGTATATGGCGCCCGACAGTGTGTATATTTAATAAACTACAGAGCAGTTTTATTATATATATAAAAAGAGCAAAATGGGTAAAAGTTTAAGGCTACGAAAATGCACACAAACCAAACACGCATTACATTATTAATTGGACACAAACTGGCATTTATTCTACAGCATAAGTGTTTGCTCTTCTTTATTGTGTGCATATTGTTCAATGGTATCAAGGCCTTGATTCATACAGCTTGTGCAACTCAGCTCATTTACCTTACTGCCTTTAATGTTTATGATCCAATTGTTTCTCAGAGACGCGAGTACAATCACAAGGAAAGGTTCACATGTTTATAGGGTTTATGAGTTTGGTGTTAGCTGGATTTATTTTGATCAGAATCACAAATCCATGGGATTGGATAGCACGAGAAATGTTGCAGGCATTAAAAAAGGACACAATTTAACACTAATTCAGTATTTATATATATTCATGTTATTGTGTATAAGCCATACCTTATGTATCATACCAATCTATAAATATGCAAGTAGAATATATGTATTAAAAGATATAAATACAGAAAATTATCCCCTACGTTGTAGTTTATACTAAATGACGGCCAATTGCTATTATATGGATGTTGCAAGTCAATGAGGAGCAGGATGACAATATGAAGCTCTGCGACTGTAGAAAAAGTGTAAATTTTCAACATATTGGAATGAGGACGTGAATTAAAATCAATGTTTTCAATGTACAATTGGAGGGTCTTTTATTTCTTTTGTAGGTTCTTCTGAACCCTCAATCATGTGGGAATGTGGAACCTGCAGTGTAGGTAGAGATGCTCTGACATGATGAGTATTGAGCCTGGTTGCCCAGAAACAACGGAGAAATTGCTGCCACACCTGCCAATCCCCTACACTGATCAGAGCTGGTTTTAGGGCGGTAGGATTGGTGCAGCAGTGATGGGTGCCAAGCAAGTGGGGATGCTGCATTTTCAAATATCTTACAAGAGTAAAGGTACCTGCTGCAGAGTTGTGTTGCCAGAAATTTTCAGGCAAGAATAAAAATGTCAAGATCACTCTTGTGATCAATATATTTGCTGGAAACATCTGAGTTTTGTCTAGGTGCAGTTTTGATTATCATAAGCACAGTGGGTTAATGTGCCTGCTGCAAATCAAAAGTTGTAACATGCAGACCAGAGATATGCACTTCATGCAGATAGCAAAGTGGGTTGCTGGTTTTCTCACAGTGATCCTTTTCTCACTTGAAGTTCATAAATTGCAAATCTCCTAATATTGCACAATGAGCTATGAAGTGGCAAAAGGGGCTGCTTGTAAACTTCAAGGGATAGGTTTTGAGCCTTATTGTTTATTTGTAAATGTTTAGTTATTCTAATGTGACAAAAAATTGTTCCTTTGGGTAGTGGTACATTAGTGCAGACTGCCCCAACCACTGTGTTACACTTTAATCACTGCCTTTGAGTTTCTCCAGCCCAAGCACTCCTAACATGCAATGCCTACCAGTGTGGTGGATATGTGACTACTAACCCATGTAGCCCTTATTGTATTATGTAACATTTTCTATAGCTTCATTTGCACTTTTGCAAAATGTATTGTCTTTCTATATATGTGTGTGTCATGTAAAGCACTCTGACGCTCTATATTGGGATGATTAGTGCTAGACAAGAAATGTATTGAATGTGAAAGTACAGCTATAAAGTGAAAAGGGGCGTAATTAGAGAATGGTTGTTAGGACATTTGTGGAGAAGGAGGACATGGGTGCTGAAGAGACCAACAAAGATTGTCACACCAGGCACCACCAGTGCTAAAGTCTTCCCTGACAAGGAGATTTCCTCTCCCCCATGCAGTAGTTTATCTGCATCATGTCCTAGCTCAGAGGGCAAGGGAGTGGCAAAATATCCACTTCCTGAGCCAACATTGCTCCTTCCATAGTTTAGTCTGTCCTTTGAAATGCAAATCCAAAGACTATACTGGCATCTTACTCAATCTAACAGTGTTGAGGCAATGTTTTGACCACTGAAAGCGTTTTGCATCACATTAGAGATTTTACCATACCCAGTGCTGACAGCTCCTAAAACATTAAGAACCATCACCATCCTGCTTCTGTCCAGCAGGAATGATGTTTTTCAATAAACCTGATGGGGCATTACACATAGTATAAAAAAAATACAAATATTGAGTGTACCCACCATTCAATCTCTAGGCAGATAGCCTAAATGAGGATATTAGTTCTCAATAATGTATATGCTTTCCATAGCTTGCCTTCAACTTGCACCAGGGATTAAAATAAACATAACCTCTAGCATCCTAGATTATCTAAAGGGTAGGCGCTATCCTGGTTGTATAAACTTTCAATAGTGCTGAGACTTATGAGGGCCCATAGAGAAAAAGTGAAGTCAAGAAGATTTTGGCCTCAAGCACTGAGGTGTCGGGATGGTAGGACTATTTTAAATGTATCAACATCCCAAGAAATGGAAAAACACTAAAAGTACTCTGTATAGCATAAAATACGTTTCAACGTAAATTAAATTCTAATTATGTACCAACATCTCCCTGCATCTTGTGCACACAGTACATTTCTGCATGCTTCTTATTATACTTATTTACTCACATGGTATCACAACAATAAAGTGCAGTTGACTTTGCCCCTCTATCCTAGGTACATAGAGTCCATTTGTGCTTAATAAATGATATACAAACATCTTTCACAAAGATGATTTTATTGTACGTAAAGTAGCACTATATAGGTATTACTTACTACAAAATGCAATTCACAAATGTATAGGTGGGTATCACCTCTTCTCTTCTGTCTATGGATAGATCACCACACATGTAATTTTACTACTTCATTGTAAATATGTGAGGGACCTGCGGTGTTATATGGCCATTAGGGTCATTGTCGACATTGCTAAGTTAGCTAGAGCATGGCTGCCATGATGCTGCTTTTGCTCACATTACTGCATGACTTTGTTGTGCAAGACTCTGTTTGTGCCTTTCACATGAGAACTGTCTGCTTTCTGCGTTCTCTGCCTGCTCTTGGGTTTTAGTCTGAACACGATGTGCAAGGTCGATAAACACTGCTCCTTGTTATTCTGTTCTGGTCAGTTCCTACCATCTAGACAAAACATGCTAACACAACTGCGCTGCTGAAAGCTCGTGCTTTTATATTATAGGGATACATGTTGTTCTGACACACACTTGGAGAGGGTCCTTTCCAGGGAGAAGAGCTATGCGGTTCCTATGATGTAAAGCTTCCATCTAGGCACTAAGGTAGGGGGTCTGCTGACAAAGCCCAGAGATCTTCTATTATACAATAAACATCATTTTGCCAAGGGGAGGGTGGTTAGGCATTATGGTCCTTTTTCCACTGTCTAAATATAATGACTTTCCCCTTCATATTCTATGGAATTGTAACAATGCTAATTGTTCTAGGTTTATGCATTTCGCTCCTGGTAGTAGCTCGTATACTGCATTATAGAGCACGATAGTTAAAATAAACATTTTGAACTATAACAGTGACTCTGACCATTCTTATTGTGGACAAGTACGAGTGAGGGAGCGAAAGGGTATGTCTTGCTACCGCAATTCCTGAGAGAGTCGGGAGTGCTGTGTTCTGGGTTGTCTAATCATTTGTAGCTTCGTGATTTTGGAGAAGAGCGAATGAGACACTATAGCTAGTCGGTTTTGGGATTCTGGGTACTAAGGTGATAGGTTGGTAGACCCCTACACACCGAGGTCCTGTTTTCCTGCGCATAGTTCTGTGTAGGTGCAGAATCCCCACAACATGGCGCCACCAACGTTTGGTCTGGTTCTTATCTGTGACACTCTTGAGTAGTGCTTGTCCACAATCCCCTCACATCTGTTTCCAGAGACGGTTGTGACGGTAGAACCTCCTATATTGATGTTTAATAGGTTCTTTCAAGATTTAATTTTAAAAGGTTCCTTCTCTGTCTTATTAACCCGTTATTGCGCTACTGCACATAGGTTGTTGTTTTTTGCTCTTCATTATGGCGGTTGCCATTGCACCACCTAATCGGGCTCGGTCACAGCTTATTTGACTCAAAATGGAGTCCCTAATGCTGGTGTTGCACTCATTTTTGTTGTAGAAGCAGACGCGGCTTACCGCTTCGAGGTCTTTTATTCTTGGGTCACCTTTCTGGCGGTGGATGGAACAGATAATTTGTTTCACGAATATACTGCCACAGCCCTACCTCAAAATTATCAGCCTTATAGGTCTCTTGAGGTTCCGCTAAGGGTTTGGCAACACCAAATATGGTTTAATGGCGCCCTTCCTCACCCAAAAACGCTGGTCCGTTTAGGCCCTTTATCGATAGCTGGGGCCACGTGGCCCGTTTTGGCTGGGTATACCCCACACCCGCGTTATCTAACAACTGCGACACTCGCAGAACTTCGGGTATTGCATAATTCTTTAATACGAATACATAGATCTGTTATACAGTTCGTGTCGCGCAACTTCCAGGTGGGAGCACCTGGCATTGCTGCGCAACCAGCAGCACCTGCTGGTGTCACCATCAGTCCTCTTATGGTTAATTCAGTGATGGGCAAGAGTCCGCAGAACAAGGATGAATTCCCTAATTGGCTTGCTGAAAAGTTTGGACAGATCGAAGCTGTTTTTCCGAATACTACTCCGGTGGAGAAACACAGGATACTAACCATAAGTTTGCCTAAAGACTTAGTTTCTGAACTGGCTGATTGTAACACTTGGGGCAAAGTGTTTGCAGCGGAATATTCGATGTGTTTCGGCACCCCCTCCATGACCGTACTCTCTTCCGTGATAAAACGTGTTCAGGATGAACACGGAGCCGAAGTGGCCCTGGAGTTCGGGGTGAGATTGGTCGGGGTGTTCGACGTGGTTGCTGATATGATCCTTGCTAATGTTTAAGGGTGATGCTGTCAGCTTACAAGTGGCTAACCGCTTGGAGGCTGTGGCAGACGCAGATAAGCCACGCAAATTACCAAAGATTATTTCAAAGGCTTATAAAACCTTAGGCTGCAATAGTCTGGGAGTTAAGCCTTTTACTCAAATGCAGACCAATCTCCAACTCAACAGAAGGCCCAGACTGATAAAGATGGGCGCCCGTTCTTTCCTAAAAAGAACTGGAAAAATAAAAAACGGGCAGCAACAGCAGAAGCAGGGTTCGCGTGCTGGTTCACCGACACCTGAGTCTTCTGAGCGTACCTATGACTTGCGCAACCGCGCGAAAATTAAGACTCCTGATAGATTTCAGGTCCCTGATCAGCGCTCTCCTCGTTCTTTACAGAACTCAAGTTGGTGGAGGGGAGCACCAGGATCGTGGCAAAGGTCAGACGAAACAACAGGGAAGAGATCTACCTCGACAGTTTGACGTCAAAGCCAAACAAGAGGAACTGCCTCGTTTTCGACCCCCGTATCAGAAGAAAAAAGTTGCTGCTTTAACAGCGAAGTCTGTCTCAGACGGTGAGAACGCGACTCCTAGACTGGACATGGGCAGTGACTCTGCTCGACAGCACAGCGGAGGTTACCATAGTGCAGGAGGCACTGCGTCCCTGTCTGGAGACGACAGCCACTGATACATTCATTACAGTAGAAACTGCTGATACCCGGGTTGCCACCCCCTGGATAGACTCTATGAGATCATAATTCAAATTGAGGTGAAATACTGCGTCCTATCAAAGCGGTTTTCTGGGAAAATCTTACCTCCTCATACGACATTTTGTTGGCGGAGGCAGATTGGCCTTCACCCTTTGTGCTAGCCGCATCTAGAGGGGAGGATGTGATACTTCTGAGTTTTTCGTGTTACGTCCCTGAGGAACATGCAAAGGCTTACGCAGCTGAGTGGGCTTTGGCCCTTGCCCCAGCGGTGTACCGTAATCAGGTGGGCTGGGATATTAATTCACCGGCACATGAGATACCATTACAGTCTATGCCACAACCACAACCGCAATATCCAATCAGACGTGAAGCTAAGGCTCACGTTTGTGACATTCTAACACAGTTGTAGTATCAAAGAGTGATTGAATCCTGTGTATTACCGATGAATAATCCTCTTTTTCCGGTATCAAATCCTGACGGTTCATATCGAATTGTATTGGATTATCGAAATTTGAATAGTCATTGTCGCACTTTTGCAGTGCAAAATACACACAGCTCTGCGCTGGTGAACAACCTTGTACGTAAAAAATATAAAACTACACTGGACAGATCCAATGGTTTCTACAGTCATACTTTGGCTCCTGAGAGCCGTGACTTGACAGCAGTTACCGCCATCGGAAATCAGAAAACATTTACGCGTTTGCCTATGGGGTATAAAAACAGCCCCGGGGCATTTGCTGCACGTGTCGTGTCTTTGTTGCACGACATAGATCCTGATGCATTCTCGTACGTTGATGATATTTATCTGACGGACAACGAACTAATACCGCATCTTGTCCGAGTCGACCGCATCATTTTATCCTTTGCCGACTATCGATACAAATTCAATTTTGCAAATCCGCACATCGCTCATTTGGCGGTGCTCTTTTTGGGCTATGAGCTCAATAATGAGGTTCGGGGGTTAGCCCCCCACTTTCTGGAGAAATGTGCACAATTGCAACCTCCTTCTACGCTGAAGAAACTTCAGTCTTTGCTGGGATTTTTGAATTTCGGGAGGACGTATATTCCCGATTATGCCCAGCGTATCAAACCGCTTTATGCATTGATACAAACAACATATTCTTCTGCCAGCTGGCTTCTGGAACATACCACTATCCTACAATCTTTGCAAACTGATATGCTTGCAACTAACTACTTGTTGACGCATGATAACACCACAAACCTGGTGATACGTATTGTGCCAGGGAAGGTGGGTTTCACCTACTTGACGTTCAATGAGGGGGACACAGTTCCTATGGCATACAATTCACATTTATACACTGCGGCTGAAATGCGTTTTTCGAATGTTGAAAAGATATTGACGGCGGTCCAAATGGCGATTCTAAAAGACCGCTCACTGGCGCAAGGTAAACGCATTCTTATGGTCACGCCTTTCTCTGCTTTGGAAGCAGTGACTAAGGCAAGTGCACCTTACTCTAAGGCACTACTTCCCTGTTGGATACAATGGGCTACTTCTTTTACATCATCTGGTGTCACGTTTATCTTTGACCCTGCACTTCAGACACAGGAGTTTTTACAGTATGGATACGTTCATCCTCCTCCACTGTCATTGCTTCCTTTACAGGAGTATAAATGTATCATTTACACCGATGGCTCGGCTCAACCGGCCACCGGTTCCAAACATGCTTATTCAGCGGCTTGCGTTATTGTGGCTGGTTCTATTGTCAATGGAGTATTCAAGTCTTCCATAGTGCATACTCAGGCACTTGGGGACTGTACAGCACAATTAGCAGAGCTGGTGCTCTTGTTCTTGCCCTTGAGTTTGCCAATCCTAATGTGAATACTCTTATTGTATGCGATTCTTATTACTGTGTCCAATCTTTTAATGACAACTTATTCTTCTGGTCTCAGAATGACTATCGAGACTCTAAAGGCAGCGCAATCAAGCATAAAACGCTTTGGGTTCGAGTGGCAGACCTTAAACAGCATCTGCCCCTCACGCATGTTATCCATACTCTTGGTCATCAGCGTGTGGGAGCACATGCTCCTGGAAATTCTTTGGCTGACAAAGTGGTCAAATGTGCAGTAGCCACGTGTTCCGTAGCAGCAGTTACAAGGTCCATGACTAAAATAGATAATGATATTCTGGCAGCAGTTGCTGCTACGAAGGAGGGAACTGCTTATCCTCAGGGTTTCCCTTCGAAATACTCATCATATATCTCCTGAACAGGTTCCTTATGCCTCTATTCCATCTGTTGGGGATCGGCTGATTCCCAACATGGACCGCAGACTTGCTTTGATCAGAGCCGCACACGAGGGCATGGCTTCTGCACATGCCGGGGTGTGTGCGACAGTCTCAATTTTACAGCAACGTTATTGGTGGCATGGTTTATATAAACAAACCCGTAATTATGTGCGTTCTTGTGACATTTGTCAGCAAACCAAACCTTCTACGGTAACACGCCCACCTCAAACACAGCTATGTATTTCTAATCAACCATTTGGCTGTGTATATCTTGATCACTGCGGTCCGTTCTCTTCTGATACTGCATATAAATACATTTTAGTTGCAGTTGATTTGTGCACTAGGTTCCTGTGGGTTTGGCCACAACGCAGTGCTGACGCTCGAAATGTTATCAGGGAATTGCGTGTCTTTGTCGGGATGTTTGCCTGTGGCACATTCCATTCAGACCAAGGTCCGGCGTTTGCCTCTAAGGCGTACAAGGACGCGATGAAGTCGATGGGGGTGCTGGTGCAGTTTTTATCTCCATACAGGCCTGAGGGCAACTCTATTGTGGAGCGAATGAACCGCAACTTAAAGCAATCTTTGACAGCTAGAGTCTTAGGTACTGGCAGGAACTGGCTGGCCCATTTGTATGGGGTTCAACATGCACTTAATAATCTGCCTAGAAGATCTCTGGGTGGGTGGACCCCCTACGAACTGCTCTTTGGCATTAAAATGTTTGTGCCTGACCTTGATGGTCTAGACGTTGTGGCAGCAGCTGCAACCTTTGACGTAGATAATCATTCTACTATGTTACAGGACCTACAAAAGACCTGTGACAGCTACGCGACTGAACATTTACCCTCTTCCAATGACACATCGATGCAGATTCCGGTTACCGGCTGGCTTGCTAAGATTGGAGATCTGGTACAAGAAAAGTTGGAGAACAAGAAAGCATTTGGTCCCTCTTATCGTGCACCGGTCCCGGTTCTTGGATTGAAGGGTACTCGTACAGTGATACTACCACCTTTACCTGGTCGCAAAGACAACAGATATATTTCAGTGGACAATGTCAAGTTACACCGTCTGGCTGATTCTGAATAGTGTGACTCCTGCTGTTTCCTGCAACGCTATCACAATGAATTTGGTGCATTCGTCCACTTCAACTCATCCTCATGTTACAGAGGGTGACATGGAAACTAATATTGACCTTTCACCTGTCCCCACACCTCCCTGTTCACCTGCAGACGTTGAGTACACTTATCCTGCGGAAGAGTGCTTGAGTGAAGTGCCGGACAGACCATCTCGACATCACACTGATACCGCCCGACCGCCTGTGATGGGTATGGGTTCAAGCGGTTACTATGGGGACTGTCCGAGCTTCTCCTGTGACTCTTCCTCCTCATCTTCTACGTTGGCTCTTCCACTGACAAAATTAAGCATTTTCAGTTCATGGTTCAAAAAAACTTACATGGTCGCACCCTGGACATACATCTGGATGGTGCTTATCCTGATTTTCCTCTTCATGTCAATAGGATTTGTGACTGTCTTTTTCTTGCTCATCAATGGTCATTATTTGCCAGAACGCTCTGCAGTGAAGTTGGTCAATGGAATTCTGGCCCCTCACACACCGTCCCATATCATGAAACGAGATCAAGCCCTTGTGAACATTTTGGCTTTCCCAGTTGCAGATGGCATTGTTTGGGATAAAGTAACATTTGAAATCCATGATCCGACGGAGGTCCTCAACGTGCCATACGTGTTTCGAGTCTCTTTAGGAGATGTGGTGACACAGGACATACATTCGGATGATTGGGATGTACAGGCAGTACATTCATTGTTTTCAGATTTGAAGTATTATGCTGCTTTTGATGCTGAAGATTTATATTTAAATTCGACCAATTACGCAGATTTATTCTGTTACCAACATTATGGGCATCATTGCTTGCACAAGACAAACACGTTAAGACCTGTTTTTGGGAACATTGTCCAACCCCTTTACAGGGAACTTCTAAAAAGCTTAGAGATAAGTTCACCTATTTTACGGATTATGACATGCCCAATCCTGAATCCTATTGCAATCTAAATTTATTCTCACCCATTCTAAATTGGTCTATTCCAATTCCTTTAGAGATGAATTGGCCATGCAGGGTTATGATCACTGGAGTGCTACCATTGATTTAAAAACAATATGGGGCACTAAGGATTGGCAGGTTCAGGGAACTGAGGCCTTACATCGTGCCTGCCTGATACCTACACAAATGTTATTTTTAAATGATACGGTATATCAAACTACTTGCCTTGGCCTGGCAACTGCTAAAAATTTAAATAATCCGTCCTTTCTATCTTTGGCTGAATATGATAATTGGCGCTCGCACACAAATTATTCAATTGAAGTTTTACAAGCTCTTTTTCGTAACGGCACTTTCAATGCTTCTAGTGTTGACCCTAACGGTTAGCTGCTGTGGCAAACCAGTTCAAATTCATGCCAACTGTGTTTTTATAATATAACGCCAGGTTTTACACAGTCTAGACCAGATCCACGTTTTCCGCAATCACATTCGGTCACAACATATTCGGTGGGTAAATTGTGCCAAAAATGGTTGGAACACTCAACATTGTCCTCCGTTAAAAAACACTTGTCTCAATTGTCGAGTGATATCAATTTGGCTGATTTTCTTCTAGGTCCTAGGACCCACAAAAATAAAGAGTTTTCAATGGTGCATACAATGAAATATGGAAGTTATCGCAGATGGAGGCAGCATTTCGTCTGCGACAAATTGATAAAGCAAATTTGGAAAAAGTGCTCGCAGTGGTTGACAATAGCATTAACACACTGTCTTCACAAATGTATACCCTTGATAATATTGTTTCATCTGTTATTGATATTGTTCAGACTGATGCATCTGTGTTATATCATGGTCAAAATCAATTATGATCCGTAATGCAGTTTGCATGGACGTTGCAAACTCTAAAAATGGGTAAAGTACCTTGGGATTATTTGAATGCTACAGCTTTGTTTTTACCATTTAATTTAACTGATAAACAACGTTTTATGTCCATGAAAGATGCAACATACACATTATTACACATTGAACAATTAGAACATTTGCCATTCTCTGTGGCGGAAACAGATTCTGCTGTGTGGTTAATAGACGGGGTTATCTCTCTCCATTTCTCACTGTTTCAATTTAAATCTTGCATGAAACATTTCCCAATTGGCCGTTTTGAACCCCTGGGTAGTGCATTTCTCCATGAGTTTTGGTCCCTACATTTCACTTACAGATGTCATCGGGAGGATAAGGAAGTTTTCCTAACAGGGGAGGACTGCGATTCTATGGTGGGCCACTCCTTAGTATGCAAACACGTAAAATTGCACGGTGCTTGTAATGTATCCGCACCTAATCTTGCTTGCTTTTTGAAAGGAAGTCCAGTCCCAGCAATAATTCCCACTTTCACATTGCTTACTAACGGCAGTTATCTTATTTTGAATAACCATGCCTGCTGTGGTTTACGGGCAGGAATCCCGTATATAGTAACAGTTTCACAACGGGTTACTTGTTGTAGTAATGTGCTTTTCCCGCCCCCTCATGAGAAAGTAGATATCTCTATTTGGCCTTCCATTCCGACTTTGAAAACAGATTTCAACAAATTAAGCAGGCTCAAAGCGCTATTGTTTCAACAAGATGTGGCTCTCACTTCAGCGCAAGAGACCTTCGAATTACAGGTGCCTCGAACTTCGAGCGAGATT
Organism: Calotriton arnoldi; assembly: GCA_963921515.1. NCBI lineage: Eukaryota > Metazoa > Chordata > Amphibia > Caudata > Salamandridae > Calotriton > Calotriton arnoldi. Next base: position 688,651 of record CAWUFW010002217.1, read on the forward strand.
CAGTCACTTCTGAACACGAATCTCCCACTTCATTTTGGGGAGCTGATACATCAAATATTTAATGCATCTGACACAGAAGGCCTTGCTCATTTTTTTTAAACTGGTGGGATCCGGCCTTGTGACTTCTTTTCAGGCTATATTTGGTGTAATACCGGCCTTTATTCATTCTATTTTTTCCAGTGCCTTCGGAGGATTCCCATTGATACTGGCGCTAGCTGGTGGAATCTTGCTGCTTCTGTTCCTGCTACGCAATGGCTGCTCATCTTGTGGTAATGCACAGGCCAGGCCAGTTGCAACTGTACCGTGATTGAATGCAACAAGTTTTTGGATGCTTGCCATTAGCAACGCTTAGCGTGAGTTATGAATTGACTTTTCGCTTTGCCTACTTCACTTGCATGCAACCTGTATTATACTGTTAACGGTGCCCCTTCTATTGGGCCTTGGATTTATGCCTTTCCAATATGTCATGTCCAGTCCCGGATTTTAACCAGTTAATGGGTCCCTTAGAGACCCATGACCGAGCTTGTTCTGGGGATAGCCGTATGGCGTGTGGTGCTGCACTTGGAATCTTGGCTGAATGGGATATCTGTGCGGCTGCACAGAACCTACTGCAACGGAGCTTTATTGAATATCACGCAAGTTGCCCGGATATGCTCTTGGAAGCATCGGATTACGAGGAAAACGTTTGTTCCTTCGGTCTTCTTGATTGGATGGCTTCCCTCTTTGCTGCTAACGATAGGGATGACCTTTTGGAACGCATTGCATTGACAGGGTCACGTGCCTTCATGGTTAAGCCACCTCCATGTTAGACACGTTTTTCGTGACAATGAACAAATTTTACCATCTTTAAACATTAAATAAAAACATTTTTTTTTTTACCTTTTTTCCAATCTGGTTTTTTCAAGCGCATTTGAACTCTGCTTGCCCTTGAAGTCTGTTTTGGCCTATTGTCTTTATACGATGACCTTACCAAGGGGAGGGTGTTATATGGCCATTAGGGTCATTGTCGACATTGCTAAGTTAGCTAGAGCACGGCTGCCATGATGCTGCTTTTGGGCACGTTACTGCATGACTTTGTTGTGCAAGACTCTGTTTGTGCCTTTCACATGAGAACTGTCTGCTTTCTGTGTTCTCTGCCTGCTCTTGGGGTTTAGTCTGAACACGATGTGCAAGGTCGATAAACAATGCTCCTTGTTATTCTGTTCTGGTCAGTTCCTACCATCTAGACAAAACATGCTAACACAGCTGCACTGCTGAAAGCTCGTGCTTTGATATTATGGGGATACATGTTGTTCTGACACACACTTGGAGAGGGTCCTTTCTAGGGAGAAGAGCTATGCAGTTCCTATGATGTAATGCTTCCATCTAGGCACTAAGATAGGGGGTCTGCTGACAAAGCCCAGAGATCTTCTATTATATAATAAACATCATTTTGCCAAGGGGAGGGTGGTTAGGCCTTATAGTCCTTTTTCCACTGTCTAAATATAATGACTTTCCCCTTTATATTCTATGGAATTGTAACAATGCTAATTGTTCTAGGTTTATGCATTTTGCTGCTGTTAGTGGCTTGTATACTGCATTATAGAGCACAATAGTTAAAATAAAAATGTTGAACTATAACAGTGACTCTGACCATTCTTATTGTGGACAAGTACGAGTGAGCGAGCGAAAGGGTATGTCGTGCTACCACGATTCCTGAGAGAGTCGGAGTGTTGTGTTCTGGATTGTCTAATCATTTGTAGCTTCGTGATTTTGAAGTAGAGCGAATGAGACACTATAGCTAGTCGGTTTGGGGATTTTGGGTACTAAGGTGATAGGTTGGTACAACCCTATACACCGAGGTCCTGTTTTCCTGCGCATAGTTCTGTGTAGGTGCAGAATCCCCGCAACAGCGGGGCCTGGCTGAAAACTGGCCAATAATTAGCACAAAATAGGAGGGATTCAGTAAGGGACAAGCTAGTACAAACACCAACCCACTAGAGAGTAAGACCATTGCTATTCACAGCTACACTTGTAAAGTTACTTTAGCCAAAAAGGCCACTGATCAGTCGTAAATGTACTTCAGCCAGTCGTCCAGTAAGTTTAGCTCCACACATGGTCACTCACAGGTACTGTAAACCACTGCCAAAAACGATAATGGAGGCACCCACCGGAAATAATGTCAAAGGAATTAAATTATATGATTTATATGCATTCATTGAAAAAAACAAAGGTTACAAGAATGTTATAGTTAGGGTTAGGTTCTGAATTTTCACACATAAACCAATTGAAATTCAGCTGTTATAGTTGTACTTATCTCAAGAAGCTATAACGCATGCCCTAAGATAACTATAGGTCGAACAGTAGAAGCTATAACTACTGAACAGATTTACAACAAACCAAAAAAGCTTTCTGGACCAACAGCTAGCTTTCTGTCAAATCTGGTGTAATACCGTCCAGCGGTTCAGGCTGTAGTTGTGTTCATAATCCCTATGGGAAATTGCATGAAAAAAATGCATTTTGGGACCTTCTTTTTCCTCAGTTCCCGCTTGATTGATCAACCCAAAACTTTCAAGACAGCAGCCGAAGTGAGTGGCAAACTAGTTTTGACAATTTCACAAAGATTCATTAAATGGCGCCTAAGTTATTAGAAAAACAAAAAACTCTTCCTATGGAACATAGGGGCCTGATTTAGATTTTGGCAGATGAGTTACTCCATCACAACAGTGACGAATATCCCATCTGCCCAAAATATAAATCCCATAATATCCTATGGGATATATATTTCGGCAGATGGGATATCCATCACCGTTGTGACTGAGTAACCAGTCCACCGAAATCTAAATCAGGTCCTAACTACCTACCTACTGACAATCGCCAGTAGGCAATATATATATATATATATATATATATTATCTACTGGCGGTCGCCAGTAGATAGTTATAGTTACAACCTATTATCCATAGGAAATCCGCGACATTCTATTTGAAATAACTCTCTTGCCGGTTGACGTATCTTTGCAAAATTTTCAAACTTTGTGGCCCGCTCCGGTCCGCTCCTACCCTGAAAGTCTCGGGGGATTCGTCAAGCGGGGGCCGAGAAAAAGGGGGTTCCCAAAACGCGTTTTCCCCATGCAATTTTCCATAGGAAACTTTAGACACGGCTACAGCCCGAACTGCTGAACGGAATTACACCAAATTTGGCAAAGAGGTAGTTCTTGGTTCAGAAAGAACCCTTTTTGTTAAATGGTGTAAATCCGTTCAGTAGTTGCTGAGAAAATCAAAAGTAAAAAGATAGTGATATCTATGGCCGAGTAGGGTCCGCGTACCCTCCCGATCACGAGCTGCATGTTAATTGGCTGTCAGCTGGCTGTCAACATTCCGATTCAGGAAATGTTGGCAGCCATTTTGTCCCTCGGTAGAACCAAGGGACAGAAACAAGTGCGCAAAGCGCACAAAGGGGGCAGGGTAGAAACACCCTGACCCCCTAGTTTTGCTCAGGGGTCCCACAAGGACCTCCTGGGCAAAAAAATGAAAATTTTTTTTTAAAAATCGGCAGGATGCGCTCAGGGTGCGCGAATCCTGCAGAAAAAATCGAAGCGCGGTCTCCCGCGCTCGACAGGTATTTGCCCCCGGGTGGCCCAAGTCCCGGGGGCATGGTGGGGGGATAATTTAATGTGTGGGGGCCTCAAAGGGCCCCCAAGCCCCGGGGACCGCCACCCCTGGGGCTTTTTTTAAAAGTGGTGCGGGAGGGCTCTGAGCCCTCCCGCAGCCCCGGGGACCCCCCCCTCCCCGGGGCTTTTTTTTAATAAATTGAAAAACCTGTGTGGGGGGCTCCAGCCCCCCACACGCCCCGGGACCGCCACCTCCCTGGGGCACTAAACATTTAAATATGGGGGTCCGTTACGGACCCCAGAGCCCCGGGGACCACCACCTCCCCGGGCTGTGAACTGAATGGGAGGGGGGCCGTGCGGCCCCCCTCCTGGAGCCCTTGATGGCCCTGGGGACCACCACCCCCCAGGGCCGGCTCCTGCAGTGTCCCGGGGTGCCTACCCCCGGAACACTGCTGTTTGCAATGACAGGACGGGAGCCTCGCGGCTCCCGTCCTGTCATTGCAAACTGCTTTGGATATCTCTTCCAATATCCAAAGCTGATTGCTTTTCCACACGGGGAGCTGCCCCCTGGCGCATATTGGAGGTTCCTGGTGGGCTAGTTGGCCCCTAGGGACCCTCAGGATTCAAGGGGACTTAATCCCCCAACTTAAAACGCGCCACGGGGCGCGTTTGCACAGATGTCACCTCAGGCCCCGCCCCCTCCCTTCACCATTGTGCAAATATTCTTCTAAAATCATCCGAAATACGAATTCCGATTTACTCACCTGTTATAAGGAGAGACCTCAGTGCTGCATCTTTCAGCCCAGTACTGGTCCTGAAAAGTAATTTTAACCGTACTTACCAGTAACTTGAATTTCCTTCCATAGGATATCATTGCCTGCTTTTTGCTGAAAAAGTTTCTAAGTGTTGATTTTTGAAACATACAAATATTCCTCTAAAATCAGCCGAAATCCGAATTCTGATTTACTCACCTGTTATCAGGAGAGACCTCAGTGCTGCATCTTTCAGCCCAGTACTGGTCCTGAAAAGTAATTTTAACCGTACTTACCGGTAACTTGAATTTCCTTCATAGGCTAACATTGAATGGTTTCACTTGGAAATTCTTCTAAGTGTGGAGTTTTGGAACTTTATAATATTCCTCTAAAATCAACGAAAGTACGAATTCCAATTTACTCACCTGTTATCAGGAGAGAACCCAGTGCTGCATCTTTTAGCCCAGCACTGACCCTGAAAAGTAATTTTAACCGTACTTACCAGTAACTTATATTTTCTTCCATAGGAATCCATTGTCTGGTTTTCAGCAGAAAAGTTTCAAAGTGTCGATTTTCACAAACTACAAATATTCCTAAAAAATCGCCTGTATGACTTAAACGCATTCTTTCAACTGTTTACAGGAGATGCACCAGTGCTGGATCCAGGATCCAACACTGAGTAAGAAAAAGTAACGATAACAGTTTTTACCTTCTAAGTGAATTTCCTTCCATAGGATAACATTGGTGATTCTATGAGAAAAAGTTTCTAAGTGTCAACTTTTAAAGTACAATAATATTCCTTAAAAATCACGACTGTAACCAAAACGCTTTTACTCAACTGTTTACAGGAGATGTCCCAGGACTGAATCTAGGATCCAGTCCTGTGTTTAGAAAAGTAATCCATAAAGTAACTAATTGCATTTAACTAGAAATTCACATTGAGCTGAATGTTGCATTGTGTTTGAAAATGTGTTGCCCATTGCAACAACTGTAACTACTGTACTTAAAAGTCTATTGCCTATGTGCAAAGTATTTAAACTAAAGTAATTCATTCTGAGAAAGTATTTTTGTAATGTAATGTATAATGTAATTACAATGTAATTTAAAAAATAAAATATGTAAAAAAAAATTGTTTCTAAAAATGTAGTAAATCAGTATGAAAAAAATTTATATAACAATTAATACATTTAAAAATTGTCATTTACAAAACCTTTGAAATTCACTGAAAAAACCGTAGGTTTCAGACATGTTATAGTTACAAATTAGCATTTAAAAACCTTTGAAATTCACTGAAAAAACCATAGGTTTCAGGGACGTTATAGTTACAAATTAGCATTTAAAAAACCTTTGAAATTCACTGAAAAAACCATAGGTTTTAGGGACAGTTATAGTTAGTTGGACATTGCACTCGTACAAAACCCGTGAAATTCCCCGTTATAGTTAGTCCAGCTAACTATAACTCGCGCCCCGCAATGCACTGCTGATGACGTCACATATTACATCACTCATGACATGGTCAGTGACATCACTGATGACATCTCAAATGACATCACTGATGACATCACTGATGACATCATCCATGTGATAATTTCATGCATCTTCTCACACCCTAATATAACCTTTGATACACCCACTCTAAATTACAGACTGCCATTCGCAAAACCATAGACACTCCAACACCAATAACTACATACCCACTCACTGATTCTTAGGTCTACGCACACATCCACTCACTCACCCGTACAGTCACTCATACTTACGGTCACTCAGTACAGGACTATCATATGCACTCATACTCCTATATAGACACTCAAACACCGCCACTCATCCATAGAGGTACTCACACACCTAGTCAGTCATGCAAATAATTAAACACACTACCATTTACTCGCCTATACAGTTATACACACACCAGCTCACTTACTCATACAAATAGTAGCACATTCTTACGCTCTTATACAATCACTGATACAAGCACACACTCATCCATACAGCCACTATCACAATCACTCACTCTCGCTTATAGCTATTTATATACTCCAACACACATATATACTGCCTTTCACATATGTAGTTACTCACACATGTACCACTGGTACATACATTCACTCACTAACACACTCTTACACACACTTACCCACCCATACAGTCTATCACAGTTGCACTCTTGAAACCATCCACCCAGTGAATCACCCACTCACACATCTATGCACAGAGTTGCACACACCCCTCCCACACAAACACTCAGGCACCCATACAGATACTCAGACAAGCATTCAATAACTCATATAGACAATCATGTAGCTATTCACAAACACATGCAGCCACTTACACAGCAACAGACAGACAGATACAGACATTCACCCAGTTTAGTCACTAACCCATGCATTCAGTAAGATACGTTAAATCACTCACTTATAGAGTCAGTCACGCACCTACTAAATCATCCATACAGACACTTACACACCCACTCATTCTTCAATACGTCTTTTCCTATATATATTAAAAATATATAAACTTTACAGAAACACAGTCACTGGATGATGTCATCAGTGATGTCATCAGTGATGTCATTTGAGATGTCATCAGTGATGTCATCAGTGATGTCACTGACCATGTCATGAGTGATGTAATATGTGACGTCATCAGCAGTGCATTATGGGGCGCGAGTTATAGTTAGCTGGACTAACTATAACGGGGGAATTTCACGGGTTTTGTACGAGTGCAATGTCCAACTAACTATAACTGTCCCTAAAACCTATGGTTTTTTCAGTGAATATATATATATATATATATATTATCTACTGGCGGTCGCCAGTAGATAGTTATAGTTAGGACCTATTTTCCATAGGAAATCCGCGACATTCTATTTGAAATAACTCTTGCGTCGGTTGACGAATCTTCGCAAAATGTTCAAACTTTATGGCCCGCTCCGGTCCGCTCCTACCCTGAAAGTCTCAGGGTGATTTGTCAAGCGGGGGCCGAGAAAAAGGGGGTCCCAAAACGTGTTTTCCCCATTCATTTTCCCATAGGAAACTTTAGACACGGTTACAGCCTGAACTGCTGAACGGAATTACACCAAATTTGGCAAAGAGGTAGTTCTTGGTTCAGAAAGAACCCTTTTTGTTAAATGGTGTAAATCCGTTCAGTAGTTGCGGAGAAATTAAAAAATAAGAGTCAAAAAATCAATTTCCCATAGGAAACTTTATGCAAGGCTACAGCCTGAACTGCTGAACGGAATTACACCAAATTTGGCAAAGAGGTAGTTCTTGGTTAAAAAAGAACCCTTTTGTTAAATGGTGTAAATCCGTTCAGTAGTTGCTGAGAAAATCAAAAGTAAAAACACATATATATCTGGGCGGAGCCTAACCACACATGTCATCGTGAGATCTGATTGGCTGTCAGCACTTCATCCTGGAATTGCTGGCAGCCATCTTGGGACCAATATAAATGATAGTACCCCTTTGAAATGCATTGTAGTGAATCGAAGATTTTGAGGGTTACCAAAAGGAGAACTATAAAGGGTGATAACAGACTTTAGTTACATTAGAATTCATTTGTTGATGGTACCATACTAATTTCAGGAATTGTGGTGTGTTCTAAGGTGATTTTACCCTGTGAAAAACCTTCTGCTGGGATATCATGAATCATGTTTGAGAGAAAACTATTTTCACATGCTTGTCCCATACAGTTTTGGAAGGTGCCCCAGAAGCTAAAATGAGAGCATATTTTCTGTAAATTCACATTATCTTTCTCAGTCATGTGAGAATGAAGTCTGACATTCTCAGTAAAACATGTACATCCAACAAGGGCAGAGACTGTCAGTTGATTCCTTTGTGATCTACTGCAGCTTCCCAGAGTGTTCTAAAGAACAACTAGAGTGCTAACAGCCTTACTTATGACAAAAGTATGGCACACCTGAAGCCATCTTGATTGGAATAAACTGGTAACACTTAAAACATTTAATTTAAAAAGGAACAAAATGATGGGGTTCATCTTGTCATAGAAATTATGGTTAGTGCTCTGGAAAGAAAAATTAGGACATGTTTCAAGTGTGATCTCAAATATCTTCCTGTTATATTTCAACAGGAGCAGCCTGTCAGTTGATGCCTTTGTGTTCTACTGCAGCTTCCCAGAGTGTTCTAAAGAACAACTAGAGCGCTAACAGTCTTACTTATGACAAAAGTATGGCACACCTGAAGCCATCTTGATTGGAATAAACTGGTAACACTTAAAACATTTAATTTAAAAAGGAACAAAATGAGGGGGTTCATTTTGCCATAGAAATTATGGTTAGTGCTGTAGAAAGAAAAATTAGGACATGTTTTAAGTGAGATCTCAAATATCTTCCTGTTATATTTCAACAGGAGCAGCCTGTCAGTTGATGCCTTTGTGTTCTACTGCAGCTTCCCAGAGTGTTCTAAAGAACAACTAGAGTGCTAACAGCCTTACTTATGACAAAAGTATGGCACACCTGAAGCCATCTTGATTGGAATAAACTGGTAACACTTAAAACATTTAATTTAAAAAGGAACAAAATGAGGGGGTTCATTTTGCCATAGAAATTATGGTTAGTGCTGCAAAAAGAAAATTTAGTGCATGTTTTAAGTGAGATCTCAAATCCTCTTCTATTTCATTAGAAAATTCTGACATGCAGACTGAAACAATCACTTTCAATACCAGCAGTAGACTTCCAGTTAACTCCTTGGTGAGCAGTAGCTTTACTACAGTGATCTAATGAACAACTAGAGTAATAACATTCTGAATTTATGGCAAATGTGTGACACATCTGAATGCCTTCTTGATGGAATCAAAGTAAAAAACTGAAAGCATTTCCTACTGAGGAGACTGCAGTAAATGAGGAAATTAGGAAACTTCATAACAAAGAAGTCTTCCAAGATGGCCACCAGTGAAAAAAGAGCCCAAATGTAGCACAAATATTACCGAGATGTAGCCCACATATAGCCCAATGACAAAAGTGTGCAAAACACTTTTTATTTTTAGTTTTTTTGCAGTTTTATGTAGTGCAGACTGGTCAGGTATTGGAGCGTTGCATCTTAAAACATGACCCCCTACACTACAAAAACACCACTGCACTACCCTAAACCCTAAAACACTACCCCAGCACGACCCCCTACACTACACAAGCACCACTGCACTATCCTAAACCGTAAAACACTACCCCCAGCATGACCCCCTACACTACACAAACACCACTGCACTACCCTAAACCCTAAAACACTACCCCAACACCACTGCACTAACCTAAATCCTAAAACACTACCCCCAGCACGACCCCCTACACTACCCAAACACCACTGCACTACCCTAAAACATGACCCCCTACACTACACAAACACCACTGCACTACCCTAAACCCTAAAACACTACCCCCAGCACGACCCCCTACACTACACAAGCACCACTGCACTACCCTAAACCCTAAAACACTACCCCCAGAACGACCCCCTACACTACACAAACACCACTGCACTACCTTAAACCCTAAAACACTACCTCCAGCACGACCCCCTACACTACCCAAACACCACTGCACTACCCTAAAACATGACCCCCTACACTACACAAACACCACTGCACTACCCTAAACTCTAAAACACTACCCCCAGCACGACCCCCTACACTACACAAGCACCACTGCACTACCCTAAACCCTAAAACACTACCCCCAGCACGACCCCCTACACTGCCCGAACACCACTGCACTGCCCTAAACCCTGAAACACTAGCCCCTGCACAACCCCCTACACTGCCTGAACACCACTGCACTGCCCTAAACCCTGAAACACATACCCTAGCACGACCCCCTACACTGCCCGAACATCACTGCACTGTCCTAAACCCTGAAACACCACCTCCTTCACGACCCCCTACACTGCCCGAACACCACTGCACTGCCCTAAACCCTGAAACACCACCCCCAGCATGATCCCTACACTGCCCGAACACCACTGCACTGCCCTAAACCCTGAAACACTACCCCCAGCAAGACCTCCTACACTGCCCGAACACCACTGCACTGCCCTAAACCCTGAAACATTACCCCCAGCAAGACCCCCTACACTGCCCGAACACCACTGCCCTAAACCCTGAAACACCACCCCCAGCACGACCCCTACACTGCCCGAACACCACTGCACTGCCCTAAACCCTGAAACACCACCCCCAGCACGACCCCTACACTGCCCGAACACCACTGCACTGCCCTAAACCCTGATACACCATCCCCAGCACGACCCCCTACACTGCACGAACACCACTGCACTGCCCTAAACCCTGAAACACTACCCCCAGCAATACCCCCTACACTGCCCGAACACCACTGCACTGCCCTAAACCCTGAAACACCACCCCCAGCAAGACCCCCTACACTGCCCGAACACCACTGCCCTAAACCCTGAAACACCACCCCCAGCAAGACCCCCTACACTGCCCGAACACCACTGCACTGCCCTAAACCCTGAAACACCAGCCCCAGCACGACCCCTACACTGCCGAACACCACTGCACTGCCCTAAACCCTGAAACACCACCCCCAGCACGACCCCCTACACTGCCTGAACACCACTGCACTGCCCTAAACCCTGAAACACCAGCCCCAGCACAACCCCGTACACTGTCCGAACACCACTGCACTGCCCTAAACCCTGAAACACCAGCCCCAGCACGACCGCCTACACTGCCCGAAAACCACTGCACTGCCCTAAACCCTGAAACACCAGCCCCAGCACGACCCCCTACACTGCCCGAACACCACTGCACTACCCTAAACCCTCAAACACCAGCCCCAGCACGACCCCCTACACTGCCCGAACACCACTGCACTGCCCTAAACCCTGAAACACCAGCCCCAGCAAGACCCCCTACACTGCCCGAACACCACTGCACTGCCCTAAACCCTGAAACACCACCCCCAGCAAGACCCCCTACACTGCCCGAACACCACTGCACTAAAGCCTGAAACACCACCCCCAGCAAGACCACCTACACTGGCCGAACATCATTGCACTGCCCTAAACCCTGAAACACCACCCCCTGCACGACCCCCTACACTGCCCAAACACAACTGCACTGCCCTAAACCCTGAAACACCACCCCCTGCACGACCCCCTACACTGCCCGAACACCATTGCACTGCCCTAAACCCTGAAACACCACCCCTCAGCACGACACCCTACACTGCCCGAACACCACTGTACTGCCCTAAACCCTGAAACACCACCCCCAGCATGACCCCCTACACTGCCCGAACACCACTGCACTGCCCTAAACCCTGAAACACCACCCCCAGCACGACCCCCTACACTGCCCGAACACCACTGCACTGCCCTAAACCCTGAAACATCAACCCCAGCAAGACCCCCTACACTGCCTGAATACCACTGCCCTAAACCCTGAAACACCACCCCCTACACTGCACGAACACCACTGCACTGCCCTAAACCCTGAAACACCACCTCCAGCAAAACCCCCTACACTGCCTGAACACCATTGCTCTGCCCTAAATCCTGAAACACTAGCCCCAGCATGACCCCTGACACTGCCCAAACACCACTGCACTGCCCTAAACCCTGAAACACCACCCCCAGCACGACCCCCTACACTGCCCGAACACCACTGCCCTAAACCCTGAAACACCAGCCCCAGCAAGACCCCCTACACTGCCCGAACACCACTGCACTGCCCTAAACCCTGAAACACCAGCCCCAGCATGACCCCCTACACTGCCCGATCACCACTGCACTGCCCTAAACCCTGAAACACCAGCCCCATCACGACCACCTACACTGCCCAAACACCACTGCACTGCCCTAAACCCTGAAACACCAGCCCCAGCATGACCCCCTACACTGCCCGAACACCACTGCACTGCCCTAAACCCTGAAACACCAGCCCCAGCACGACCCCCTACACTGCCCGAACACCACTATACTGCCCTAAACCCTGAAACACCAGCCCCAGCACGACCCCCTACACTGCCCGGACACCACTGCACTGCCCTAAACCCTGAAACACCACCCCCTGCATGACCCCCTACACTGCCCGAACACCACTGCACTGCCCTAAACCCTGCAACACCACCCCCTGCAGCACCCCCTACACTGCCCGAACACCACTGCACTGCCTCAAACCCTGAAACACCACCCCCAGCACGACCCCCTACACTGCCCGAACACCACTTCCCTAAACCCTGAAACACCACCCCCTGCACGACCCCCTACACTGCCCGAAGACCACTGCACTGCCCTAAACCCTGAAACACCAGCACCTGCACGACCCCCTACACTGCCTGAACACCACTGCACTGCCCTAAACCCTGAAACACATACCCTAGCACGACCCCCTTTACTGCTCGAACACCACTGCACTCCCCAAACCCTGAAACACCACCCCCAGCACGACCCCCTACACTGCCCGAACACCACTGCCCTAACCCTGAAACACCACCCCCTTCACGACCCCCTACACTGCCCGAACACCACTGCACTGCCCTAAACCCTGAAACACCACCCCCTACACTGCCCAAACACCACTGCACTGCCCTAAACCCTGAAACACCACCCCCAGCACGACCCCCTACACTGCCCGAACACCACTGCACTGCCCTAAACCCTAAAACACCACCCCCAGCATTACCCCCTACACTGCCGAAACACCACTGCACTGCCCTTAACCCTAAAATACTACCCCCAGCACAACCCCCTACACTACCCAAACACGACTGCACTGCCCTAAACCCTCAAACACTAAACCCAGCACAACCCCCTACACTACCCGAACACCACTGCACTGCCCTAAACCCTAAAACACTCCCCCCAGCACGACCCCCTACACTACCCGAACACCACTGCACTGCCCAATACCCTAAAACACTCCCCCAGCACAACCCCCTACACTACCCAAACACCACTGCACTGCCCTAAACCCTAAAACACTACCCCCGCATGACCCCCTACACTACCCAAACACCAATGCACTACCCTAATCCCTAAAACGCTACTCCCGCATGACCCCTACACTACCCTAAACCCTAAAACACTACCCCGCACGACTCCCTACACTACCCAAAGACCACTGCACTACCCTAAACCCTAAAACATGACCTCCTACACTACACAAACACCACTGCACTACCCTAAACCCTAAAACACTACCCACTACACTACACAAACACCACTGCACTACCCTAAACCCTAAAACACTACCCCCAGCAGTACCCCTACACTACCCAAACACCACTGCACTAACCTAAACCCTAAAACACTACCCCCAGCAGTACCCCCTACACTACCCAAACACCACTGCACTACCCTAAATCACTACCCCCAGCACGACCCCCTACACTACCCAAACACCACTGCACTACCCTAAACCCTAAAACACTACTCCCAGCACGACCCCCTACACTACCCAAACACCACTGCACTACCCTAAACCCTAAAACACTCCCTCCAGCACGACTCCCTACACTACCCAAACACCACTGCACTACCCTAAACCCTAAATCTACCCCAGCATGACCCCCTACACTACACAAACACCACTGCACTACCCTAAACCCTAAAACACTACCCCCAGCACGACCCTCTTCACTACCTAAACACAACTGCACAATTTGTTACAGGCGTTGCAACGCAGGCCTGTGGTGCTTACTGGAAGTACCTAGTGGGCTAGTTGGGCCCCAGGGACCCTCAGGATTCAAGGTGACCTAATCCCCCAACTTAAAACGCACCACTGGGCGCGTTTGCACAGTGGTGAAGGGAGGGGGCGGGCCTCAGGTGACATGTGCGCAAACACGCCCTGTGGTGCGTTTTAAGTTGGGGAATTAATTCCCTTTGAATCCTGAGGGACCCTGGGGCCAACTAGCCCACCAGGTACCTTCAGTAAGCACAACAGAGTTGCGTGGCAGAGAGGTGAAAAAGGTGCGTGGCCTCGGAACGCCTCTCTGCAACTCAGCTCTGTGGTCCTAACTGTAGGTACCTGGGGGGCTAGTGGGCCCCAGGGACCCTCAGAATTCAAGGGGACTTAATCCCGCAACTTAAAACGCTCCATGGGGTGCGTTTGCACACATGTCACCTCAGGCCCCCCTCCCTTCACCACTGTGCAAACGCGCCCTGTAGCGCGTTTTAAGAGGTAGTTTTAATCCCCCTGCCCTATTATGTACTAGGGACTTGCAGAGGAGGTCATGCTAATCACAGGGGTACCCCAACGCATAGTGTTCCCTAGTGTATGTAGGTGTTTTCACTGTATTCTAAGTGTCTTTTAGCATAGCACTGGCTCTGGTTAGTCAGAGTCAGTTACCACCAGTACCCGTCTGAAAAAGTTGTGGCACAGGATGATTTTGCAACAAGGCCTCTTTCTGCTCCTCTGTTGGTTCTTTCTGCACATCTTTTGCTTCTTTCTGTGCGTTTTTTCTTCTTTCTTCACATGTCCTACCTCTGTAGGCATAGTTAGAAACTAGCATTTAAAAAACCTTTGAAATTCACTTAAAAAATCATAGGTTTCAGGCACGTTATAGTTAGAAATTAGCATTGAAAAAACCTTTGAAATTCACTGAAAAAACCATAGGTTTCAGACACGTTATAGTTAGAAATTAGCATTTAAAAACCTTTGAAATTCACTGAAAAAACCATAGGTTTTAGGGACAGTTATAGTTAGTTGGACATTTCACTCGTACAAAACCATAGAAATTCCCCGTTATAGTTAGTTCAGCTAACTATAACTCGCGCCCCCGCAATACACTGCTGATGACGTCACACATTACATCACTCATGACATGGTCAGTGACATCACTGATGACATCACTGATGACATCTCAAATGACATCACTGATGACATCATCCATGTGATAATTTCATGCATCTTCTCACACCCTAATATAACTTTTGATACACCCACTCTAAATTACAGACTGTCATTCTCAAAACCATAGACACTCCAACACCAAAAACTACATACCCACTCACTGATTCTTAGGTCTACACACACATCCACTCACTCACCCGTACAGTCACTCATACTTAGTCACTCAGTACAGGACTATCATATGCACTCATACACCTATATAAACACTCACACACCGCCACTCATCCATAGAGGTACTCACACACCTAGTCAGTCATGCAAAAAACTTAATCACACACCCATTTACTCACCTACACAGTTATACACACACCAGCTCACTTACTCATACAAATACTAGCACATTCTTACGCTCTTATACAATCACTGATACAAGTACACACTCATCCATACAGCCACTCTCACAATCACACACTCTCACTTATAGCCATTTATATACTCCAACACACATATATACCTCCTTTCACATATGTAGTTACTCACACATGTACCACTGAGATATACATTCAATCACTAACACACCCATACACACACTCACCCACCCATACAGTCCATCACAGATGCACTCTTGAAACCATGCACCCAGTGAATCACCAACTCACACATCTATGCACAGAGTCACACACACCCCACCCACACAAACACTCAGGCACCCATACAGATACTCAGACAATCAATCAATAACCCATGTAGACACTCATGTAGCTATTCAGAAAGCCATGCAGCCGCTTACAAACCAACAGACAGACGGATACAGACATTCACACAGTTTAGTCACTAACCCATGCATTCAGTAAGATACATTTAATCACTCACTTGTAGAGTCAGTCACTCACGTACTAAATCATCCATTCAGACACTTATACACCCACTCATTCTTCAATACACCTTTCCCTATATATATGAAACATATTTAAACTTTACAGAAACACACAGTCACTGGATGATGTCATCAGTGATGTCATCAGTGATGTCATTTGAGATGTCATCAGTGATGTCATCAGTGATGTCACTGACCATGTCATGAGTGATGTAATATGTGACGTCATCAGCAGTGCATTGCGGGGGCGCGAGTTATAGTTAGCTGAACTAACTATAACGGGGGAATTTCTATGGTTTTGTACGAGTGAAATGTCCAACTAACTATAACTGTCCCTAAAACCTATGGTTTTTTCAGTGAATTTCAAAGGTTTTTTAAATGCTAATTTCTAACTATAACATATCTGAAACATATGGTTTTTTCAGTAAATTTCAAAGGTTTTTTAAATGCTAATTCCTAACTATAACATGTCTGAAACCTACGGTTTTTTCAGTGAATTTCAAACCTGAAACTAACTATAACGGGGGAATTTCTATGGTTTTGTACGAGAGAAATGTCCAACTGACTATAACGTCCCTGAAACCTATGGTTTTTTCAGTGAATTTCTAAGGTTTTTTAAATGCTAATTTCTAACTATAACGTGCCTGAAACCTATGGTTTTTTCAGTGAATATATATATATATATATATAAAACCTACTGGCGGCCCCCCTCCCAGAGTGATGGATAAAAAGAATGGTAAGTCGGCAAGCCATCCCCCTTTCTTCACCACTCTGCCAATGTGCCTCCTGGTGTGCTGTTGGTTGGGGGATGAAGTCCCCTTGAATGCTGAAGGTCCTTGGGGACCAACAAGACCTCCAGTTATGTCCAGTAAGTACCACACAGTAGGATTGCTGAAAAGTCTTCAGAGGCCACGGCCCCTTGCTCCACCACTCTGCAAACGCACCTCCTGGTGCACTACTTGTTGGGGGAGGAAGTCCCCTGGCCTCTTTAGGCTCCATGGGGGCCAGAAACCCCTCCTGTTCCCTCCAGTAGGTCCCACTCAGTGGGATTGCTGAGAGGTGGTCCGAGGCCATGCCTACTTTTTCAACCATGGTTCAAATACAACTTCTGTTGCACTACTAGTTGGGGGATGAAGTCCTCTTGAATGCTGAGGGTCCTTGGGGGCCAACAAGCCCTCTTGTTACCTCTAGTAAGTCCCCAACAGCGGGATTGCTGAGAGGACTTCTGAGGCCACGCCCCATTTCTCCAACACTCTGCAAATGCGCCTCCTGGCTCACTGCTGGTTGGGGGATGATACCCCTTTGGCTGCTGAGGGTCATTGGGGACCAACTACTCTTCCTGTTGCCTCCAGTAAGTCCCATACAACGGGATCAGTGATTTTATCAGGGATGTCATTTGAGATGTCATCAGTGATGTCACTGACCATGTCATGAGTGATGTAATATGTGAGGTCATAAACAGTGCATTGCAGGGGCATAAGTTATAGTTGTCTCAGCTAACTATAACTGCTGAATTTCACTGGTTTTGCATGAGTGAAACCTGAGCCTAACTATAATGCCCCGTTAACCTTTGCTTTTTCTGTAAATTTCTAAGGTTTCTTTAATTCCATTTCCTAACTATAACTTCCTTGTAACCTTTGGTTTTTTCAGTGAAAAAAAATATATATATCTCTGAAAAAAACAAATGTTACAGGGACGTTATAGTTAGGCTCAGTTTTCACTCATGCAAAACCATCAAAATTCAGCAGCTATAGTTACCTGACCTAACTATAAGTTACGCCCCCGCAATGCACTGCTTATGACCTCACTTATTACATCACTCATGAATGGTCAGTGACATCACTGATGACATCTCAAATGACAATGTGGGTGAGTGAGATGCTCTGTGAGTGGCGGTATTGGTGACTGAGTGGGTGTGTCAGTAGTTGTATGGGTGAGTGAGTAGCGGTCTGAGTGGGTCTATGGGTGGGTAAGGGGTGTGTAGTGACTGTATGGGTGAGTGAGTGGGTGTCTGAATGGCTGTATGAGTGAGTGACTCTGTGTGTAAGTGGCTGTATCAGTGAGTGAGTGGCTGTTTGAGTGGGTGTTTGGTTAAGTGAGGTGGTGTGTTAGTGGTTGTATTGAAGGTTAAGAGTCTGTGTGAATGGCTGTATGGGTGAGTGAGCAGATGTGTGAGTACTTGTATGGATGGGTGAGTGAGTGGTGTGTAAGTGACTGTGTAGGTAAATAAGCAGGTGTGTGAGTAGCTGTATTGGTGAGTGTGTGGCTAATTGATTGGCTCTACGGGTGAGTGACCGATTGTATGAGTGGTTATATGAGTGAGTGAATAGTTGTGTGAGTGCCTCTATGGAGGAGTGGTGATGGTATGGGTCTGTGAATGGGTTTGTGAGTGTTTGTGTGGAAGTGGGAGTGGGCGTATGAGAGGTTGCATGGGGTGTGAGTGGGTGTGTGAATGGTTCTGTGGATGATATCATCAGTCATGAGTGACGTAATATATGAGTGGATAAGCAGTGCATTGTGGGGGTGTAGGTTATAGTTATAGCAAAGGTAACATAACTGCTGAATTTCACTGGTTTTGTACGAGTGAAATCCCCCTGTGTGGGACTTGTTGGAGATAACAGGAGGGCTTGTTGGCCCCCAAGGACCCTCTGTTATCCACATTTTGGTCCTTGCCCCCAGTAGCCTGTGTGACCATCTCAGTTATAATACCCATCCCAGCGGACCCATCCTATTGTAAGAGGAACAATTTGAGCCTATTCTTTAATGTAAGCATATAGTTCAGTACTTGAATATTGTATCTGGTCTGCCCACTAATTTATATTGCGAGACATAGGTTGTACCTAATTAGTATCTGTGCAGTTTCCATCGCTGTTACTTAGTATGGGCAAAAGGAAAGCAGTGGATGCATTGGGGGGGGAGTTGTGGGAAAGGGTAAGAAGCCCAAAAGGTCGGCTAAACATCCATCAAACAAAAGAAGTAATTGTGTCATGAACCGCATAGATAATTTAATCAGTGATTGCGAAGAGATCTTAACTGCCCCAATGAGTAACGACAGAGGTACTACTGAAGCACCCCTCACCAAGTATCCCTTGTCCCCCCGGATTGCTAAATCTATACCGGACATGTTAAAAAAACCTACACCTAAAGAACCCCTACCTGCACATCCAGAAAAATCATCACAAGTAGGGTCAACCCCACCCCGCAACGCCGAATTAGGCAAAGAATCCCAAGCGGTATGCGCACTAGAGTGCTCAAATAGATTTGCCCCCCTGATAACCATAAACGAAGATAATATGCCCACTCAGCAAACAGTCAGTACAGGATTAGCTGTGGATAAACACTACATTGATCCCTCAGGGTCATGTAAGTGTACGTGTTCAGGTCAGCTCATAAATCGGATAGCAGATTTGATGGCACAGACAAGCATATTCATGGAAGTAGTAAGCTCACTAAAAGGCCTGATCGACAAACTTACCGAAACAGTGAAACCCATTATACAAAACATTACTTTAGATTCAATTAGATTGTCCATGCCTATGTCTTTGCCAAATAGCGCGCCTTATCCTGGTGTCAAAGGTAGAACTAACGAGGACCCAACAACAGTTTCAACAGTTTCCAATACTGTTAGTAAAGAAAGAACCCAAATGAACCAGGCTAGAATGTATTCCTCTGCCCATATTAGCCAAGATACGCAGTTTGGCCGCCGGCATCAGACAACCAGATATATAGACCTAGTAAGATTATCCCCTATCACCCCATGGAATTCAGGCCCAGTACAACAAGGGTCAAATAGAGGCGAATACAGAACATTAACCAGTCCTAGTAAATGCCAAGTATTCCTAACTAATGTTCCAAAACCATCATCTAGCCTGATAAAAGAAGACGAACAGTCATTGATTAACAAAAGTATCCAATGGTTACGGCATGTTAGGAACTGTAGATCAGTAATTAGAGAAGATATATTTTATGCCAAAAGGGTCGAATCAATAGGCACCAGTACAGATTGTGTGTGTCTTACACTCAAGACATCAGACATGGTTGACAACCTAGTGGCATTTTACCTAAGGACTTCCCATATGACCTCTTCTAGTATTAGGATAAAATATAATCTTCCAGTAGTTAATACTAGTAATAACCGCAGTAAACCAGCTCAAGGCGGTATTGAATGTTCATCCTTAGAGAAGGTAGATTGAAGTCTATGGAACATCCTCCCAACATCACACAGTAATGATATCATACTGCATGGGGGTGAACTATCCAACCAAACAAGGGCCTTTTTTTAGTACTGGCCCTGTGGGCTCATGGTCAGAGATTGGGGTGGGCAAGCCCATAGAAAATCTAAATGACAGTTCCAAAACTCCCCTCGATAATAACACTCTGGGAGAGTTGTCAATAGCTCAGGAAACTAATGGCCAGGTAGTTACCCTCCCCATTACCCTCGCACCATCTATGACCAGATTGGCTTTTGCCTCCTGGAATATTGCGGGACTGCATACAAAAATAGCCTCAGCAGATTGGTCAGCATTTATAGAGGACCACAATATATGGGCCTTCCAAGATACTTGGTTGCTGAATCACACTTACCGCCCTGGGTATCTAAACTTTTCAAAGCCGGCTATAGGTGGACGAAAAGGCAGACCCTCTGGAGGGCTCACTCTATGGGTCAGGCAGCACTCTGGCTATAAGGTAGAGGAAGTACCAATAGACAGCCCGGATATCCTGGCTATACTTTTACGTCTGAATCACTCCCCTAACATAATGGTAATAAATGTATATGCAAGAGAGATGGCGGGTGGTAAACTATCCAACACGGTCAACCTACTTGAAAGTTTTATCGACAATAATAGGGGCAGAAGTAACTTGGTAATTGCGGGTGATTTTAACTGCTCATTCGAGCCCCTTGATCAGGAAGGTGGAAGCCTCAGTGCAGAGGAGGATGCCCAATGGAACATCCCATCCCTGGATTTACCCCCAATAACGAAATGGACGGAGGCCACACTCCAGTTAAAAGGCCTCTGTCTGGAAAGGGGTATCAGGGTAGTAAATGGAAGGACTTCCTCCGATAGAATGGGCTCCCACACATATAGTAATGGGCATAGAAGCAGTGGTATTGACTATTTTCTTATTAATTGGGAACTATGCTCTTCCCTATCCGATATGGTGGTCCTTGAGAGAAGTGAAAGTGACCACAACCCACTGTTGATGACATTGCAGGTACTGGGTTCTCCACAGGCACACCCTCTGGTAACCGAGTGCGAGACCGCGGATGCCGTATTATGTAATGACATGAGAAGAGTAAAATGGGCCATGATGGTTGAAAATGAGAACTCGATAGAGCAGATGAAGGCATTGGTGGAGTGTACATTAGTAGTCCTCCAAAACCTAGATACCCAGGAGGAAATAAATGCAAACATTATGCACGTTCACGATAACATGTTTACGAAACTCAAATCCTTTTTTTATTAAAACTCACAAATCAAAAAGAAAGATCACCGAGTCGCGCGCACCGCGACTTAAGATGGCCGCCTAGCGTTTCGGCTCCGCAGCGCGTCGGACTTCGTTTTGCCGCCGGAGCGGCTCTGCAGCTTTTCTTTAAGGAATGCGGACACCTTCATGAATCGGAAGGTTAGCACTTCCAATTGATACCTTTTTTGGCGATCATCACCGTGGGAAATGCTACTTATCTCCAGGTGATTCCTTCACACTGCCTGATGGCCGCCATCTTGTGCATTTTTTCCTCATAATTCCTCATACGATGCTTCTGGTTGCGTTATGTTGCTTTATGTCATCGTCTGCTTCCTATTTTTTACATTTTTACCACATGACTGAGGTTTTTGATGTGGAGGGTCGATTTCATCAATGTTTCTGAGGTACTTTAACCTTTATTCTGTGTGGTGTCTCTGCTTTCCTCGCATTTTCTCTACCACACTTCATGGGTAAAAGCAAACGCCTACTACATCACGCCAGGAAGTCGGTTTTGAATGCTCCTGCCTCCTTTGAGACCAGTGTCACTACTTTTAACAGGTTTTCCTGTTTATCTGATTGGTCGTCACATAGTAATTGTCTCACCTTGGTAGAGAACGATACTAACATGGCGTCTAAAACACCACTGTCTTCGACCACCGGCAAGAGGCTTAAACAAGACCCTCCCTCCCCTCCAAAATCTTCCTCTCCGGTTTCCTTGGACATGGTTTGGGAAGAATTACATGCCCTCCTGCCCTTTATTGAGGAAACCAATGGTCGTTTACAAACATTGGACACTAAATGGTCTACTATGGAGTCTCGTATCTCCGTGATGGAACACCAGCTTAATGAAGTGCAGGATTCGTCTACTAAAATCTCGTCGTTGGAAAAAGAAATTTTGCAGCTAAAAAAGGCGACTGAAGATTTAGAAAATAGAAACCGTCAGAATAACCTATGTATTTACGGTCTTCCTGAAGGACTTGAAGGTGATGATCCTGTTACATATTTTGCCTCCTTCTTGCCACAGTTCCTGGGTCTCCCTTCTACAACTCAACTGAATCTTCAACGAGCTCATAGACTGGGTCCCCGTCTTTCTTCCTCATCTGCTCCTTCGCACCCACGTGGAATAATTATCTTGTTCCTACAGTTTACTGAACTTATGCTTGTACTAATTCCGCTAAATCCAAAAAGAATCTCTCCTGGCATGGCACCAAAGTATTTATTTCCCAGGATGTTTCTTGAGCGACTGCTAAACGACGGAAGGAGTTCCTGGATCTTCGTCCAGCTCTTCGCTCTTTGGGTGCAAGATATGGCTTGTTCCATCCATGTTTGTTCAAAGTCACCTTCCTCAACAAGACTACCACATTTGAAGACCCATATGATCTCCGAAGATTTATTCAGTCTCATTCTACTTCTTCCATGGAGACTGTTCCTCATTCCTCAGGATCTTGACTGTAATATTTAATTCATTGTTTCTTTCTACAGGTTCACTGATACCTTATCTCACTTCTCCTCAGATTCCTGCTCCTATTAGATGGTTGTTGTTCTGTTACAATATGTTGACCCTGTTAGATGGACTGTTCTCTTTGTCCGTTTTCTCCTCACCCTTCTCTTTGCTCCATTACTTTGATGGATATTGTTCCTACTTCTTCCTCTGTTATTATTGTTAGCTCTTTACTGTTCATGATCACAATTATTTGTTGTATGCTTTATGTTATTTGCTCTGGTTGTTATGTCTCGTTTCTCCACATTATTCTTTATTTTTCCTCACAGGTTTCTTTGAATCATTCTACTTCCCTCCATGTTCCATCCCCCGCTCCTGATTATCTGTACGTTATACTATTGAAGTTCTGGTGTGCTGTGTCGCCCCTTGTTGGGTGTGCTACCTTCGTTGTCCCTTGCCGATTCTCATCCCTTCCTTGTTCCCTGTAAGGTACGTGCTACAGTCGTCAGTGACATGTACTGTCTTCTCTTGCTTTCAATCTTCCTTTCCTTTCTTCCTTCCGTCCCTGTTGTTATTTTTTCCCTCTTTTACTATTTGATGTGCATTTTCCTTCTCTTTACTGGTTTCCTACTTCTCGTTTACTCCGCTCTTTTAATATTGCATATTTTGCTCTTTATGTATTTTTTATGGTTTTAAATTCAGAGTAATCTCCTGGAATGTGAAAGGATTTAATAACCCAATTAAAAGACAGAGAATACTTTCCCATCTTGCCTCCTATAATCCCGATTTGGTCCTTTTACAAGAGACTCACCTTACAGAAATTGAGGTGTTAAAATTGAAAAGAGGCTGGGTGGGTTCAGTTTTATTCTCACCTACTAACAATAAGAAAAACGGTGTTATAATTTTGTGCCACAAGAAATTAAACTGTAAGGTTCTCTCACAAGAAACTGACACAGAAGGTAGATGGCTGTTAGCTAGATTGTTAATTAATACTATTTCTTTAACTGTTTTTAATATTTATGGTCCTACGCTTCCTGACTGTTCCTTTTGGCCCCTGATTACACAGAAATGTATTCAGTTTAAGGATGATCTCTTCATATTAGGAGGCGACTGTAACCAAGTTGTTGACCCCTTTCTTGATCGTAAATCTCAGGTTCGCTTCATCCCACACAAAACCCATAAACACTTCCTCAATACTACTTCTCAAACACACCTTGTAGATTCTTGGAGACTCTCCCACCCTGATACTCTTGACTTTTCTTTCTTCTCTTCTCCTCATAACTCCTTTTCCCGTCTAGACTATATTTTTCTTTCTCAGTCTTTGTCTCAAAATCTGTTGTCCTCCTCTATTGAACCTATCGTCATCTCTGACCATGCTCCAATTGTGACTGATCTTGATTTGCTCCCTCCTCGCCCCAGGTCCTCCCGTTGGCACTTTAATAATTCTCTTCTCCTTGACCCTCTTTTTTCTTCTTCCTTTAACACCTTTGCTACTGAATTTTTTTAACTAAATAATGACCCCTCTTCCTCCCCCTATATATTGTGGGATTCTTTTAAGGCTACCGCGAGAGGCTTTATAATAGACTTTGTTTCAAAGAAAAAGAAACGTTTCCTCCAACAACAAAAAACCACATTGGCTCATATCAAAGCTCTAGAACCTGAATTCTATACTTCTTCGACGGATTCTATACCTCCAGCCTTGATACATGCTAAATTATCATTTAATAAATCCTCAACTGACAATGCATCTTCAATACTTCTCCGCAGTAGTGCCCGATATTATGGTGGTCGAAATAAAGTAGGTAAACTTTTAGCGAATTACCTCAAAACACGTAAGGATCGTACTCTGATTGAGTCTATCTACTCTTCCGATGGTTCTCTCATTCACAAAGACCAAGACATTCACAATGAATATAAACTTTGTTATAAGGATCGATATACCCCAGAAGCTCCTCCTTCCAATTCTCTCATCCAATCTTATCTTGCTAAACTTCCTACTCCGTCCAACTCTCACCTTAATCTCTCTGACCTTGAAGCAGATATATCCCTTATCGAATTATCCACTGCCCTAAATGCCTTAACAAAAGGGAAGACTCCTGGTCCGGACGGTTTTTCTGTTGAATTTTATTTACACTTTTCTAATTTATTATTACTCCCTAAACTCTTAAACCTTTTTCGCTCTTTCTCTCTTGCAGGTAAGACAGAAGGTACTTTTCAGGAAGCCACAATCTGTCTTATACATAAAGATGGTTGAGATCCCATGTATTGTAAAATCTACCATCCGATTTCTCTAGTTAATGTTGATTACAAATTATTTGCTAAATCACTTGCTTTACGTTTGGATCCCCTTATGCCCCATTTAATTGGAAAGGAGCAGTGCGGCTTTGTCAAGGGCAGATTGACTTCAGATAACTCCCGTCTTTTTCTTAATGTTTTAAATGAAATTCCCTCTCTTTCTTCATCTTTGGCGGCCATTTCTGTTGACGCTGAAAAAGCGTTTGATAGAGTTGACTGGTCTTTTTTATTTGCCTCTCTGAAATGGCATGGTTTTGGTCCCAAACTGATCTCGCTTGTCTCCTTGCTGTACTCTGCTCCCAGAGCATCGGTATTGGTTAATGGCTGTGTCTCCTCCTACTTTCATCTCCAACGCGGGGTTCGCCAAGGCTGCCCACTTTCCCCCCTACTTTTTATTTTAGCTCTCGAGCCCTTCCTTTCATCAATTCGTAACAATGATTCAATCTCTGGATTCTCTTATGGGGATCAACATTTAAAACTTTCCGCCTATGCGGATGATATTCTTCTCTTTATTTCTGCTCCCGAAGTCTCTATTCCTCCTCTATTACAAGAGTTTACATCTTTCTCCCTTGTTTCTGGCTATAAAATAACTCCGATAAAACTGAAATCCTTCCCCTTACTAAATTTTGTCTTCCTGACTCTTTTGCTTCTACTGGCTTTGCATGGAATAATTCAAAACTCAAATATTTAGGTATGTGGTTCTCCAATTCCATTGTCTCCACTATTAAATTAAATATGTCCACAGTCCTCTCTCGAATGGATACGCTTTTTTCTTCCTGGAATCCCCTTTTCTCTCCTGGTGGGGCCGGTTGGACTCAATCAAGATGATGATTACCCCCATTCTGATATATACTCTTTCCATGCTCCCCGTCCACATCCCTATTTCTTATTTTAAACGTATAGACTCTTGCCTTTCCAAATTTCTTTGGAAAAATAAGAAAGCCAGAATCTCCTTATCTTTACTTCGTAAATCAAAACCTAATGGGGGTGTGAATTTCCCGACTTCCGCTTATACCATAAGTCTTTTCTCTTCGACAAGCTTCCAAATGGCTTCTCTCAGAATCTTCCCCCTTCACTCCACTTTGGCTTTCCATTGAACAAACCTTACTGTTGCTCTTCTCTCTAAAAGAAGTTATGGCTTTTTCTGCCAAAACTACTTTTACCTCTCTTCCTTTGTTTAAACATACATGTTCCCTTTTGAAACCTCTGGTGCAGTCTCATCCCATTTCTCGAGAATCCTTTTTAGAATCTCCAATATGGCATAATTCTCTCATTCTTATCAATAATAGAACCATTTTTTGGAAGACTTGGAGATTAAACGGTATAATCTGGGTTAAACATCTTTTTGATGGTCCATCCCCTTGCTCTTTTCCTCAATTCCAAGCTTTATTCCACTGTCCCCGTTCCTTTTTGCAGAAATTTGCTATTCTAATGTTGGTCATTCTCGATATCTATTACTCTCTTCCCTCCTCTCCTCTTTCCGCTGCTGACAATTCTCTTCTGAAGATTCTTCTCTCTTTACCCAAAGCTTCTCTCATATATAAATACTTCTCAGCTCCTAATCCAGAGCGATCTAAATCCAAATTGGAACTCTCTTGGGAATCGGACCTGAGGTGTGAATGGACCATTAATTTCTGGGACAAATTTTGGTCCCGTTCTCTTAAAATTTCTCGATCTGCTTCTCTCACCCAATCTATATTTTTCCTTTACCATAGACTCTATCTTACACCTATTTCTATAGCTCGCTTCTCCCATTCCACTGACTCCAACTGTTGGACCTGCAACTATCCTACTGCTGATCTTATACATCTCCTTTTCTTTTGCCCTCCAGTTTCTAACTTTTGGGACAAGGTCTGGACCTATATTTCTAGTATGTTTAATATTTCCTTTCCTTATTCCCTCCCTCTTCTTTTCTCTGGAAGCCTTTCCGACCTCTTAGACCTCTCTTCCCATGAACATGGTCTTTTCGACCTTATGCTGGCCTTAGCTTTCCAACATATCTCTCTCAATTGGAAATCTCTTCAAAAACTCTCTGTACAACACTGGTGGAATAGCCTATGTCATTTTCATCGCCTTGATGTTGCATTTCGCCTCCTCCTGCAAGCCAAAGGTTAATAGAGATCTCTTCTGGTTGCCTCTTACTTCTTATTTAGACAATCTAGTGTTAGCAAATAACTCTTGTTTAAATTCTGAAAATTTTAGATCTCCTTGAATGTATATATTCTCTGTTCTTCATTATATATATATATATACCTATCTTTTTTATTCTTATTAATTTTATTAGGAGTTTATTCACGTTCCTATGGTAACATGCATTTTTTATCTTATCATTATGTAAGACTTACCTTTCCCTACCTTCCCCTTCCCTTCCCTCTCCCCCTTTCAATTCCCTTACTCCTCAAAAAATCCTTAAAAAGCTTTCATTTGTCTATATGCCAGCCATTCTTTAGTTTTTCCTTCTAGTACGTTTTCATATATGTACTTCATTGTATTGCTGGTCCTTTGTATTTTACCATTATTCAAATAAAGCTTTCAAACATAAAAAAAAAAAAAAGATCACCCCAAAAGCAGCAAATTGGTACAACAAGGCCTGTAGAGAAGACTATAAGAGGCTCTCCCTTGCTATAAAGCTTAAAAAAATGGATGAAATCAAAACCGCACGGAAGAGATATAAAAGAACCCAGTTTATAGCTAAGAAGGAGTGGGACGAACAACGATGGCAAGACCTTCTCCATGCAAGTAAGGAAAAAAGTATGCAAAAATTTTGGCAGATAGTAAAATGGGGCAGTGGAGAATTTCGACAAACTCCAATCAACTATGTAGCCCCGGACCAGTGGGTCTCTGATTTCGAGGCTCAATTTTCTGCTACTTGCAACAGCACAGATAATATACAACTATTTAAACCAGATATTATTGTGTTTTTTAACAGAGGCGAAGTCGAATCTGCCCTGAGTGCAATTCCCAGAGGAAGGGCTCCGGGCCTTGATTGCATCCCGGCAGATTTGTTTCTTTACGATAAGGATAACTGGCTTAAATATATACAGTTACTTGCCAATGCGATAGCTAGTGGAGCCCCCATCCCAGATTCATGGCGAGGTGCCGAAATACTCCCAATATACAAAAAGGGGGACCGCTCCTGCCCCGGAAACTACAGGCCAATTAGCCTAATAGATTCTATGCAAAAGATCATGGTCAGGCTAGTGTTGACCAGTCCTGGATCACAGACAATGACATCTTGTCTCCATTACAGGCTGGCTTCCGCCAACACGTAAGCACTATAGACCAAGTCTTTAGGTTTATATTGATCTATTGGCGTGTTGTTGTCATTGGGGGAGGAACTATTTATGATCTCAAATCCACATTTGACTTAGTCCCCCGCAATAAACTATGGGGGGTACTTAAAGATTCAGGGATGCCACTAGAGCTGCTATCATTGGTAGTCAAATTGCATGAGTCTAATTTCACCCAGGTACGTTGGGGCGCGCAGGGCAATGTTACTGACAGGTTTCCAGTAACCAAAGGGGTACGCCAAGGGTGCGTCCTGGCGCCAACCCTATTTTCGCTATTCATCAATAGGGTTGTTAATTATTTTACCACCCATCCTGCTGACGCCCCCTCCCTTGCTGGTATGAAGATACCCATACTTATGTTTGCCGATGATACCCTCATAATTTCAAAAACACAAAAAGGGTTGCAGAGCGCATTGGAAAGATTTGAGGATTTTTGTGGAGATCATGAGTTAATGGTCAATGTGGAGAAAACCAAATTCATGGTTCTCCACAAACACAAAGTGATAAAAGGAAGGGTCTTTATGAATAAGGTCCAACTCGAACAGACAGACGTATTTACATATTTGGGGATCACACTTGGAAGGAAACTAAATTTGAGACCCCAGGTCGACATAATGTCCCTAAAGCATGCTCAACTGGCAGGAGTATTATTGAAAGAGCAGAGGTTGTCCCATACAAAACCGGTAGGCCCTGCGCTAAAGATATATGATACAAAAGTTAGGGCTTCGGTGTTGTATGGTGCAGAGCTCTGGGGCTTCGATAACCTGACACCCTTAGCTACTGCCCAGAATAAATTCTTGAGGGATCTTACCAACCTTCCGCAATCTACCCCTCTTAAGCCCCTATATTTAGATCTGGGTTGCTGTCCCTTAGAAGAGATAGCACGGTACAGACCCTTAGCGTACTGCAGAAGGCTCTGGTCTACTCCGGAGTTGTTACATTATGCCAATGCGCTAAAAGATGTAAGAGGGGCAGATTTATCGTGTAAAATTCCATGGTTACAAAAAATAAAGTGTACACTGGTAAATATGGGGATGAGCCATCTGTGGGAAGACCCGGCAGGTAGCTTGTTTCCATCTAAAAAAGAATTTAAGGAAGCATACTGGAACATAGTCAAAACAAACTGTCTGAAATCCACCAATGACACCACCCTGTCTGGCATTTTTCTGGAACATAAGCAAGATACCCAGTTTGAGGAGTACTGGGATTTTATAACTAAACCATGTGACAGAAAGCTATTCCATCAATTCAGGGTGGGTACACTCCCCGTTAAATTGTTTACACACAAGTGGAATGGCTCACTGGGTAACAAATGTGTTTCCTGCCCTGAGCAGGTTGAGTCAATTTCTCAAATCTTATTTGTGTGTCCTGCATATAAGCTCCCTAGGGAGAAATGGTTAAAGCCAATCTGCTCTAATCAGGGCACCAGATCCAGTGCTATAGCTCTTCGTATTTTAAAGACCAACACACAGGAGTCTACAGTGATAGCAATGGCTAAAGTTTTGAACTGGATGTGGGGTATACGAGCCAAAAATATGAAGTATTAAGAATCTAATAAACAGCATTTGTATCCAAAGAGTGCCGTGTCTACATTTGCTGTACATACCATTTGCGCTATTGGGCTATGTTCGACAGTTATCCTGATTATGCTTCTTACATTCAGCAGTACGCATGAGCTTTATGTTGAAAAGGAAATATACACACGAATGGTAGCTAGGTCAAGTCGATTGAGTAATGTACTTGCTAAATTATCAAATCACAGTAATTTTATTAACTCTTTTAACCTTTTTAATATCTTATATGACATTTTTAAACAAATTTTGTACATAATGTACTTTATATAATAGAGCTTCATTGACTATCTCCCCATGTATTTATTGCATTTAATAGTTGTATGTATATCTGTGCTTTTTTTTCTCTATGTAACACTGTTAATAATATCGTTTATTTTATGATCGAAATGATCGAAATAAAGACTACTTTGACCTTGACTAAACTCAAAATCGAACTTTAACTCAATTACATCGAGGGCACAGTATAATACCGCACAAAATGTCTCAGGTACAAGACGGTGTAGTAAACAAGATCAGGATCTGGAAACAAAAAGACGGGAAATGGACAAAAAATGAAGGCAAATCAACAGGAGATGAAGATACGCCTCCAAAATTTCCGGTACTGTCTGCAATGGGGGCAATAAGTAGTACACTGTCACAAATGTCGGATATTTTAACAACACAATCAAACCTATTGACAGAACAGGTCGACTATCTTAAACAAATTGCAGCAGAAATGGTATCAATAAAGGCAAATTCTGCAACATTGTCATCGATAAAACAGGACATGAGCGAATTAACTAATGCCTTAAAACATTTGGAGTGTATGGATGATATTGTCGACCTACTACAATTATTACCAAGAAAAATCGGGAACTGCGGTTTGAATTGTATTAATAAAAATTTACTTCCGGGTATTGGAGAGAAGATTACGGAAACAAACAATGAAATAAGCAATGTAATTCAAGACAGCTTTGAGCATAGAAAAGATGTTGTGACTATAGTAGCAGAGGCAAAAACAAACAAGATAAACATCTGTAGTGGAATACAAGTTGATGGACATCAAGAGGGCTTCGCTCCATATTTGAGTAAGACGCGACTTAAAAAATTAAGAAAACTTAAGAGAAAAAATGACATCAAACAAACACTACCTGATTCTCTAGTACCAAAGGAAAGTGATAACTTCCCAATATTCAATAAGTCAACAAAAAAGGCAAAACAATATAATGATAATAACATTGATGGGATTCATAAGTCTGACGTAAATAGGCCAAGTCGTGAAGAATCATGTCTTTTAGTAAATCAAGATAAAGTTACAATATCAGAAGACAAAACATCAGAACAGGAGCAGAAAATAGCACCAAGAGTGGTAAATAGGGCTGTATCAACGTCACTTAATTCACCTAAAATCAAGGCACCAACAAATACTTGGCTTGTAGCAATAGTACCACAACTAAGGTATAGTGAAGTAGAACAGCATGGAACACAAAATACTAGTACATCTATGGTCAACGCAAATATTCAAAATGAGGATAGAATTGCGCCTTGCCCAAGCAACAACGAAGTTCTATTGAAACAGATTATGGATGGCATTTTAGGGATGACTGAAAAGTTAGAAGACAGGGAAGTGAAAAATTGCTCGGAGTCGGAAAATGCACAACATGACGGTCCTGTGGGTATTCAACAGACAAATAGGGGGAAACCCTAAGAGCAAATAAAGGGAAGTTAATTCAAGAGAACAAACCATTATATAAAGAATGTTCATTTAGTGAAGAAAATTGTATAATTAACTTTATACCTGTATATAAATCCGAAGGCCTCCACGACATACTAAATCGGCAAAATATACTAAAGTTATTAAATTGCTTTGAAAGTCTGAAAGAACTTAACTCAAAATCACTTGTTGCTGTCCGCTTTATCTCGGATAATAAAGTTAATTCTGCTTACGAAATCACTAGAACAACATGGGCATCCCAGAATGTGGCTTCAAGGATACTGGATATAAAATAATTTTTAACCGATTGGGGAATTACAATCAGACAGCCGGAGAAATGTAAATACCCACATATTCTGAGAACAGCCAATAGACGAGCAGAATATGAAAAATTGCCACTAAGTACCAGACCATCGTATAAAGGTGCTGAAGATAACGTTAGATAGGAAAATTTTCAAATCACTGCAGGGAAAATACATGTTAATGGTCAATCAGTTGCAGATGCTCCGCATTCAGGAGTGATGCAGTACCCACATGTGGCAAAGAAGCATTCCTAATAGAATTGATGTAAGGGGAGCCCAACACAATGAGTTCTCCATTTTATCATGGAATATAGCCGTCTTTGAGCGACAACTAAAAAAGGCCGGGGAAAGAAATATGAGCTTTCTACAAGATCAGTGTGCAATATGTTTACAGGAAACCTGGCAATCAGTTAATTTAAATATTCACAACTATACAACACATGAAATTAAAGACCAAGTGGAGTATTGATAACATTTATAAGCACTAAACTATGCGTGACAAACAAAAAGATAAAAACATCATCGATATTTATATTGCCAGTTCTTTTAATACGGGTAAACAAATGGCGAGAGCGAGGATTATTGTGGGGTACGTCCCTATCCCCAATGATAAAGTACAGAAAACACAGTGGACGGACCCACTAGCAATTGCAACTCACAAGTATTTTATTTTGATGAGTGCCAAAAACCCATTAGGTTTGTTACCTAGTTGGTGGCATGCTTCATCATTGGGGTCCCAACTGGGTAGCCGAATGCCAAAAACCCATTAGGTTTGTTACCTAGTTGGTGGCATGCTTCATCATTGGGGTCCCAACTGGGTAGCCGAATGCCACCCAGTTGTGCTACGATGCCTGATTACAGCGGAGCTGGGTTTGTGTGGTTGTGAGGGAAGTGGTGTTTTATCTCTGGGAATCCTTACTGAATAAAACTTTATTCCCAGCGGCCCAGGATAAGGTTAAAAAAGGGAGACGACAACTTTAGGGATAAATTGATCCAGGTTGTCACAGTAGTTGGTCTACATGTTTCAGCCTCGTAAAAAAAGTGGGAGGCTTTCGTCAGGACCAGGTGAATAGAGTGATGGTGTAGCAAAAATAAGCCACATGTATCGTGTTATCAACACACACGCTAAGGTGTGTTGTGTAATGAGTGGTGTCTGTGTACTTACGGACCCACTGGAAAAAACCTGTAAGAAAAAGAGACAAAAAGACAACACACAAGTAACATAAAATGCAATCTTGATAGCAGTATTAATATGCCACTGTTTTTATGTGGTGTCTATGGTGGAGTGGCACAAGCGTGAGTCGATCAATGGTGTCAACCAGTTAGTTGACGATAAACGCATGCTGTTCAGGTGTATTGTGCTCTGTAAGCATGCATCATACTGCTAGTTGTGGCGTACTTGTAGCATGCCGGTACGCCGCAAAGACGGTAAAAAATA
Source organism: Calotriton arnoldi (assembly GCA_963921515.1). Taxonomy (NCBI): domain Eukaryota; kingdom Metazoa; phylum Chordata; class Amphibia; order Caudata; family Salamandridae; genus Calotriton; species Calotriton arnoldi. The sequence continues at coordinate 722,198 of CAWUFW010002217.1, forward strand.
AATAGATAATAAAGGAGTGATGAGGCCCTGTGAGGTGCCATATGTGCCTTTAGTTTTACAATTAGCTGTTAAATACTAAAGACGTGGAGCATTTGTCAACAGGGACACATACTTATAGTAGTCATGTAGTAATGCCGGTGAGGCCCTAGAAAAAATTGTCACATAGGTAAGGTGCCATTGATTAGGTATGTTAAAATAATTATCTGCAGAAACATCATAATTACACTAGCTACGTGTTACTTGTAGCCTTTTGCAGGACTCGGGAGGGGCGCCCGTCTATAGTCACACACTGAGGGCAAAAATGAAGAAAAGAAACATTATCGGGATGGAGTTCTGACTCGTGGAGTCAATAGGAGCGAGTATGCGTGGCTCGCTGTCTACGGAGCTGCACGTGGGCGTGCCCCGGTTCTAGCTGTAAAGAAAGGTCTTACTTTTTCAAGACGGAGCGTCCGTGGGCTGTACCTATTGTGGTCTCCTCGCGGTCCTGGATGTTACTGTGGCCACCATCTTGTGGGTATAAGTATGGAGCCCTGTAACTGGAGCAGTACGAGCCGCGCTGGCATCACTGCGTCTACGTGGGTGCACGGGACGTGGTGACCAGAAGACTAGAATGCTGACAAACAATGCGCGCAGAGCATTGCGCATGTGTACACAATACGCAAATGCTAGAATGCTGTAAAAAATGCAAGCAGGGTATTGCGCATGTGTATAACTAAACACAACACTCAAATGCTGCGAGTTCACTGGTAAAGTGTTTTGAGGATCAAAACAAAGAAAAAGAAAAAAACCACAAACCAAAAAAAGGTTTCATTGGACTGCTGGGGTCCACCCTGGTGGTTTCTTGTGGAAGGGGGTGGAAAAAAGTGGTAACGTGACCACTCGTATATTAACGAAAGGGAAAGTCTTACAGCAAGAGTAAGTGGGGATGGTATTATGGTGTAATGGGCGGGTGGAAGAATCCCCCAATAGAGGTAAGGCATAAGACCATATTGTGCCCAACAGACTATGGCATAATGGGCGGGTGGAAGAATCCCTCAATAGAGGTAAGGCATAAGGCCATATTGTGCCCAACAGACTACAGAACTATACGGTCCATCAAAGAGGTGTGTTGTGCATTCACAGGATCAGAGGGAAATACTCTGAGTGGTATCGTAAATGAAACCCGAACCTGGTACTATGGGGGTTTATTGAGGGCATTCCACGGAATGTTGTCGTTGAGGCCAGTAAGATGGGTGGACAGACGGTAAATCCACCGCTGTTCCTTTTCAAGGAGGCGGCTCTGAAGGTTCGGCATTTTAGTTTCCAGTGTTTCGATCACCACCCAGTGCATGTCGTTGGTGGTGTGTCCAGCCTCTAAAAAGTGGTTGGTCATGCGTGCGGTGTTTCTTTTGCATCGGATGTTACTCCGATGTTCACAGATGCGAGTCTTAATTTTGCGGCTGGTCATGCCAATGTAATTGAGTCCGCAGGATCAAATGATGCGATAGATTGCATTCATAGTGTTGCAATTAGTGTGTTGTCGGATGTGCCATGTCTTGCCAGGTTTGACTGCAGGCTTTTAGTGAGTTCCGTCAAGTGGCAAACACTGCAGTTCCCACATGGGAAGTGGCCCACGATATTGGGGAGGCCCCAGGCATTGAGTACAGTGTTGGTTGGTCTGGAAGGTTGTGTGGGGCGTGTGGACACTAACTTGTCCTTGAGACTTCTCGCCCGTTTGTAGGAGAGCAAGGGTTTCTCCCAGTTTAGTTTTCCAGTGTTTAGTATTTTCCAGATCTCTATTGTATAATACGGGAGACTGTTGGAAACAGAGTTGTATGTGGTAACACACCTTAGAGGGATTGTGGCCGTGGTACGGTGTGTTTCTTCCAGCAGTCCTTCCCGGTTCTGGTTGCGGGCGCGCTTTTTTGCCTTTTCAGTAATCCTTTTCGGGTAGCCACGTTCTTGCAATTTTATGGTTAGTGAATCTGCTTGGTCCTTGAAGTCCTCAACTTCACTGCAATTTCTGCACAGGCGAAGGTATTGCCCGAATGGTAGGTTCTCCCGTAGTGTCCTGGGATGGAAGCTAGTGTAATGTAATAGGGAATTTCGTGCTGTTGGCTTGAAATGTGTCTTGGTTTTAAGTTTCCCATTAGTGGCTTGAATGTCTAAGTCCAGGAAGATCATGTTTTTCCTGTGCACATTGTGTGTGAACTTCAAATTGGGGTCACAGCCGTTAATCCATTGAAAGAATGTTGCAGGGAATCATAGTCACCCTCCCAGATGAGAAAGATATCATCTATGTAGCGTTTGTAGAACTTGATCTTGGCGATGGTTGGCATGTTGGGGTTGAATAGGTGTGTCATCTCGAAGTTGTAGACATAGAGTCCTGCCACACTGGGGGCAAAAACGCTCCCCCTGGATGTACCATACGTTTGTAGGTAGATGTCTCCTTCGAACTAAAAGTAGTTTTCTTTGAGTGCCAGTTCCGCGCATTTTAATACAAATGCTTTCGGGGTGTTGTAATTCCATGCGGTTGTATCCAGTGCCTGTTGTAAAACTGCCAGGATGTCATCCTGTGGCAAACTGGTGTGAGCTAACTAAGAATGACGTCTCTGGATTGTATGCGAGGGTGTCGATGCGACCGAGTAAGTCCTTCGTGTCCTTTAAGTAAGTGTTGGTGGACTGCACAATTGGTTGGAGGAAAGAATCACAGTAACGTGAAAGAGGCTCTAATAAAGACCCAATGCCCGATACTATGGGGTGTCCGGGTGGTGGTGTTTAGTTTTTGTGGATTTTAGGGACTGTGTAGAAATACGGGATCTTTCCTGCATTGGTGGTGAGGAACTGGGCTTCTTGTTTAGTGATGTGCAAGTACGCCACAACTAGCAGTATGATGCATGCTTACAGAGCACAATACACCTGAACAGCATGCGTTTATCGTCAACTATCTGGTTGACACCATTGATCGACTCACGCTTGTGCCACTCCACCATAGATCCCACATAAAAACAGTGGCATATTAATACTGCTATCAAGATTGCATTTTATGTTACTTGTGTGTTGTCTTTTTGTCTCTTTCTCTTACAGGTTTTTTCCAATGGGTCCGTAAGTACACAGACACCACTCATTACACAACACACCTTAGCGTGTGTGTTGATAACACGATACACGTGGCCTATTTTTCCCACACCTTCACTCTATTCACCTGGTCCTGACGAAAGCCTCCCACTTTTTTTTACGAGGCTGAAACATGTAGACCAACTACTGTGACAACCTGGATCAATTTATCCCTAAAGTTGTCCTTTCCTTTTTTTAACCATATCCTGGGCCACTGGGAATAAAGTTTTATTCAGTAAGGATTCCCAGAGATAATTTTAACTTGCACCACTTCCCTCACAACCACACAAAACCAGCTCCGCTGTAATCAGGCGTCGTAGCACGACTGGGTGGCATTCGGCTACCCAGTTGGGGCCCCAATGATGAAGCATGCCACCAACTAGGTTGGTGGGTGAGGGGTCTTTAACAAACCTGGGTTTTTGGCACTCATCAAAATAAAATACTTGTGAGTCGCAATTGCTAGTGGATCCGTCCACTGTGTTTTCAGTTCTTTTAATACATCAAAACTCTACAAAGTTTTTGATTATCAGCATATACTTTCCTCCTCATTTGGTGAAAAATAAGTGCAGATATCGGACAACATTAGACAAAATGGAGCAAATAATGGCAGCGAATGAATAAATGTTGGTTATAATAACGGGAGATTTTAATCAAACTTTACTGCCTTTGGCGACTAACCCTTCAAGTAGTGATGAACCAGAAATGGGTTATAATATCACGCAAGTTATATTTCCTTCACAGAATAACCCTAAAAAGATCAGTACCTCAATTAAGTGCACATATGATTTATTGACTGACTCAGGATACAGAATTCTTAATGGAAGACTAGTAGAAGATCAACCAGCCTCTTTTATCTTCTGCGGGCCGACAGGGTCTTCCATCATAGATTTTACATTTGTGTATTACGCCTATTTTCATCTGTGTAAAAAGTACGCTTTTATACCAAGATCCGAGAGTGATCACGATCCCCAAAGGCTAGTCATCGACATTAAGCATGATTATTGGGAAACCCATGCAACGGCCAATAGTAGCAGATTGACCGCTGTGAATGGGAAAAGACTTAGGGGCCGATTCCGATCTGGGTCGGAAAACTCTCAGACCGAGCCGGATCCAGAGAGATTTCCGACCGAGCCGGACTCCTACAGTCCGACCGAGCAAGTACGATGTGGCCGCATGCTGCCGGACTCGATTCGGTCGGACTCCCATTGAAGTCAATGGGAGCCGGTCGTACGACGCGTACATGGGCTCCCATTGACTCAATGGGTACGTCGCAAACAAGTGCGCCCCCTACAGTGTGTACGCGTCGGTGCAACTCGTGCCGTACATGCATGTTTAGGGGGGACCCTTGGGTCCACCCTGTGTTCGACTCGTACGGCTACGGGTGCAGGGGGGTCCGGCACGGACCCCCAAGTCCGGCTCCGGGAGCTTTTTCGAGCCGGACGCTCCGACTCGATCCGGCTGTCCGACGCATCCATCGTACTCGCTCGGTCGGAGAACGTCTCCATTGCGTGGTGCGATTCGTGTCCATACGAGTCGGTCGGAGCGGTTGGGATCCGGAAACGAGTCGGTCGGAAACAACGCGTACATTCGCATCGTACTAGCTCGTTCGGACAGCTATACGAGTCAGTTGGAAAAAACGCGCCCGGCTCCTATTATTTCCGGGCGAATCCCGTTCGGTGCGCTTCCGGCCGAGATCGGAATCGGCCCCTTATTTGGAACAATATGCTAAAAGTGAAGGCATCCAATCTTGAAGAAATCATGACATCGAGTACCGAAAAAGATGTTGTACTACCAAAGTCTGGGGATGGCTGGTTAGATGCCTGGCAATCTATACTAAAAAATATATTATCTAGTCTTGTGGCAAGCATACAGGAGTCGCGACCAAACATTAACGCACCGAAGATTTCATAATTCATTGAATCTAAGAGAATTTATCGCAAGAAGATGCAACATATCTTAAAACTCCCGATATCTAATGAGCGTAACTTGAGAATACAAGATATAAAGAAAGAATTCAAGAACAGGAATTTACAGATAAAGCGGGATAGCGTGAATAATGCCTATGCAAAATTATATCATGCTATATCAACTAGGAATGAACGAGCATACTGGTCCCTGGTGGGACATGGAACAAATTCATATAAACAGCCAGACGACCTATTTATCCCAAGCAATAAGTGGGAAAATTTCATCAAAGTTCTATATAAATCAATTGTAACCTGTAATTATACATTATCAAAAGTTGATGGAACATTTGCAGATATAACAGAAGAAGAAATAGTTGAATTAATAATGAGCGCACGCTCATCCAAGGCAGCAGGACCAAATGGAATCCCTATAGACTTGATAAAGTTAAACATAACCTTTTGGAGTGCGATGCTAAAACAGGTGTTTTCGCAGGTAATCAAATATGGAAGGATACCACCTTCCTGGAAAGGAGCGATTGTCCATCTAATTTATAAACGTGGCCCAAAAGATGATCAGTCCAGCTACAGATTAATAGCATTGTTGGACTTTGAAGGGAAATTGTTTGCAAAACACCTTTAAAATAAATTAAGATCATGGGCAGAGGAAAAGTCATTAATATCAATAACACAAGCCGGATTTTGCTCAGGGTGTTCGACACTCGATAACATCATTTCCTTGGCCCTGTTAGGGAAAAAAGCAAGCATACGGAAAATAACGCTATACGCCTGTTTTGTGGATTATTCCACAGCGTTTGATAAGGTTAACTGACAAAGGCTGTGCAGAAAATTAACAGCATGGGAAATTGATCCGAATCTTTTGAATTTTATTATTGGACTGCATTCGGAAACATGGCTTCAGGTGAAATTGGCTCATGACAATACACTATCGCCAAAAATGAATACCACAAATGGTCTTAAGCAATGTTGTGTCCTTGCACCGCTGTTATTTTCTCTCCATATTGCAGACATAGATTTGGCACTAAGTTCCGATATGGGTGTGGCACCTAAACTAGGAGGCAAAAAAATACCATACCTAGCATAGGCGGATGATATAGTAATCTTGTCCCTAACTCCGAAAGGACTCCAGTACCAACTGAATCAACTACATACCTATAATACAGTGAACGGTTTGATAGCCAATTTGTCAAAAACAAAAATTGTGACGTTTGGACAGTCTATAAAACCTAAAAAGTGGACACTAGGAGAAAATTTAATTGAGGTAGTGGAACAATATAACTATCTCGGAGTAATCTTCGACAATAAGTTATCATGGTCAAGCCATAAGGTCAGTAAAAATGCAAAATCAAAAGCTATTACTAAATCAATTTCGAGATTCATGAAAATGTTTGGAGGAAATGCTATTAATCCCTCACTTAAAGCATTATAAATGAAAATGATTCCGTACTTATTATATGCATCTCCAGTAATGAGTAAAAAAGTCATTCTTGAACTTGAGAAATGCTTTATGAAATGTGTATGTACCATACTTCATCTACGACAGGCAACTCCACATTGTATCATAAGATTGGAATTCGGTCTAAAATCTCTGGAACTGTTGCATAAGAGAAGTTGTGTGAACTACATTATTAATTGTGCCAAGGCTGATCCATGCACATTGAAACACCTAATATTTGAAGAGCTCCGGAGCAAAAAAGTCAGAGATTTACAATTATATAGTATAATGATGGAAATAGGATCTTATGATCTGCCTGATATACAGGAGATGGGGCGAATGACCAGAGTTGTGCGGAAAAATCTAATACGTAATACGCTAACTACAAAGCAGTGGAATTCAGATCTTCTACAAGCTGGGAAACATAAACATATGGACCTAGTAATCGATACATATGCCATACAGGCTCAAGAATACTTGGGATGGAATCTATCCAGTTACATAAAACGGAAATACTTAAGGTTTTGACAATTTTATATACCGATTGGGGAGTTTGAAGGGACTTGGAACCAGGCACTTAAAGGTATACAAGCATGTCGGATTTGTGGAACTGGTAAGGAAACTCTTGAACATTTAATATGCATCTGCCCGAAGCTGTTGCCCATACGGAGGACATATTTACGCCCCTTGTTTAATAATGCTAAAATAAGAACAACTGCAGAGGCCGTACGATACTGTTTCAGGCTCAAAGAGGACAGTGCAAAAATAAGGACGGTACTGTTCTTAGAGCATGCCTATAAAGCATTAATTGTTTAGACAGCTTTTTATAATATATATATATACATATAAAAGCGGCAAGAAAGCGCGAGTGTCAAGCGTCCGGCAAGAGGACGGGGAGCTTGGAAGCGCAATTAAGTATGGCAGCAAAATGTCCGGTAACATCTACAAATGCAAATGCCATTATTAACCTGTCAAATATTGTTTTAAGTGCTGCTGAACAACAACTGCTTTCCTTGGGCCTCTCATATTGTCCAGAGACAAATTTCAATTATACACAGACACGGGCCGATATTTATAGGTTTATCAGGAAGCTCAAGCTGAAAAAATACCATCAGCTACAATCGCAAAGTAAGGAGAATACTAACGGTACCACTGCAACAAATATTTCCAACATATCCAATTTGTCAGCTGCTGATTTTAATGTGCTAAAAGATTTACAAGACTTGGATAAGGAAAGCACAGCCATAGGTGAAGGAGGTGCACAAGAGGAATCTCTCAGTGGTTCGCAGGGTAGTGGATTGCTTGAAATGGAAATTAGTGCTAAACCCATCACTCATTTCAAGGAAAAATCTAAATTCACTCCCATTATGTCGAAGGATTCCTTGGATGTTTTCAATGAGTAAATTGTAGCACAAATTAAAAAGCTTAACATCAATATCAATAAAACAAAAAGGAAAATTTTGGATCAAGAGAGAAGATATGGCCAACTCATTGAGAAACTAAGAAAGGAAAAAGAGGTTGTCGTCAGGAACTCGGATAAGGAAGGTAACATTGTCTTGTGGCCCTTAAAAGAGTATATGACTGAGGCAATGGAACAGTTAAACAATATGGAGTGTTACAGGAAAAGTTCTTTCCAAAAATTTAAAAGCACACATGATTGTTTTTTAACAAAGCTGTTGGCTTGGAAGAATTTGGGTATGCTGAACACCGATGAATATAAATATCTAAAAAAAGAGCATCCTACCATCCCTAAGATATATTTCATCCCTAAAGTGCATAAGGACAGATACAAGCCACCGGGAAGACCGATCATTTCGGCATGTGACGGACCATTTGAAAATATGTCACGTTACATCGATTTTTTCTTGCAAGACCATGTCCGCAATTTAGACTCTTATGTGCAAGACACTAGTGACTTTTTACGGAAAATTAAAAACATACAATGGCGGAGTGGGTACCAGCTAATAGCACTTGATGTATCGTCCTTGTATACATGTATACGAAATTGTGATGGAATAAGGGCAACAGAGCATTTTTTATCCAGTAGACCGATACAATTTGTTCAGCATAACAAGATGATAATTGATTTGTTAACCTTCTGTCTGAATAAAAATCTGTTCCTTTTTAAGAATCAGGTATATCAACAGGTACAGAGAGAAGCGATGGGGGCCAGCTTCTCCCCCAGTTATGCATGTTTGTTCATGGGCTGGTGGGAGGAGCTGGTCCTCAGGAGGAAATATGACCACATTTGTCAAGAAAAAATAATCTGTTGGCTTAGATATATAGATGATTTGTTTATAGTATGGCAAGGTACGGAACATAGTGCTAATGAATTCATAGCGCAGCTCAACATCAATGACATCAATTTAAAGTTCACATCCTGCATTAGTGAGGAAAGTGTAACCTTCTTAGATGTACAAATCACTATAGTAAACAATGTCATGTCTACAACACTGTACCGAAAAGAGACTGCGGGCAATGCGCTATTACATGCATCTAGCGCACACCCTCCTCACCTGATAGAAAGCATCCCCTATGGGGAGATGCTGCGAATAAGGAGGATTTGCAGCAATGAGAAAGATTGTGAAAACAAACAAAATGAGAGTAAGGTACGATTTCTAGAGAGGGGATACAGAAATACAACCATTGATAAAGCCATGGCAAAATCTAGGCAGAAACCCAGAGATGATTTACTGACATATAGAAATAGGCTGGATGGAGCAACCAGTAACACCTTGAATGCACCTAACGAACCCACAAGACTTATCCTGTCATTCTCTAGGCAGGAGAAACAGATTAGGGGGATTGTGAGACGCAGTTGGCCCATTATATTAGATGATCCTATAATTGGACAGTCACTCCTCAGGAAACCAGCCATTACCTATAGAAAAACGGCATCTATGGGAAATGCCCTAGTGAGAAATAATCCTGAAGACCAAGAGATAGGATCATGGCTCACATCTAGAAAGGGGTTTTTCAAATGTAAAAGTTGTAAGGCATGCCAGTTTGGAGTCAATAAATCTTTATACTGCACAGCTTTCAATGATAGTCCTCGGACTATCAATCGATATTTGACCTGTAGAACGGAGTATGCGGTCTACGTTTTAGAGTGTAGCTGTGATTTAAAATATATTGGAAGTACAAAATTGGCAGTACATAAAAGGATCCTACAACACACAAGGGCAATCACCAACAATGACCCTAGCTACCCTGTGGCGAGACACTTTAAAGAGCAACATGAAAGTAATCTCAAGCATCTAAGATATTATGTATTAGATGCTATTCCCATAGAAAAGAGAGGGGGAAACAGGGAAGCAAAACTTAGACGCCTGGAAACTCAATATATTTTAGAGTTGGACACCAAGCATCCGGGGGGTCTTAATACAAGTGAGGACCTTTACACGTTTTTATGAATCACCTACAATAAATCCCCTTATTTCTATAAGTCCAACAGTAATAGGATCTTGAACCCTAACTGAATGTGTTTGTTTATTTAATGGATTTTACTGTATTTCATATTATTCTTAAAATTGGTGTTTTAATGATTGTCCATCGAACTTCAATCTGCAATATACTTACATAGATCAATTAACTAAGGAATTTTATATAGTAGGGGCAAAATGGAATAGAGTTTTAGCATTTGAGTTGTATATTTATTGATATTTATATGTATTTAATTATTTATTTATTTAACTACTTATTTTATGTCTCTGTTTACAGCTGTGGGAATCAATTGCATATGAAATGATGATTATCAGGTTTAACTAATTCCCCCGTATATACTTGCTTAGTTTGCACATGTCATGTTTTGTACTAGAAATCTTTTGCCAGGGCATGCTTAGTAGTACGCAAAAAGACACTATGTCAATACATGCTGCCTCTGACATATGTGGATACATATAATTGGAAAATTCGTTTTTTATTCGTTTTAGCACTAGCACGATTTATAGGTTCTTAGCACTTCTTTTAGGGTATTTATAAGGATAGACACTTTTATATTATTTCAATCACTTATGTGATGAGATTTGGAAATAATTGAAGTATTGGTGATGGTCCAGAGTAGCATTTAAGCCAATGAAATTTTAGTAATTTGTATTAATACTAAACCTGGTTAGTTGCGTTTATATTTTATATTTAATGAAATTTATATGCACATTTTAGAAATTTACAAAATGCATTTAGGCCAACAACTGTATCACCAATGATCGTATAGTAAATGAAGCATTCAAGCGTATATATATTTTTTCCATTTCTATTAATTAACTGGTATGCACTGTCACTTTAAAAATGGCGATCAGACTTCCTAACGCTGTCATGTGATCAAGGCAGGGAACTGCCAAAACGCGTAATGGCGAGGCTGTTTGTGCGTGAATAAACAGAAATGTGCACAATACCTGGGTCCACTCTTGTTTGTTTGGATCTGCAGATGTGAGCGAGGAATTGTCATATATATATATATATATATACGTGTAAATAAGGTAATATGAACTGTGTATGTCCTATTCATAGGAAGTTTTAATCACTGAAACTATTTTATCTTCTAAATCCACCCATTTTCTTTTTATTATTGTAATCAAATGATTAATACAATAAAGTATTTTATTACACACACTTCACTACTTCTGAGGCCACTAAAAGTTTCTTGTTAATATACCTCCCTATGCTTTTGTTCTTATCTGCAAGTATCAGAAAATCACTCAGTTCTTTGACCAGAAGGAGGACTTCCAAAGATGGTCACTTCCAAGGAGGTGCCTCTGTATCATCTCTGTCTTACTGGCATTGAGCTTCAAATATTTTGCATTCATCCAATCTATATTTCCAGCAGACAGGGTGGAAAGATATATTGAAGCTCTTTAAAGAGGCAACTGAAATACAAAACTATGTATCATCAGCATAAGTGAAAACCTTTATCAAGAATGATCTTATTAAGCCTGTGAGAGGCAATGCATGTATACTAAACAAGATAGGGGATAGTAATGATATGTGCAGGAATCCACAACTAACTTTATTAGACAGAGATCTATAGGGGGAGGCTCTACAGGGGGAGGAGCCAACGATGTTGATTTTTGACCAAAAACAATGAAACCCTCTATAAAGCTACCCCTAAACCAGTTTCCCAAACTGTGGGTGGGTCACAAGCCGATTTTTGGTGGGCCATGAAAGTTTAAGCAATAAATGGCAGTTGATAGATCTGTCAATATCAGGGATTCTGCACAGCATACATCTAGACTTGAAACTCATGTACTACAGAATCCAGATCTGCCGCAGGTCCTATTCCATGTGAAAACACCATCTGGGTAGGGGTCAGAAATCCATGTGCCTCCAGAAAATTTGAAAGTCATGATGTGAAACACTTCAAAATCTTAATACTATATGGGAGGATAGTAATAAGTTGTCACTAGTTCCTTCCACAATAAAGAGAAAAAACAGACTATGCTGACTAAATTCCTTCCATACGTGACTCATGGTACACTGTGTTACACATAGAGTTATGATCTCAGATCCCTCACATATCGACAAATCATTTTACTATGAAGGAATCATGAACAAATAATGATTTGAGACCTCCGAAAAAGAGATTCAGTCTGTATGATTTGTCCAGCCCCTCTAATAAATGCAACCTTCTTTTAGTTTAGGTGGGTATCATATCAAATAATTTATTATTCATAAATATGAGAGTGGATGCTTAAGCAAGATGTTAGGAAAGCACGTGATTCTGGGAAGAGGCTGTGCAGGTTCCTCAGCAAGGAATTTTCGTAACACTTAGGGCCTCATTTATGGCACTTTGGAGTAGGGCAGCACAGCAAGGCACCTTGCTGTGCTGCCCTACTCCAAAGTGAAAGGGCAGGAATGCATCGTATTTAAGCAATACGGTGCATTCCTGTCCTTTTTCCCTGCGCTGGTGACGTTTTGGCAGCTGAGCGCCAATCTAGTCACCTTTGCACCATGGTGTATGGGTGCCTCTTTTGCATGTAGGATTATTTTTGTGCAGGACAGGGCACCTTCTTGCACAATAACAATCCTATGAGGCATTTTCCTCTTTCTATGTGTGCTTCAGAATTCAGCACACATGGAAATCGGAAAAAACCTGGAGAAATAAACATACTTCTCCTTGTTACGCCTTACCTTGGGAGGCATACAGAGTTGATGCTTCCCTAGGTTTACATTACTTTGTAAATGTGGGGCAGCATCAAATTCCATGGGTGTTGCATGGGAAAACCCACTGCACTGCCCATGGAACACCTCCCAGGTACAGAGTAAGACAATGATTTAGATTTTTTTTAAATAATGTATTTCAAAGAAAATAGTGCTTTTAGCTTTGTTTCTTAACAGCTATCTTTTCCCCCGCAGCACTGAAATCTGAAAGGTCACAAAGTGTCAGTGTGGTAACACTAAAATAAATCTAATAAATCCAACTGATAAATCCACATACATACCTTTTTAACACAATACTTACCTGTACAGGTGCAAACACATACTGGCAGACATGGAAGATGATTAATAAGATAATATTCTTTGATGCACAATTACTACTCAGGCCCCCAGAGATGTACATAACCAATGTATATCCTTATTGTTTAGTTAAATCTGAGATTCGATTAGGCCATGGCACAAAATTGGTACATGTTGTAAGATGATCACCAATGGCACTGTCTCTGGATGTAGTTGAAGAACAGGCTGCACAATTGATTGCATAATATCTGGAATACGATCAGCAGCTGGTTGAGGGGCAGGGTGTGAAGTGAAGTGGTTGAATTTATCTACGAAGGCAGATAATGTTTAACTAGGTTGACATTCTCCATAGGCTGTACATACTTTTCCTTAGTTGAAGTTCCTGGTTCTGTTGCACCCTCTAGTTCTCCAGAGAATCTATGTCCAATATTATGGTCTTTAGAGGCATCGGAATATGATGAATCCTTCACACATATTGGCCTATCACTAGCTACTAAATCTAGTAGATGGCCTTTAATATCTCTCAGTGTCTAACCAATATCATTCCAGTCAAGGCTGTTTCTATTGGATTAATCAGCTTGTAGATAATATTTTCCAAACTTTTAAAATCAAGCTGAGTACTAAGGGCCTTAATATAGGATTGCCAAACCTGTAGTGGCGGTCCAACCACCGCCACACTGCGGGCCCACCAGCAGTATTATGAGTGTGGTGGTTGGACCGCTACAGGACCTCTGCGACTGCCGGAGATCAAGGATCTTGCAGTGGTTGCACACTAGTCAGACATGGCCATATGCTGGTGGTGCTGCGGCGGCACCACCAAGCATATTAGGAGTTACCAAACCACCACCCTTTCCATGGCGGTGAGCCCACTATGAAAAGGGTGGCAGTGAGGCAACTGCCGCTCCTGAAAGTGCATGCGGGGGGCACATGTAGTGTCCCCCTGGATTGCCATTGCCAGCACGATGTGGCATGTATGCCACACAGTGCAGAAAGGTGCAGTCAGCACTCTGACAGCAGCGGTCAGCATGTTAGGCTCTTCTATGAGCCTAACAGACCGCTGCTGTCAGACCACCACAGGACTGACCTCCAGACCAGGATTAAAGTCCTAATTTGGCAGGCGGCAGCACCACAGCTTTGGCGGTCCTACAGCAGATGGTGAGTTGCACCGTCTGCTGTTTGACTGCCAATATTGTAATAAGACCCTTAGTTCTGCGGCTTCTGCGGGTTTTGAAGTATGTTCCAACACTTCCCCTTTCTTACTTGGCCATCTAATTTCCTCTATTGGCTTTCTGGTAACATTTTTCAGCTGCTTTGTACTCTTCTGCCTCTTTGTCGAAGGCGACCCCAATTGGTGCCTGGCCTTCTGGGACTGGCTCTCTTCTACCAGGTCCAATGGACCTTCATAAACACAGGGGTCAACCTTCCCTCTAGCACTACTTATCAGCTGTGGGCTCTTGTCCACCGTCAGCACTTCCTCTCAAGGATCCCCCCTATATTTCCGTGTGAGGGCAAAGGGTATATCCGGATGGGGCTCTTGGCTATACTGAAAGATAAAGCATTTTTTGTAATGCCCAGACTTTCCTCAACATTTTCAATTTATGTATTTATTGCCCCCATACCATTACTCTGAAATTTTGCTAACAGCCGATCCTTTTTAGCTGCAGCTGAATTGATGAGGGCTGTTAATTTCCTCTTGCCCATGATGAACTCTTATTCCAATGTGGTAGACCTTTCCTGGTAACCTTAGGAGTTAGCGCGAAGAGGAGTGGCCGAGCCCAGCCTAGTTCGGCCATGGATGGGTGCAGATGGGCCCACTCTTGGTCCGGGCGCATCCCGCAAAGCGGGCTCCCTCCGGCTCATACAGCGTGAGTCACTCTTGGCCTCTCCTTGCCACATAGGAATCTGGGGGATGAAGTCCCGCCCCAGACTCAATGCTGGATTTAGTCATGATAGGGGGGCAACGTGGACCAAAAACACCAATATCTGGAATGCGGGCAGGGTAACAATGTGTTACAGAGGGGTTTATTAAGCTGCTGAAGTGAGGGGGCTCCTTCCCTCTCCTACCCTTAATGTTGCTCAGAGCGAAAGCTTCGGTCGTAGTGATGTGTCACTGGCTCATTGCAACAAAGAAGGGCCCAGTGAGCGAGTAGGAGGGCCTCCAACTGCTACTACGCCCACCACTCTTCTTGTAGGCCTGGTCTCAACCAGTGGGTCAGGCAGCTCCCGATCACTTCGTCTGTGGGCAGCGCAGACTCAGGACTCACTGCTCATCTCCGTGAAGGGGGGACAGGGAACGTCCTGGTGTTTTGTGATGCTCGCTTGAGAAGTTCTCTGGGTGGGAAGTGGGACGCTATGCCAGGCTTCCCACTGCAGTCATGGCCAGCGCTGCTCAGGCTGATTACTCCTGCAGGCTGCTTCCTTGTAACAGGCGTGCCACATCAAGTATTCAGGCCCCCTCCGGCACTCCCCCCAACTGCAGTCCCCACTCCATCTTCTCCGTGGGAAAGGATGGTGAATCAGGGTGCAGGATTTCACATGTCAGCCTCCTTGCTGTGGAGCTCTAGCCTGACACGTCTGCCATCTTGCCTATGAAAAAAGGGCACACTAATTTAAACAACTAAATACTTAAAAAATGACAAACTCTGCAAGACAAGGAAACTATGCTGGATTCTCTCAACAAACTATTAAAGAAGAAATATATACATCTCAACCCAAGCAAGTAATACTGATATTTAAACTTAAATATAAACTTTTATTAAACTTAAAAATGTAAAACAGCAAATAAATATTAACAAACTCACTAACTTTTATCTTTTTACATAGACTTCCTAAAAGAAAAAGTCTTTGACTTGAAAACTGATAAACTGCCAGAAAATAACAACTATCACAAACCAGCAAAAAGATATAAGAAAGTAAGTATACATAAATAAACTAATTATAAACTCACCCAAATAGCGAACAAAAATAAACCTAACAACCTCAGCCTCTTCAAACTACCAGCAAAGTAATGATACTTACAATTTTTGTTTTTCATCCAACAGCAAACAAAGCACCTGCTCCACATTATAACACTCCCAAGGAGAAGCTGCAAACCTTGCAGAACATCTCCACAGAACTTGTAGGTATACAAAATAGAAGTAGTTGCATGTTACAAACATGAAAAAGGTCAAATATAATATACATATTTATACTATTTCACTACTTTCAGACACAATCACATTTATCACTGAACAGAAAGGAAAGTAGTTTCTAAATCATATGGACAACACCTACAGCTAAGAAAGTGCATCATCAGAAACTATAAACTGAAAATGTACTAAATATTATTCTAATATATGCTTTGGGAGGGCAAATACAAAAGAACATATTGTAATTAGTGTAATAGAGCACAACCACCCCCAAACATCACAGAAATAGAAGTAAGAGTTACTGCAGGATATAAAAGAAGCAAGCACTAGTTCCCAGGAGGAACCCACAAGAAAAATCCTTAAAGATATACTATCTAGAATCCCCGACCACATAACTCACCGACTACCACCTATACCCCTTTTAAAATGTTTATTTACACAAACTAAAAAAGCCAACAGAGATATCCCACTTGCCCCTAGAAGATACCAAGACATACACATACCTGAAGATTTAAAAATTACACATAATGAGGAACCTTTCCTGTTACATGACATCCTAAATAAGGAGAAACAAATCCTAATATTCTTTACAGCAGACAACATAATAAAACTTTGCCAATGTTAAATCTGGATGATGGATGGAGCTTTAAAAACATGTCCTAAACCATTCACTCAGATATACACCATCCATGGTGAATATTAAAACACAAATATCCCTTTTATATATGCCCTACTACCAAATAAACTAAGCAGCACTAACTACGACCTCTTAAACCATATAAAACATATAACAAATAACTACTACCCCCCAACATAATCAATGGCTTTGAGCAAGCTTGATTCAAACCATTCTAAAAATATACCCCCCTCCACAGCCATACAATGATTTCAATCAAAGTATATGGAGACAACTCCAGAAACCGTGTAGACTATTCCACAAACAGCCAAATTGCTATAGAAATTTAAAAAAATGATAGCACTAGCCTATGTTCCTGTCACAGAAGTAGTCAACCACTACAATTTACTAATATAAAGCCGTTTCTACCAACAAAATGAAGACAAACTTAGTCCCCTAATGTACTATTTCAATTACACTGGGGTTGGCAGACCACATCGCTACGGACACAGATGTCAATCCCAATTTCAAATAACATGGTGCAATGTCTATGACAGGACCAAGGCACAGGAAGCCTCCCAAAAAACTCAGTTGAAGGATGGCACAACACCTTCCAATCTACACTAGGCAGAACTCAACCTACACTATACAATTTTATAGAGGCATTACAAAAAGAGTAAAGCTACCAAGAACCACAAATGGAGCAATCTGTTAGCCAAATTGTATGGCAAGCTACAATTTAAAGTCAAACTTTTTACATAACACAAAGGAGTAGATTACATAAATATGATGGCCAAAAGCATAATATAAAATGAATGTTAACCTACCAAACTCCTCATAAACTATGGAAACTCTAAACCAACATACCAAGAGGCCTATTTATGAAATAGGCACACAGTTCAGCAAGTCACCCTGCTGCAAGGGTGAGAAAGGGTAAGAATGCACCATATTTGAGGCAATATTCCTGCCCTGTTCTCTGCGCTTGCACTTTTGGCAGCCTGGCGCCAATGCAGGCACCCTTGCACCACAGTGCAAGGCTGACTGTGTTGCATGCTGGATGGTTTTTATGCAGGAAGGGGCACCTTCGTGCACAAAAACAATCCTGAGAGGCATATTCCTCTATGTGTGCTGTAACCATCATCATTGGAGCTGGCTGTGCTAAGATGAGACCATCTCGTCCTTAGCACTTTAGTGGTGAAAGGCAAACTCAATCCATCACATAAAATAATTGCAACACCCAATTCAAACAATTCCATACAACAATCACACAAATTAGACTATAGAATCAATATAAAATCACATTTCCCACCCCAAAAAATTAAAGAAATACAACTTACTGTTCAGTAGTTGCAGATCTTTCCCTGTCTCCATGTAATAAAAACTTGTAATCCACCAAAAATGAGGTAAATAATATACAAAAATCTCCCCCAAAAATGCAAAAATACAACCAATCCAATAGAAATCCCTTGAAATAATCCAAAGTATCTAGGTTGCATAAAAAAACGAAAAAAGTGTTTTAAAAAACAGAAATGCTCCTGGCACAAAAAATAAATCAAAGTAAAACAATTGGTTTATTATGAACCAAAACTGATTTCCTTTAAAACAAAAAAGTAGACACCAAATGCCCATAGAACACATTCATAGACAAAATACTGTAAAATAAAGGGGAAAAAACACATTACAGTTCCAAAAATACATATACAAACAGTTCATCATCAAAATATAGCTAAGATCACACAGTTTAACATAGCATGATAATACAGTACAAAAACAGTGTGCAAAAACGCGAAACTACAAACTAGTGAAAAATACATCTATATATATAAAAAAACATAAACAACACTATAACTAACCTTTAGACCCACCTCCTAAATCCCCCTACCCTCAAAACCCATACAGAAATCCTTGACAAAAGGACTTACCTGTTCCTATGTACATCAGCAACTTACCACAACCTGGTTCCGGGAAAAAAGTCTAAAAATAACACAAATAGATCGCAAAATAAAAGGTAGCAGTAAAAATGAATGGGAAATACTGTAAAGCGGTTGAATAAATGTTTAAAAAAATGTAAATAAAATTGTAACGTAAAAGAAACAAATTGTAAAGTATAAATTAATTAATAGTATAAAATATATACAATTATTGAATATATATCATTGAAACTTATGTTCAAATAATGTTGAAAATATGTATCTAAAAAAGTTAGTAAATGTTACAAAATTGTTAAACAATGAAAAGTAAGAGTTGAAAATGTACAACAGACAAATGTATATAAATTTGATATACCTGCTGTTATTATTAAAAACAATAAAACTTTTTTTATTTGCTCGTCTTTATATATACATTTTTTTACTTGAAGTATGTATAATGAAACATTTTAAACTATACAATAAATACAAATTGAAAACATAAATAAATAGGAAAATGTGTGACTTTTTTACTATACAAAAAATGGAATTAATAATATTATTGGTTACAAACATACAACTAACTTTTTAAAAATATTTTTTATCACCAACAATAATTGTATAATAACACTAAGGGCCCGATTACGATGTTTGGCGGACTTACGTCCGACTGACCCTGTCTCGGAAACGGGACCGACCGACCTCCGGTCGACAGTTCCGACTGCCTCATTATGATGCGACCGAACATGTTTGGTCGCATACTCCCATTCCTCTATGCGAGCTCGTGTTACGGCCGTAAATCGGCCGTAACACAAGCTTCCATAGGGGAAAGGGAGTCTGTGTTCATCCCTGCACCGTATGGCAGGCACCTCAGGGTGCCTGCCACATGGTGCAGGGATGAACAGGGGGGCACCATAGGTGTCCCCTCAGCCCCCAACTGGAGGCCTCAGATGCAAGGGGGCCCTGCTAGGGGCCCCCATACTAGTTCTCCGACAGGCTTTCCAGGTCAGAAAGCCCGACATGGAAAGCCTGCCGGAGACCGAGTATCGTAATCCCAAAGGTGGCAAGGCCACCCTTTGGGATGATGGGCAGGCCTCCAACCGGCCGACGGGCTCCTCAAGCCAGTCGGAAGCCAGCCAGAATGTCCGGCTGGTTTAATTATCGACCGCCAGCATTGTAATGCGGGGGTCAGAAATTAAACCAAGATGCGGCCCGGAAAGGCTCTGACCGACAGTCGGAGCCTTTCCAGGCCACATTGTAATTGGCCCCTATGCTTTTCTTCGACAGGCAAATAAAAGTAAAATAAATGATTTTTGAATAAAATTATAAAATTAAATTATTGCACTCCAACATAAATTATTTAAAAAAATTGTTAAACACTAAAGGGGTGATATTTACTATTCCCAATCCCCATCTAAACCAATTTGGAGAAGGCATTGGGCACTAAAGGGGTAATTTGTATTTGTTAAGGGCAACATTCATCCACAGGGATATCACGGCGCTAGGCAAGTTATGACCTGAAATGAGGGTGGTGTGATACTGGGGACATCTGCAAAAAAGGGAGCCTGGGCGATAGGCTGCAAAATGTCAATTACATTCCAGTGAGTTGCCGCCAGATGAGAGAAAGAGCGGCCCCCTGCTCTAACTTCCTTAATGCGTCTGGTTCTTGCCAGAGCGTGGTAGCAGGACCTCAGATTTCATGTGGGGGAATAGAATTCCATTTTGTCTTGCAAGATTCTGGGGCCACGCTTATGTAGTGCCTTGTGTGCATAGCCCAAGAGCTTGAATTTGGCTCTTTGATGCACAGGCAGCCAATGGAGCTCCCTCATACATTCTGATGCCGAGCTGTGTTTGTTTTTGTTACAAACAAGCTTGGCAGCTGCATTCTGGACTACCTGCAAACGAGAGAAAAGGTAGTCTGCCATGCCCACATAGAGCGCATTCCCATAATACAATTTGCTTGAGAGTAAAGCCTGGGTGATGGATTTCCTGCAGTTCAGGGGGCTCCATAGGAAGAGTCTTCTTAATAGCTTCAATATAGCAAAGCTTTTTCCACACAGAACTCGGACTTGGTCCTGCATGGTTAATGCATTATTGATGAGTATACCAAGGTTTTTTACAACCTGTTTGGGCTCGGGGGCAGATCCTAGTGACTGTTGCCACCAGGTTGCATCCCACATTAGGTGAGCTCCTCCAAAAAGCAATATCTCGGACTTCTCAGCGTTCAGTTTCAGGCAATGATCTGACATCCAAGTCGCCATTTCTGAAAGGCAGATTATTCCTAGTGTCCTCATACCTTTCTTCAAAGGCTATCAACAGTTGCGTGTCGTCCGCATAGGAGCAGATATTAAAGCCCCATTTCTTGCTGATTTTGGCCAAAGACGATACATAGGCGTTAAAAAGGGTGGGGCTCAGGGAAGCCCCCTGCAGGACACCATGATTAATAGTTTTTGGGTTGGAGGCAAAAGGGCCTGTTTGTACTCTTTGTGTTCTGTTGCATAAGAAAGAACTGAACCATTGAAGAGTTTTAGACTGTAGTCCTTTTTCATGTAAGGTGCTCAACAGGAGGCCATGAGAAACAGTATTGAAAGCCGCCAACAAGTCCAGAAGGATCAGGGCGGCAGCTTTACCCTGGTCTACTAGGGATCTGATGTTATCTAAGACCGCTAGTAAGGTGGCTTCTGTGCTGTTTGTAGCTCTGAAGCCAGTCTGAGATGGGTCCAAAAGTTGGTTAGTTGATGTTTAACCAACCTCTCCAATACCTTGGACAGATATGGGAGCTGGGAAATTGGTCGGTAATTAGCGGGGTTATGGACTTCCGTGCCTGCTTTTTTTAATATTGAGAATACAATGGCTTCCTTCCAAATATCCGGGAATGCAGCAGAGTCTAGGGATTTATTAAATATTTGGGTTACATGCGGGCAGAAAATAAAGTGTGGGCATGGGTCAAGCGGGGATCCCGACTTGACCTCAGTCATCGCTTTAGCAACCTGCTCTTCTGAGAAGGGGGCAAGATTGCTCAGGTGAGAACGTGCCTCAGGGTGAGGAGCCAGGGTTTCCCAGTCTGGCTCATCTGAGGTGGGTTGGTTTTTAAATGAGGAGTAAATTTCCGAGATCTTGTCAGCAAAGAAGTTGCTGATTTTCTCACAGTAGTCTACCGAAGGGGGCAGAGTTTGGGACATGCTGGCTAGTTTACAAAGTTCCTTCACTATTTTGTATAGGTCATTAGGTGAGTTACTGTTGTCATTTATTCGCTTCACAAAATAGGTTTTCTTAGCGCATTTGATGGTGTTGTGATAGATTCTAATCTCTGCTTTGTATAAACAGTCTGTCACTGTTGTCTTTAGAGAATCTCCACTTATGTTCCAGTGATTTGCATTTCCTTTTTAATAGCCTAAGTTCTGGCGAGTACCATTTTTTGGATGGTGTTTTTCTGTTTGGTTTGCTTCCTAACCTAGGGGTATTGTTAAGTATTCCCTCTTCAATTTCACCATATTGGGAGAAGATGTTGAACACTTAAGGGACGATTACAATGCGGCTTGGAAGGCTCTCACCGATGGTTGGAGTCTTCTGAGCCCCATCGTAATGGGCCTGTCGGATTCCTTCCTGACCGCCTCATTTTGATGGAGGTGGTCGGAAAGGAATCTGACCGGTCATTCCAGCTGGCTTCCAATGGGCTCAGAGAGCCTGTCCGCCAATCGGAATGTGGCCTGTAATCTCAAGGGGGGCTCTTTTTGCCCTTGAGATTATGATCACACTTTCCGACATGGTTTGCATGCTGGTCTGTCTGATATGGAAACCATGTCGGAAAGTGTGTTAGGGGGCCCCCAGCAGGGCCCCCTTTGGTGCATGGCCTCTGATTGGAGGTCGAGGGTGCCCCCTGTTGATCCCTGCACCTCACAATGCCTGCCACGGGGTGCAGGGATGAACTGCACCTCCTATTTCACTATGGGAGCATGCATTACGGACGGGTTACAGCCGTAATGCATGCCCCCATACTGAAACATAGGAATGCGACTGAACAGTGTTTGTCGCATCCTAATGGGGCGGTCGGGACCAACGACCAGGTGTCGGTCAGTCCCATGACGAGTCGGTGTTGGGCGGAAATGATTCCACCCGACATTGTAATGACCCCCTAAAGGGGTGACATTTGCTATTCCCACTTCAATCAAACCATTTTGGGGGAAGGGAAGATGTTGGACACTAAAGGGGTAACATTTCATATTCCAACTCCAGTCTAACTATATTGGGGGACAGTTTTGGACAAAAAAGGAATGACATTATCTAATCCCACTCCAATCTAAACCAATTTGAGGGAAGATGTTGAACACTAAAGGGTGACATTTACTATTCCCACTCCAATCTAACAATATTGGGGGAAGGTTTTGGACATTAAACGTATGACATGTACTATTCCCACTCCAATCTAAAACAATTTTGGGAAGGTGTTGCACATTAAAGGCATGGCATTTACTATTTACACTTCAATCTAAACCAAATTGATGGAAGGTTTTGGACACCAAAGGAGTGACATTTACTATTCCCACTTCAATCTAAGCATTTTGTGAAAAGGTGTTGGACGCTAAAAGGTGACATGTACTATTCCCACCTCAATATACACCAATTTGGGGAAGGTGTTGGACACTAAAGGGGTGACATTTACTATTCCCACTCCTATCTAAAGCAATTTGGAGAAGTTGTTGGACACTAAAGGGGTGACATTTACTATTCCTACACCAATCTAAAACAATTTAAAGGCGTTGGATGCAAAAGAGAAGACATTTACAATATCCACTTCAAAATAAAACATTTTACATGACACATTACAAAATCAAAATATTACATACATCATCAATACCCTATGTCCACACTGTTTTAAAATCTAAAATTAACAAAAAATTGTATCTAAAAACACATTTATCTAAACCGTTATATACATATTTAAATTATAAAATTAATATTTTAATTAATATTAAAAGATAATATATTGTCGAAAACATGTACTACCATTTACAATCTTTAAACAATAAAATACAAATAAAATCATATTACAAAAATTAAAAATCATTTTTGAAAACAAAAAATACAAATTTCTATACAATTTTAAATATTTTTTCAAGTAATGTAAAATTGTAAATTTCAGAATAAAAACAATAATAAGTTTTCTAACTCATTAAAATATTTATATATGTTTTTAATATTTTATCATTTTTAATATTTTTCTTATTTAAAAAGCATATTTTCACCACTAATATGTATCTTAATTAACATCAAACTGAAATATATTTAAAATATTAATATAATAACATAAATGTAAAAATTCCAAATTATTAATTTGCATATCTTTACAATTATCTGTAAAATCGAAATTTGAAAAACAAATTTGTTTTAAATCTCATCACCCTTATTTCAACAATTTCATAGGGAAAAAATGACCGTACTAAAATCACAAATTAAAAAAACACATACAATCAAACACACTACAATGTATTTGATATTAATTAACACTTACAAACGTTATTGCATACAACAATATTTTCTACATCAATATTTTTTACAAAGATATTAAAAACAACGCTAAAATTATATTTTTACCTTCAATATCCCTGTCATCAATATTTTGGATGTCCCAATATTTTTGACACAATATTTTTGTGTCACCATATTGTATCTGATATTTTAGATAATTTAATACCTGACAATAATAAGAAAAAAGGAAAAATAGACAGCTAGCCACTGAATAAATGTGGTGGTCATATGCTTGCAATGATTTTTTTTTTTTTAAAACAGTTTAGCTAGAACTATAATACCAAACCACTTGTGCTTTCTACCTACAATGTACTCGGAAAAGGGACAGAAACAATGTATATTTTTATTGCACTTGACAGGAAAATATGATTCTTTTTGTTGGCACAAAGAAAATGTATAATTGACTTGGAATTAACCTGAAGATCTTGTTTAACCACACAAAGATGACTAAAAAATAAAAAATAGGAATGGAATGAAAAAAGCTT
This sequence comes from Calotriton arnoldi, assembly GCA_963921515.1. Taxonomy (NCBI): domain Eukaryota; kingdom Metazoa; phylum Chordata; class Amphibia; order Caudata; family Salamandridae; genus Calotriton; species Calotriton arnoldi. Next base: position 746,772 of record CAWUFW010002217.1, read on the forward strand.
TGGAAAAGTACATTATTGGCCAACCAACGTAGGCCAAGGAAAGTCACCTCTTTATAGGTGAATGTGTGCAAGTGATCTGGAAAAGAAATGCCATTACTCAAAGTGCAAGAGTGGCAATGACTAAAATGGTCTAAACAAATTCTAATTTTAATTGTACTTATATAGCACTCACTACCGCTGATTAGGCGTTGAAGTGCTTTCCGGTGAGTAGTGAGTCAGAGAGCCTTTTAGCTGGATGAATAGGATAAAGAATGGATAGAGGAGGGAAGAGTTCGGAAAGAGTTGTTTGAGAGTTCATAGTAGTGAAAAAGGTTTGGGATGAGAATAGAGGTAGGGCATATTTTGGAAGAGGAATGGTATGAATCATAGAGTGGTGATTTTTTGAGGTTTGGGGAGATTAATTAGCTTTTCTTTCCCTCTGCAGTGAAAGGAAAATATATAAATATGTAGATACATGACCACACATGAGAGGTATACATTCATAGAGATTTAACATGATAAGCATATGGAAAACTATCAGGAGCTATGAAATTGTACTAAATGTACATGCATAGATACATATTTATAAACTCAAGCTTTCCCCTTTTGCTGTAAATTAAGGTTTTTTAAATTTTATTTTATTCATTAATATTATTTTTTACATGCTATTTATTTATATTTGCCCCCTGATATTTCAAACGTGAAGCACTAGATACAATTGCTATGATCATATTTACCCATTTTGATAGATATGTGTTAGGATAGGAAAAATAAACCCAAATACACTCATCATCTTATGTTATTGATGTATTCTAAATGGATATAATTATGATAATGTTATACATCTATGTATATAATATTTTGTTATTTATTTGTTTTTAAAGATATATTTATTTTCATTCCTCTAGTAAGTATAAAGTTATATAGAGAGAGATAAATACTCATATTATTTATTTTTCCATTTATTATTTAGAATTATTTGTTTTCATTTTTTGATTTATCCATTCATGATTTTTTTTAGTAATAAGTATATTGAATAGTCAACATTTAATGCAGATTCCTTACCTTCAGTAGGGGTACCAAAGCAGTACCTCCCAATGTGAAGGATCTGAGGAGTGGACTCAGATTAGGAAGTTTTGCAAAACTGAGTGGGCAAAAGGGCCCTTCTCACAGACCTGGATGTCAGGGTAGTAGTGTTTTGTGAAATGCGCAATGACAGTCATGTCACAGCCTTTCATATCTCTAGAACTAGCACACCCCTTCCCTGATACTGTTGTAGGGGCCTTGACTCTGGTGGAATGAGCCCCGAGGCCTTCAGGAGGGTTCCTTCTAAGCCAGCAGATAGCAAATGAGAACGCAGCAGGTTATCCACTTGGACAGAGTCCACTTTGCACCACACTGTTTTTCTTGATCTCAATGAAGCCCACAAAGACCTGATTTATGCCATGGTCTTCTCTGCAGTCAATGCACACACCCAAAGCTATTGTAGAGAGGTTGCATGGAGATCACCTTTATGTGACTCATGCAGAGAGAAGCACCGAAAAGCACCGATAGTGATCATCGTGATGCCTTGATTATCAGAAGCCACATCGAGCAGCTGTGCATAGGTTCAAATGGTGTGTGCATAAGTAATGTCTGGACAAGATATATGTTCCACGGAGGCATGACTAATGGTTTTAGAGCAACATAAGCAAGCGACCCTTCAGAAAATGCATCACAAATGGCAGGTTAAAGACAGAATCGGTCAAACAAACATAAAAAGGCCATAAGTGATGACAAATAACTCTTAACTATGCCCACTGAAGGCCATGCTGGGTCAAGATCAAATAAAAGAATACATCAGAGAATTTGGCCTGCAGACAGTTTAGAAGAGGAAAGCTCATACCAGGCCACAAACTTTTCCCAGCGCAGGTCATTGATGGAATTCATGGACGGGCTTACAACTGTAACAATGACATGTCACTTGAGGTGGCATGTCAAAAGAATTCTGCTGTGGCTACTCAATCTTCACACACAGAAGTGTTGGTTGCAGAGATTTAGATGCAGGACTGCCCTGTAGCTGACACAGGAGGTCCTCCAAGAGGTTATCAGATTGAAGGGTAAAGGGTTAGGCTAGGGAACTCTGGGTGCCACATGCTCCTTGCCCATTCCAGGGTTACTAAGATGATTTGGATCCAGTCTGTCCTGACTTACCCCAAAACTCGAGGCAGAAGAGGCAGTGAATACGTACAAGAGACGAATGTCCCACTGCAGATGTAAAACATTGCCCAATTACCAATTCTTTTGGGAAATTCCAGTGCAGAAGATTTGACACTGTGTGGTCAATAATGGTAAACAGATCTAGCCCTGACACTACTCATGGTCTGCCAGCCAACATGTGCTCACCTCATTTGTTCAGGTATTCAGGGACCCCACCAGGTTGGTGGCTCACGGAAAGATCTTCTGCTGATCCAGCCACTTCCAGAAAAATAGAATTGCTTGACACAGGATTCAAGAACCCTGCTCCACCCTTTTTGTTGCAGTACCTGATAGCAGTTGTTTTCTAGGTTAAGGCCTATACTAGCATTCCCTTGGTCAGTAGAAAGGTTTTCAGGACAAAACTGATCACCTGAAGCTCCAATAAGTTGATCTGGAGCTAAGTCTCTGCTGGAGACCACACACCTCTCCACAACACCTGTCCCAGATGACTCACCTCAGTTATATGCAAATTCATTTAAAAAAGTGCCAAAACATGATATAAGAAACAAACACAAGTGACATTGTGTTTCTCAAATACATTTACATTGCTACACTTCTCATTCTGCGCTGTTAAGTCCAAAACCAAATCTAAACAGTAAAGCTTTTTGTGTTTAACATTTACAGCTATATTAGCATTCTAAATTGGGTGCAACAGATTGCAAGGCATTTGACAACACTACACAAGATGTTTATAAATCTTAGCTACATTGAAAGTCACTCATTTTCACTAAAAGACCTTGTATTGAAACACCTTTCTCATGTTTTTACATTTTAATTTTGTGATGGACTGTAGGAAATTGGGTCATTGGTTGTGTGGCCTGCACAAGTAAGAGGTCCACAATTCTCCTTACTGGGAACCAAGCACCCGACTGTTGCATTGACTCTCTCAGGGCAGTTTAGCACAGCAGTCCAAAATGCCTACTCAGGGGAGATGGTGTTGGCTAGTAATCACTGCTCGCTCACACACAATGATAACACTCAATAAATGATTGTCCAGCAAGAGCTTTTTCTTCAGGAAAAGGAAAAGTACATTTATTAAACACACACACTACTAAATACTACGCAGTAATTTACAAAAATACATTGGTAGATGGAAAATACCATAGATGACATGACATAATCACCTTTGACCCCCTCAATGGGGTCATGCAGACATATAAGGTAAGTCTATTGGCTTGGGCAAAGGTTCAAGAGCAGCAAACCACATGTTAAAGACATCACTTTGTACGTGCATGCAATCAACAATAATAATAATCATGTGTAAATGCAATTACTACTGTTAATAAAGTGTATGCACTGTGATCAGTAATCACTGTCAGCATTATTATGTCAATAAATCATTTTAAGATTAGCAAAACATGTGACTGTGTGTTTTCCGTAGACCTTTGATCCATTAAAATGCATTCCTACCAACAGACCTTAGAGAGCATCACATTTTTATTACAGTCTTGCAACCATGGACTTAACCCCTATAGAGCACTGTATAACATATGACTTTTTAAACCATGTTTAGATCACAATGACTGTAAGCATATAATAGGCCCTTATGAGGCATAGTACTCCCATCTGTAAAGCAGAGGTTACAGCCTGGTGAGTGCTTTGGAAACATTGAAAAATCCTGGATGGGTCCTGGATTCTTGACCCCAGCAAACGTAGGGTAAGTTTATAAACATTACTGCTGGGAGGCTACTGTACTTCTACAGCCCCCCCACCTCTTTCTGATGGCCCTCCTGGGACCACCACACAGAGAGAGAAAAACTGCAAATGTTAAAGCCCGCATAGCTTTATGAGGCACTCCATTTGGAGCTGTGAATACTTTAGTATTGGCTCTCCTGCTGGGTCGGGGCGAGCCAGAGAGCTTTTCCTTTGTTTGCTGGTGTGGCCTTGTGCACTTCACTTCTCTTTTTTTCTTTTTGGTGGTGCCTGCTCCCACTTGGGTCCCCCGCATGCACTCAACATTGGGGGCAGCCCACCCTTAGCTGACCCACCAGCTCCAGTGGAGCAGCCTCTCTTCAACGCTGCTGTAGGAACTGGCAGCTCTTTTCTCTCCTGCCCGCTCCATGTGGGCAGGGAGTGTGTGATGCGATGGCTGCCCGCTTCCCCCACACATGGGCACAGGGAGTGGGGCATGGCCACCACTATTGGGGGGGACATGGCGGTGCTTCCCTTGTATTGTTGTGTTGACCCCAGGGAGATGGCACCCCCTCCCCGGAGGAGTTAAATACATAAATCCTGTGCTGACCCCCCAACTCTGGCCCACCCTGGAGTTAAGTGGTAAAATGGCAGTAGACCCCCATGCGCCTGTCAGAAAGAAAAGGTCACCAAATTTTAAAATACCATAACTCAGGCCCCGTTGGGGGCTGATTGTGATGATCTTGGGCTCATTTTACAACCTGATGATGAGTTCTAGCCACCAGGGGCAGTTGCAGCAGACCTTCTCACCTCCAAAGTTGTGTAGTGCTCAGGGAGCTGGTAATCCTGGCTTCCTTTGCCAGCCTTGTTATGTTATGTTATGCTTTGTGAACTTGTAGAGCATGGCTAATCACCTGTGAGTGTATCCAGGTGCTGAGTAGAACAGGCCTGATTTGGGGAGGAGGAGATCTTGCTTGTTTCGTCTGGAAGAGCCATGTCTTACGGTTCCGTCAGAAGTCCATGAGGAAGGGGGAGATTCTGGTGTGTTTCGGGAAGTCGTTCCAGGTCTAGGCTGGGCAGTATGAGAAGGAGTGTACTCTACTTCTGGTGTTCTTGAAGCGCGGGAAGTGTGCACTTGCCTGGGGCACACATCAAAGGTTTCTGGTGGGTTGGTAGAAGTTAAGGCGGTGGTTGAGATAAGCTGGACCAGTGTTGTGAAGAGCTTTGTAAGCATGGGTAAGTAGCTTGAACTTACATCTTTCGTGGACTGGGAGCCAGTGGAATAGAGAGATGTGGTTATTTTACGGGATGATCAGGAGGAGTCTGGTGGTGGCGTTCTGGATGGTTTGGAGTTAGCGTAGGACATGGGCTGGAATTTCAATGTAGAGGGTGTTATGTAATCAAGTCTACTTTTGATAAGAGCCTGCGTGACTGTTCGTCTGGTGTTCAGTTGGATCCCCTTGAAAATCTTGAGTAGCCTTCACAGGATGTGGAAGCATGATGAGGAGACGGCGTTGGTCTGTCTGCTCATGGAGAGGTTGGTGCCAAGGATTATCCCAAGGTTCTTGGCATGATCTGCAGGGGTGGATGGGGAGCCAAGTTCAGAGGGCCACCAAGGAGCATCCCAGGGGGAGTGGATGTGTCTGAAGATTAGAACTTTGATTGTGTCTCTGTTGAGGTGGAGGCAGTTGTTTTCCATCCAAGCAGCAATGTTTCTCAAGCAGTTGTCCAAGTTTGCTTTGGCAATGCTGGTTGAGTTAGTAAGCGGGTGGATAAGCTGTGTGTCGTCAGCATAGGATATTATTTTGATGCTGTGGGTTCTGACGATGTCCTCAAGGGGCATCATATAGAGATTAAAGAGTGTTGGGCTAAGTGATGATGCTTGAGGGACTCCGCAGATGAGTTTCTTTGGTTCTGAGGTGTAGGGGGAAAGCCTAAATTGTTGAGCTCTGCCCATGAGGAAGGAGGATATCAAATTGAGGGCCAGTCTGCAGATACTGAAATGCTGATGTTTTCTGATGAGTGGCTTGTGGGAGACCGTAACAAAATCTGCAGAGAGGTCAAGGAGGATGAGTGGAGCCATTTCTCCTCAGTCTGGGATGCTTCTGATGTCATTGGTTGCTGCAATGAGGGCTGTCTCTGTGCTGTGGTTGGTGCAAAAGACTGATTGAGAGCTGTCTTGGAGTAAATGGAGTTCTAGATGGTCTGCGAGTTGGGTGTTGATGACTTTCTCAATGATTTTAGCTGTAAAATGTAGAAGTGAGATGGGTCTGCAGCTGTTGAGGGTGCTGGGGTCTGCTGTTGGTTTCTTCAATAGGGCGTTTTCTGCATTTTTTCAGCAATACGGGAAGTTGGTGGTGGTTATGGAGGTGATGGTGATAGCAGTAAGTGCAGGGGAGATGATGGTTCTTCCAAGGTTGTATTTAAAGTAGGGGCATGAGTCTATGGAGACTCCTGAGTGGATGGTATTCATCAGGGCGGTGTTTTTTTTCAATCAAAAAGGACTTCCAGTTGCTTAGCTGCAGTTTGGTGATGAAGAAGGTGGCAGAGGAGTATGTATTGGTATGCTGTGGGTCGAATGTGTTATAAATCTTGGCAATATTCTGTTCAAAGAAGTTTGAGAGGTCGGTGCAGAGTGCTTAGGATGTGATGATGTTGTTGGCAGCTGCTGGATTGGAGAACTCCTTGATGATAGTGAAGCGTTCTTTGTCGTTGTTGGAGCTGGCTTTCAGTCTGAGAGTTAGGGCCTTTTTCTTTGCATCTCATAGTTGTTGGTGGTAGAGGTTGAGGGCGGCTTTGTATAGGGATCTTACAGTGGTGTTTGTGTTGAGTTGTTTACAGTAGAGCGTGGCCCCCCTGAAGTCGTTCCTGTACCAGCTGTGTTGTTTGATGTTTTTGTAGGTTTTATTTTTGGTGGCAGCAGTGCGGTTGGTGCAGTCAGAAAGCCATTTATCGAAGACTTTAGTTTTGACATAGAGGTTCCTGGTATGTTTGGGTGGATGTTCCTGTAGGGCCTTCCTCCTGAACTTTGTTTCTGGGTGCAGAAGCCCAGGGTTTTCCTTCAACTGGTCATCAGAGGGTGAAAGGGGGCCAGGCTCACTGGCCCTGGGAATACCCACTGGTCCTGGGGTCAAATGGGCAAAGTCCTTAGTCCTTTGCTGGCATCAGGGGGTTCATCTTACTAGTTGTCTATGAAAGCCCCAGGGTCCAAAAGGGAAATAGAGAAAACTCACCAGGCAAGAGAGAGTCTCCACCTGGTGCAACAGTTTTTAAAGGGGAGTGGAATTTTCTAGTAGCCAGGCACAACTGGCCAATCCTTGGGTGCGACTTCACCTCTCCACCCCTATCCAAACCCTCTTGCACAGAATCCTGGGACAGTTCATAATGGCATCATCCAGGAGTCGCTGATCACATCTCCTCTAGGGGCCTCAACTCCACCCCTCGCTGACATCACTGCCAGGGCCTTTCTCACTAAATTTTGAAAGGATAGCCCCCGCCTGTGATGGCTCCAGAGGTCAGGGCTCCCTCCCGTGTTTAGGGCAGGCCCCACCCTGGTGTGACAGCTGATTGATCGATCCAGATCACTCAGCTCCACCCCTTCCTCTTCAGGAACTGGGTGAAGCACTGTCAAGTGTTCCTTTTATGTGGGGAAGCCTTTGTTCCTGCTGCTGGGGAGAAATGTAATTAACCTAGCGCAGCAGGATGACAAAAGGCCTGGGCTCTGATCCTGAGCTGAGCCTGAAATATGACAATTCTGGATGACACATAAATGGTACAAATATCTTTTTTAGAACTTGCAGAATTGATTTTTTCCACACAGGTTACACCCCAATTGGATGCATCACTGGGTCCTGTAGGCCAAAAGGAACAAAACTTCAGTTTTCTCGGTATGTGTATAAAAAAGTGTCACTACAGATAACACAATAATTCACAGTGACTTTCCCTATTCGTGTACACTAACATTATAAGGCCTACCCATGGTCAATATGAAATCCTGCAGAGTTCCATCTGCGCCAGGTACCAGTTACCAGTTACCGGGCTGCGCATGACAGTAGTCTCCCATGAGCAGCCTGCACACATGTGCAAACGCATGTGCACGCATGTTCACCTGTAACCAGCCAAGTGCCCCTTTCCCTCGCTGCATCGCAATGGGGTTATGTTAAAAGGCAACCACTGGCACTAAAGAAATGCAGTCCATTTGTTGGGTGATTATCCTGTATGAGACACATATAGGGAGACTCATCAACAGTAAAAAGTCCAAAATAGGGTGATCCAAAAGGCAAACAAATCTGTGCGTACTGAATGGGCGGAACCCAATTGCAACATGGACTATCTAAATCAAGGGATAGTTTTTATGCACCGCAATGTGCTATCAAATTGCCTAGGATTATTGGTTAACATTAGACATAGGTTCCATCACGTAAATATATGATCAGTTGGTTTGTGTAGTATACAGAATTCAATTTTTTGGAAACAGATGCATTTGAGTTGAATGTATGTATGAATTAAAATTCTCCCTATAGCATCAAACACATTTTATTCCCACTGCAGGTATAAATTATTTTGATAACCTTCAAATAGGCTTAAACCATTAGTTAACAAGCACTGGAAATATCATGAGGTCTGGCTTCTGAAAGAAAGCGCATTTTGTGTCACTGATGGGCGTCGACACTAAAAAAGTCATTGTAAACACACTCTTTCACTGCATCCATTCATCAATCCACGGATTCATACTTTCATTCACCCTCTTACATATCTGCAATGAAACACACACAAACTCAGCAACATATGGAAGAGAAATTAAAAGAATACAAGTAGATAAAAGAAAACATGCTGCCTTCTAGGCATGGTGTGCCTATGTCTGCAATAACAAAACTAAAGCTAGCTTCAGGTGTCCGCTTTGCAAAGGCATTGTAAATATTCTATAATTGTTTTAAAGTTCAAACATGACCGTTACATTTAGAACCAATGTGTTGGCCATCCTGCAATGGTAAAACAATGATACTTTATGGACAACAACTTTCCATAATAATCTCCTGGTTTGGAGGAAGTGGCCATGTGGAATGCAGCGCACTGCAGATGAAATGAGTGGCAAGCAAGCAACCCATTGGAACTGCATTGAAAGCTGATATGTAGATATCAATTAATGTATAATTGTTACATTTTGTTTATTACATGAGGCTGACTAGACAGCTAAATTTGACTCTAGGCAAAATCATAAAAATTACCTGACAAGACCAATGGTGTAAAACAAAGGGGGCCCAATTGACAAAGGTAAAGTTAGACCAAAAGTCTAACTTAGACTAGAGTTCTAACTTTACTACTTTTTGCCATTCACAAAGGTAAGTTACTACTAGTACTAGTTACTAGTAGTAATTTGCCTTTGTGAATACCGAAAAGTAGTAAAGTGAGAATTGTTGTGTAAGTTAGACTTTTGGTCTAACTTTACCTTTGTGAATTGGGCCCTAAGTTTAGACCTGAAGTCTAACTTTAGACCTGAAGTCTTTTTCGACTTCAGGTTTAAACTTAGACTTTAGGTCTAAACTTAGACTTTAGGTGCAGATTTAAACTTCAGGTGTAAAGTTAGGCTTCACGTGTAAAGTTAGACTTTAGGCCTAAACTTAGACTTCTGGTATAAAGTAAGGCTTCAGGTCTAAGTTTAACTTTGTTAATTAGGCCCACTGTACTCAACTCATGATAGACGTATGCCAGTATAATCTTGATTTGAAAAATAGAGCCTTGTTTAGAGATTGATGGACAGATACTCTGTCGCAAATGTGGGGGATATCCCATCTATCGTATTACAAGTAGGGCTCCCAGTTTTATGGTATTTGTTTTTAACATTTCCTTCTGTATTTATCCATATTTATATTTTTGGCCATCTTATTGATATTTATCCATATTTATTTTGTGTTTTGAGAATAAATAGAGTCGTAAAATGGTATATTTCCATATTTATTTCAATAATAAACATGCACTCATACTTTGCTACCTGTCACGTTTTAGCAAATTAAGCAGTCAAATACAGTGAAACATTACACTCTCAGGTAAATATCAACATTATAATACACACATATATGTTAACATGTGCCTCTATTTAGGGAAATCTTAACTTTTTTTAAATTTCCCATGCTGTCTATATGCCCAGCTGCTGTTCTGGAAAGCACGAAAGACAGCATGGAGAGTCACCCACAAGAAGCATAATTTTCAGTACTGTTCTGCTTTTAAAAATAAATACAGACAGGAAACACATTGTTGTCTGTCTGTATTTATCTGTAAAACTCAGTAAAAACAGAAAACAGGGAGCTTTAATTACAGCCTGTGTTTGAAAATGGCCTTCTTTAAAGAGTAACCCCAAACATTTTGCCTTCCTCCTCCTCCTCCTCTATTTGCTGATACTTTTTGCTGGCCTTAGGACTGTCAGCACTTTACCACTGCTGACCAGTGCTAAAATATATGTGCGTCTCCATTAAACATGGTAACATTGGTGTATACACAATTGGCATATTTAATTTACTGGTAAGTCCCTTGTAAAGTGGTATACCGTATACCCAGGGCCTGTAGAATAAATGCTACTAGTGGGCCTGCAGTACTGATTGTGCCACCCACGCAAGTAGCCTGTCACAGGCCTGCCACTGTAAAGCCTGTGGTGCAGTCTTATAGCCACTTCGACTAAGCATTTAAAACCCTTTGCCAAGTCTTAAATTCCCCTTTTTTTTATACATATGTCACCCCTAAGGTAGTCCCTAGGTAGCCCATAGGGCAGAATGCTGTGTAAGGAAACGGTAGGACATGTACTGTTAAATTTTGCATGTCCTGGTAGTGAAAAACACTTACATTTGTTTTTCACTACTGTGAGGCTTACTCTTCTCATAGGTTAACATTGGGAATTCCTTCATAGACTTTTATGTTGTAACTCCTGATAGAAAGCAGTAGCTGTGTCATGTTTTCTATTTTTTGATCGGTAATGACAAATCCTATTTATTGGTAAAATTAGATTTGACATAAATATTCTGGAAATGCCACTTTTAGAAAGTGGACATTTATCTGCTCTTACAGTTCTGTGTGCCTACAGCCGTCTCTAATACATGTCTGGGGTGGGTGACAGCTACACTTTGTGCATTCTCTCTAGGCAGTCACAAACACAGGATGGTTAGGTGTATATGAGTACTCATTTGCATTGTGATGGCTCTTCCTGGGCAGGAAGGGAGAGAGGGACTGACCCTTACACCTGAATAGGCAGTGCCGTGTCCCCACACAAAGGGGCTGATTACCTCCTACTAAATATGCTAGAGCCAGTGCTGGGAGGAAAGGACCTCTGTACACTTCAAAGACACTTCTTTGAAGACACCCCCTCTTCAAAGACACAATTGGGTATAAATACTGGATCTCTGACCCCACCAAACGGGCACTTCTGGACCTACAACTGGACTCTGTCAGAACAACTGATGTACTGCATCAAGGACTGACACTCAGCTGGACTGCTGACCTGGAAGACTTGCTTTTCTGCTATGCTGCCCTGCTGCTCTCTGACCTGCTGCGGGAGAGTTGGACTCTGGCTTGCAGCCCACAGTGTTCTCCAGGGGCTTATTGGCTTTCCTCCTGTTGCTTAAGATTCAGGGCTATCAAAGTCTCTACACCTGCTCTTCTGCCAGGTTCACTGGAAGCGGACCCAGATACTTGCTTCAGAGGCATGGACGCATCCGCTGACTGTTTAAACAGAAATGTATGCATTGTCCCTGTGGCCGGAGCAGAACCCGGCATGTTACATCAGAAACGCCACAGTGCCTGCAGAAACTGATGCACAGAACCATTCTTCGTCGCCACAGCACTCTACAGAAATCAGCACATTCTTTGACTGTGTGGAGAAACCCATTGCATTGCACTCGGAATCCAAAGTATTTTGTCTTTGGCGCTTCATCTATGGAACCGATGCATCACCACCACTGCGGTGTCTACATAGACCCATCGCTCGTCTGCATCCGGCATCTCACTGTTGCGACCAGGATATAGTACTTTCACCGGGGCCTGCGTGGATCCTGCAGCCTGACTTCGCTCCATCGCGGTCAGCCTGAAGAATTGACTTTGCCCCAGGCCAGAGCGCCCAGATAACCCCCTTTTGCGCGCTTATTGCTTCTAAGTGCTAGAACTCTTTTTATTCTTTAAAAACTCATAACTCAAGTTTTGGTCTTGATTTATTTATAAAATTATTGTTTTTTCTTCTAACCTGGTGTAGAGTCTTTTTGTGGGGTTTTCATTGTGTTACTCTGTGCGTGTGTTGCACAAATACTTTACACATTTTCTCTTTCGATAAGCCTGACTGTTCTGTGACAAGCTATCATGAGGCTGAGCACAGGTTATCTTTTAGTGTGCATCCAGCTTACCCTGACTAGAGCGGTGGTCCCTACTAGGACAGTGTGCATACCTCTGCCACCTAGAGACCTAGGGGCATATTATCAACGGCCAGCGATAATTATCGCTGGCCGTGCTGAGCGCCGAATTCCCTAACGCAGGCTATCTCTGGTATTTATCGCCCTGGTAGCGCGTTATTAACAACGCGTTTCCCCAGGGTGATAAGAATTCCAGAGATAGCGAGGTTATCGCCGTTTTGCAGGGAACATCGCTGGTTTTCCAGCGATGTTCCCTGCAAAACGGAGATAACCTTGCTGATACGACACTGTGGTCATATCAGCATAATCCATCCCCTATGTCTAACATAGGTAAGTCAGGATTTTAGCAGACGTTAGATTTTGGCGAAAACAGCCGTTTTCGCCAAAATCTAACGTCTGCTAAATCTATGGGCTGCCTTGTTAATTTCGCGATGTGAACATCAGCGATATTTTCAAGGCAGTCCATCCGGAGTACGCCCAGTGACGCCCACTTTGCATCTCATTAGAGATGCAAAGGGGAAGCGTCGAGAAAAGGGTGCTAACATGCAATTATGCATGTTAGCACCCTCTTGTTGATAGGGCGATAGTTTTATCTCCGTTTTTCTGGCTTTTAAAGCCAGAAAAACGGAGATAAAGCCCTTGTAGATATGCCCCCTAATTTCTAACAACCTGTGACACTTGTAACATAATGGATGGGAAATCCTCTCTCTTTTTGACAGGGTATCTCATCTGCCTTCCTCTAAATAGGGCCCATAGTGTTTCTGAAGCTAAGTAAACAGTTAAGATATGGTTTATATACAGTGGATTATTTTACACTTTAACATGTGGGCATTATTGCGTCAAAGTCTAGCCTATTCATTAATATATTTTTAAATGTAAACAATTTCCATATAATGTTAATAGAAAGTAAGCATGTCAGAGGGTGTCACTTTCGAAGGTAGGAAGACCATGATTTTGAGTGTTTCAGAGAGGGTGCTCTGTCACAACAGAGTACACTATTCACCGAACTGTGGGTCTGCCCGCCTCAGTTAACCCCTTCGCTGCTAGGCCTTTCCACCCCCTTTGCTAAGCCTTTTTTTGGCTATTTGGGGTAGTTCGCGCTTAGGCCCCTGTAACTTTTTGACCACATAAGGTATCCACGCCAAATTTGCGTCCTTTTCTTCCAACATCATGGGGATTCTAAAGGTACCCAGGGTTTGTGGATTCCCCTGGGGGGGACCCAGAAATTAGCCAAAATACAGCTAAATTTTGTTTTTTTTGGGAAAAATTGGAAAGAAGTACTGCAAATGAAAGCATCTGTTTTTTTCCCTGCAAATGGTATCAAAAAAGGGTTTGTGGGGCTGAAATCACCATTTTCCCAGCTTTTAGGGAATGACAGACTTTTGTCAGAAAACCAAAAAGTTTTACACAGTTTTGGCATTTTTCTGGGACATAGCCTATTTTTGCTATTTTTTGTGCTTTCAACCTCCTTCCAGTTAATGGTAGAAATGGGTATGAAAGCAATAATGGATCCTGGACAGCTATACATTTTAGAAAAGTAGACAAAATTCTGAATTCAGAAAAGGGGCATTTGTCTAGATCCTTCAAGGTTTCTTCATAGAAACTAACAGTTAAATATAGGAAAAATTGAAAATTAGTTGAAAAAAACAGCCATTTGTGACAACGTTTTCACCTGTAACTTCTTCTAATTATGACAGGTGTTTGAAAGCAATATACCGTTACATTTGCTGGACCTTTCTGGTTGTGGGGATATATAGGACTTGTAGGTTCACCAAGAACCCGACGAACCCAGAGCCAATAACTGAGCAGCGTCTTGCAATGATTTTTTATTATGTACCGGGTATATAGCAACTATTTTGGGAAAATGTATACATGGAAAAATTGGTATGAAAGACACCTATATATTTCTGAAATGGGAACAAAATATAGAATTTAGAAACAGTAGATATTTGCACATTTCCGAAATTGGGCTTACCCAGACTAGCATGAGAATTATAGGTCATTTTTCAAAATGACTTCTTTTTTACACATTGTCTTTCATTTGGAAGGCAGAAATGCATCGAAAGTCAATAGGTAATAACAGTTGTTCTACAATTCTGTGTTACCCTAAGTCTCTCGATAAAAATGGTACCTCACTTGTGTGGGTAGGCCTTGTGCCCACGACAGGAAACGGCTCAAAACGCAACGTGGACACACCACATTTTCACAATGAAAAATGACCCTTTTTTTGCAAAGTGCCTAGCTGTAGTTTTTGAACCCTAGCTCTGCCTGCACCTAGGGAAACCTAGAAAACCTATACATTTTTGAAAACTAGACACTCAGGGAATCCAGGATGGGGTGACTTGACTGGCTCTCACCAGGTTCTGTTACCCAGAATCCCTTGCAAACCTAAAAAGTGTCAAAAAAACACATTTTACTCACATTTCTGTGGTGGAAAGTTCTGGAATCTGGGTGGATCCACAGAATTCCACCCACCCCGCGTTCCCCAAAGTCTTCCGAGAAAAATGGTACCTCACTTGTGTGGGTAGGCCTAGTGCCCGTGACAGGAAACGGCCCAAAACGCAAGGTGGACACACCACATTTTCACAGTGAAAAATGACCCTTTTTTTGCACAGTGTGTACCTGTAGTTTTTGAACCCTAGCTCTGCCGGCACCTAGGGAAACCTAGCAAACCTATACATTTTTGGAAACTAGACACCCAGGGGAATCCAGGATGGGGTGACTTGACTGGCTCTCACCAGGTTCTGTTACCCAGAATCCCTTGCAAACCTAAAAAAGTGTAAAAATAAATCACATTTTCCTCACATTTCTGTGGTGGAAAGTTCTGAAATCTGCGTGGATCCACAAAATTCCACCCACCCCGCGTTCCCCAAAGTCTTCCGAGAAAAATGGTACCTCACTTGTGTGGGTAGGCCTAGTGCACGCGACAGGAAATGGCCCAAAACGCAAGGTGGACACACCACATTTTCACAGTGAAAAATGACCTTTTTTTTGCAAAGTGCCTACCTGTAGTTTTTGAACCCTAGCTCTGCCGGCACCAAGGGAAACCTAGCAAACCTATACATTTTTGAAAACTAGACACCCAGGGGAATCCAGGATGGGGTGACTTGACTGGCTCTCACCAGGTTCTGTTACCCAGAATCCCTTGCAAACCTAAACATTTTTTTTTAAAAACACATTTTCCTCACATTTTTGTGGTGGAAAGTTCTGGAATCTGCGTGGATCCACAAAATTCCACCCACCCCGCGCTCCCCAAAGTCTTCCGAGAAAAATGGTACTTCACTTGTGTGGGTAGGCCTAGAGCCCGCGACAGGAAACGGCCCAAAACGCAAGGTGGACACACCACATTTTCACAGTGAAAAATTACCCTTTTTTTGCAAAGTGCCTAGCTGTAGTTTTTTAACCCTAGCTCTGCCGGCACCTAAGGAAACCCAGCAAACATATACATTTTTAAAAACTAGACACCCGGGGATTCTAGGGAGGTATGGCTTGCGTCGATCCCCCAACGTTTTCTTACCCAGAATCCCCTGCAAAACTCAAATTTAGCTGAAAAAATCACTTTTTCCACACATTTCAGTGTGGGAAAGTTATGGCATCACCGGGCTGACACAAATTCCCTACCACCCAGCGTTCCCCGGGTCTCCCGATAAAAATGGTGCCTCGCTCATGTGGGAGGCACAAGTACCCACAACAGGCAAGGGCCCAAAACGTATTGAGGCGACATCAAAATTGCCTATCACAAAACAACCTGGTTTTGCAAGGGGGGTCACCTGGGTTTTTGGCCCCGTGCTCGGCGGCCATCTAGGGAAACCTACCAAACTCACACATTTCTGAAAACTATACACACGGGGGATTCCAGGGAGGTATGGCTTGCGTGGATCCCCCAACATTTTCTTGCCAGAATCCCCTGCAAACCTCAAATTTAGCAGAAAATATCACTTTTTTCACACATTTTTGTGTGGGAAAGTTGTGGCATCACCGGGCTGACATAAATGTCCTACCACCCAGCGTTCCCCCGTGTCTCCCGATAAAAATGGTGCCTCACTCGTGTAGGAGGCCCAAGTACCCATGACAGGCAAGGGCCCAAAACGTAATGAGGCAACATCACAATTGCCTATCACAAAACGACCTTGTTTTGCAAGGGGGGTCACCTGGGTTTTTGGCCCCGTGCTCGGCGGCCATCTAGGGAAACCTACCAAACCCACACATTTCTGAAAACTAGACACCCGGGGGATTCCAGGGAGGTATGGCTTGCGTGGATCCCCCAACGTTTTCTTACCCAGAATCCCCTGCAAACCTCAAATTTAGCTGAAAAAAATCACTTTTTTCACACATTTTTGTGTGGGAAAGTTGTGGCATCACCGGGCTGACACAAATTTCCTACCACCCAGCATTCCCCCGGGTCTCCCGATTAAAATGGTGCCTCACTCGTGTAGGAGGCCCAAGTACCCGTGACAGGCAAGGGCCCAACACGTATTGAGGCAACATCACAATTACCTATCACAAACCGACCTGGTTTTGCAAAGGGGGTCACCTGGGTTTTTGGCCCTGTCCTCGGCGGCCATCTAGGGAAACCTACCAAACCCACACATTTCTGAAAACTAGACACCTGGGGGATTCCGGGGAGGTATGGCTTGCGTGGATCCCCATACGTTTTCTTACCCAGAATCCCCTGCAAACCTCAAATTTAGCCGAAAAAATAACTTTTTTCACACATTTTTGTGTGGGAAAGTTGTGGCATCCCCGGGCTGACACAAATTTCCTACAACCCAGCGTTCCCCCGGGTCTCCCGATAAAAATTGTGCCTCACTTGTGTAGGAGGCCCAAGTACCCGTGACAGGCACGGGCCCAAAACGTATTGAGGCAACATCACAATTGCCTATCACAAAAGACCTGGTTTTGCAAGGGCGGTCACCTGGGTTTTTGGCCCCGTGCTCAGCGGCCATCTAGGGAAAGCTAGAAAACCCACACATTTCTGAAAACTAGACACAGGGGGGATTCCGGGGAGGTATGACTTGCGTGGATCCCCATTCGTTTTCTTACCCAGAATCCCCTACAAACCTAAAAATTAGGCGAAAAAATCACTTTTTTCACACATTTTTGTGTGGGAAAGTTGTGGCATCACTGGGCTGACACAAATTTCTTACCACCCAGCATTCCCCCGGGTCTCCCGATAAAAATGGTGCCTCACTCGGGTAGGAGGCCCAAGTACCCGCGACAGGTAAGGGCCCAAAACGTATTGAGGCAACATTACAATTGCCTATCACAAAACGACCTGGTTTTGCAAGGGGGGTCACCTGGGTTTTTGGCCCCGTGCTCGGCGGCCATCTAGGGAAACCTGCCAAACTCACACATTTCTGAAAACTAGACACCCAGGGGATTCCAGGGAGTAATGGCTTGCATGGATCCCCCAACGTTTTCTTACCCAGAATCCCCTGCAAAGCTCAAATTTAGCTGAAAAAAAATCTCTTTTTTCACACATTTTTGTGTGGGAAAGTTGTGGCATCACGGGGCTGACACAAATTTCCTACCCCCCAGCGTTCCCCCGGGTGTCCCGATAAAAATGGTGCCTCACTCGTGTAGGAGGCCCAAGTACCCGCGACAGGCAAGGGCCCAAAACATATTGAGGCAACATCTCAATTGCCTATCACAAAACGACCTGGTTTTGCAATGTTGGTCACCTGGGTTTTTGGCCCCGTCCTCGGCGGCCATCTAGGGAAACCTACCAAACCCACACATTTCTGAAAACTAGACACCCGGGGGATTCCAGGGAGGTATGGTTTGCATGGATCCCCCAATGTTTTCTTACCCAGAATCCCCTGCAAACCTCAAATGTAGCTGAAAAAATCACTTTTTTCACACATTTTTGTGTGGGAAAGTTGTGGCATCACCGGGCTGACACAAATTTCCTACCACCCAGCATTCCCCCGGGTCTCCCGATTAAAATGGTGCCTCTCTCGTGTAGGAGGCCCAAGTACTCGCGACAGGCAAGGGCCCAAAACGTATCGAGGCAACATCACAATTGCCTATCACAAAACGACCTGGTTTTGCAAAGGGGGTCACCTGGGTTTTTGGCCCTGTCCTCGGCGGCCATCTAGGGAAACCTACCAAACCCACACATTTCTGAAAACTAGACACCAGGGGGATTCTGGGGAGGTATGACTTGCGTGGATCCCCCAATGTTTTCTTATCCCAGAATCCCCTGCAAACCTCAAATTTAGCTGAAAAAAATCACTTTTTTCACACAGTTTTGTGTGGGAAAGTTGTGGCATCAACGGGCTGACACAAATTTCCTACCACCCAGCGTTCCCCCGGGTCTCCCGATAAAAATGGTGCCTCACTCGTGTAGGAGGCCCAAGTACCCGCGACAGGCACGGGCCCAAAACGTATTGAGGCAACATCACAATTGCCTATCACAAAACGACCTGGTTTTGCAAGGGGGGTCACCTGGGTTTTTGGCCCCGTCCTCGGCGGCCATCTAGGGAAACCTACCAAACCCACACATTTCTGAAAACTAGATACCTGGGGGATTCCAGGGAGGTATGGCTTGCGTGGATCCCCCAATGTTTTCTTACCCAGAATCCCCTGCAAACCTCAAATTTAGCTGAAAAAATCACTTTTTCACACATTTTTGTGTGGGAAAGTTGTGGCATCACCGGGCTGACACAAATTTCCTACCACCCAGCGTTCCCCCGGGTCTCCCGATAAAAATGGTGCCTCACTCGTGTAGGAGGCCCAAGTACCCGCGACAGGCACAGGCCCAAAACGTATTGATGCAACATCACAATTGCCTATCACAAAACGACCTGGTTTTGCAAGGGAGATCACCTGGGTTTTTGGCCCCGTCCTCGGCGGCCATCTAGGGAAACCTACCAAACCCACACATTTCTGAAAACTAGATACCCGGGGGATTCCAGGGAGGTATGGCTTGCATGGATCCCCCAATGTTTTCTTACCCAGAATCCCCTGCAAACCTCAAATTTAGCTGAAAAAATCACTTTTTTCACACATTTTTGTGTGGGAAAGTTGTGGCATCACCGGGATGACACAAATTTCCTACCACCCAGTGTTCCCCCGGGTCTCCCGATAAAAATGGTGCCTCACTCTTGTAGGAGGCCTAAGTACCCGCGACAGGCACAGGCCCAAAACGCATTGAGGCAACATCACAATTGCCTATCACAAAACTACCTGGTTTTGCAAGGGGGGTCACCTGGGTTTTTGGCCCCGTCCTCGGCGGCCATCTAGGGAAACCTACCAAACCCACACATTTCTGAAAACTAGACACCCGGGGTATTCCAGGGAGGTATGGCTTGCGTGGATCCCCCAATGTTTTCTTACCCAGAATCCCCTGCAAACCTCAAATTTAGCTGAAAAAATCACTTTTTTCACACATTTTTGTGTGGGAAAGTTGTGGCATCACCGGGCTGATACAAATTTCCTACCACCCAGCGTTCCCCCGGGTCTCCCAATAAAAATGGTGTCTCACTCGTGTAGGAGGCCCAAGTACCCGCGACGGGCAAGGGCCCAAAACGTATTGAGGCAACATCAAAATTGCCTATCACAAAACGACCTGGTTCTGCAAGGGGGGTCACCTGGGTTTTTGGCCCCGTGCTCGGCGGCCATCAAGGGAAACCTACCAAACCCACACATTTATGAAAACTAGACACCCGGGGGATTCCAGGGAGGTATGGCTTGCGTTGATCCTCCAATGTTTTCTTACCCAGAATCCCCTGCAAACCTCAAATTTAGCTGAAAAAATCACTTTTTTCACACATTTTTGTGTGGGAAAGTTGTGGCATCACCGGGCTGACACAAATTTCCTACCACCCAGCGTTCCCCCGGGTCTCCCGATAAAAGTGGTGCCTCACTCGTGTAGGAGGCCCAAGTACCCGCGACAGGCAAGTGTCCAAAACGTATTGAGGCAACATCAAAATTGCCCTTCACAAAACGACCTGGTTCTGCAAGGGGGGTCACCTAGGTTTTTGGCCCCGTGCTTGGCGGCCATCTAGGGAAACCTACCAAACCCACACATTTCTGCAAACTAGACACCCGGGGGATTCCACGGAGGTATGGCTTGCGTGGATCCCCCAACGTTTTCTTACCCAGAATCCGATGCAAACCTCAAATTTAGCTGAACAAAATCACTTTTTTCACACATTTTTGTGTGGGAAAGTTGTGGCATCTCCGGGCTGACACAAATTTCCTACCACCCAGCGTTTCCCCGGGTCTCCCGATCAAAATGGTGCCTCACTCGTGTAGGAGGCCCAAGTACCCACGACAGGCACGGGCCCAAAACGTATTGAGACAACATCACAATTGCCTATCACAAATAGACCAGATTTTGCAAGGGGGGTAACCTGGGTTTTTGGCCCCGTGCTCGGCGGCCATCTATGGAAACCTAACAAACCCACACATTTATGAAAACTAGACACCCAGGGGATTCCAGGGAGGTATGGCTTGCGTGGATCCCCCAATGTTTTCTTACCCAGAATCCCCTGCAAACCTCAAATTTAGCTGAAAAAATCACTTTTTTCACACATTTTTGTGTGGGAAAGTTGTGGCATCACCGGGCTGACACAAATTTCCTATCACCCAGCGTTCCCCCGGGTCTCCCGATAAAAATGGTGTCTCACTCGTGTAGGAGGCCCAAGTACCTGCGACAGGCAAGGGCCCAAAACGTATTGAGGCAACATCACAATTGCCTATCACAAAAAGACCTGATTTTGCAAGGGGGTCACCTAGGTTTTTGGCCCAGTGCTCGGCGGCCATCTAGGGAAACCTACCAAACCCACACATTTCTGAAAACTAGACACCCGGGGGATTCCAGGGAGGTATGGCTTGCGTGGATCCCCCAACGTTTTCTTACCCACAATCCCCTGCAAACCTCAAATGTAGCTGAAAAAATCACTTTTTTCACACATTTTTGTGTGGGAAAGTTGTGGCATCACCGGGCTGACACAAATTTCCTACCACCCAGCATTCCCCCGGGTCTCCCGATTAAAATGGTGCCTCTCTCGTGTAGGAGGCCCAAGTACTCGCGACAGGCACGGGCCCAAAACGTATTGAGGCAACATCACAATTGACTATCACAAAACGACCTGGTTTTGCAAGGGGGGTCACCTGGGTTTTTGGCCCCGTCCTCGGCGGCCATCTAGGGAAACCTACCAAACCCACACATTTCTGAAAACTAGATACCTGGGGGATTCCAGGGAGGTATGGCTTGCATGGATCCCCCAATGTTTTCTTACCCAAAATCCCCTGCAAACCTCAAATTTAGCTGAAAAAATCACTTTTTTCACACATTTTTGTGTGGGAAAGTTGTGGTATCAATGGGCTGACACAAATTTCCTACTTCCCAGCGTTCCCCCGGGTGTCCCAATAAAAATGGTGCCTCACTCGTGTAGGAGGCCCAAGTACCCGCGACAGGCAAGGACCCAAAACATATTGAGGCAACATCACAATTGCCTATCACAAAACGACCTGGTTTTGCAAGGGAGGTCACCTGGGTTTTTGGCCCCGTCCTTGGCGGCCATCTAGGGAAACCTACCAAACCCACACATTTCTGAAAACTAGACACCCGGGGGATTCCAGGGAGGTATGGCTTGCATGGATCCCCCAATGTTTTCTTACCCAGAATCCCCTGCAAACCTCAAATTTAGCTGAAAAAATCTCTTTTTTCACACATTTTCGTGTGGGAAAGTTGTGGCATCACCGGGATGACACAAATTTCCTACCACCCAGCGTTCCCCCGGGTCTCCCGATAAAAATGGTGCCTTACTCTTGTAGGAGGCCTAAGTACCCGCGACAGGCACGGGCCCAAAACGCATTGAGGCAACATCACAATTGCCTATCACAAAACTACCTGGTTTTGCAAGGGGGGTCACCTTGGTTTTTGGCCCCGTCCTCGGCGGCCATCTAGGGAAACCTACCAAACCCACACATTTATGAAAACTAGACACCCGGGGTATTCCAGGGAGGTATGGCTTGCGTGGATCCCCCAACGTTTTCTTACCCAGAATCCGATGCAAACCTCAAATTTAGCTGAAAAAATCACTTTTTTCACACATTTTTGTGTGGGAAAGTTGTGGCATCCCCGGGCTGACACAAATTTCCTACCACCCAGCGTTTCCCCGGGTCTCCAGATCAAAATGGTGCCTCACTCGTGTAGGAGGCCCAAGTACCCACGACAGGCAAAGGCCCAAAACGTATTGAGACAACATCACAATTGCCTATCACAAATAGACCAGATTTTGCAAGGGGGGTAACCTGGGTTTTTGGCCCCGTGCTCGGCGGCCATCTAGAGAAACCTACCAAACCCACACATTTATGAAAACTAGACACCCAGGGGATTCCAGGGAGGTATGGCTTGCGTGGATGCCCCAATGTTTTCTTACCAAGAATCCCCTGCAAACCTCACATTTAGCTGAAAAAATCACTTTTTTCACACATTTTTGTGTGGGAAAGTTGTGGCATCACCGGGCTGACACAAATTTCCTATCACCCAGCATTCCCCCGGGTCTCCCGATAAAAATGGTGTCTCACTCGTGTAGGAGGCAGTACCCGCGACAGGCAAGCGCCCAAAACGTATTGAGGCAACATCAAAATTGCCTATCACAAAACGACCTGGTTCTGCAAGGGGGGTCACCTGGGTTTTTGGCCCCGTGCTCGGCGGCCATCTAGGGAAACCTACAAAACCTACACATTTCTGCAAACTAGACACCCGGGGGATTCCACGGAGGTATGGCTTGCATGGATCCCCCAACGTTTTCTTACCCAGAATCCGATGCAAACCTCAAATTTAGCTGAAAAAATCACTTTTTTCACACATTTTTGTGTGGGAAAGTTGTGGCATCCCCGGGCTGACACAAATTTCCTACCACCCAGCGTTTCCCCGGGTCTCCCGATCAAAATGGTGCCTCACTCGTGTAGGAGGCCCAAGTACCCACGACAGGCACGGGCCCAAAACGTATTGAGACAACATCACAATTGCCTATCACAAATAGACCAGATTTTGCAAGGGGGGTAACCTGGGTTTTTGGCCCCGTGCTCGGCGGCCATCTATGGAAACCTAACAAACCCACACATTTATGAAAACTAGACACCCAGGGGATTCCAGGGAGGTATGGCTTGCGTGGATCCCCCAATGTTTTCTTACCCAGAATCCCCTGCAAACCTCAAATTTAGCTGAAAAAATCCCTTTTTTCACACATTTTTGTGTGGGAAAGTTGTGGCATCACCGGGCTGACACAAATTCCCTATCACCCAGCGTTTCCCCGGGTCTCCCGATAAAAATGGTGTCTCACTCGTGTAGGAGGCCCAAGTACCTGCGACAGGCAAGAGCCCAAAACGTATTGAGGCAACATCAAAATTGCTTATCACAAAACGACCTGGTTCTGCAAGGGGGGTCACCTGGGTTTTTGGCCCCGTGCTCGGCGGCCATCTAGGGAAACCTACCAAACCCACACATTTATGAAAACTAGACACCCGGGGGATTCCAGGGAGGTATGGCTTGCGTTGATCCTCCAATGTTTTCTTACCCAGAATCCTTTGCAAACCTCAAATTTAGCTGAAAAAATCATTTTATTCACACATTTTTGTGTGGGAAAGTTGTGGCATCACCGGGCTGACACAAATTTCCTACCACCCAGCGTTCCCCCGGGTCTCCCGATAAAAATGGTGCCTCACTCGTGTAGGAGGCCCAAGTACCCGCGACAGGCACAGACCCAAAACGTATTGAGACAACATCACAATTGCCTATCACAAAAAGACCTGATTTTGCAAGGGGGTCAGCTAGGTTTTTGGCCCAGTGCTCGGCGGCCATCTAGGGAAACCTACCAAACCCACACATTTATGAAAACTAGACACCCGGGGGACTCCAGGGAGGTATGGCTTGCGTGGATCCCCCAACGTTTTCTTACCCAGAATCCCCTGCAAACCTCAAATTTAGCTGAAAAAATCACTTTTTTCACACATTTTTGTGTGGGAAAGTTGTGGCATCACTGGGCTGACACAAATTTCCTACCACCCAGCGTTCCCCCGGGTCTCCCGATAAAAATGGTGCCTCACTCGTGTAGGAGGCCCAAGTACCCACGACAGGCAAGTGTCCAAAACGTATTGAGGCAACATCAAAATTGCCTATCACAAATAGACCTGATTTTGCAAGGGGGGTAACCTGGGTTTTTGGCCCCGTGCTCGGCGGCCATCAAGGGAAACCTACCAAACCCACACATTTCTGAAAACTAGACACCCAGGGAATTCCAGGGAGGTATGGCTTGCGTGGATCCCCCAATGTTTTCTTACCCAGAATCCCCTGCAAACCTCAAATTTAGCTGAAAAAATCACTTTTTTCACACATTTTTGTGTGGGAAAGTTGTGGCATCACCGGGCTGACACAAATTTCCTACCACCCAGCATTCCCCCGGGTGTCCCGATAAAAATGGTGCCTCACTCGTGTAGGAGGCCCAAGTACCCGCGACAGGCAAGGGCCCAAAACGTATTGAGGCAACATCAAAATTGCCTATCACAAAACGACCTGGTTTTGCAAGGGGTTCACCTGGGTTTTTGGCCCCGTCCTCGGCGGCCATCTAGGGAAACCTACCAAACACACACATTTCTGAAAACTAGACACCCGGAGGATTCCAGGGAGGTATGGCTTGCGTGGATCCCCCAACGTTTTCTTACCCAGAATCCGATGCAAACCTCAAATTTAGCTGAAAAAATCACTTTTTTTCACACATTTTTGTGTGGGAAAGTTGTGGCATCACCGGGCTGACACAAATTTCCTACCACCCAGCGTTCCCCCAGGTCTCCCGATAAAAATGGTGCCTCACTCGTGTAGGAGGCCCAAGTACCCGCGACAGGCAAGGGCCCAAAACGTATTGAGGCAACATCAAAATTGCCTATCACAAAACGACCTGGTTTTGCAAGGGGGTCACCTGGGTTTTTGGCCCCGTGCTCGGCGGCCATCTAGGGAAACCTACCAAACCCACACATTTCTGCAAACTAGACACCCGGGGGATTCCAGGGAGGTATGGCTTGCATGGATCCCCCAACGTTTTCTTACCCAGAATCCGATGCAAACCTCAAATTTAGCTGAAATAAATCACTTTTTTCACACATTTTTGTGTGGGAAAGTTGTGGCATCCCCGGGCTGACACAAATTTCCTACCACCCAGCGTTTCCCCGGGTCTCCAGATCAAAATGGTGCCTCACTCATGTAGGAGGCCCAAGTACCCGCGACAGGCACGGGCCCAAAACGTATTGAGACAACATCACAATTGCCTATCACAAATAGACCTGATTTTGCCAGGGGGGTAACCTGGGTTTTTGGCCCCGTGCTCGGCGGCCATCAAGGGAAACCTACCAAACCCACACATTTCTGAAAACTAGACACCCGGGGAATTCCAGGGAGGTATGGCTTGCGTGGATCCCCCAACGTTTTCTTACCCAGAATCCCCTGCAAACCTCAAGTTTAGCTGAAAAAATCACTTTTTTCACACTTTTTTGTGTGGGAATCATTGGGCTGACACAAATTTCCTACCACCCAGCATTCCCCCGGGTCTCACGATAAAAATGGTGCCTCACTCGTGTAGGAGGCTCAAGTACCCGCGACAGGCAAGGGCCCAAAACGTATTGAGGCAACATCAAAATTGCCTATCACAAAACGACCTGGTTTTGCAAGGGGGGTCACCTGGGTTTTTGGCCCCGTGCTCGGCGGCCATCTAGGGAAACCTACCAAACACACATATTTCTGAAAACTAGACACCCGGAGGATTCCAGGGAGGTATGGCTTGCGTGGATCCACCAACGTTTTCTTACCAAGAATCCACTGCAAACCTCAAATTTAGCTGAAAAAATCATTTTATTCACACATTTTTGTGTGGGAAAGTTGTGGCATCACCGGGCTGACACAAATTTCCTACCACCCAGCATTTCCCCGGGTCTCCCGATCAAAATGGTGCCTTACTCGTGTAGGAGGCCCAAGTACCCGCAACAGGCACGGGCCCAAAACGTATTGATACAACATCACAATTGCCTATCACAAATAGACCTGATTTTGCAAGGTGGGTAACCTGGGTTTTTGGCCTCGTGCTCGGCGGCCATCAAAGGAAACCTACCAAACCCACACATTTCTGAAAACTAGACACCCGGGGGATTCCAGGGAGGTATGGTTTGCGTGGATCCCCAAATGTTTTCTTACCCAGAATCCCCTGCAAACCTCAAATTTAGCTGAACAAATCACTTTTTTCACACATTTTTGTGTGGGAAAGTTGTGGCATCACTGGGCTGACACAAATTTCTTACCACCCAGCATTCCCCCGGGTCTCCCGATACAAATGGTGCCTCACTCGGGTAGGAGGCCTAAGTACCCGCGACAGGCAAGGGCCCAAAACGTATTGAGGCAACATTACAATTGCCTATCACAAAACGACCTGGTTTTGCAAGGGGGGTCCCATGACGTTTTGGCCCGGGGCTCGGCGGCCACCTAGGGAAACCTACCAAACCCACACATTTCTGCAAACTAGACACCCGGGGGATTCCAGGGAGGTATGGCTTGCATGGATCCACCAACGTTTTCTTACCCAGAATCCCCTGCAAACCTCAAATCTAACTGAAAAAATCACTTTTTTCACACATTTTTGTGTGGGAAAGTTGTGGAATCACCGGGCTGACACAAATTTCCTACCACCCAGCATTCCCCCGGGTCTCCCGATAAAAATGGTGCCTCACTCCTGTAGGAGGCCCAAGTACCCGCGACAGGCAAGGGCCCAAAACGTATTGAGGCAACATCAAAATTGCCTATCACAAAATGATTTGGGCCCTTGCCTGTCGCGGGTACTTGGGCCTCCTACACGAGTGAGGCACCATTTTTATCGGGAGACCCGGGGGAACGCTGAGTGGTAGAAAATTTGTGTCAGCCCAGTGATGCCACAACTTTCCCACACAAAAATGTGTGAAAAGGTTTGCAGAGGATTCTGGGTAAGAAAACGTTAGGGGATCGACGCAAACCATACCTCCTTGGAATCCTCCGGGTGTCTAGTTTTCAGAAATGTGTGGGTTTGGTAGGTTTCCCTAGATGGCCGCCGAGCACGGGGCCAAAAACCCAGGTGACCCCCCTTGCAAAACCAGGTCATTTTGTGATAGGCAATTTTGATGTCGCCTCTAACGTTTTGGGCTCTTGCCTGTTGAGGGTACTTGGGTCTCCCACACGAGTGAGGCACCATTTTTATTGGGAGACCCGGCGGAACGCTGGGTGGTAGGAAATTTGTGTCAGCCCAGTGATGCCACAACTTTGCCACACAAAAAAATGTGAAAAAAGTGATTTTTTTGGCTAAATGTGAGGTTTGCAGGGGATTCTGGGTAGGAAAACGTTAGGGGATCCACGCAAGCCATACCTCCCTGGAATCCCCCAGGTGTCTAGTGTTCAGAAATGTGTGGGTTTGATAGGTTCCCCTAGAAGGCCACTGAGTACAGGGCCAAAAACCCAGATGACCCCCCTTGCAAAACCAGGTCGTTTTGTCATAGGCAATTTTGATGTCGCCTCAATACGTTTTGGTCCCTTGACTGTCGTGGGTACTTGTGCCTCCCACACGAGTGAGGCACCATTTTTATCGGGAGACCTGGGGGAACGCTGGGTGGTAGGAAATTTGTGTCATCCCAGTGATGCCACAACTTTCCCACACAAAATGTGTGGAAAAGTGATTTTTAAGCTAAATTTGAGGTTTGCAGGGATTCTGGGTAGAAAATGTTGGGGATCCACGCAAGCCATACCTCCCTGGAATCGCCCGGGTGTCTAGCTTTCAGAAATGTGTGGGTTTGGTAGGTTTCCTAGCTGGCCGCCGAGCGCGAGGCCAAACCCAGGTGACCCCCTTGCAAATCCAGGTCGTTTTGTGATTGGCAATTTGGATGTCGCCTCAATACGTTTTGGGCCCTTGCCTGTCACGGGTACTTGTGCCTCCCACACGAGTGAGGCACCATTTTTATCGGGAGACCTGGGGGAACACTGGGTGATAGGAAATTTGTGTCAGCCCGGTGATGCCTCAACTTTCCCACTCAAAAAAGAGTAGAAAAAGTGATTTTTTTCAGCTAAATTTGAGATTTGCAGGGGATTCTGGGTAATAAAACCTTGGTGGATCAACGCAAGCCATACCTCCCTGGAATCCCCCGGGTGTCTAGTTTGCAGAAATGTGTGGGTTTGGTAGGTTTCCCTAGCTGACCGCCGAGCACGGGGCCAAAAACCCAGGTGACCTCCCTTGCAAAATCAGGTCGTTTTGTGATAGGCAATTTTGATGTCGCCTCAATACGTTTTGGGCCCTTGCCTGTCGCGGTACTTGGGCCTCCCACACGAGTGAGGCACCATTTTTATCGGGAGACCTAGGGAATGCTGGGTGGTAGGAAATTTGTGTCAGCCCGGTGATGCTACAACTTTCCCACACAAAATGTGTGGAAAAAGTGATTTTTTCAGATAAATTTGAGGTTTGCAGGGGATTCTGGGTAAGAAAACGTTGAGGGATCCACGCAAGCCATACCTCCTGGAATCCCGGGTGTCTAGTTTTCAGAAATGTGTGGGTTTGGTAGGTTTCCTTGCTGGCGCCGAGCACTGGGCCAAAACCCAGGTGACCCCCTTGCAAAACCAGGTCATTTTGTGATAGGCTATTTTGATGTCGCCTCAATACGTTTTGGGCCCTTGCCTGTCGCGGGTACTTGGGCCTCCCACACGAGTGAGGCACTATTTTTATCGGGAGACCAAGCGGAACGCTTGGTGGTAGGAAATTTGTGTCAGCCTGGTGATGCCACAACTTTCCCACACAAAAATGTGTGGAAAAAGAGATTTTTTCAGCTAAATTTGAGGTTTGCAGGGGATTCTGGGTAAGAAAATGTTGGGGGATCCACGCAAGTCATACCTCCCTGGAATCCCCCGGGTGTCTAGTTTTGAAAAATTTGTGGGTTTGGTAGGTTTCCCTAGATGGCCGCCGAGCCCGGGGCCAAAAACCCAGGTGACACCCCGTGCAAAACCAGGTTGGTTTGTGATAGGTAATTTTGATGTCGCCTCACTAGGTTTTGGGCCCTTGCCTGCCGTGGGTACTTGACCCACCCACACAAGTGAGGTACCATTTTTCTCGGAAGACTTTGGGGAATGCGGGGTGAGTGGAATTTTGTGGATCCACACAGATTCCAGAACTTTCCATCACAGAAATGTGAGGAAAATGTGTTTTTTTATACACATTTTGAGGTTTGCAAGGGATTCTGGGTAACAGAACCTGGTGAAAGCCAGACAAGTCACCCCATCCTGGATTCCCCTGGGTGTCTAGTTTTCAAAAATGTATAGGTTTGCTGGGTTTCCCTAGGTGCCGGCAGAGCTAGGGTTCAAAATCTACAGCTAGGCACTCTGCAAAAAAAGGGTCAGTTTTCACTGAGAAAATGTGGTGTGTCCACGTTGCGTTTTGGGCCGATTCCTGTCGCGGGCACTAGGCCTACCCACACAAGTGAGGTACCATTTTTCTCGGAAGACTTTGGGGAACGCGGAGTGGGTGGAATTTTGTGGATCCATGCAGATTCCAGAACTTTCCATCACAGAAATGTGAGGAAAAAGAGTTTTTTTTTACTAAGTTTGAGGTTTGCAAGGGATTCTGGGTAACAGAACCTGGTGAGAGGCACACAAGTCACCCCATCCTGGATTCCCCTTGGTGTCTAGTTTTCAAAATGTACAGGTTTGCTAGGTTTCCCTATGTGCCGGCTGCGCTAGGGCCCAAAATCCACAGGTAGGCACATTGCTAAAAACAAGTCTGTGCCTAGTGGGCTTTCTGCCGCCCTGGGGGGAAATCAGGGCGGGGGGAGGGTTGCCCTGATATGCCCCCAAGGGGGGCAGAATGACTGTGGCCATTTTTTGGGTGGTGGGGGCATTGGTATGCCCATTCTGGGCAGCCCCCACCCCCACGCATAAAAAAAAGCCAGCGTAATCGCTTGCGCCTATTGGGCTTTCTGCCCCCCCGGGGGCAGACCAGGGGCCACTGCCCCCATCCACCCCCTGGAGGGGGCAGAAAGACTGTGGCTTTTTTTTGGGGAGATGTGGGCATTGGCATGCCCATTCCGGGCTGACCTCACCCCTGAATTTAAAAAATAAATAAATCCTGAGGCCTAGTGGGCTATCTGCCTCCCCGGTGGGCAGATAAGGGGCTATTGCCCCAATATGCCTCCGGGGAGGGGCAGAAAGACTGTGGTAATTGTTTTTGGGGTGGGGGCATTATCATGCCCATTCTCGGCAGCCCCGACCCCTACATTATTTAAAAAAAAAAAAATCCCTGGTTTCTAGTGGTCTTTCTGCCCCCCCGGGGGGCAGATTGGGGGCTACTGCCCCCGTCTGTCCCCTGGGGGGCAGAAAGACTGACATTTCTCTGGAGGGGGGGCATTGTCATGCCCTTTTTGGGCAGCCCCCAACCCAACATCAATAAAAAAAATCCCTGGTTTCTAGTGGGCTTTCTGCCCCCCGTGGGGCAGATTGGTGGCTACTGCCCCTGTCTGCCCCCTGTGGGGGCAGAAAGACTGACATTTCTCTGGTGGGGGGGCATTGGCATGCCCTTTTTGGCCAGCCTCCACCCCAACGTCAATAAAAAAAATCCCTGGTTTTTAGTGGGCTTTCTGCCCCCCGTGGGGAGCATATTGTGGGCTACTGCTCCCATCTTCCCCCGGGGGCAGAAAGACAGACATTTCATTGTGGGGGGGCTGGGAGCATTGCCATGCCCTTTTTGGGCAGCCCCCACCCCAACGTCAATAAAAAAAAAAGAATCCCTGGTTTTTAGTGGGCTTTCTGCCCCCCCGGGGGGCATATTGGGGGCTACTGCCCCCATCTGCCCCCCAGGGGGGCAGAAAGACTGACATTTATGTGGGGAGTGGGTGGGGGCATTGCCAAGCCCTTTTTGGGCAGCCCCTACCCCAACATCAATTTAAAAAAAAACCCTGGTGTCTAGTGGGCTTTCTGCCCTCCCAGGGGGGCAGAAAGACTGGAATTTTGTGGGGGGAGGGGTGGGGGCATTGGCATGCCCATATTGGGCAGCCCCCACCCCTAATTATAATTTTCAAAAAAATCCCTGGTATCTAGTGGGCTTTCTGCCCCCCAGGGGGGGCAGAAAGACTGTATTTTTATGGCCGGGGGTTGGGGGCATTGGCATGCCCATATTGGGCAGCCCCCACCCCTAAATAAAATATAAACAAAAATCCCTGGTATCTAGTGGGCAGAAAGACTAAAATTGCCCAAAATAATATGGGGGGAGCAAAGGCCCTTGCCCAAGGGGCCGCTCCCCCCTTCCTGTTGCCTAGTGGGTGGATCCCTGCTTGGGGATCGCCCTCCTGGGGTGATTCCCAAGCAGGGATCCACTAGAGAGGATACCATTGGAAAGGGAGATTCTCCCTTTCCAACGATACCTCTCCTGACTTTCTACGTGCTCAGGGGCTGAGATAGCCCCCTGAGCACGTGAAAGTGAAACTGAAATGAGCCTCTTGGCTCATTTCAGTTTCATTTTCATTGCAATGACGTCAGCGCGCCATGCGCACGATCGGCATTGCAATGAAAATGTAAATTGGCCTCGGGAGGTTGGAGAAGCTCTTCCCCAACCTCCCGAGGCCAATAAAAAAAAAGGGAAATCCCTCTGCTGTCTGCAGCAGAGGAATTTGGTGCCCCTGTCTTCATGACGGAATGGTTCCGTCATGAGCACAGGAGCACCGAAAGGGTTAATGATGGTTGGGCCTTTGGTAGACGGCATGTCCATCAGGGCGATGGAGAATTTTATTTCTTCTCCCTGATGGACCAACAACTGTCCGCCAAAGTATAATCAGTCCCTATCACAAATATTCAAAAAGGGAATCATTAAATTTCCTTTATCTAACTAAAGATTGATGTCGAGGATATTAAGATCTGATGGGCATATTTACCATACTTTCATGCATCGCAACGTAGCAAGCCAGCTTGCTGTGCTGTGCTGTGTGAAAGGGAAAGGGTAGAAATGCGCCGTATTTAACATCATACGTCACATTCCTTTCCTTTCCTTGCACAGGAGCACTTTTGGCTGCGTAGCGCCAACACAGGCAGCTTTGCACCATGGTGCCAGGGTGCCTCCGTTGTAAGCAGGATTGTTTTTGTGCAGGAAGGGACACTGCCCTGCACAAAAACAATCCTGAAAGGCATTTTCCTCTTAAACATTGATGTGGAGGATCTTGGGGACTGAGGGGCATATTTACCATACTTTCACAAACAGCAAGACTGCAAACCACCTTGCTGTGCTGTATGAAAGGGCAGGAATGCACCATTTGATATCATTTGGCGCATTCCTGTCCTTTCCTTGCGCTGGGACACTTTTGTCTGCCTAGCACCAACGCAGGCACCCTTGCACCAGGGACACCTTCCTGCACAAGAACAATCCTGAGAGGCATTCTCCTCTTTCTATGTGTGCTGCAGAATGAAGCACAAATAGAAAGAGAAAAAACAAGGAGAAATAAAGATATGGGAATGCTCCAAAATCATGCACCACCCATGGAATGCCTCCCTTGGGCAGTGTAACACAAGACAGCGATTTGTACTGCCCTCCGTTAGTCCAGATTTATCAAGCCATGCAGGGCCATGCGAATGGCTTTGCATGGCTTGATAAATCTGACTTTAGTGTAGCATTGTCCTTGCACCCCTCAATGAGTAGATAAAATTCCAGAGGCCTTTCAGAGATGGAGAGAAGCATGAGTGCTGCTTTGAGGTGAGACCTTTGCTATAGACCATAATTATACATGATGATGCAGAATAAATATCCCTTATAAAAAAGAGCCGTTATACGTTCACTGCTGTAAGTTACCCAGACTCTTTGTTAATAGTATATTAGTAGCTGCAATTTTTTCAGGACTCCCAGAGCGGCACCAAACAGCTGAGAGCAGCCACATCTCTTGCTCTCCAGCTGCCCTTACACTTGCATTTCCCTTCTACCAAAAAGTAATTGTCTAGGAAAGCTTTGCCAAATGCTCCATTTACACAGAGAGGAAACATGTGGGCGTATTTAGCATTGCATAATTCCATAAATACAGTAGAAATTTGCTTCACAGAAAAACATATTTCCTATGCCAGTGGTCCACTCTCCGCATTCCCTACAGATATTGTTGAGAATCTGAAAAGAGATTAGAAAACACATTTTATTAATTGATAGACAGCTGATGATGGAGCCAGGTCCAAGGGTTATGCATTTAATCAATAGTAAAATGCATCAGAAAGTAATTTAGATTTTTCTGGAGAAATGTAACCCTTTTAGCACTAGCCTGATGCACTAAAAAGAGCGCTGTTAGACTTGTGGTTGTGCAAATCACTTTAAATACACACAAGTCACATTTGTGTAGGATTCGTCAAACAGACGTGTCAGTGCTCTCATTCGCCAAAAATACCACCAAAGAGATATTTCAAAACGCTGACACATCTACAGCACACCTCATTCCTCACAGAGCCAACAGAACATCTTATTGAGAATTATTGAAAACTGAGGAGGGTATTGTACAAAATGAAGCTGGCTCCTAGGCCCAAACAGTAAGAAGCATCTAATGTTTGGGAGCATGCAGCTAATGTTAGGCAAAGGGAAAAATATCAAGGAAAGGTACGAAAGTCAGTGCGTAACTGTTCTGATGCTAGATGGAATGCAGAACAACAACAATGGAGAACTGATATAATAGAGGGAAGTAGACTATACCCAACATTGACGAGTGAACAACCAGCGAAAAAGAAAAAAAGAGAAGAAGGAGGAAAAGATAGGAAACCTAGAGCGTACAGGAGAAGATAGTGATGGTGATTCTAGCGATGAATTTCTAGATGTGTTGTTATCAAAACGTCCATCTCCATATAATGTAGCCCAACCTGGAGGAACAAATGGTGCAGTTACCAGTGGAAACTCTGGAATAGCCTCTGCACCAGTAAATACAGGAGAAAATATCAGTCCAAATCTGATGGGGGGGAGTTCAGGGATCAGTCCCTTCAGTGCTCTCAGTGCTCCAGATGCACTCACTGGTTTGGTCCCGTTGTTCCTTGGTATAAACCTGAGTCGGCAGGAAACATGACCCATACTTGACAAGTCCCTACTGGAGTAAATACATCAGCTAATGTTCCTGTGGTTCCAGGAATAGGAGGAACTCCTTTAGTTCTGACTCAGTTGAATACCCCTTCTGTTTCCGGTGTAACATCAACTATAAATCAGACAGGATTTGCTCCTGTATGAGGGTTCACTCAAAGATCGCCAAATTCTGACATGTCTATTTGGAATTTACCTCCGACGCAGCCCAAGAGAAGGGACTGTGCCCAAAGTTCATGTAGTACAGAATGGTCTTAATGCCCAGGATTTAGATAATGGGATTAGATTTTTCAATGGGTCCCAAACGAAAGTGGAGATCCAGCATTAGGCAAGGAAATAATTCAGGTCCCGATGAGGAAAAATGCAGTGGATGTGGTCAAACTAAAGTTAGAACTGGATGAGATGATACAAGAAAACCTTGATCTTTCCCAATTAGATGCCTACCAAGAGAACAAACTTGTATTCATGTGCAAAGATGTTACCAAACGTGCAGGACAGGCTCATGAAATGCAGTCTGAATTAGCTCAGAAATATGAGATTTATTTGATCCTATTCAAATCAACCTCATATTTCTGAGCTAATTCAGACTGCATTTCATGAGCCTGTCCTGCATTTAAATAGGACCAAATCTCTGCAGAAGAGTTACTGTGTATGCTTTTATGAAAATGACATAACTAGCATGAGAACAACTAGAATGAAATTGCAGATTAAGTAATTAATTGGCAGCATCCGAAAGTAGAGTGAGCTAGATAAGTGGGAAGGCAGATGGGTGAATGAGAGAGAGCAAAAGAAAAAAAGGGAGAGTTGCCTCAGTCTTCAATGGGAGGTGAGGGCATGTAAACGTTTCCATTGAGGGAAGTGCTGTTATGTGTTTCCTGCATGGCCCATTGTAGTTTTCCCTATGTTAGCCTAACTGTACATGTTATAGCCCTCATTTTATTTTGCACACATTACTATATGAACACACTGGCTTTTGTGCCACATTGTACTTTTACACAGAACCTGCATATGTTTTTGTGTTCTGTTCTTTTCACGGGAGTTTTCCTCTGAACATCATAGACAAGGTCAAACAACAATGTCCCTTGTTATTTTTTCTGGCCAGGCACTAGCACCTAGACATAACACAGAAATGCAGCTGTTCTTTAGGTGCACACACGTCTTGTTATATAGATGAGCACAGGAGCCAAAAATACGCATGGAACGTGAGTTCTGAGACAAGATCACTGTGTCTGCTGAGATGTTGAGCATCCATCTGTATATGTTAAGGTACAAGCCTGCTACTAATATCAGAGATATTTATATATAATTATTTAGCTTCAGTAGCAAGTGAGGGGGTTAGGCTATCCTCTCCTATATAATGACAGGGCTTTGAATGGTTTATGGTATATTAACCATGCTAACAGTATTTTTAGTATGCATTTGTTTTCAAATTGTGGCACAAATACTGCATTTCAGAGCACAATAGTTTGAATAAATATTCTACACTTCCTTTGTGTCTCCTGGTTATCTTACTGTATAGAAATATGAGTGATAGAGCGAAAGGGTGTGTCCTGTTACTGCGATTCCTGAGAGGGTCGAGAGTATTGTGTTCAGGGGTGCCAATTCATTTGTTTCTCTGGCAAGGTTAGGAGGGCAAGTGTGGCACTATAGCTATAGGGACTCGGGCTCATGGATCAAGTGGTGGTGTGGTGACGCAGTCCCTACATACTGATGTTCTATGGCCCCAAATATAGTTCAATCAATCAGGGTTTTTTAAGCGCAACTACTCACCCAAATTGGTCTCAAGGCGCTAAGGGGGTGGGGGGTGCAGCTCCCGGATGTTCAGGGCGATTCGCCGAAGAGCCAGGTCTTGAGGTCCTTCATGAATTTGGAGAGAGTTGGCATCTGTCGGAGGTGGGGAGGGAGGGAGTTCCATGCCTTGGCCAAGAGGAAGGAGAAGGAACGACCTCCTGCTCTGGTCTTTTTGATGCACTGCAACGTAGCATGGGCGAGTTGGGCTGAGCGGAGGGATCTTTGGGGTGCGTGGAATGAGGGACAGTGGTTCAGGTAGGCAGGACTGGTGTTGTGGAGGGCTTTATGGGCGTGGGTGAGAAGCTTGAAGGTGATTCTCTTCTCGACAGGGAGCCAATGTAGTGTCCGCAGGTGTTGGGTGATGTGGCAGTGGCGCTCTAGGTTGAGGACTAGTCTGGCGGAGACATTCTGGACAATCTGGAGTTTGCGGGTGAGGTTCTTGTTGATCCCGGAGTAGAGTGTGAGTAGTCCAGTCTGCTGCTGATGAGGGCGTGGGTGACGGTTTTCATGTATTCAAGGGGAATCCAGTTGAAGGTCTTTCATAAGAGACAGAGGGTGTAGAAACAGGAGGACGAGACAGCGTTGATTTGGCGGCCCATTTTCAGTTCGGAGTCCAGGATGATTCTGAGGTTGCGTGTGTGGTCAGTGGGGGAGGGTGGGTTCCCAACGGTGGGGGCCATCAGGTGTTGTTCCAGGCATCTGGCTGTGGGCCCATGATGAGTACTTCAGTTTTGCCCATATTAAGTAGTAGGCAGCTGTTCTTCATCCACCTGGCGACTGCTTCCATTCCTTCTTGAAAGTTGTGTTTGGAGATGTTGGGTTTGTTGGGTTAGGGAGAGGATGAGATGGGTGTCGTCTGCATAAGATACAATGTTGAGTCCATGGGATCTGACGATGGGTGTGAGTGGGGCCATGTAGACGTTGAACAGGGTGGGGCTGATGGAGGATCCTTGGGGAACTCCACAGGTGGTCAGTGTGGCATCCGAGAGGAAGGGAGGGAGTCTAACCCGCTGCCCTCTGCCTGATAGGAAAGAGCGGTTCCAGTCGAGGGCCTTGTTCTGATTCCTGCATCGTGGAGTCTGCGGTGAGAGACTGTGTTGAAGGCTGCAGAGAGGTCTAGGAGGATGAGGGACAGTCTCTCCTCTGTCGAGGATGGAGCGGATGTTGTCTGTCGCGGCGAGAAGGGCGGTTTCGGTGCTGTGGTTTTTCCTGAAACCGGATTGGGAGGAGTCGAGGATGTTGTTTTCTTCTATGAAGGAGGCGGCCTGGCTGTAGATGGCTTTTTCAATGACTTTCACCAGGTACGCCAGTAAGGAGATCGGTCTTAAGTTTTTGAGGTCGGTGGAGTCTGCCGAAGGTTTTTTCAGGAGAGGGTTGATCTCGGCATGTTTCCAGTCGTCAGGGAAGGAGGCAGTCTCGAAAGGGCGGTTGATGATTCTTCGAAGCTCGGGGCGATGATATCAGTGGCTCTGTGGTAGATGTGGTGGGGGCAGGGGTCCGTGGGGGCCCCGGAGTGGGTTGATTTCATAATCTTCAGGGTGTCTTCGATTGTGAGGGCGGTCCAGCTGTTAAGTGTAGGCTGCGTGGTGTGGGGAATGGTGGGTGTAGGTTCCGCATGAAGGTTGTCGACGTCGAAGTTGTCATAGATGGTTTTGATTTTGTGATGGAAGAAGGCGCTGAGTCTGTCACAGAGGTCGTGGGAGGGGGCATGCTGGCTGTCTCACTGTTGGGTTGGGCGTACTCTTTGATGATGCCGAATAGTTCCTTGCTGTTGGGTGGAGATTCTGTCTTGGAGTGCTTTGGTCCTTGTGTACCTGATGAGCTTGTGGTGGGCGGCGGTGGCTGCTTTGAAGTTGTCAAGGTCTGCTGTGGTTTTGGTGTTCCTCCTTATCTTTTCCCGGCGTCTGCAGGTTTGTCTAGATTCTCTGAGTTCAATGGAGAACCAGCTGGCTCTCTTGGCGTGTGGGTTGGTAGTTTTCTTGAGGGGGCGATGGTGTTGGCGCAGTCGGTGATCCAATTGTGCAGGATTTGGGTGGCAGTGGTTGGGTCATCGTGTGTGGTGGTGGCAGCAGAGCTGCTGAGGAAGGTGGTGAGCTTGTCGTCAGAGATCTTGTTCCAATTCCGTTTGCGGGTGATGTTAGTTTTGAAGGTGAAGTGGACGCAACGATGGTCCGTCCATGGGCGTTCGGAGGTGTGGCTGAAGGTGATGGAGTTTCCTGCTGTGAAGACAAAGTCGAGATGTGTCCTCCTGAGTGCATGGGTTCTGGTACGATCTGCTTGAGTCTGATTTTGCGGATGGTGTCCAGGAAGGAGGTGGAGTTGAGGTCTTGGAGGTTGTCTAAAAAGAAGTTGAGGTCACCCAGCAAGGTGTAGTCAGTGGAGGTGATGGCTTGTGGGGTGATGATGTCAGTGATGGAGTCGGAGAAAGGTGCGCAGGGTCTAGGGGGTCTGTGGATGAGGGTGCCTCGGAGGGTGGTGGTCGGGTTGGTCTGTATCTTGAAAGGAAGGTGTTCCATCAGGTCATAGTTCTGTTCCAGAGCAGAATCCCTGCAACAGTGCCTGGTGGAGGTTATGTCCATGTGCCTTGGAGTAGGAGTGATCTTGCGACATTCATTAATGATTTCTCCAAATTAAGAGAAAAGCCTGTGAAATTGTAGACTCAGGTTGAGCGATTTGTGAAGATTTCACAGGTCTTGTG
The DNA here is from genome assembly GCA_963921515.1 of Calotriton arnoldi. Taxonomy (NCBI): domain Eukaryota; kingdom Metazoa; phylum Chordata; class Amphibia; order Caudata; family Salamandridae; genus Calotriton; species Calotriton arnoldi. The sequence continues at coordinate 785,588 of CAWUFW010002217.1, forward strand.
GATTTGAATACCTTCTTCGACATTCTGGTACTGAGTGATTAGTGGGCAGAATATAAAGTGGCTATGGAGTGGCTGGAGAAGGAACCCCAGAGACATCCGGTATCACATGCCCCGTCAATGTTAGTGATGAAGAAGTATCAACAGGTAATCACCTTTTTGAAAGGGAAGATACCAGCTACAGACATTGATTTGGTCAAGATTGACAGGATGACTCAAGGGCCCAAAGAGTCAGTGCATGCCTAATATGAGGGACTGCAGGTGTTTAAACAGCACAGTGGAATGGAGTCTGTCGAATCTAAGGACATGGGAAATTTTGTGTCTCGGTTTGTGTTGGTGCTGAGAACTGAGATTAGCTTGATGATTCAGCAGCATTTGGGTTGTTGGCAGAATAAATCGGTTGATGAGATCTTGAGATATGTGAAATATTATAGTGATGAATTGGAAATGAAGCAGAAGCGGTTGAAGGAGAAATTGATGGTGGCAGAGACTGAAAGCAATACAAAGAGGAATTCTGAGTCAACTTTTTGTAGGGAATGTTGGTTCTATGAAAGGAATTTATCAGCAAGGGACTCTTGTGATGCAAGGTGGAAATGGGTTCCCACAACAAGGTAGAAGTTGTGGTGTTCCAATTGATCCAAGCACTGTGATTGACGTGGCAACTTTGAAGAGATCAAACCCTTGTCACTGTTGTACTAATTAGCGCATTGGAAGCAGGAATTTCATCTTAATCCCAACAGAGTGGTGAATGAGAACCAGATTCAGAATTCAGGGTTACAGAGCCCCAGAGTAATAAGTCTGAATGTACAGAGAATGCAAAATTGTAATGTGTCCCAAGCTTCAGTGATGCAGGTTCCACAAGCCCGATGCCGCAGCAAAATGCAAATGGTCCCAGGTTTATTTCAAATCAAGTCCCGAATTTTAGTCAGAATTCCTTCCAAAATCAGAATGTGTTTCAGCAGTTTACAATGTTTGATTCATTTGAAGGCTATGGCTCTGATTTGTCACAATGGCGGTGCCTTAGGGGGAGGAAGATTGCTTACTTGCCGCTGTCTTGGAGGTAGACCAGACTGGTCCATTTGTGGAAGGTGAGGTGAATGGTCACCCGGTATCATTCTTGACTGATACTTGTGCTACCCACTCTGCTGTTAGAACAGTGGATGTTTCAAATCTACCCCTCTCTGGAAAAAGAATCCAAGTTGTACGAGTCACAAATAAGCAAATGATAAATCCCGTAACAGAGGAAGTGCCTGTTAAAATAGGGACCTTTTGAGGAGAATCACCAGTTTCTGGGATGTGTTTCGATCCCTGTGAGCTTATTAGGACGAGATTTATTGTGCAGGTTAAATTGCACTATTTATTGTATGCCAAAGGAGTAGAGTTTCAAACTCATGATGAAAACCTCGCCTTTAAATTGGAGAGTCAAAGGCCAACTGTTGGATTGTACCCTTTGATAACAAATGAGGACTTATCACCGGACCTTAGGGATACAGGGACTTTTCAGGAAAGGATATTGGTCTCATAAAGGAAGTTGACCATGGTCGCATAAAGGTAAAGCCAAATGTTGAGTACCCAAGAATCCCTCAGTATAATCAGACTCCTGAAACAATTGCTGGGATAACTCCAGTGATTGAGTCAATGACAAAACAAGGCATTTTGAAGGAGATAATGAGGAGCCCATGCAATTCACACATTGTGGGCTTGCAGAAGCCTAGCGGTAAGTACAGCATAGTGCAGTATCTGAGAAGGTTTACCAGCATTGTTGTTCCCTGTTGTCTGGTGATACCGAATCCAGATGTGATTCTCTTTCAAATTTCATGTGAGTCTGAGTGGTTCACTGTCAATTTTTAATCATATCCTCAAAAGAATTTCTAGGCTATGACCATGCCCTGTATCTCTGTCCTAATTCAGTATATAAATGACCTGTTAGTGGTGTCAGATACTCAGGAAGCCTGCAAACGAGACACCATTTGCTTTGTTGAACTACTTAGCTGAGAATGGACATAAGATGTCCCTGAGTAAGTTGCCGTATTATCAGAAAGAAGTCCTGTATCTCAGATATCACATTGAGAAAGAAGCAAGGTAAGTGTTACAAGAAGGAATCTAAGCAATTCTTAAAATGAATCCTCCAACCACCCAGAGAGAAGTCAGTATGTTTTTGAAAATGGTGGGCTACTGTCGCCAGTGAATAGCCAACTTTTTCCTGTGTCTGATCCAATACCATAGGATTACAACGGCTTGATTGTCTTTCTAGAGTTGAGAGAAAGTCTCTGTCATGCCCCAGCACTGGGAATGCCTCATTACAATCAATCAATCAATCAGGGGTTTGTTAAAGCGCGACTACTCACCCGTAAGGGTCTCAAGGCGCTAGGGGTGGGGGGGGGTGCAGGTTCTATTCCATCAAGGAGGGGGTCTGTCGAAGAGCCAGGTTTTGAGGTTTCTTGCGAAGATGGGGAGCGATGTTGTCTGTCTGAGGTGGAGCGGAAGGGCGTTCCATGCTTTGGCCGCGAGGAAGGAGAAGGAGCGGCCTCCCGATCTGGTCTTTCTGGTGTGGGGGACCACGGCGTAGGAGAGCTGGGCTGATCGTAGGGTCCTTTGGGGTGCGTGGAATTTGAGTCGGCTGTTCAGGTATGCTGGTCCGGTGCCGTGGAGGGCCTTGTGTGCGTGGGTGAGCAACTTGAAGGTGATTCTCGCCTCGACGGGGAGCCAGCTTCAACTCTTTTCTGCAGTAAGAGGGAGGGCTGTGCTCTCTCAGTGCTTACACAGATGAACAGAAATGCAAGACAATCTGTGACATATTTTTCTGCACCTCTTGATCCTGTAGCCGCAGGGCTGCCTGGGTGTCTTAAAGCTGTGTCAGCAGTTGGTGTCAGCATACAACCATGTGAACGTTCTGTGATGGGTCATCCCCTAAATGTTCATGGGCCTCTCTCAGTTGAAATTCTGTTGACACGTACCTGCACACACCCCTTGATAAACCACCGCCTAACCAAGTATAAACAGATCATACTTGCGGCGGACAAAAATGTGCTACTTTGAATACTGACATTTTGTTACCTCTCCCGAAGAATGAGAATGATGAGGGGGAGTTTGAGCATAACTGTCTTGATGTCACTGAACTATGCGCCAAGACCATGTATATGAGATGAGCCACTAGAAGAAAATAATTACATACTGTTCATGGATGGGTCATGTCTAAGAGGCTATGAAGGAAACCTGAGAGCTGCATACGCAGTCTGCACTGTCTCAGGGGTAATCAAAGCCTCTTGGCTTTGAGGGGTATTCTCTGCACAAGTGGCTGAATTAATAGCTCTTACTAGAGTTTGCTGTATCTCTGAACAGCTGAGAGGGACTAATTGCTGAGAGTCAGTATGGCTTTGGTGTTGTTCACGACTTTGGGCAGTTATGGGCACAAAGAGGATTTATGACCTCACCTGGATCTCTGATTCAAAAATAAAGAGCATGTCATGAGCCTACTTAAAGCACTACAGCTGCCTGAAAAAATTGCAGTTGTGAAGTGTCCCACATACTGCAGTGGTGGTGATAATTGACAGTGGGCAACCGATAGGCTGATGAAGTAACCCGATATTGTGCTCATGGGTCACAAACATTTAATGGTGAATGCACAAATAAGTCAGAAGGTGAGACCAGCTATAACCTTTTGCTGTCAACAACTGATGCCTGAGAGGATGTGAAGAGATTGCAGGGTGAGGTTTCATATGCAGAACAGCAGGGTTGCATCTTAGCAGAATGTGTGAAGAGAAATGATGATATATGGGTTTCTGTGGATGATAGACCAGTGTTACCGGAAACCATGTTGTTCCCAATGGTCAGACATTTCCATGAACCTCCTCATATTGAGAGGAATGCTATGGTTCAATTGTTTGTGCAGCATTGGTTTAACCCACGATTTATATTGGTGACTAAAGAATTGTGCCATAGCTGTGTTGTGTGTCAACAGTTGAATGTAGGGAAAAGAACTGCAGTGACATTGAGTCATATGAGAATATCAGAGGGCCTTCAACAGATTAAGCCTGGGCGTAGTTCGCGTAGTCGCGCTACGCGAAGCTACGCGAAGACGTCGGGGTGCTACGCGAGCTACGCGTAGCTTCGCGAGCGCGCATAGCTGCTTGCCGCGCCCGTTCGCGATGCGTTTTTCTTGCTCGGGAACGCGTTGTGGTTGCTCGGGACGCTGTTTGCGTGCTCGGGGGCGCGAACTTACCCATGCAGTCGCCTATGGGCGCGGCCATTTTGTTTTTCACTTGTCCCGCCCGTTCGCGATCCCTTATTTCCTGTTCCGGGTCGCGTATAGCGTGCTCGCGCTGCGCATTCCTTGTTCGGGAACGCGTTGTACGTGTTCGCGACGTTTTTGCGTGCTCGGGGACAAATATCGCGCGAACTTACCCACGCGGTCGCGATGGGCGCGGCCATCTTGTTTTACCACTCTATGCTATGGTTCTGGGCCTGCTTTTCTATCCTCCCTCAATCTTTGCAATCCTTAGTTTTTTACACTGTTTTTCAATTTTTCTTTATTTCTTATCTATCTCACTCTCTGCTTAAGTCTATATTTTGCATTTTTTTCTACTTTTTACTGTGTTTTTTTTACTTTTCGACTGTTTTATATAACTTTCTTCTTTAAGCTCCTACTTCTTCCCCTAACTTTATTTTTCCCTTCTAACTTTTCTTTTTCACCTCCTCCCACCCCAGAACCATGGCGAAGGGTAGCAGCAGCGGCTCAAAGGGCAAGGCGCGTGCGCCCAATCGCCGCCTGCCTTGCGGCAGACTGCGCCCTGCAGGGGTGCAAGCCCGCCAGCTGTTTAATGAGGCGGAGGTGGCCGCCCTTGTTTTTTTTATTCAGCGCCACCTCCCCTTGACCTTGGCAGCAGGCGGCAGGCCAGGCTCCGGGTACCCGACCCAGGAGCGTCACCGCCGGTGGGCGAAGGTGCGTCGGGCAGTGTTTCGCTGCTCCGAGGTCCGGCGCACCCATAACCAGCTGGCCCACCGGTGGTCAGACATCCTTGACCGGGAGCAGGACCTGTTGGACCTGCTAGGTGTCGAGGTCGTGGGGCTTGGTGAGTAGCCAATATATATATAGTAGTATAAGTATTGTGATTTGTGTATATATTTTTTACAAATAACAAGAATACTGCTGCTTACATTGCAGGTAAATTACGTTTCAAAATCTCCTGTGATTGTAGGACACAGGTGCTGGGCGGTACTCTTACTTTTTTGCAACTTTGCGCTCGCTTGTCATTATGTAAGAGTTTACTTTAGAGAACTTCAGTTAGGTAATGCTATTGCTAGAGAGACTGTAGTCCTTCCTTTGTCCTCCTGTCAAATAGTGGTGGATGCGTTTGATACTAGGTTTAGTTACTATTAGTTGATAATTTTTGAGCGGTCTGCGTGACGCATCCTCTGTCACTGAGTGCTGCTTACCCCAGTCCTTAGAACCTTTTGTAGTTTGTTTAGTGAGTGGTACTGGTAAGCTTAGCTTAGCAGTGTCAGTCAGCTGCAGAACATCAGACGCAACCAACCAACAATTTGGTGTATGCATTATGCACTTTATGCATGTGTCCTCCTTCTCATCTATGCATTTTTGATGTCAATAAAAAATGGAAATGCAGGCTTAATGAACAATTGGCCCGCCTGGAATAGGTGGGCTAGGTCAGGTGGTACTTAGGCTTAGTTAGTGTTCTGGATTTTATTTGAATCAATCAGAATGGAACACTGAATTAGTGTTCCCAAATAAGTAGACTGTCCGTGAATCCCGCAAGGCAGTAGTCGATCGGATTAGATAGGTCAATTTTATTGCAATTTTTGTTTCCTAAAACGTTTTTTGAGCGTTTTTTTAGATAATTTATTTGTTTCACAGCAATCATTAATGTTTGTGTCTTTCTTTTTCTTTATTATATCTTACATGATCACTGATGTGCAGCACCCAGGGGCAAGAAGACGGGGTCAGATTCGGCGGGACAACCACCAGAGGACCGCTCCTCTACCGAGGGCCCTGCTGCTGGTCCCAGTAAGTCCTCCAGTGGTTAATATTAACAATTATATTGCCCTAACTTTTACTGCACCTTATTTTTTCAGAACTAATAATTCTGGCTCCACTCCCTAATTCTATTTTTTACAAAAGATTCTTTGATCTTGACTTGACTATCTGTTTCTAAATTCTGGTTATCCCTGCCTCTAAGTTCTAACTGCCTCTGCTATGAATGTCTGTACTCTGTACTACTAATATTAGCCTGTCGCTAAGCTTGCCCAGTTTGCATTGCCACTCTTTATTGTACGGTTTTGTATAAAACTCAGATTGACCAATACTAATAGCTCTAGCCACTGAGTCCAGTCCTTTCGGTTGTCCTCTTCTAGGCTTCTTAATCTTGAGGCTTTGACAATTACCACAAACAAAATGCCCAACCAGATATTTGACTATTTTTGATAGGATATAGTACATACTACTTGGATTATGCACAGCCCCATGCAGAACTATGCACAATGAAATAGGATGTTGGTGATGCGAGTTTGGAACTTGGACGTTCCTCACACCTCAGTCAGAAGTGAACCCACAATCCCCTGAACGACTAGCTATAGTGTCTCATTAGGTCCCCGAACCCCCACCCGAAGATACCCAATGATTATGATTACACAACCCAGAACATAACACCCTTTCGCTCACTCACTCGTGTAAGTCCACCACCACCACCACACAAAATACCACAGAGTCTATGTGTAAGTTCAAAAGGTTTATTTTTCAACTAACAAGCTCTGTATGTATGTTCTATAAAATTCAGTGTACTCCAGCCAGCTCCAACAGCAAAATGCATAAGATTAAAACAATAAACAGTGTTGCACTTGCAACAAGTGCATGATCATTGATGATATATAAGACAAAAGATCTGTGCGAATTCTGGGCGACTCCTCACCGTAGAACGTACAATTACTGGTTACATGCATCATTCATAAGCTCTGCAAATCTCTAGTTCGTAGAAGGGAATCCTCTGCCTGAGAAAAATGGTGCGTGTTATTATAGTATAATGCAAGCATTTCTCAGTCCTGCCCAAAAAGTGTAACATGTTACCTATGGCTAAGCAATACGGACTAACCGAACTCCATAACAAAGTGGCTTGTTTTTCGACCTCTTGTACGCAACGCTCAGACAGTAGCTGTATGTTCTCATGTGGGCTCAAAAGGCGTCTTACTGTTACTGCGCAACAAGCTGCGAGGTAACATGCGCAAAAGACATGAAGCAGAAAATGGTTGCATGGCTCAGGCTAACTTTGCAAAGAGTAGAGTATAGTATAATAATGACCCTAGGGACCATAACACTACTAGTGTCTACTGACTGTACTCTAGTACCCGATTTGGACTATTGAATGTGATTTATAATAATATGTATGTATTAACTTTTTTTTCAATCTTGCTAATGAAAAAGAATAAATAGGGGGAGGTGTACAGGCATCTAAAAATGTGTCATGTTTTTATCTAGGCGGACTAGCAACCACCAGTGGCGGCGGGGCCACCGGCGATTCGAGCCTTCCGGAGGGGGCAGGAGAAGATGCGGCACCTGCAGGAGCTACAGGGGGAGCCAGCAGCGGTGGCGGGCGGTGGTAAGTTATATTCATGACTTATTGACATTGCACTAGCTGGAAGGGTGTGTGGACTTCACTCACTGTACTGTTGTTGAGACTTATTATTAGGTATGAAGTTGTAGTGAACATTATACAACGGTTAAAGAAGACACCCTTTACTTAGCATGAGCAATGCAGTAGCAATAGCATTACCAGCGTGACTTGATTAACCAATGGCCTCTTATATCTGACTCCAACTCAGCTGTGAAAGTTTTATGGAGGAGACTAAAAGTCAGATCAGATGACCTTGATGGATGTGTTGAACAAAAAGGGAAAGAAGGGTTGAAGGAGGAAGGGCGGGCGAGATTTAATATGATGACTGGCAGAGAAGGATACGTTGGAAGCATGGATAGGTGGCTGATAGGAATCAGATGCATGTGTTGTTGAAGGATGGGTGGAAGAAGGTGAAAGAAGAATGGATGCCTGCCTGGGTGGGCGACACAGTATGGGTGGATACTGTGGATAGCAAGAATCATCAGCGGTGTTTGGGTGAAACTCAAAGCCAAGGCAAGCAACGGAGTGAGTGGACGCATGCGTTGTTGTTGGTGAAACAAAGTAAGGTTGGTGGAGAGATTAAGAAGAATGATTGACATTTACTTAGAATGGATGGATGCCTGTATGTATTCATCATAGACAGCATAGGTGGAGACTGTCACGGGATGCACAGTTTTAGGGAATGTAAAAGAAACCGCGCCAGAGTAGCAAAGCCGATGTGGGAAGGGGCAGGGTGGGGGTAGTAGTAAACAATGTATTACGCGGGCAAATACAGGTAACTTTACTGTAAACATACAAATAAATAAAGCGAATTTCATTGTGCGCACTGCACCGCCAAATGCGATGCAGTGTGCGCAACAAATTAGTTTCATTTATTTATATGTTTACTTACCTGTAATTGGCCGTAATCCATAGTTTACTACCCCCATCCTGCCCCTACCCACGTCACCGCCCGGCCGAACTCCCCGAGTCCCACCACCGACCGCTACTGACCTTATGTCGTTGTCCCATATAAAAGCAACGATCATTGGATCAGATATATAATCTGCCTTTTTGTAGTAGCCAAGGCACTGTGAAATAATTGAGCAATTGCCCTCCATGTAACAGAGAGAGTATGGCCAGTGCCACCCGTAATAGAAAAATACGAGCTTCCCCACCTGCAAACAGTAGTAAATCCAACTAACGTGAGTCTGCGTCATGACTCGTATGTTTGTCTTGGGTGCAAGCATAGATGACCGAGCTGGCAATGCCGGCTACAACCAGGTTATGTCATTTCGCTAAACTAGAGAAAAGAAGAACACTGGTGTACTGTGTACTGGTTGGAGTCCATAGTGCTAGAATAATGCCTGAAACTCCCACAAATGTTAGAGGCCGAGGAAGTGGGAGGATAGATAGATTATTACCACAAATGTTATGTACTGTGCTTCTTGCTAGTGCTACTGTGCCATTATGTGTTGAATTAATTTTGTGTTACTGTTTAGCTAAGAGTACTGGTTACAACAATATTTTTTTTCTTTCTTGATATAGATGGTACTCCTTCCCAAGACAAACCATCGCGGAAGGAGTTGGCAGCCAGGGCCCGGCGCCGGAAACTGGAGGCCATATGCCAGGAGTACCGGCGGCTGGTGGCTCAGGCGGAGGAGGAGGAGGCGGCAGCAGCAGCTGCAGCCTCGTCCGATGCCCCGGGCCCCAGCCAGGCCACAACTCCAGCGGTACGGCGCCGCGGTCTGGTAGCCGCCCGCCGCCGCCGCAATTCACTAGCAGCCAGCACTGCTGTCCCCCACCCTGGATGCCACTGCAGGGCATTTCGCAAGAAGATTCTCCTCCGGATGGCACGTCTAGAGGAGCAAATGGAGGAGCGGGTCAAAATCATGGTGGACAAACACCTCAAAGCCCGCCGAATGTAACATCGAGGACCCTGTTGATTTGCCCCTTTTTATTCCTTGTTTTGGTGGGTGGGAATTGGGCGTTGGGGTTTCGGGACATTCTTTGGACTTTTTTCGTTTTGGACATTTGTTGGGGTTAGGGAGAAGGGTGGGTCAGGTGTGGGATAGTTTATTTTTGTTAGGGTAATAAATTATATTTATACTTAAACATACAATGTTAATGTTTTGTGGGGGGTTACTGTTTTACGAATTAACGTCACATTGGTTTCCTTGCTGCTGCAGGGCCGCAGCCAGTGTTTGATTTAAATAATCTGCCGACGATGATGTAACACAAACAGATAGATGCGGTACCCCTCACTGAGTTATTTGTCCTACTAGTACTGTCAGTCTCTCCTCCTAGTCCATTTATACCTCCCACCAAACGTATCTTACCTGTGATTGATGATTACGTTCGGCACAGCGATGGCTGCATGGTTTCCAGAGAGAATGTAGAAGATGCCATGGTTGTGGTGGTAGTAGTAGAGTAGACACTGGCAGTAGCATTTGCTAAAAAATTAAAAAAGAGACAGTCACTTTCCTGAGAGCGACTGTGGGAGGAGTAGTAGAACGAAGTAAAATACAGTACAGAAGAAGACTGCCAAACAAACAATATTGCAGTTGCAACTGCTAAAGTCAAATTAAACATAATGGTGGCGGGGACAGCCTAGTACAAGAAGTTACAAACTGTAGTTGTGTCGATTGAGTCACTTAACTTAACACAATCGTAATTCGTAACCTTTACTGCTGTGTGGTAGGAGTTTGATGATTAATCCAATCAATGACGGCAATTAATTATGATGTACTACTATTAGCCGGTGACGGCTTGCACATAGACTGAGCATGGGTGGGCAAGCAGAAGAAGCTCCTCGCCCTGCCTTGCAATTGAATTAGTGTTGCTTTCACCACATCTGCCCCAGCAAGCGTGTGATCAATTGGTGTACATTTTATGTAGTCACATCACACCTCAATATAAATCACAGCCCGGGGGAAGAGGGTTAGGGTTTGATGAATGGATGGGAAGGGGGTTTGGGGAAAGGTTTGAGAATGAAAAACAGTACGCATGGACAACAAAAGCAAAGCGCAATCTTGGCAGACGACCATGATCTTATACAAAAAATCTATAAAGGGAGAAAAGGGAAATGCATGCATGATGATGAAGATAACTTGATGGTTAATGAGTAGTACTTAATAACTCCTACTAGACAATTAGACAGTACAGGGCAGCAGTATATTCTATGCAATTTGCCTTGCCTGTAATATGCCCTCAGAGACCCAAATTCCATGTTGTACGTAACTTACTTGTAAAGATAGCAAAGACAATTAAAAGAAAACACAGTTGTAGGGATCAATTAGCAAACAAACACACAACACACAGTCCTAATGATTGAAGAGAAAAAAGGATTCAAATTAATTAAAAGATGAATGATGAATGATACTAAAGTTACTGTATTATCATGCTCAAATTGTGGAGTGGAATCTCGTCCTTCCTCTTGGTCCTATCTTCCATGGACGCTCCGCACATCAATCTTGGTGGCCTTCCTGATGCCGATTGGTAAGGTAAATGTGAGTTGTGTCTCCCAGTATAGCAAGCACAGGGTAAAGGCCGGCCTGTAACGTCTAGATGGAAAAACAAAAGGGGTATTGAAAAATCAATGAATAAAAAAAAACATCAATTACGGTGGAGTCCAAGAAGAGAAGAGAGAACACTTTCAGAGTGAGGCGGCTTGGATATATCGTGTAGATTCTGTTTACAGCATTAAGCTACAACAACAACAGGACAGAACAGGCCCACCACAGCACCAGCCCGTGACCCAACCTCCATTTACCTTAATTTTTGACATAGCCAGACAAAAGGCATACACAGCAACTTAGCATTTTCCTAATTAAGTGACAAAATCAATGCGCCGCTGTGAGTCATCACTACACTCGACTACACACCACTACATGGACATGTAGGTCTGCTGTGTTTACTTTCTTGTTGAATTGTTGTGTTTATGTTTACCTTATGCCACTTCATGAAATGCAGTTATTCCTTGAATCATCTCCGATCCAACTGAATGACTGCGTGCAAAGATAGTATGGTCATCATCATGGTGTGGTACGTGTTGTCCAACTACAACTCAGTCTGTAGTGACTCCGATTAAGTCCATATTCCATATTAAAAAATTGCAACAGATATTGGCCTGCACCTGCAGTAGTAGGAGTACAATTTGGTTATTAAACAACAAGAAGGGAAACATTGACTGTCACTGACTTGAGTCACTTTGTAGATTAACTAGTAGAGTAGAGTTCGACTTCATGCACAACATCAACAACAAACAACAGCAATCGCTCAGAGTCTGCAAGCATCCAATGCATTCCATCATTACCTGTCTTGCTCTTCTCTTTGGCTGTCAGATCATCAGATGCCTAGTTCTGACAGTTGTTATTTTTTTTTTACGGGGCAGTGGCCTCATCATTACTCCAGTCCACATTCATTTTGAGTGTTAGTCGCTGTTTCGGTTTTCGTCTTATTCTTCTGTGGCACTTTGTCACAGTTTAAGTTGCTTCCCATGGTCAGCACTGTGATGATGGGCCGCGGCCTGGGTAGCGCTCATTGATGGTCATTTGAGTTTGCACAAATGTCAGCAAGTTTCTTCGAAGAGTCTCTTGTCTTTCTCTGCCAAGTACCTTCTGTCCTGACAGTGAGGACCTTTGGATGCCTGCTGAGGCTGTAGCCTTCGGACACTGATGAGTTTCGGCTCGAAAACAAAACGGAGGATAGCTATAGTCACGTTTCACTTCTTATGGAGGCGGGACTGGTAAAGGCAACATTTCTTGTACTAATGTCTGGCTTGATGGAAATGTACTTGTGCGAGACAGGAAGATGAAGCAGGACTTTGAAGAGTGGACAGTTAAATGCACAGACATCCAACTCCAATAGGGAAATAAAAAGAGAAGACGGTGGTGATGGATTTGTTGTGATTTGAACCAGAAAGACAGATACACAGACACATAAAGGAAGGAAGAAAGTAACAATTTGAAAGCCTAGTTGTCAGGGAAGAGGAGCTCGTCCTCAAACTCTGGTGGTTCGGACAGAAGTAGGTCCTGTAACGCACTATTTACGTCATCCAAGTCGCTCTCCTCTTCCTGCTGTGATTCACGTATTTTGTAATCCGGTGGTATAAAGTGCTGATTCATTTTGATCATGGTTAACCTCTCCACGCTTTGGGCCGAGAGACTGGTCCTTTTCGAAGTTACAATGGCACCAGCAGCACTGAAAACACGCTCAGAAGAGACACTTGCGACAGGGGAAGCCAGATACTTTATCGCCAGCCTGCTGAGCACTGTCCATTGGCTTCTTTTCCCATACCAATACACCAATGGGTTTCGATCCATGAAGACCTCTGTTGGGTCATCCAGATAGGCCTGGACCATCCGCTCAATGTTCAGGGGTGCTCCGATGTGCTCGGCCTGTTTTGCCTTTGCATCAGCACTGGACTTACCATACCCCTGCTGTAGAAACCAATCAGTTGCACATTGTGCGGTGGATGATCCTGTTCTTGATGTTATTGTTGGTGTAGGTGACTGCTGGGAGGCAAATGCACTGCCCTCAGGCTCCGAAGTAGAACTTGACTCTGGATGCCCTGTAGTACTGGTTATGGCCTGGGGTGGGGGGCCTGTAATTAACAGCCGTTCTCTTTCGAAAATAGTGGCTTCCTTAGCTATCAAAGTTTTGTAGTTGGCAACATCCACTTCCGAAAAAGGAATTACTGCCTTGCTGTTCAGAAATACTTTGTACCGTGGATCCAAAATTGTGGCACTAATGTAATGTGGTTGTGACAAAATTTTATTTTTAATCCTTGTATTTTCCGATAAGCGAGCGGCTAAGGTCTCCGCCAAATGATATGCGTCTTGTTTGTCATCCACACCTGCGTACGTTTCAGACACATCCTTCAGCTGTTGCTCTAGCATGTGCAACAATGGGATAGCTTGGCCCATAGTACAGTCCTCCCTGCTGACTTCACGTGTGAAGATCTCAAAAGGAAGTAGCATCTCAGTCAGGCATTTAATGAGGTCCCATTGAGCCATCTCAACGGTCATGCCTTTCACAGTAGGTTCCCCTAATCTTTGCATGACATAAGCATTGAGTGGTATGTACAGTTCAAACAGACGATCAAGCATGTAATAAGTTGAGTTCCAACGTGTTGGCACCTCCTGGATGAGCGCTTTGACTGGCATTTTATGCTCACGTTGAATGACCCTCAGCTGCTTCCGGGCTTTAAAAGAATGGTTGAAATGTGTGCATATTCTTCTGCAGGTGACCAGTAAGTTGCTGACTTTGGATTCATTTTTCAAAAAGTCTTGAACAACAATGTTAATGCAGTGTGCCAAACACGGGACCCTGAAATAGCCACCATTGCGCATGGCCAAAACTACATTACTGCCGTTGTCCGTGGCAACAAAACCAATCGTAAGCCCTCTTGGGCGCAGCCACTCAAAGACCTTGGTGTTAAACTCTTCCAAAATGTTTGCAGCAGTATGAGATTTCTCCATGGCAAACATGGCTACAGTTGCATGTTTGCGAGTGGCATGAAAAATCTCTGCAGTATCAACACCAGCAGATACCTGTTCTCTAACCCCGCAAAACAGATCCAGTGTGCAGTGATGCACATGTAATCTGTGGCTTGGCAACTGGTCCACATGTCTGTAGTCAGGTGGATACTGTGAACAGCACTCTGCTTCAAGGCCTTTCCTAGCAATTCCAGCACGTCGTGATGTAGTGCTGGAACTGCAACTCTGGCAAAATAGTAGCGGCTGGGAACATGCCATTTTGGGCAGATGGTTGACACAAATTCCACAAAACCCACCCCTTCAACAAAAGAAAAAGGGAGAAGGTCCAGTGCTAACATTTTAGCCAGCTTCGCATTGTACAAACGTGCTATTGGGTGGTTGCGTTCGTACTGCCCCTCACCCCCAAACATGCTGATAATGGTAGGCTGCATGGTTTTCCTTTCTCTTAGGCTCAACGCACTTTTTGGTAGTGCGGACCTGGTACTTCTTGGTGTCTCCGGCTGACTCTTACTCTTGTGCCACTGAGATGTTGCTGAAGATGTGTGCAACGTTAAGACTGCACTGCTGGGGTCAGGGACACCTTGTGTACCACTACCAGAGAGAATGTCTCCCTGTCCTTCCTCTTCCACCGTGATCGGATCTTCTTCTTCTACTCCTTTATCCCCACCAACACCAATGGTTGCAGTTTTTTTCTGGCGCGAAGGTGGTCCTCCCAGCTGATCAAGTGGTGTTTTTTCAGATGGGTCATTTGGCCTCCGGTACCATAGTTTGTACCAAGCTTACCACGACTAACAGAGGTATTACAAATGGAGCATATAGCAATGTTCTCCTCCTTTTCGCTAACCGTAAAGAAGTCCCAAACTGGGGAGCTTAACTTTGGCCTCCTGCTGGAGGTGCCACTTCCAATGCCGGATGATCTGTAGGGTGTGTGTTGAATTTGACTCTGTGCTGCTGTACCACTACCTACTCCTACAGAGGTGGTGGTTGTGCTGGATGTAGGTCGCTGCCGGGCCTTTGCTAATGCAAATATGGAAGCTGTAGGTCGTGTTGGTGTTACCTGTGGAGGTATGCGTGCTACATCCCTCGCAGCGATTTTGGATAGGGTAAGAATGTTGGTCTCCATCTCCTCGGGGCCGGGAGTGATGTTCGTGATGACTGGCTCGTCGTCATCATCATCATCATCTTGCTGTTCTACATCGACCTCCATAAGTGTAAGGCTTTCCGGAACCTTCCTTTTCCCTAGCTTGGTCTTGGAACGTGGCTCCCTCTCAGACTCAGTTTGTGGCTTCCAAGTGGCATCTAGATCATCAGAAGGGGGCTTGGTGAAGAACTTGATGGACTACCCCTCCTTTTCCTTGCTGGGGATTTGGAAGACAATGGATCTTCTGAATGAGTGGCTTCTTCTTCTACCTCTGCATGAGGCTCAATTTCCTGAACTGCTCCTACTTCAGGAGGAACAACAACTACTATTGCGGGCGGTGGTTGCGGCTGTTGTTGTTGACCACTTATCTGCTGTGTTTCCTCCTGCGTTGATTGGGTACTACTTTGAGATAGCGATAAGTTTATCTCCGGCTCAGCATCACTGCTTTCCACCATTAGGCTGGCTACCTCTTCCACACTCATGTGCTTGGGCCTGGGTTGGTGGGTTGGGTCCACTGATGCGGAGGTGCTGCCCCCAGCTTGCCCCCCGGACACCGCTGCTGCAGGCGCAATTTTTTTTTCCCAAAAAGGTATTGGCCGGCACACCAGACTTCAGTGTCACTTGCTTCTTCTGTTCCTTCTTCTTTTCAATAGCAACTTTCTTGGTACTGGAGGACCTGGTACCTGCTTTCTTTGGGCCCATCTTCTTCCGATGTCAGCAGCACTCAGTTGCAGAGATGTCTGGTCAGGTCACACGTCACGTTGTGTTGTGTGTACAGCAGCAGGATGTCTGTCTGGAAGTGCAACAGGCAATGATGAGAGACACACCTCCTCCTCAGTCTTTGTGCACCTAAAAGCAAAAAAGCCAGAACATCAGTCAAACATAGCACAAATCAAACAAATAGAATATAGAACTTAGTGTGTGGTGGCCTCAATTATTAAATTTCAGAAACTCTGTGAACAACAACACACAGTCTAGCCATTTATGAGACGTTGACAACAAGGCCAGGGCTTTCCTGGCTACTGTGTAGTGCTAGTGTACACTCTGGAAGAATAAGAATAGTAAAGAACAAAAACTAAAGTGTACTGGAGCATGTTTGGCCTAAATTTGTGCATCACGTGGGATGTATTATATAGCAGCATCAGGGAGCTGCAGCTGGCAATGGGGATGGATTTGGAAGCAGTAAGACAAGAGGAACAATGGAAAGACACGCAGGCCTATGTGGCAAAAACAGCACACTAATAACTACCACAACAAAATGGCCCCCAGAAACATGGTGACTCACAGGCACAAGGCACGGCAAACAATGAACTCAAGCAGGCCTATATATGGGCAGACAAAGGATGCCTTATAAAACACACACAGCTTTAATGCAAAAACTAAAATCCACATGGCTAAAAACACTTTGGAAAGTTAGACAACCACTATAACAACACAATTATAATTACACAGTACACACACAAAAAAGGCATTTATTTAACACACCCAAAAAGTGAAATAGTCAGACCCTCCAAAAAAAACACATTTCGCAATTCAATTGAATCAATTCAATGCCATCCATGGCCTAAATGATGTCAAAATTCCACAGACTACACAGAAACAGTTTTATGCACCCATGGTGACTACCTCTGGGCCTACTGGCATACTGGGCCGCAAGCTTGGAGGCCTATGGCAAAAGCACAGTGGCTGGCTTTAACAAAATGGCCGCCGCCCACATGGCCAGGCCACCCAAAATAACAAAAAAGTGAAGACAAAGGACAGGACCAGGCAGTTGGAGACTCTGGGCAACTTGCTACCTCTTGGAAAAAATTGTAAAACAAAAAAAAAATGACTCCTTGCTCACCAAACTACATCTAAATGACAACCTGAGGAGTTTTTTGTGCAAAATGAACTAAATCAACATTTTCGAGAAGGTTTTATGATACTCGAGAGATATTGTTCGCCAGATTGTAAATTCTGCGTGTTCGGCATCGCGATCGTCACAAAAAGTCGTTATCGCGCGCGCAAAAACGTACATTGAGCGCGCGAAGAAGATAAAAAGTGTAAGTCCGCGTTGTCGCGCAGTGCGGACTTGCCCAAAGTCCGCAAGCTGAACGCCCAGGGTTACCTACTGGCTGAAAAGGCCTATTTATTTAACAAACACCCAAAAAATTAAAATACCACCCCAAAACCCACATTTTGCAAATCAATCCAATGCCATCCATGGCCTAAATTATGTTACAATTCAACAGACAACACAGAAACAGTTTTTATGCACCCATGAGGATGACTACCTCCGGGCCTACTGGCACAGTAGGCCGCAAGCTTGGAGGCCTATGGCAAAAGCACAGTGGCTGTTCACACAAAATGGCCGCCAACACATGGCCAGGCCACCCAGAACAACAAGAAAAGGAACACAAGACAGACAATGCAGGCCTATGGCAAAAGCACAATGCCTGGCTTTACAAAATGGCTGCCACCCACATGGCCAGGCCACCCAAAATAACAAAAAAGTGAAGACAAAGGACAGGACAAGGCAATTGGAGACTCTGGGCAACTTGCTACCTCTTGGAAAAAATTGTAAAACAAAAAAAAATGACTCCTTGCTCACCAAACTACATCTAAATGACAACCTGAGGAGTTTTTTGTGCAAAATGAACTAAATCAACATTTTCGAGAAGGTTTTATGATGCTCGAGAGATATTGTTCGCCAGATTGTAAATTCTGCGTGTTCGGCATCGCGATCGTCACAAAAAGTCGTTATCGCGCGTGCGAAAACGTACATTGAGCGCGCGAAGAAGATAAAAGTGTAAGTCCGCGTTGTCGCGCAGTGCGGACTTGCCCAAAGTCCGCGAGCTGAACGCCCAGGGTTACCTACTGGCTGAAAAGGCCTATTTATTTAACAAACACCCAAAAAAATAAAATACCACCCCAAAACCCACATTTTGCAAATCAATCCAATGCCATCCATGGCCTAAATTATGTTACAATTAAACAGACAACACAGAAACAGTTTTTATGCACCCATGAGGATGACTACCTCCGGGCCTACTGGCACACTAGGCCGCAAGCTTGGAGGCCTATGGCAAAAGCACAGTGGCTGTTCACACAAAATGGCCGCCAACACATGGCCAGGCCACCCAGAACAACAAGAAAAGGAACACAAGACAGACAATGCAGGCCTATGGCAAAAGCACAATGCCTGGCTTTACAAAATGGCCGCCACCCACATGGTCAGGCCACCCAAAATAACAAAAAAGTGAAGACAAAGGACAGGACCAGGCAGTTGGAGACTCTGGGCAACTTGCTACCTCTTGGAAAAAATTGTAAAACAAAAAAAATGACTCCTTGCTCACCAAACTACATCTAAATGACAACCTGAGGAGTTTTTTGTGCAAAATGAACTAAATCAACATTTTCGAGAAGGTTTTATGATACTCGAGAGAAATTGTTTGCCAGATTGTAAATTCTGCGTGTTCGGCATCGCGATCGTCACAAAAAGTCGTTATCGCGCGCGCGAAAACGTACATTGAGCGCGCGAAGAAGATAAAAAGTGTAAGTCTGCGTTGTCGCGCAGTGCGGACTTGCCCAAAGTCCGCGAGCTGAACGCCCAGGGTTACCTACTGGCTGAAAAGGCCTATTTATTTAACAAACACCCAAAAAAATAAAATACGCCCCAAAAACCACTTTTACCAATTCAAAACAATGCCATCCATGGATGCCCGGCCTACATGATGTTTAAACTTTAAATTCAACAGACACCACAGAAACATGCACCCATGGGTACCTCTGGCTCTAGTCCGGGCCTACTGGCTGAAATTCCAATCAAAGAAAAACAACTAGGCCCCTGCCGAAACTACAGGCCACAACAATACATTTTAAAAACTATGGAAATCCCCCAAAAAATTTAGGTACAAACAAGCCCCAATCAAACAAACAAGTACACCAATTCTCCAACTTACTTGTAAAATCTCAAATCCAAGAGTCCTCAAATCCAATCCAATGATATGATGCAGCAGACAGACACAAAAAGTGATCCTTCCAGCTCCAAATCCAAATGAAAGTGAACAGCACATGGACAAAACACTGGGAGGAGCCTGCTGGACAGGAACAGGAAGTTTGTGAATCAGGGGCACTTCCTTCCTCTTGGAAAAAAAGAAAAAGGACTCCTTGCTCACCAAACAACATCTCTAAATGACAACCTGAGGAGTTTTTTGTGCAAAATGAACTAATTCATCATTTTCGAGAAGGTTTTATGATGCTCGAGATATATTCTTCGCCAGATTGTAGTTTCTTCGTGTTCGGGATCGCGATCTTACCAACACTGCCGCCGGAAGTCAGATCGCGCGTCCGAATGACGTGTTCGCGTTCGCACACTCTCGCGGGATCGTGCGGCCGGATTCCAAATCTCATGGCGCCCGCGAACGGATAGGAAGTCGCGTCGGCGAACGCAGAATCACGGTAGGTCGTTACCGCGCGCGCGAGAACGTATATTGAGCGCGCGAAGAAGAAAAACAGCTACGCTACGCCGCAAATTGCGTAGTGCACGGTAACTTCGCGTTCTACGCGAATCGCGAAGTTACCGTAACTTCGCAAATTCCGCGAGCGTAGCGTAGTTCACCGCCCAGGGTTACAACAGATGCAGATGGACTTCATTGAAATGCATTTTCTCGTGTTGGGTTGAAGCCTACCCGACCAGAAGGAATGATAATCTCACAGTAGCTAAATTGTTGTTGAGGGAGCCGATACCAAGGTTCGGTTTCTTGACTCTTCTGGAGTCAGACAGAGGGACTCATTTTAACAATGAGGTCCTGAAAATGTTGTGTGCAGTGTTGCAAGTGGAGCAGAGATTGCATTGCACTTATCGGCCAGAGGCTTCTGGCATTCTGGAGCAGGTGAGTGGCACGCTGAAAGCCCGATTGGCTAAAGTGTGTGCGTCAACATCTCTGAAGTGGCCAAATGCTTTGCCTCTTGTGCTGATGAGTCTCCGCAGTGTTCCTGATTGAAAAACAGGATTGTATCCCCACGAGATAGTCATGGGGAGAGCAATGAAACTGCCTGCAGTGCCCACAAATGCGCTGGTAAATATTACTGATGATATGGTTCTTGACTATTGCAAGGGACTAGCTCACATGGTACATTCTGTGTCCCACCAGGTTGAAGCTGTTGCCGCCTCTCCATGTCTGGAGCAGTGCCAAAACCTCAGTCCTGATGACTGAGTCTTGGTGACGAAACACGTTCAGAAAATGTGTCTGGAACCTAGGTGGTGTGGACCGCACCAGGTCATCCTAGTGACGAATACAGCTGTAGAGTGTGAGGGTCTTCGCAATTGAATTCACATGGCCCACACTTGTAGAGTGGAGTGCCCTCTTGAAGATATGACAGAACCTCTCCCTGAAGTGCAACCCACCACTTTGTGCTTTGCACTGCATTGCGTTACTC
The DNA here is from genome assembly GCA_963921515.1 of Calotriton arnoldi. Classification (NCBI taxonomy): domain Eukaryota; kingdom Metazoa; phylum Chordata; class Amphibia; order Caudata; family Salamandridae; genus Calotriton; species Calotriton arnoldi. The sequence goes on from CAWUFW010002217.1 coordinate 806,248, forward strand.
CATATTTTTTGAGCCATCAATGCCACGCAAAGTGGCTTTGCATGGCTTCAGAAATTTGACTTAAGGTTTGTGTCGCTCTTGCACCACTTTGCTTGGTGCAAGAGTGACTCAAACCGGGTCATAAATGTGACACTGAGGGGTCGATTTACAAACATTTTGTGCTGGTTTAGCGTCAAATGTGATCCTAACCAGCACAAAATGTTTTTTTCCTAATTAACTTTCTTTGCGCTGGAAAGTACCCTAAAGGTAATGCAGAGCATCGCGGAGCACTGCATGCGTTACCTAGCGCCAAGGGGGCGTTACATGTGTGGTACATGGCTGTTCCCATGCAAACACCCATGCCTTTTGACCCAAAACTCAATCTACAAACAATAGTAGACAGGGTTTAGCGCCAGAAGTTAACATCATCTCAAAGGAGGCGTTAAAAGGAGAATTGTTTTTATTTCTCCTTTCTTTTTTGACTTTGCATGTGTGCTGCACTGTGCAGCATACATACAAAGTAGGAAAAGTGTTTAAACTTGTCTAGGCATAGTGTTTTGTACAGGAAGGGTACTCTTCCTGTACAAAGCCTAAGGTAGACTCAGGCATGCACCCTAGTCCTATGGCGCTAAGGTGTATGCCTGGCACACAGCAGCTGAAATCAGCGCTGGCGCTAGGGAGAGGGGTGGAGAGGGCTATATCTCTGTAGATATGGTGCACTCCTGCTCCCTCCCTGTCATTCAACGTAGCACAGTGCAGCATTTTTAGCTGCTCCGCTGCTTTGGGTGACAGTTTTGAAAACTGCCCCTTAGTGTTAAGGGTCGATTTATCTCTACTCACACACAATTCCCTTTGTGTTTGTGCCAATCTAGAAATAGTGCAGGCATAACTCCAAATTCTCGATATTTCTCTTCTTCCGTATCCCACTGTCCTTAATATTTCTCAGCCTTTCCTGTTTTTCCCCTTTTCTTTATTGCTCTATTCTTGTCTTATGACAATTCCAAAAAGTTTGCCCCAACCTCAGTTCAAGAACATGTCAGATTGTGTCTATGAGCATAGGCTGTGTCCAGTATCATTTTCAGTCTAAGAAAACTGTTAACTGGATCCATTGTCTTAGAATGTAAATGTCTATTCAAATGCTTGAGGAAAGCAACTTCAGAAAATACTAAATCGTAAGTTGAAAAATAAAATTGGAACTGTACCTTTCTATAAAACAGATAAAACATAAGGCTACATGTAACACCATACGTAAGAGGAATATGGTGATAGGTAATTCCCTCTGCTGCTGACTCAGGTAACTGCATACAAACACAGCAATCCCTTGAATCCATAGTGTCAATATACTCATAAAGCAATTTAAAATAAGCATTTGAAGAATAATCTCCTCTAGATGCATCCCCATGCAAAGCCTTATAATATAGTGTGTCTAAAAAACTATTATCTGTAGGACTCAGGGTCTTAGGGGCACCACTAAGCTTAAGCTCAGCTACTGTGGGAAATGTAGGTGAGGATAATCCTACAAGTAGATCAATTAGTACCACAGTCACAGCTATTAATACACCTGCAAATATGAACCTATGCTTATTGTTTTTATCAGTTTTCATGACTTCTCTAGAATCAGATATTTTAGTAGGAAGTTGCAGCAATCAGATGTCATTACAAGAACGGAGGCTAACATTATGCATATTTCTTTTAATGCAGTCCAAGCAGCCGCATACATCACAATATAAGAAAGGTTACAGAACAGAACATTATGAACAGATAAAAGGCATGAGCCATCAACAATCTGCCTCTTTTAAATGCGGCTCTGAGCAGATAAGTTGACTTTACTATTACTACTTGCCTATAATTGTCTTTCCTTTTGCCTTTTAAGTATCTTTCTCGTGGCTTTATCCCACCCCTGCCTCTATACCGATCTCCAATTTATAGAGATCCCCTCCCCACCTTTTTTTCCATAATTTCAATTCCTAGGCATCCCCACCCTTCTCACCAACACCCGGCCCTATGCCTCTCTTATTAGTACCCTTCCCTATTGTTTATAACACTTCCCCAGATTTATCACAACTGTTCCTGGTAAGTATTGTCCGTTTTATTCCACTATATCATTTTCGGTATGTATTCATTTAAAAAAAAATTAGACCGATTTATCCCCAACTCAATCGCTACCGTTTAATAACATTTTACGGCATTTTGAACAACATCGAGAGGACTTACATTTACCTCTCTCCCCCGATGCAGGCCGCGAGGTTCAGCGCGACCCTGCATCGCGTCAGAGATTAGAGGAAGATTCCTTGGCAACGGAAGCGCTATTTCCTCCCGTTGCCAGGAACCTTTCTTCTCCGTATTCTCTCCCGGCCTTACAGCTGATCGCTTGGACGATCGCGCTTATCCCCATGGCAATGGGCAGCGGCTGATCGCTCGAGCACTCCAGTGTCAGTTGCTTGACTCCTATTTGCGATCAGCTGCTGCCCACAACGCCAGACAAGCGCAAGTAACTAATTCAACGATCCTGCATAAAAAAAAAGAAGGGGAGAAACGATCATTTTGCCACCATCATACACCTTCTAATGGTATTATTATTTTTTAAAAAAGAAAAGAGAGGAAATCTGCTTTAATTCCTAACTAAATCATAAGCAGATACATCCTCACTCTCTCCCCTCTCCTGTGGCTTGGTGTTTTACAGAGCACCTTTGCCAAATCCAAATTGATCCTAAACTTCCTACCTGCGCCATGTCTGACTCCGACTCAGATGACGCTACCGCCCCTACTCCTAATATAGATAATGAAGCTTTCAAAAAAATCTTACATAAAGAAATGAGGTCCTGCATGATTGAGACCCTGAGTCAGGTCATGTCCTCCAAAAGGTCATTCCTACTGAGGAAGACGAGATCACAGAATTGTTGAACGACGATATTACTGAAATAAGGGGTTAAAAACTAAAGAAAAATAAAAACATTGATCAAATAACCCCTAAGAGCACATTGGGAGGTCCTAGCACCTCATCTAATCGTGGAGGTCCTAGCACCTCAACTAATAATGGAGGTCTTCGCACCTCGAACTCTCTGGGTGTCCCTTGTGGCACAACTTACTCTGGTGTCCATGGCGGCACAAAATATCTGGGTGTCCCTAGCGGCACAAAATATCACAGTGCTCAGTACAATACGGGAGATAACGAGTTCCATGACGACGAGTCTTCAATCATACCCGATGAGTATGTCCTAGATCTAGACTCAGATGATCAAGAATTTTACAGTCCTGAGGAGGAACTCCCTTCATCATCAAAAGACATCATCCTTGACCCTTTGGGGAAGAAATGTTTTCACCACTAAATGTCAAACACCCCAGAAGCTCCGAGTGGTGGCCACAGGATCACGTGTCCAAGTTCATTAAAAAATGGCTAAGGAACCTCTTAGAGAGAGACACTCGGAACATACTCAGAGGCGAATGCTCAAGAGCGGCTATCAAGGACAAGACCTGCCACACTCCTAACTTGGACCCTGAGCTGATTAAATTCCTTTTCAAGCTCGGACGGGATCCAAGAAAAGGGATGGAAAGATCCCTCAAGGGTTGCCAGGACCGTCTCCTCGACGTCCTGGGTCCCTTAGCCAGAATCATAGACTCTGCTGAGGAAAGCCACATCAATGGCACACCTCTTAATACTGACTTAATCAGGGGCTGGAGCCAAAGAGCACTAATATTACTGGGCAGTGCCAACGCAAGCCTCAATGCCGAGAGAAGAAGAGTCGTACTCACCAAAATCAACCCTAAACTTAGTGACATGGCGGACAGAGAGCCCTCACAAAACCCAAAAGGGTTCCTTTTTGGAGAAGATCTTATAAATTCTCTGGGAAAGTACGTGTCTACATTTACGGCCTTGGATAAGGCCCAGCAAAATATGCGGAAAGTGTTTAACCCTAACCTTTTTGGCCGGGCCGGAAGAAGGGGCCTCTCTTCCAGCCGTTTCTTTCAAAGGCCCTTCTCAAGATCCCGTGGCTATGGAAGAGGTTATCAGCAATACAACGCTCCTCAATTCTACCCCCAGAGAGGGAGAGGACCACGCAACTGAGGGTTTAGATCATGTGGACCCTCCAACAGCAATAACCCAACAAGTGAGTACTCTTCCCCTTCCCCTTCTTTCCCCCAAAAGGTAGGAGGCAGACTCAAATTATTTTATCAGAATTGGAGATTGATCACTCAAGATCCATGGGTTTTAAACACTGTCAAGGGATTCATGATAGACTTTACAGAAACCCATACACAAACCTCTTTCCCGAGAGACATCCCTCTCTCTCTAGATCAACAAAAAATTGTAGAGGAGGAGATCTCCTCCATGCTTCAGAAAGGAGCGATAATAGAGGTTCCACTGGAAGCCTTGAGATTTATAAGCACACTCTTTCTTGTGCAAAAAAAGGACAAGGGTTGGAGACCCGTAATAAATTTAAGAGAACTAAACAAATATTTGGTTTACAGGCACTTCAAGATGGAGGGCATCCACCTTCTGAGAGATCTACTATTAGAGGGAGACTGGCTAGTCAAACTGGATTTAAAAGACGCTTATTTCACCATCCCAATGGCCACAATCCACCAACCCTTCCTCCAATTCATGTGGAAAAACCACCTATACCAATTTCATGCACTTCCCTTCGGACTATCTTCTGCCCCTTGGTGTTTCACCAAGGTCATGAGAGCAATCGCCTCATCCCTAAGAGAAAGAGGGATTCGCATGATCATATACTTAGACGACATCCTTATAATGTCCCAAGACCTTTCACAAATAGTCCAAGACCTGAAGACTGTTATGGACCTCCTACAAAGCTTAGGGTTCATCATAAACAAAGAAAAATCAATTTTGACTCCTTCCAGAACTCTGGAGTTCCTAGGTTTCACGGTAGATACATCGACATGTCTCCTTTTACTCCCTTCCAAGAAAATAACCAAAATCAGGAAGGAAATAAGACATGTCCTGAATCAAGAAAATCTGTCTCTGAGGGAGCTAGCCAGACTACTGGGTCTCCTCTCCTCCTCCATCCAAGCCATCTTTCCGGGCCCCCTAAACTATCGGGCCCTCCAAAGGGTAAAAGCGAGAGCCCTAAGATCTGGCCTTTGGTACGGGGATCGCATTACGCTAGATCTGGAAGCCAAATCGGAACTAGCCTGGTGGCTCGAGAACCTAGACGCATGGAATGGCAAAGCAATCTTTGGTTCAATACCAGAGTTTGTTTTAGAATCAGACGCGAGCCTTCATGGCTGGGGAGCTTGCCTTCTCAACCAGAACACCGGTGGTATCTGGTCTCAAGAGGAGTCCTCTCACCACATAAATTACTTGGAACTAACAGCTGGTCTTTACGCCTTGATGAGCTTCAGACATTGTCTTCAAGGCAGATCAGTCATCTTAAAGATGGACAACATGTCCGCGGTAGCCTATATAAATCGTCTGGGAGGTACAAAATCCGCAGACCTATCGAACTTAGCCAAAAAACTTTGGATGTTCTGTCTGGAACACAAGATCGCTCTCAGAGCGGAATACCTCCCGGGGATAACGAACATCTCTGCGGACTGGAACTCGAGGTTCCTGCTAGATCACAGCGATTGGAAACTCAATGTTTCCGTGTTCAGATCTTTGAACAAGATTTGGGGACCCCTAGAGATAGACCTCTTTACGAGCAGACTAACCTTTCAATTGGAGAAATACTTCAGCTGGATGCCCGACCCGGGTGCTCTGGCAGTGAATGCCTTCCTACAGTCTTGGAAAGGAGTCAAAGTGTACGCCTTCCCTCCTTTTGCCATGATCCAGAGAGTTCTACAGAAAGTGAGACAGGACCAGTGCTACCTTGTCCTAATAACTCCCTTCTGGCCATCTCAGGCCTGGTTCCCCACCACTCTAGAACTAGCTTGCAACCCCCCCTTCTTAATTCATACCCAAGAGAATCTTCTAACAGACGTAGATGGAGGAGGTCATCCCTTAATTCAGACCGGGACTTTAACCCTTCTTGCCTGGAGAGTGTCAGGAGATCCAATGAAATCTCAGGGCTTTTGTCGACAGCTGCAACTCTCCTCGGAGAGTCTTGGGCCCCAGGCACTCACTACAGATATAACAACATATGGAGAAGCTGGGTACATTGGTGCCTGGAAAGGAACCTGGATTCCTTGGAGGCACCTATTGGTGACATACTAAACTTCCTTGTTGAACAGTTTGAAAAGGGTCTCAGCTATAGAACTTTCAACTGCTATAGATCGGCTATCTCTGCTGGCCATGTCCTTGTCAGCGATAAAACGGTAGGTAAAAATGTCATTGTTTTCAGAGTAATGAAAAGCATTCATCTAAGAAGGCCTCCTAAACCTAAATACGAGAGTCTCTGGGACGTTAAGCTAATTCTAGATCTTTTCATTAACTGGCCGGATAATACTCTCCTGAATAGAAAAAATCTTTCCATCAGCTTGCAACTCTGCTATGCCTAATCTCCTGCCGAAGGGTTTCTGACATCAAAGCCCAGAATAGATCCTATAACATGTTTGGTGTCAAATTCGATTTATATAGAAGAACTAAGACTATGTCTGATTCAATCTTTTATCCACGTTTTGATTTATGCCCCAAACTTTGTGTAGTGGATTGCATGAGAGAGTATGATCGCAGAATGTCTGGTCTTCGTGCCCAGGGTGTAAACTAGTTACTTATATCCTTTGTTAAACCCCATAAAGGTATAACCTTGACCTCTCTTGCCAGATGGGTTAAAACTGTCATGAATTTAGCAGGTATTGACTTAAAAAAATTTCAAGCTCACTCTCTTAGAAGTGCTATGGCCAGTAAATCTCTCTGGTCTGGAGGTAAGTTGGATGATATTCTTAAAGCGGCCGATTGGTCGAATGCTAACACATTTCCAAGGCACTATTGCAAACCTATCGAACACATGTCTGATGTAGTCTTACAAAGCTGCCAACATGCATAATGTAGCCTCCGTTCTTGTAATGAAATTGCGATTCTCCTATTACCATGACTGGAGAATCTAGATTTCATTAAAGACACGGAGGCTAACATTATCCCACCCGTCCCGCCCTTGATTGTCTGGGACCTACAGAGAATATAATGTTTATTACTATTACCTCTGTTAGAAATATCTCATAATTCATTTAATAATTTGTAAAATTTTATACTATGTGTTTTTCCTAGAGGTATTCATTTCTCTCTCTTTTCAGGTAACCCTTCATAACTGCGAGGCGTCTGACCTTTGGATCCTCCTTCGTTTATCTTTCTCCATCGGCCTGACCACCTGAAAATCGTTTAGAAGTTAAAAAAAAAAAAACAATTGGGGGACATAGGGGCATATTTACAAGCCTCTTGCGCCACTTTTGCGCCGCTGTTGCGTCACGCATGTGACGCAGCGGCGACGCAAACCATGCGCCGCGTTGCGCTATATTTACAACGTGACGCATCTAGGGAGATGCGTCACGTAGTAAACCCCTGCGCCACATGAAACCTGCGTCAGGTTTCATGTGGGCGTACCGGCGCAGGGGGGGGCGTTCCGGCGCAGGAACGCCTCGGAAAAGTGACGCAGAGAAATCTACAAGATTTCACGCAGTCACTTTTCCGACGCTGGTGCGTCAAATCCTTACGCCTGCTTCAAGCAGGCGTAAGGATTGATGCACCATGTTAGGGATAGGGAAGGTTGGAACAGTGCTGGAGTTGTGTCGCGCTTGCGACACAACTTCAGCACTGCGCCAACCTTCCGCCGGCAGATGCATCACGCATCTGCTTATCCTTGCGCCACGATGCGCCGCATTGTAAATGCGGCGCATCGGACGTGGCGCAAGGGTAAACTTGCGTGATCCATTTTCCCTGGCGCATCCCTGCTGATATGCAGGGATGCGCCAGGGAACGTAAATATGCCCCTTATTCTCTTCTTCACCACATTTAAAAGAGGCAGATTGTTGATGGCTCATGCCTTTTATCTGTTCATAATGTTCTGTTCTGGAACCTTTCTTATATTGTGATGTATGCGGCTGCTTGGACTGCATTAAAAGAAATATGCATAATGTTAGCCTCCGTGTCTTTAATGAAATCTAGATTCTCCAGTCATGGTAATAGGAGAATCACAATTTACTGCAGTGTGCTTTACTTGTGTGGGTGACAAATTGAATCCGTAAATCACTTGATGAAATTATTTACAAAGTCTTTGTGAGTCTTCCTTAGCCCTACTCCATGTTCTTTCTAAAATGACACAATTCAGCTCCTTCAGCAGCCTTGTGTCTAGGTAATCTTCTTAATTCTTTTTAACAAAGTCTATTCAATTGTCTCTATTCAAAAGTACATCTCAAAGTTCAGTCCAGAAATCAAATTAATGATAATCCTTTTCAGGCTGGTCCGTGGCAAGGTAAAGTCAAAACCAAGGATTTGCACTTTTATCCTCCAAATATCAAAGTTCTCTTTCTCCTTCATTTGTGGTAAAGTATGTCCATTCAGGGGATGAGTACCTCTGACAGGGTACTCTAGCTCTTTTTGTTCTCCAGAGTACAGGCTGTTCACTTTCACTGTCACTCATGCCAGAATCCTTAGTATCCTCTGGGACATACTCAGTTCTCATTCCACAGGCAATCTTACTCTCTCTCCTTCTTGTCCGCTTAGCTAATGGTCCTCAGTTTCCACTCGGGTCTCAGGTCGTGGTTCAGGTCATGACTTTCCAACTGTCAGTTCATCAAGACCCACCTTAGGCAAAGGATGTGCTGTAACAGGCTCTTGCTGAATCTCAGTACTCTGTGCACCCAAAGAGAGAAGAAAATGCCTCTCAGGAGGCGTACGTTGGCACTAGTCTGCTTAAACAGCACCAGCAAATGGGAAAAGGACAGGAATGTGTCCTATAGGATAAATACATTCCTTCCAATCCCTATGACGCAAGGCAGCACAGTAAGGTGACTTACTGCATTGCCCTGTGCCACAATACACATATATTTGCCCCTAAGTTCCTGGGTAAAAGTGACTGTCATCATACTTTAAGTATGTAGAAGTTTGGATTCTGTTCTTGGCAGGACAAGATCCCATTATTCCTGAAGTTTATTTTGTTTGTGGGGAACATGCATACTTCAAATTGCCCAGGGAATGGCATGGTACATGTTATTTAGGTATAGTTTTCCCCTAGACTTATCATTTACTTATCATGTAGAACATCTGAATGATCCTGTGTGGAAACCAAATTTTAGAACTAAATGAGATAGTAGTGGTGCTGAAATTGTGGGAGACATTTTTTGTGCATTGATTCACCTGTAGAAGTAATCTTGAATGATCTCAAGGTGCGAAAGTTGCCCACAGTAGTGAAAAATTGGCAGCAATAAACAGCAAGTTCCTTATTGTCTTTGATACTGAAATGGTAGCTATGAGATCCATGGTTTTGCAAAATCCTCTTGCATTAGAAATCCTCCTCACAAAAGAGGGCAGAGTCTGTGTGATGTTAAAGGTTCAGCAGTGCTGTACTTACATTCCTGACAAGAGTAAGGACTGAAAGAAATATATCAACAGCATGACTGACTTGAAAGGAGAGTTGAATTAGTTAGAAGCTACAGGTGCTTGGGATGCAATAGACAATGGATTTGTGCAGTAGGCAAATGGTTTAGAAACCTTGGAAGCGGAATACTTGGTTCCATTTTGAGACCACTTGTTGATAAATGCCCTTTTGTCGTGTAGTCCCTACAAATCTATATAAGATCTGCGTGTTCAGACAACATAAACTAGGGGATTGGTGTCCAGACTGATTCCAGACACTCCCAAAGGATATGTTAGTCTGTAGACCAGCTAGCTCACAGTGCCACTATGAGCCCCTCTTGCCAAAGGGAGAATAGTTTCTGGCAACTATCAAACATGACAACCCTGACCCCTCAGGGATCATGGAAACAGTACGGTACTTTTCACTCAGTCACTCTTGCTCACTTATTCTCTGAGAGAAATACAGAGTAAATGGTGGGGATGTTTTCAATAAGCATTTATTGAACCAGTGTCATTCTAGTATAAAATATGTGTGCTGCAACAACCATTAGACAGAAACAGATATAGATGATTATACGCACCAATAAAGTAAAAAAAAGGTAGAATTCTACTATAGTGCTAAAACAGTAAATATATGTAGGCGTATAGATACATGACAATAATAATGCGTACTCCTACGATGCAACCCTAACTAGATGTACCTGAGTGTACCTAGCATGTATGTAGGTGTAGAGCCAAGAATCCCCCTGGCAAAGAGCCAACCCCTTTACCTGACGTGAGAGAACGAAGGACACCGTCTTGGTCTCGAGTTGGACACCCGGCGAGGGATGTCAGACCACTGTGTGCTGGAGTGTCTGCGTGCAGGGACCTCAGCGTCTCGTGTCAGCATGTCAGCATTGAAGCTTCTCCTCTGGTTTGGCCAGTGAAGAGGTGATGTTTATATACCCAAAAGGTACCCTCTGGGGCTTTTCATAGATGTGTCATTGTACTGTGGGCATGTCGGCCAAGGATGACGATAGTGATGACCCTTATACAGAGTTATTATGCAGAAGATGGTAATCCTGCTGTGAAACTAAGAATCCTCATGCATAATAAATGAGGCTAGTCTTTCGGAGAAAACCACACAACATTTATTCAGCACTTAACTAGGTAAAAGGTCAGTGCCAGAACCGTTATGAAGAGCATGGTAGGACAAATGTAGGTAAAAGGTTGTGCAGCTACCTAGGCCTATATTTGGGTACATTGGGGCTCATAACAAGTTCAGCTATAATCTTTTGCCACTTTCAAATAAATTTCTGAAGGCTATATCGTGTAATACAATGACCACTTGGTGAATTTAAGTTGAGGAAAGTAAACCAAAAAAAATAAGATTTCTATCAAGTTCAGCAATTCATCAGTTTTCCCTCTAGGAATATCACCTTACTATTCTGCTGGCTCAGTTGTTCCCTTTTCTCTAGGCCTGGGAGGAGATCGCAGAGTTCTACTCCGCTGAACTCTGAGAAGTGCCTTAAAAACTGTGCCACACTGCTCACACTGATTTTTAGCGCCAGGAGTTTGTCCCATGCTGTAAAATCAGTGCGAACAGCACTATGCATCGCACCAGAGGGCACTGCTGCTTTCTGCCATTCGAGTAGACATTTTACTCAAGTGGCAGCTTCCTCGACGCGAGCAGCAGATTTCTCAACGTGAGCAGTCTTGACCTGACATGACAGCCTGCATTAAATCTCGACGATAGTAGGTCTATCGTGACTTTTTTCTCGTGAGCACTCCCCAACTTAACATTGGCGAGCCGCACGAGAGAAAAAGCTCTGCTCTGCATCACTTCGCAGAGTTTTGCTGAACTCCGTATGGAGTTGGCAAAACTCTGCAAAGTCCACCAGTACAGCTGAATTCTTCACCCACCCCTACTTTTCTCCACCCATCACCTGTCACCCACACACCCGAGCACTGACTTGTGCAAGTCACGCTCCTCCAGGAGTGTGGTAGTCCCGAGGGCCTCTCCGAAGGTCTTCTCCACCAGGATACTCTTTGGTGAAGACAATAGCCTCCTGTCTTTTTGGGCTAGTTTCTGTTCCTGCGATGCAGGTCTGGAAGCCATGTTCCTACTTCCTCTTCCCTTTTCACCCTCTCCTTGGCCTTTCTTTCTCATCCTTTTACTTTCTTTGCCACACCCACTATTCTTCTTCTGGTCCATTGTCTATTTCTCTTCCTCTCCACTCCTTCTGTTGGAGAAACAAACTCCCTTCTTCCACTTCTGGGGTTTGTAATGTCACTCTTGTTTGTCCTTCTTGTTGTTCTCAAATCCTGTTGTTTCCTGATCCAGGCATCTGTGGAGCAGTGTTCCAGTGAGGAAAATCAGGTATGTTCCCTTTATTCCCTGCCTCTTCTATCCCTAAGTTATTCGCCAAAAGACATAAAAATACATATATAGATCCATATGTGTGGACGCTTTGGGTGAGCCTTCTTCATCCACCGTTGCTCTGGTGTTGAAATGCCATTCACATTTTGCATTTGTTCAGAACAGCATATAGCATGGGACTATGGGTCAGTCAATACCGTCTTCAGCTATTGGATCACTTGCACAGTTGTGTGATCACATGTATATAGCTGTCTAAAAAGAATCATACTTAAGTGTGAGGGCTGGAGAGGCCAAAATTTTACCTTGCCAGTGCTTTTTTTATTCCATTGTTTATCTGTATTCTTTTGATCATCCTTGTATGTTTACAGTATGTCTTCAAGTAACAGTAGTTCAATGGCAATACTACCTTTTTATGTGAATTCGAATGATATTTTCTTGTGATGTTCATTAGAAAAATCTAAAATGTATGCCTGTTCACCTGCCTGCTTGGAAGCACTGGTACAGTTCTATTGAAGTTCTATATTAGGAATATTGTTTTTAATTTAACTCTTTTTTTGCAAGCATATGGTTGCTAAGTTTAGACAGCAATGTATTTTCTTTTTTATGACATATGCTTGCAACAAATAATTAAAAAACCCCATTCTGACAGTTTGCCAACACCAGGCCTATTCACTTGTTTAATTCTGCTGTTAGAATGCAAAGCAGATGTAGCTCTTATCTGTCAAATAAACAGTGAGAAAATCATTTTTGTAAATAGGAGAAAATTATCTATGAAATCCTTACTCAACATCCCCATACGGTTGTAGTCAACACTGCTGAAAGCTGGGACACCATGAGGGTACATGTTGGTTAGCTAACCCTTTTACTGCTAAGAAGAAGGTTAAATGTTAGATCAATATTTGCACAGAACATATTTCAGTTTCCATGTTTTATGTAAGGGAAATGTGTCCTCAAACTTTGATTTAGCGTACAGCAATGGTCATAGTAATCACGAACTAAGAATAGATGACTATGCATACTGTGGATGATACTGCAAAGACATTAAATAATTAATGTGAATGATACTGTAAAGTATATGGTCATGAAGCATAATTGTTTCCACCTAACAAAATCAATAAAAATAAGTATTTAAAAGAAAAAAGCAATGGTCATAGTATTTATCTTATCTCTTGCTACAATTGTAAGTGAGGGTAGCTTGATTTCAGAGAGATTCCTATTGGATACCTTAGGGCAAGAAAAATAAAACAATGGCATCCTCTTCATAATGTTAGTTCATGGAAAATTAAATGTAAAAATGTTTTGGGTCCAAACTATCCTGGCAACATTACAAGGATTTTGAAGCCACTAGTAAAATGCAATTTTGCTCACCTGTTACACAATAATTAGCTTACGTCTGACACAAAGGGCAGTCTGGTGCTCTCTGGTTGTATTCATCCCCTGAAGTTGCTAAAATCAGCATGCAAGAGAAGCAGACATAACTTAAACACCAAACAAACCTTCTTTAAAAGTATGTAAGTAATTTATATTGTGTTATCTTTCAAAATGTTCAATTTTTAAATTAAGATAATATTTAAAGTAATAAAATTACAAATCCTTATTAGAAGTGCATCCATTATACCCTTCATTCATCATTATTTTTTTAATGGATTTCCTTTTATCAATTTTGGTGTACGTTTTCACCTACAACCACAGTATGTCTTCTCTTTTCCAATATTTGTCTCGCTTTCAAATTACAGTAAAGCAGTCAAAGTTTGTTTTATGAGTGAGTTCCTTCCAAGTCTCTTCAATCATCAGATCCCTGAGTGTCCATATAAATTTCCCCAATGTGTCTATTATCTGGTTCATAGCAGGCAAACTATAAATGTGAATTACTGATTTACATTTATGTAAGTTTACTATTTTTCAGTATTGACAAAATTGCAATTTAATAGTATCTTTACTACTGTGGAGACATCGCAGTTAGGGTGGAGAACTCTGCACATAAAAAGATATGTGTGAAGTTCTCCAACCGATTGCATTGTCTTGAAGTCATAAAGTTACTATTAAATTGTTGTTTTGTCAATACTGAAAAAGAGTAAACTTACACAAATGTCTAAGTCTACCCATGTGAATCAGGCCATGAGTTTCTCCAATAACAGGTGACAGCATGCAGAGGTTATATTTCAATCAGACTGTAAGTAACAGTTCCCAGTGATCTCCACTAGGCATTAATCATGGTACAGTAAACTTTCCAGTGGGTTGAAACAAAAGGTAGACCAGTTCTAAAAATCCTGTGAACATTTGACATAGAATATGTTGGTCCTTTGTTTTTGTATGGGGCTGGCCCTTCAGTGGCTGCTCTTGACATTCACAATGGTGGTTGGGATCAAAGTCATGTTACTCACAGCACACATCAATCCTAAGCATGAAAGACCAAAATCTAGATGACTGGCTTTTTGGAAATATGATCTAAATTTCACATGTTTTTTCACTCCTCTGGAAGAATTAGAAAGAAAACCTGAATTATTTTCTATTATAGTCAGCATTTGTAAGGTCCTTGCTATCACCGGTGCAAGGTGCTGTGCTTCCTTTATTTGTTTAATTAAAAGCTGAGGATTTTGTGTGTCATGAATTACTATAGAGGCAACAAAGAATCCAGTCCTCCCACTACTTCAGCGCCATATGTCCACTTTGATGTGTACACCTCGCTGGCAATGATAGGGAACTGTGGAAATACGGATGGCTAAAACAAAATACAAGATAAATTCTAAGACTCTTTCAGTCTGCCTAGTTATTTAGATGATACCTAAGGACGTATAAAACACGAGAAGTGAGTATGTTTAACATACAACAGTCTTTCTACTCACTTCTCTCCAACAATAACTGCTATATGTTGCACCTTAATCCTAATGTATGTGAGGAAATCATCTCAGGAAAAACCTCAAAATCATTTGCAACAGAGCATGAACCTAGTTTGTTTCTATTCCTGAATTTGAAGTGCATTGAATACTCTCATTGTACTCCTTAGGGTTTTCTTGTTCCTACTTGTGAACAACTGTTTTGGTTTGCATATTCATGTTAGCTTTTCCAGCTGAATGCTTTTGGAAGTTTGCCTTTATCTAGATCACTGCCCTTGGTTGGTTATGAAAGACTGTGTTACTTTGCTGATTAGTGCTGTGGCTGCTCGGCTATACTTGTTTCATTGGTGATGTCATCTGACGTGATGTTTTCTGACATCAACTTGTGGAATGCCTGCACTTACAGGGGTTTATTCTCAAATGTAATTGTGCATATGTGTAAATCCGCATGTGTAAATGTACTCTTACACTTTGTATTAAGTTTACTTTACAACTTTTTTTTCTATTCACCATTTCTGAGTGTAAAGTTATTACTAAGGGCCTGATTAAGATGTCGTTAGGAAAGGCTCCAGATGGGATTCGGTATTGCAGAATCCAATTCGAAACCCTTGTTTCCTACCGAATTGTACAGATTTCCCAACGACCGATTACGATGTCCGGAAACCGTTTGAGCAGTCTGAATCGGTTCCGAAAGGTATCCGGACAACCCGAGTCTTTCAGAGCCGATTCGTACAGCTCTATGGACACAGTTTCCGGACAAGCGATTACGATGACCAATTCGGACAGCTGTTCCGAATCGGTTTGCCCGAGACAAAACGGCTGCTGGAATCAGTCTTTGGGGGCCCGTTGGGGGCCCCCCTTTACCCGGAGGTGTACAAATGTAGCCTGTGGGGGTACCCAAGGGACCCCTCTTCCCAACCATGCACAATGTGGCAGGCACCATGGGGTGCCCTCCACAGAGTGCAAGGTTTTCCCCAACCACCCATTTATTCAATGGGAGCCTGTGTTCTCGTTCGGAACACAGGCTCCCATTGAAGTCAATGCGAGTCCGACCGAACGATGTTGGGAAGCATCGTAATCGGTCGTCCGGACTCAGAGGACCCGATTTGTTTGGAAACTAGTCCGGAACCGATTCGTTCTGGACTGTTTCCTAACGACATCGTGATCTGGCCCTGAGACTTACAAATCTTCACACCTTCTGTTTAGGGGTTGGAGTCTGAAAAACACCAAATACTGTTGTAAACTAAGATTAGCAGCATTTTTACGATCATATTTTATGTTCCGCACACTTGGTGGAGAACTCTGTAACCGGTGTGCAGAACTCCCTTTGGTAAAGTGCCGGGAAATTTAAAAGCGTTTATTAAACTTTTAAAAAGTACTAAAAGTATGTTTATGTTAAAAATGAATGTCAATTCATTCTATATATTTATTTTAAATGTGGAACAAAATAAAATCACTACTACAGCACCAGTAGCTCTAGTTTACATTACAATTTTAATTAATTTGAATATATTAAATTTAAATAAAATTATTGTTTAAGATTTATTTTAAAAAATCAAACATAAAATGTTTATATATACTATCAAGCAAAAATTATTTTAAATTCTGTATAGAATTGTTTTAAATGAATTTCATTATTGTTAAAAAAACAAACTTGCATATATTTTTAATTTGGAAGGCTTTAAATATATAATGAAAAATATAATTTATATTTTATTTATATTTATTTTTTAATTACATTTATATATATCTTTATAAAGTAAATGAATGTATTTTAACCTTATTTCCTATAAGGTTTATTTTAAGTCCCTGCATGCACTCCGTTATTTTCAATTGGATGGTGATGCATTATCAGTGGTTGGTAATGTGTGATGTTGGATTTACTCATGGTCTGAGATGTAGTACATTTACTTCTGATTTGGGTCCTTTTTGGGTGTAGCAACTGCATAAGTGCAACTTGTAAATAGAAATGTGCGTTCTCTCTTCTGGGTGAGTGCATGCCCCCCAAGCCCCTCCCCAGCCTTCCTTTAACCCCCATTACCCCTCCCATTTAGTAGTAGGCATTTTGATTTTCAGCCACTCCGCCATCTCTGCCACATTTACTAACAAAACGTATACATTCATTTGTGTAGATCTCTGCAGTGAAGGTCGAGATGTCTGCACAGAAAAGATAGGAGCACAAGAAACGTAGATCTCTGAATGTAGGTTTGTGAATAGTATTTTGTCGTACGTGAGTAGTACTATTGTAATACTAATATATATACTACAAAATGCATTTTGTGAACAGGCCCCGCAAAGTTCAATGTGACTGTGAGTGCAGCTGTCATTAACCTTTATTTTCTCTTTTACTGGTCACTAAACAATGATACGGAGATCCTTGCTTTTGGAGGCAAATCTGGAAAAACAAGCAATGGATAATCTGAATATGGAAAGGTACCATAAACTACTTCATCTAGGATATATTTGTTGAAGAGCAGTGAGTTTGGTTATTGCTCTTGTTTTAATGGTATTAAGTTCTCACAGGATTTTTTCATATATCCAAAGAGCTTGGTGGAAACTCAAGTCCTGTGAGAGCTTAGTATAAGCTTAAATCCTGCAAGAGAAAGGAAAGTCCTGTGTGTCCTGTGATGGGTTCCTACCAATGCTGTAATTGTTGTGTCATGACCACAAATTATCCAGCCATTTGTTGTGCAAGCCCCATGCTATTGCATACAGGCATACAGTGCATACAGACAGTGATATTTGTTTTAGCCACAAATGACCAATTTTATACCTCTTGTGGTCACATTCATGACAGTGTAAATGGATGGCAGATTGATTGGTTATCATGTTATACCTGAAGACGGATGGCATGCTCTAGTCTTGTTACTGATGATTTAGAGCTGCTGTTAGAAATGGGGGTCTCTAGTTGACAATGGTTTGCACCTTGTCCAAGTAGGGACCCTTCCTTCTAGTCAGGATAAGGGAGTTACACTCCTTAAATAACCTCTGCTCACCCCCTCAGTAGCTTGGCATGAGCAGTCAGGCTTATCTTAGAGGCAGTGTGTAAAGCATTTGCACATAACCAACAGTAATACAGTGTAAGCACTACAAAAGGACACCACACCAGTTTAGAAAAATATCCAATATTTTTATATACTTAAGACAAGACCAAAAATGATAAAAACAATCCACAATACAGTACTTAGAAATCTTCAGTTATCAAAATAAACTTGAAAATCAGTTCCTTGAAGTCGATAGCTCTGCCTGGGGCTATCACAGCGTCGTGAACAACAAATCCAAACAGTTCTGGCTGACCGCGGCGTCGCGGGCCAGCTACGGTGTCGGGAAGACCCGCAAAACAGTACCTTTAGAAATGCAGGGCGTCGGCAACCTCTCATTGAACTCCGAAGGCACGGCGTCTGCAGGCATCGGTTCCGGATGTCGGTGCAGGAGTTGTCTGGCCCTTGAAGTCACACGCGTTGCAAATCGAACTCCTCGTGGTTGAAGTCGAGAGCGCCGGCGTCGACAGGCGTCGGGTGCTGCGGTGTGAAGTACAGTGGTGCAGCTTGCGGTGCCCTCAGGTCACGGTGCAGGCAGTGGCTCGGTGACGGTCGTCCAGTGGCGTCGGTGAGACCAGGGCTGCGGTGCGGCGTGATGCGCTGCTTGTCGCGGTGCTGGCAGGTCACGGTGCAAGCAGCGGCATCGTCATTGTTGAAGCGCTGTCTTCGGCTGACGAACTGGAGTCGATGGCGCTGGCATCGTAGGCCAAGGCTGCAGTGCGGGATGAGGATGGTGCGTCGTGTAACTTGCGAGCGGTGCCCACGAACCACGGTGCAAGCAGCGGCGTGGAGTGTCGTCGTCGGGGATACCAGGCCGGCGTTGTGAAGCGAGGCGATGCGGAGTGCGGTGCCCACAGGTCGCGGTGTGAGCACCGGCTCGGTGGCGGCGTCAGATGGGGTCGTCGGTGAGACCAGGGTCATGGTGCGGCGTTGCAGCGGTGCCCTCTGCAGTGCCTTCAGGACACGGAGTCGGCAGCAGCGTTGTAGATGGCGTTGGGTTGCTTTTTCTACTGTTGCAGCACAAAACACACAGTCCCCAGTGCTGAGGGCAGAAGAACTTGAAGTCTTTGCTGTTCCTGAGACTTCTTAAACAGGGGGCAAGCTCTACCTCAAGCCCTCAGAGAAACTCACAAAAATAGATTGCAGAAAGTTCAAATCCAGTCCTTTCACTGCCCAAGACAAAAGCAGCCACTGCAGGCCAACACAGCAAAGCACACAGCAAAGTGGTAGTTCCTCCTCACAGCTTCTCCAGCTCTTCTTCTTGACAGTCTTCTTGGTCCAAAAGAGTTCTACGGTTCAGGGGTTTGGGCCCCACTTTTTATAGCACCAAATCCTTTGTCCTCTCAGGCAGAGAGTGTCTGTGTCCAGCCAGAACCAGTTCTGTCCTCTCTGGTGTAGCTTCCTGGCAGGAGGTGGAGACGGCATTGTCAGAGGCAGACCAGGCCCATTCAGGTGAAAGGAAATCTCCTCCCCCTACTCTAAATGCAGACCAGGTCTATTCAGCCCTTTCCTGACCCACCTAGACTCTCCGGAGCCACTACTCCTCCCCAGCCCCTGTCATCCAAAACCCAGACAGTCAATCCACAAACCCAGCAGCGGCCTACTGGATGGCTGAGCAAGAAAATACCCACTTTCTAAAAGTGGTATTTTCAAACCCAGAATGTAAAAATCACCTTCACTAAAAGATGCATCTTTGGATTCTGAGTTCAGGCATACTAAACTTTATTTTTCTACCTTGTTCCTAGGGCCAGTTATGTTTATAAGATGTTATAAACAAACTCCCCATTCTGTCCTATGGGAACAGGTAGCCTTGCAATAGTGAAAAACGAAATTGGTAGTAATTCACTATCAGGACATGCCACACACACCAGGGCATGTCCTACCATTCTCATACACTGTACCCTGCCCACAGGGGTACCTTGGGCCTACCTTAGGGGTGACTGACATGTAAGAAAAGGGAAGGTTAGGGCCTGGCAAGTGGGTACACTTGCCAAGTCGACAGGGTAGTCCCATACTGCACACAGGCTCTGCAATGGCAGGCCAGAGTTACATTTACAGGCTGCTTGTGTGGGTGGCACAATCCAGTGCTGCAGCCCACTAGCAGCATTTGATTTACAGGCCCTGGCACACTCAGTGCACTTTACTAGAGACTGACAAGTATATGAAACATGCCAATCATAGAAACACCAATCCATAATACAATTTACAACAGGAGCACTTGCACTTTAACACTGATCAGCTGTGAGAAAGTGCGCAGAGGCTCTAAACCAGCAAAAACAGAGTCAAAACCGGGAGGTCAGAAAGCAAAAACTCAGGGGAAACACGCCAAAAGATGCCAAGTCTAACAGCTGCAAGTAGAAATTGTTGGAAAATGTCCCTCTCTACAGGGTCCCCCTAAACATTTTGCCTTCCTCCAACACTTTTTTCTGAATTAATTTTTGCTGGCCTAAGGACACTGAGCACGTTGCCACTGCTAACCAGTGCTAAAGTGCATGTGCTCTCTTTCCTCTAAACATGATAATATTGGCTCATACCCAATTGGCAACTTGAATTTACTTATAAGTACCTAGTAAAGTGCGCTACATGTGCACAGGGTCTGTAAAATAAATCCTGCTAGTGGGCCTGCAGCGCTGCTTGTGTCACCCATTTAAGTAGCCCTCTAAACATGTCTGAGGACTGCCATTGCAGAACCTATGTAGTTTAAGCTGCCATTTTGACTTGGCAAAATAAACCTTTTGCCAGGAGCAAACCTTCCTTTATGAAATATATAAGACACCCCAGGGGTAGACCCTGAACAACCCAGAGGACCAGATGCAATGTAGTTAAAAATCAGGACCTGTACTCTTAAGTTTTACATGTTCTGGTAGTGAAAAACTCCTACACTCGTTTTTCACTACTGCAAGGCCTATATCTCTCACAGGATAGTATTGGGATTCCCTTATTACATTTTTTTAAGAGTAATTTCATAATGGGAAGATATCACTGAATCAAGTTGGTGTTGCTGGGTGGCTTGGTAAGCCAAGATGACTAACGCCAGTCAGCCCAAACATCAGTTAACATATAGGTCTGAGGCTCGGCATTAGGGGGCATAGTACACCCAGGTGCTCCTGGACCCCGTCACCTGATGTGCCAGCTACTGTGACTGAGTCAATGGTTCAGGACCAGGCTGAGCCCTACATGCCTCCAATGATGGGGATCCAGTGAGGAGGGCCACAATCTTACAAGCTGTGATGCCTACAGTGCCGCGGGGCCACTGCCACACCTGTAGGCTTGCGCTTCGTGCTGCCTTTCCGTGCAGCCCAGCTGTTATCGCATCGGTGGCACACCAGTAGCGAGGAGGCCGTCCAGGTAGCCGGACACATTGAGTCTCCCAGGGGACACTGAGAAGCCTACCTCCTGGGGCTTGTGATGTGTGCGCTGGCCGGCCTTCTGCAGCTGGAGATGAAAGCCTGGCCAACCCCCTTGTGAGTCCCTCAGGCTTCATCTGCTGCCCTCCTTATCGACGCTCAGCTCGGGCATGAAAGAGGATGTGGGCAAAGCTGCGGGGCCGCCAATACATCTGCAGGCCCGCGCATGGTGCCGCTTTTTCCTGCAAACCAGCTGACATGCCCTCGGCACCAGGCCAGCAGCGAGGAGGCTGCCCTGGCAGCTGGCTGCAGTGAGTCTCCCCCGGGATGCTTAGAGACCCGTGTGCTGAGGCCTAGAGGCACGTGTGGTGGCTGTCCTCTAGCGACTGGAGGTGATATCCGGGCCAGCCCCCTTGTGAGTCTCTGGAGCTTTATCCGCTGCTCTCTGTGTTGGCGCTCGTCTCGTGGCACATGGAGGATGCAGTCTACACTGCGGAGGCCCACCGGACCCGCGAACCAGCTGCAACATTAGCACAGACATGGCCACACCAAGAGGGGGGGTCCTATTGGGGAGAGCTTGCAATGTCTGGGGGCACTGAGTACTGCGCTATGAGCAATATATTGCGGCCCCTGCCACCGCCCTTCTAGCACTTTCATTGCTGCCGAGTGCTTAGGGTGCACTAGGGGCCCGTAGGGTCTCACTGTGGCTGAACCCCGTGACCAATCCTGAGCGGTGATTGAGGCGTCCTTAAATTTGAGGTCTACTATGAACTCCCCAAATCCTGAGAGTGACTCCAGATTCTGTACTTTTGCAGATGGGGGCCGGTCATGGTGCTACTGAAACCAGTGCTGCTACCACAAGTAAACTGCAGATTCGGAGGACCCTCATGCTCACCAGCATGCCTCCTACATCACTGACCGGATGAGATTGAGGACCCCTTTCTCTACCTTTTCCTCCCTCAGTCACTGAGAGCTCACGTCCGTCTGCCAAGGGTAGAGTCTTTGCGGGGCATTGTTGTTGTACTCCCCCTCCTCCCCTGCTCATCGCCCCCACTGCCCAGGCTGTAATTGATAGAGAGACCCTGGGCGGCCCTGCGGGAGCCCCTGTGCTTATTAAGATGCTCCTGCCATCCGCGTGGAGCCTGCCCATTTGGCACAGACTGAGCAAGAGCCCCCTTCATCCTGGGTGAGGCATCGACATCCACGGGGTGCATATCCTCAATTGAGTATCTATTAGGTGAGCTCATCTCTGGCCCCAATCCCCCCGCAAATGAAGACTCATGGGAGGGACCACTGACACTTGACCTAAGCTGGCTGCATCACCCTTGGGACTGACTCGGGCGGTGGGACTCGCCCTCCCCTCTTCCCTTGCGATGCCTAGCTGAGCATTGCAGCCCAAGCTTTGGGTGCACACTTACCAATGGCTGCCCCCCCAGGGGTCACAGCCCTTCTGCCTCTGGCCCCTCCGCCCCGCTGGGCTCCATCTCACTCCTGTCTCACCGCTCCATGAATGCTCAAAAGATGGGCTGGCTGTGCTCAGCTGCGCCCATGCCGGCTCCTGTGGTGGTGGACCCCCCTCCACCATTCCAGACATGCCAATACTTGTTAATACCTCCCTTCTTTCAACATCAGACAAACTGAACAGGGTATTAGCTGCAATCAAGAACTGCAGTGTTTCCATGGAAACCAGGCTTGGGTCCCTAGCAAAGGAGCTGAGCTTCCTACGTGAAGACCACTGCAAGCTTACAGACAAAGTCACTAAGTGGAGAAAACACTAGCCTCCCTGCAACTGTTGGCTACTAACAACCAGGGCGTGATCCGGTGCCTTCAATATCGAGTCTGCCAACTCAAAGGAAGAGCAGAAGTTGCAGAGAGGTGCTCTCGGAGGAACAACATATGGATCCTGGGTCTCCTGGAGGGAAACGAGGGGAGGGGCCCCCTGTCATCCCTTGTCTCATCTTGGATCTCACTTCCTTCTTCTCGTTGGAGAGGGCCCACTGAGTGCCACCCCACTGCCCTCTGCTGGAAGCTCCACCACACCCCATGTTGGCTAAGCTGTTACATTTTAAAGACTGCGATGCAATTCTCAGAGCTGCCAGACAGGCTGGCCCCCTCCATATCAAAGACAAGGTCATAATGTTGTTTCTGGATTACACCAGAGCTGCTCAGTGCTAGTTTTCCTCCTTCCTGGAGGTCAAGCACCGGCTCTGCCAGCTGGGGCTCCAATACTCTTTCTTAATCCCAGCCCTCCTCAAAAGTCATGTCGAACAGAGTCTCCATATTCTTCATGGATGCCAAAGATTCATGGGACTGGGCAGACCACTATCAGAGCAACTTGGCTGCAGGACAAGTGGGGTCCTCTTCAGGTCACCCTCGACCACGCCGGAGGCGATGGGGCAAACAGTGAGTGGAGGCCCCACCTCGACCCTGCCAGCTGAAATCTCCTGCCCTAGAGCAGATTATCGAGGTCTGTAGACAAGCCTTGCGAGTGGTAGCCAGCCTGGGGGCAGGCACTAGAGCCACAGATGATGAGAGAGGTCCACACATCTTCACCTCGGATGATGACACTGTCTGATCTGACAATTCCCGCTGGGGCTCCCATAGCCCACCACTGGTGACTCTTCAAACGGTGGACAATATAATTTAACCCCCCTCCTCTGTACCTCATTTATGATGGGAAAAGATTGCACATCCCCTTATCCCATACACTTCTTCCAAGCCATAGGGACCGATCACTGACTCGCACACTGCAGACCCCACAAGGGGCTGAGGTACAGTGGCCCGCTCCTACTGGTCCCACTGGTCCCTACTACCAAGTACTACTCATCAGCTCACAGCTCCTACACTCTTTGGTCCCATTCCGCTTACCTTTAGGCATCACACTAATGGTGAGTCAAGGGGATACAAGCAGCCCCTGCTGGCCTGATGTATCTCAGCCATAGCTAAACATGGCACGTTACACTCCACATCCCGCTTCTTGGTCAAGCCACAATCCCCACGTTACCCTAGTGTTGTCAAGTGTATGCTGTTTGGGCGTACTACTGTTTGTGGTAGGCTCTAATTGTTGTTTTTTTGTACAATTGTTTATACTAGTCCCCACCACCCTTTCCTTGTGCACGTGGCTCTGGCCGGGCAGGCTCTACACACCCCCACAGGGCACTAATTGGGTGGTCTCATAGAAAGGGGGTTACCCCAGGTAGCCCCTCACCGCACAAATCGCACACTCCCCCTACACATAATATGGCTTCCCCTCATAATGTTGGGTTTCTCACCTGGAATGGGCGCTGCGTGCATATGGCAAGGAAGAGATCTGCTGTCTACTCGTACTCTTAGCACCAGCAAGCACACATAAAATTCCTTCAGGAAACCCATACAATTGGCAAGGAACTGGTTAACCTGCATAAGTGCTGGAGAGGTACCATTCACTCCACCACCTACACTGCATATGAGCGATGCATCATTATTTGGATCAGGCCTGGGATCGCTTTTCAAGTGGTAGACACTGTAATAGACAGGAAAGGGAGATATGTATTTCTTGAGGGCCGCCTCGACAGCCACCCTTTACTCGTAGGGGGGCATATATGCCCCGAACACAGACCAGGGAACCTTTTGAGCCACTCTATTCGAAGTGCCAGCACACAAGATGGGGATGACATGGTTACTCAGGGGCTACTGTAACTGTGTATTTGATCCTGACTCAGATAGGTCCCACCCTCCACTTTTGTGCTCTCTTCCTTATGTGCAATCCAAACGCTTTCGAAACGGGGTGCAAGCCTGAATGCTCTCAGAACCTAGACATCCTAGTACCAAGCTCTACTCCTTCAAGTCCTTACCACACAACCTCTACATACACCTGGATTGCTTCCTCTGCTCCATTCTCTTAGTCCCCCTCGTTCGCCACTCTACATTGCCCGTGTCATCTCAGATCACGATGCAACATCATGGACTTGCAATGGGCAACCCTTCATCCACCTACACCAACTTGGCAGCTCCCAAGAGATTGCCTCGAAGACCCCGTCTTTCGGGAGGCACAGGAGACCCACATCCGGTGATATTTCGTTGAACATTTTGATGAGAGGCACCTGTATGCAGGAAATCGTGGGGGTCTGCAGGACACTGGATAGCGAGATAGCAGAGACAGAAAAGCTTCTATCCCGGCTGGGAAGAGCGTCAGAGACCTCATGAAAAGCCCTGAGCTCACCAACACAAAAACTTAATATGTGGCCCTCTTGGAGCGCTTAGGATGCTTCAACTTCACGCCCCACACAGTTAAAGTCCACACGGAAGGCGACAAATCCTGCCGTGGTCTCGTTTGGCCGATAAGGGAAGGAGATCCCTGTGAGTACTATCATGGAGGCAGTGGCACCCTTGGGGATCACTGTCCACACACAGGAAGAAATACTTCAGGTATTACTCAAATGCTATTCGTCCAAATATCAGACACCCCAGGAAATGTTCATGGCAGAGATGAGTGCCTTCTTGTCAGGCCTTCTTGGTATCCTATCGCAAGTGCACTTCTGGAAGAACCTACCCCTAGCTCCTACTGTTAAGATAACACTGGCAAAGATGGTCACTCTCCCTCGCCTGCTTCATTATTTTGCAAACCCTCCCATGGCCCAGCTGAAAACTTTCTTTAGCAAATTGGATTGCTGTGTCCTAATCTGGGGTAACAAATGCTGCCAAGTTGCTGTGAAGATATTACTACTGCCAGTAGGACGAGGTGGACTGAGTGCCTCCTCCTTCGAGGCCTAATTTCTGGATGCTCAATTACAGTGGCTGTCACTCTGGACAGCTGGATGCTACCTGGGAGAAATGTACTGTGGGCCAGGCCCTTTGCCCCTCTCTGTGATGCGGGGCATCCTTCTCCCCAAGATTTTACCCCTAGGCCCCTGGCCCCGGCAGGTGGTGGTAGCCCACGCCTGTATGGTCTGACTGTATCGCCTCAATCATGATACTCCTGCGTATGCTCTAGCACTCTCTCTGGTAGGTCTCCCCTGCTTTCCAGGTTTTTACTCGTCCATAGAACTAAAAGCCTGGACTGAAAACTCACTGGTCACCATAGGGGACCTATTCTGTGACAGGTATCTCCTCACCCTCGAACAACTTACAACAGACCACGGCCTCTCACCAGGACAATTCCTCATCCACAGGCAGCTTTGGAGTACATGCCAGGCCCTATGTGGCATGCTGGATGCACAACCCACCACACACACAGTGCTGCAGACTATACTCACTATGGGAGAGGGGCGCCATCTGATCACGTGGATGTACAAAGCCATCCGTGAACTCATGGGAACCCCCCTAACAGCATTGCAGAACAAGTGGGAGAATGACTTTATTCTAGAATGGGTCTACAGGATAATGTTTTAAATTGGGCCATTCATGACTCACATTGAGATCACAATTCAAGAAAATTGATTACTTAATCCTTGCTTTGCCTCCTTAGCTACGGTAAACACAAGGTTCAGTTCTCCCGGTTCATCTATGCAGTGAAAGCTTTGGGTTCAATGATCAAAGATAATCTTTCCACACATCAATAACACGATGGCATTCAAGTTTATCACAAAGTTTCCAACCTAGCAAACATAACAACCTTAAAAAAACACCATAAGAACCAAATACCTGCTACAAAAACAAATAGATTAGATACATATATTGTCTCTAAAATGAAATCCCAATAAGATGAGATTCCTATATATTGTCTCAAACCATTGCCCTCCCAGTGGAGAAATGGGTGGTCATCCTCTGCTCTTTTACCATCTCACAAGCACGTCTTCCATTTGCTAAATTGTTGGGTTTCACAATTGACTCAAGCCTCAGCTTGAATGAACACATCATTAAAATGTAGAAAGCTGCCTTCCTCCACCTTCACCACTTCAGAAAAATAAAATCATCCATTCCATCCATAGACTTCAGGTCAGTAGCCCAAGCACTGCTTCTTTCCCACTTCAGTGGCTTAAGTGCACTGTGTCATGCCTTCCAAATTCAACAACTGCACTGTTCAGGACCATTCTTTTCACAGTAGCTCACCTGGTTACTAATGTGAAAATATCTTACCCTTATTCTAATTAATCTCCACTGGCTACTGTTAAATGCACACATCAACTTCAAATTGACCTACATAACCCACAAAGGTGTCTGTGCCAGATTCAGTGCTTACCATAAGGAAATTTGTAAAAGATGTAAAAGGATGAAAAGGGGTAAATCTCAACTTCTACTCAAAATTCCAAAAAAGAAAAGCAAGACTTTATATCAGGCATTTTCTTGTGTTACCCAGAGACTGTGATACAATGTGCATGAAACTATCAGGCTAAACAGAAGTTTAATTTTCTTGAAGAAAGAACTCAAAACAGGCCTGTTAGTGCTGCATCTACCAGTGTAAATGTGCCTTCCATGACCTCCCTGAGTTGAATTGGACGGACTGTCCCTATTCTATCAACACTAGCTCCAAGCACTGATGTTTCCTAAATGTAATTACTAATAGACTATGCGTTTGTTGTGGTTATGCCGTTGAATAATACTGATTTTACAATGGTACAATGTAGCTGTGCTGTATTGTATTGTAGGACCTCCACTATGCTTTCACGGAATTTGACTTCCCTTTGTCTCCCTACCTTGATGGCCTTGAATTCTCAGACCAATTTCCACACCTGCATCAGCAGGCTCTGTGTGTTTTTTAATTCAAATGCCCGTTAATTTGCAGTATGCCCACCCCTCTGTTTATCCTACGTGCAAATGTGGTATACCCACTTCCCTCAGCAGCCAGTGAAAAATCTCAGAGTCTACAGACCTCTGACCCCACCCCCCCATAGCCACTCATTCCTGGCAGCCACATCATGATGCCTAATAAGATCCTTGGGAGTGCAAGTTTACCGTCGTCCCTCCCCCACCTGCGGCCGTCGTGGGGCAGCAAACGCACAGACCACCATGGGCGTCAAAAGGTCTAGCTACGCCACTGAGGGTTGCATTTGGCTCTTAGAATATAGCACAAAAAACTCAGGTTTTGCAAACAACATTTTCATTCATTCACGTTGTTCCCATGCTCCAGTGTTAGAATGTTTAAATGAATGGATTTGAAGTTGCACGATGTGGTGTAATGGTGTAATTTCAGGATTTAGTTTACAAGCTGCAAAGTACACAAAACTACGCTGGTGTGCGAAAATGTAGATTGGGCCTATTAACAATCAAGGCTGTTGCTAACATTTCCTTAGATTTTTTTTTCAAGCGACCTACCTGTGTGAAGTGATTGTGAATTTCTCAAAAAGAAATGAATGCAGTAAAGACAGGTGGGCAGATGAACAGATAAAAGTATACCTTGCTAATGTGTTTGTTCACAATCTCAGGTGTGGGTTTTCTTTTAAGTTAAGTATGGTATGGATTGATAGATGTTTTTTATTCTTGATATACTGGGCGCATTTAGGCCTAAGCAATCTAAGGATGTCCTCCACATATGACACAATAATAGCGACAAATTGTTGATGCGCAAACAAAATGGTTGCTTAAAAGTACCTGGAATGATTTACCAAATCCGATTCTCGATCTGCTATTTGTTAAGCCATTTCGTAAAGGAAAAACTGTCAACACACGATAACTTTAGTCAGCATTCCTGAACTGCGCACGATAATCGCCTCTGCTTGTCCTGTTCTGAGATATTATTACCACATAGAGCCACAGTCTGGTTACTGTTATCACCGACGAAAGAGTGGGCTAATCTTAATGGTTTGTGAAGCTGTTACCTGCAGTGGTCTGACATTCATCATGATCATTTTACCACATGCTTCCTAGCCAGCAAAGGTCTTTTATCTGGAAGGGACATCACTATGAATTATTATTTGGAGCTAGGTAGGAAATTGTATGTTGTAGATACCTTTTCTCATTATAAATCACAAACTCACATTTCACCATCAGCCCCTCGAAGCTGCTGAGCCCGGGATTTTGCTGCAGTTCACTGTTTAAAGTGCTCGAAACACATTAGGCCAGATTCCACTAAAAGGTACAATTTCTTTTAGCTCTAACTGCCTTTTTATATATGAATACAGCAACAAAAAATTGCTATTTTGAAAAAAGGTAGCAGCAGACTTCTCCCACTGCAAATTTTTCTTAGCTTTTCTATTCTTTAAATGTTGATTATCCAACAGATCAGCTTCACCTTTAGAGGTCAATACTTACCAGTAGACAGCCGTGTTTTCTAAATCACGATTCACCTTTCGGCTAGAGCGGCCTACCTCGACGCTGGGGAACCGAGTTCGAGTCTTGGCAGGGACGCTCAACATCCTGTGATTCTGGGTAAATCACTTAATTTCCCAGTGCCTAACAAAAATGAATGTGTCCGTCTATAACGCAAATGGTGCTCATGTAAAGCGCTCTGATACCTGAAACATTCCAGTCTAGTTCGCGCTATATAAAGCTACGGGGGGGAAAAAAGTGTAGTACAAGAAACATTACCACCTTCAAATGAAGCGTGAACGACCCAATTAGAATATTAGACAATCAGTCTGATTAGAATCAGACTTCTAGTTCACTTAGGAACATATATGTAGGGCCATATAACCTAACCTACCTCTCATTAGATGATGTCATCAATTATGTCGCATGAAATATCAGCAATGGTGGCTCTGATGTTATCATTTGAGATGCTATCACTGTTGTCATGTGTGAGGTCATCAGCAGTGCATGTCAGGACGATGAGGTAATTTTTTATGCAGCATACCATATCTGGGGCTTTTCAATAATTTTTTGGGTTTTGATTTGGAACCCTAACTTCACTTTAACTATGTTTTTTCAGTAAATTACTGTTTTTTTTGTCTTGTTTTTGTATAAACGCGCATTAATAAACGTTACTAAAACATGTTTTTCTTGTCAACTCACCATGCACATTTAAAGGGTGTTTACGCATAGCTGCCGTGCTTGCAGCTGAACTCTCAACTACGCCTGAAGGCGAGTGTCTGTGTGACGCTATCCTCTCCTCTGTGCCTTTCCTTCCTCTGTTATTCCTATACAAAGTGTACAAAAAGAGTACAAAATATGAATCAGACTGTGGGAAACTCTTTCAAATTAGTATTTCTTTGAGCTGCCTTGTGGGTACTAAGTATTGCAGTTTCCAACTTTCTGAGCTGCTGTGCCAAAGAAGACGTATCTTCTGCATCTAGTGCTCTGGAGTGCATAACCTTGCAGTGGGTGTTTTTCGGTGATACAATGAGTGTTGTCTACTCACTCTCACACCAGCCGTTGGGATTTGTGGATGCAGCAGAAGGTGTTGGTTAAGCTACATCATCTTCTGCCCCACTTTGCATAGGCATGCTTGTCTCACTTTCACATTCTGTGGTGGTATCTCCAATTGTGTGCGCTTTTTACTGGTACTTCTCTACCCTCAAAGGTTCTGTCACACTTTGTATAGATGGTTCTGTGTGAAGAATGAGTACTCATTCACTTCTAATGGTTTTCTTTATATTAAATAAAATTAGTTACATTTATATATACTTAAATATTTCAAATGTGTTAAGATTTTTCAGTTTTAAGGTTGTTTCTTATTTTAAAATGTTTTAAAACATATGAGCACTTATTTTGTATTACTTGAAAAAAAAACATGTATGTCTTACCTGGGGGTAATGCCACTGAAGCTGATGTGTCAATAGAACTGAGAAAGATGCATCAGCCATTGTAGTGAAGATAGAGCTTATTTAGGATGAGACGTGCAAGACAGTACAACTGAACACCACAGTGCGACAGTCCGACTGACCATCTTACAATTCTATATTCCCAAAAGGCCCTCTTCCCTCACAATAGTTTAAAGTAACATTGCTCACAAAACACAAAAGCCATAATCTTTGCCTCCATCCTCCTGTTGGGCAATTTGCATCAACCTTTCTGCTGCCAGCTGTTCTTGGTCCTCGACCACAGTTAATTCCACCTTCTTCAGTATTCTTCTGTGGTCCTCTTTGTGACACCAACAACATTTATGCGGTCACGTCAGGGGCGGCTCCTCCATGAGTGTGGAGGAGCGTCACCACGCTAAAAGAATACCCCAGAACAGCTGAAAAATAAAATGGTAATAAAGTTTATTCATTACCATTTTATTTTTCAGCAACCCGTCCTGAACGGAGTGTCAGGACGGGGTGGTGCAATTGCTGCTGAGTGGCAGCAGGGAGCTGTGCACTTATGCTTAAAGTGCGCATGTCCCTTTCTCCGACCCTCTTGCGACGGCCAGCCAGACGTGTGCATTTTAAACTTCTCTAACCTAGCTGCCTTGGACAGCTGGGTTAGAGAAAGCACATGCCTCCAGAACTCTTAACAGCACTGATAGAGGCTGCTCCCTCCAATCCTGAGGCTTCTCTCACAGCATGAGAGCAGTGCCAGGATAGGGGATTGCAGTTTCCTGGGTCCAGAGCTTTGAGGAGCATAGATACCCAAGCAAGGAGGACGTCTTGTGGCAAGTCAGCAAGGTAAGTGCCTTTTAAAAAAAAAAATTTGAATGCCACCCGTATTTTGCCCACCTCACCTCCCTAAATACATGCCAGCCGCCACTGGGTCACGTATCCTATCCCACATATCTTTTTTTGGCTTCTGACACATTAAGATTTCCGAAACTGTTTAGTTTTCTTTGCCACACATACCTCTATTAAGCTCTACAATTCAGCATCACTGCATTTTCTTTCACATTTTTTTGAGCCATCCTCATTGGACTCCTGCCTTCACATATTAATCTATGCATAGAGTATTGCTGGAAAACTCCAAAAAGGCCTGTGCTGCTCTCTCACTTCAGAAACAATACACCAGTCTCAGTTTCTGGTTTGCTTTTGTCATCATGGAATACCAGCAGTGCAATGTTCACAATTTGCGAAATATCACTGATTTGGAATTTATGATTCAGTAAATTGAGAATGGGAATCATCATAATTCCTTATCTCACACCAACTCTTCTTAGTACATAACCAACAACAAGTTGTAGTTTGCATTATTTTTTACAATTCCATTTTTTTACTTTTGTATATCAGGCCTTCATTGGTCGCACAAAATTGGTAAGCAAATTGGGACCACTTTTTGCAACCAGTTTTTATCCATATTGCCCCGGCAATACTGCTTTCTAACAGAGGGAATTAAAAACAGCGATGCAGGGATGTCATGCTGCTGATCCCAATGTACCCCCACACAGTGCCTCAAGTGCACAACCTAATAAAAGACCCGTGCAAGAGTTGTTCCTCACTCATGCGCTGTTATAGATACACAACAACATGCAACACCACCATGACTGGAGCAGCCATCGGTGAAACTTATTTTTTTTTATTATATATTTTTATTAGAACAGGAGAAAAATACGTAAAGCAAATATTTTACATGTCGGTTTACATATCAAATAGCAAGACCAATAAATTAAACAAACATGTTCAACAATTTATAAAGAGCATTTCGCATTACATTTTCAAAGAGCAACTGATAAAAAATTGAGACTCCCACAGTCCGCGGCTAAAAACATCTAGACTAAACTATTTAATTTATTAAATTACATTAAATAGAAATAAGAGATAAAGTGCAAAGTGCAAAAATAAAGTGAAAAGTGCCATGTACAAATCATTTCGTTCTATATTTTTTAGAAATATCCTACCTTCTACAAAGTGCTACATGCAAATATGACTTCTATTGTGCTGCTCTCTCACTTCAGAAACAATACACCAGTCTCAGTTTCTGGTTTGCTTTTGTCATCATGGAATACCAGCAGTGCAATGTTCACAATTTGCGAAATATCACTGATTTGGAATTTATGATTCAGTAAATTGAGAATGGGAATCATCATAATTCCTTATCTCACACCAACTCTTCTTAGTACATAACCAACAACAAGTTGTAGTTTGCATTATTTTTTACAATTCCATTTTTTTACTTTTGTATATCAGGCCTTCATTGGTCGCACAAAATTAGTAAGCAAATTGGGACCACTTTTTGCAACCAGTTTTTATCCATATTGCCCCGGCAATACTGCTTTCTAACAGAGGGAATTAAAAACAGCGATGCAGGGATGTCATGCTGCTGATCCCAATGTACCCCCACACAGTGCCTCAAGTGCACAACCTAATAAAAGACCCATGCAAGAGTTGTTCCTCACTCATGCGCTGTTATAGATACACAACAACATGCAACACCACCAAGACTGGAGCAGCCATCGGTGAAACTTATTTTTTTTTATTATATATTTTTATTAGAACAGGAGAAAAATACGTAAAGCAAATATTTTACATGTCGGTTTACATATCAAATAGCAAGACCAATAAATTAAACAAACATGTTCAACAATTTATAAAGAGCATTTCGCATTACATTTTCAAAAAGCAACTGATAAAAAATTGAGACTCCCACAGTCCGCGGCTAAAAACATCTAGACTAAACTATTTAATTTATTAAATTACATTAAATAGAAATAAGAGATAAAGTGCAAAGTGCAAAAATAAAGTGAAAAGTGCCATGTACAAATCATTTCGTTTTATATTTTTTAGAAATATCCTACCTTCTACAAAGTGCTACATGCAAATATGACTTCTATTTTAACTAATTCATAATCATCAGGCTTCAACAATAAACCCATAAGGGAAAAAGGAACGCCATATACCTCTAAATCTTGCTACTGCTCCTATACGTTTGGCATAGGCCTCCTCAAGTTTATAAGTCCTAGTCATTTTATTAAACCATTGGTGAAACTTATGTAGTTAAGGAGGAGGTTCATTTCTAGGTTTCGTGCACAAGTTAAGCCAAGTGCCACTACGAATATTCTTGCTGATGTCGTGGCCCAACACAGGACATTTCCATGTATTGGCGTCATCAACATTAAACGTTCACTAAGTTAAGTATAAAACATTGAAATCAATAAGCAAATAAATAACTGATATAGAAAAGCTATAAAAGAAAAGTACCAAAAGATGTGTAACAAAATAGATGAGGGTAATAGATTTCTAAGTGAAACGTGAAATAATGACAGAAGCATTAGTTAATCTTACTGTGTAATGCAGGAAGAATTTATTTCACAAAAGCGGACACAACATCCGTATCTCTTCTTCTTAGATACTTTTAGCAGATTTGTCAACTGGCTTGTACATGGCACTGTAAACCTTGTCAAGGAGTATGGTCAATTTACAAGTGGATATGAATCACTATTGAT
Source organism: Calotriton arnoldi (assembly GCA_963921515.1). Classification (NCBI taxonomy): domain Eukaryota; kingdom Metazoa; phylum Chordata; class Amphibia; order Caudata; family Salamandridae; genus Calotriton; species Calotriton arnoldi. The sequence continues at coordinate 840,430 of CAWUFW010002217.1, forward strand.
GTTGCATGAGGCCTGGTTCAGGTGGCCACGGGTCTTGAAGAAATGCAAACTAGACAAGTTATAAGTTTGAGACAACGGTCTCCAACAGAGTGTTAAGAGGTTTCAGCCAAAGAAGTCTTTCCATACAAGAGCAAATTAGTGGTCAGCACAGTAGAAGCTCTGCTATTGGTGGTGAAGGTTCAGGGTAACAGGTGGAGCAACATCAGTGAGGGCCAGTGTAGGTAGAGGGACGATAAAAAATTAGTTCTATAGGTATTTTTTCTATAAATTTGATATGTGTTTAACTTTAATATCTTCTTTTCTAAGTCTGATTGTATACATGCCAGGGCTGGCTTATGTTATGTTCTAATTTTTCTGACATATGTTAAATTACATAAAAATTATTTGAAAATATTAAATCTGTTTCATTGTCTGCTTAAATATTTAGGGGCATATTAGCAAGGGCTGGCGATCAAATTATCGCCGCTTTAGCGTCCGTTTTCGGGCGAAAAGCGGCGATAATTTTATCGCTGTATCAACAAGGACACGCTAGCGCGTGTATTGCTGACTTAGCGCCCGTTCCCAGCACGCCTAACTTCGCATCGCTAATGAGATGCAAAGTAGGCGTGCCTGACTAAACTGCACGGGTAAACTTCGCTAAGCCAGCTACGCGATATTTACAACATGCCCCGGACCCTCGAAGCGATATTCAAATTTCGCGCTAGGCACCCCTTAACGCTGGATTCTAACGTCTGGTATTTTCTTGACTACACTATGTTTACTATGGGAGGTGGATTCTAGGGTTGAGGCCACAGGGCCCTATCATCGAGCTTATCTCCATTTTTGCTGGATTATCGCTGGTTCTCCAGCGATGTTGCCCCATATCGCCGGCTATCGCTGGGAATATTATCGCCAAAGCGATAAGCGTTGTTGATACAGCGCTAGCCTGGCGATAATTTCCGGCGATAGTAAAAAACGCGCTAAGCGCGTTCAGCGATGATTATCGCTGCAGCTTGCTAATATGCCCCATAGATTCTTGTGAAACACTTAACTCAAAAATAACTGTTTGTGATGTCTGTGACTTGTGCCCTTCCTTCTGCCGCTCTAGCTGCTACTTATTTGTGCTGTGAGAGCTGTGTGTGGGGAGGAGGGAAGGGGTCATCAACATCCGCCTTCAGATGCCAGAACAATGCTGGTAAACTCTTCTGTATAGCAATATTGTGTAAGATAGCACAAGTGACCCTGGTTTTGATAATCGGATAATAGGATAGCAGATATTCATCCAAATGTACTCTGTGCTTTGTTTGTTTAATTTGCCTTTGCGTTCTGGGATTCTTCTTTCTCTCCCCTCCCAGTCTCCTGTGGCCCGATTCACAGAACTAACTTAAGACAAAATCCTAAACTTACTACCATTTTGGTATTCACAGAAGGCACTTACTCATTTTGGTATTCACAGAAGGCACTTACTCATTAATGAGTAAGTGCCTTCTGTGAATACCAAAATGAGTAAGTGCCTTCTGTGAATACCAAAATGGTAGTAAGTTTAGGATTTTGTCTTAAGTTAGTTCTGTGAATCGGGCCCTCCGTTGCTTATATCAACATGGGAAAAAGAAAGGGTATCTCTGGAGTCCCTAGCGTCCCTCCATTGTGTACACTCTCCACTACTGATAATTTCTGATGCGAGCGGTGGATATTGTATCCAATGAAATTATATTGTCAGATCGTCGTCTATCACTTACAACTGAGGAATTGTTCCACCTCTACCCTCATCCCAGGACAACTGTTATGCTTCTGCATGTAACCCTGAGCCTTCTTTTCTAGGGTCCTTTAGCACTCCTGTGCCAAATTTACCAGCTGGATCAATTACTGATGTTTGCCTTGAATAAAGGACTAACTCTTATACTGGGTGGGGCGGGGGGAGAAGTCCAAGTTCCAGTTCAAGTTCAAGTACAAGAAAAAAATTCAATCATGTTCGTTTGCCTGGTCCTGATTTAGATTCTGACCTAGATATTGGGCCAACAGCCAAACGCAGGAAGAAAACCTTGAAACCTAAGCCACCTGTAACTAAGGGTAAAAGTGTGACCCGCAAAAGGACTGATATCGAGTCCGCACCCGTGTCTACACCAGCCATACCTGATGAATCCTGGGAAGACTTGAGTAAATATCTAAGTGACTTGTTGGACATTAAATTGCACCCTGTTGTAGATCACCCTGCATCCATTGAGGCCCAATTGGTAACATTGGCTGGCAATACGACTTCTACTTGCCCCAGGAAATTCAGTGCTCTTCAGCTAGTCCTTTATTTAATTCCGTTCCATCGATTAAATCGACTCAGGCCCCTAAATCTGGGGGCAAAGTGGCCGCCAACAACAAAGTTTTGGCCACTACTACTGGATCAGAAATGCATAGGGCTCCACAGAGTGATGAGGAGCAAGCCCTTCAATTAAGCGGGATGACAAGCAGGTGGAAAGGAGACACCCCAGTTTGGATCCTCTCCCTGTGATTGACCTTCCTCCTGCCTCATCTCCTTATGTAATTGTTCTAGCTAGGGGCGGAGCTTGCCTGCACGCAAGATGGCTGTAGGATAGGATAGCTCTGTAAGCCATCTATCTATCTGACAGGAATCATCAGTCACCGTAGTATGAAAACTGAATAAATCGCCCGATCCGTGATACGCTTGATGCGAACTGCACATCGGTGTGTGTATTCACCCCGAGCAAGCACCAGTAGGGGAGAGACGGCGCCTGAGCTTGCGAGGCCTAGCGGCACATAGGACAGACGCCTGGAAGCAGCCGGGTCCCGCGGAGCAGGGCAGAGAGACCGCTTCGGGGTTGGTTACCTGCCTTGCCCAGCGACCGGAAGAAGGTGAGCCCATACAGGGGTGGAGAAGGCTTGCCGTGAGAGCTCGTGACTGCCTGCTCGCGGACCCGGCGGACTCGTGGCGAGAGGCCTGCGAAGGGCACACGGCGCCATGGTGGCGTGCGTGTGACTGCGGGAGGGCCCGCAACTCAAATCAACACCTCTCCCCAGTGGGCGAACGGGGAAGGAAGACGATTGGTGCTCTGCAATGGAGCTTTAAGGCCTGTGCCCTCCTGTCGGATTGCATGCTGTGGAAGGCGGCCTCCTGGGACGAGTGCACTGCGGCCCAGCTGCGAGGTGAGACTGCAGCGAGACGTGTGGCTGTGCGAGTACTCCAGTCTGCTGGGAAATGGTCTCAGAAGTGCAGGGGGACACCTCAGAAAGGTGAATGTGCACGATGAGAAGACGATTCATTCACAACTTGTTCAGGGGAAGGGAGAGTGCACATAAATGAGACAGCTACCACAAGGAAGCATCCCGGGACTGACCTACATTTAACCTAAAGGCTGAAGTAAGCCCCAACACGCGCAGCGAACCATAGCAGATACAGAAGATTGAGACTGGGTCCTCACGTAGACTACTGTTGGCCTGTGGATCTATTTAGTAGGAGCAAGCGGGGCCTACCCAACAACCGCTAAAGACGGGAGCGCATAGCCCAACCATAAGAACTAAAACACGCTCATAGCATACAGCTAAGAAATCCTCCGCCAGTGGCTGCTGTTAGACAGAGAGGTGGGAGGGGGGCGCTGACCGCGCGCCCTCCAGTCTTACTATAACGATGGGCAAGGTTGATAAAACACAGCCAAAGCTGCAATTTGAGCAGCAAAAGTCTAGGCTCAAAGAGACAAATGCGGACAACACTCCTGAAGGGCAGGGCGACAACCCAGAGTCGTGCGAAGGGGATATACGCCAAATACTAGCGGTCATGCAAAAGAGCCTCTCCACCATCAACGGAAAGATTGATTCGCTAGCATATAGAATGGATCGCATGTCGGAGCACTTGGACAAGCATGCTGAGCGCCTAGACATGGCGGAAAGGCGAGTGACCGAAGTGGAAGAAGTTCAGACGGAAACAAGTTCTGTCCAGAAGAAAATGGGGAGACTCCTGGGTGTCCTACAAGATAAGGCGGAGGATTTAGAGGCCAGATCGAGACGATCCAACATTCGCATAACTGGTCTCCTTGAGACGACAGTCACAGGCAACATGGAGATGTTTATCGAACAGCTGTTGGTGACACTACTAGGCCAAGACACATTTTCCGCCATGTTCGTTGTTGAGCACGCCCACCGCTCCCACCGCTCCCAGGGCCCCAGACCTCTGCCCGGCGCTCCCCCTCAACCTATTATAGCTAAGCTGCTGAACTATAGGGACAGGGATACAGTACTGAAACAGGCTAGAGAAAAGCGTGACCTCTACTACGAGGGCTCTACGATATTGCTTTTTCCCGACTTCACCATGAGGGTTCAGGAAGCGAGACGACAATTCGCCCCCCTGAAACGACAACTTCGTGACCAGAACCTGGAGTATGCTATGTTTTACCTGGCCAGACTGAGGGTCTCATTGGGCTGTAAAACAAGAATTTTTACTGATCCTAAAGCCCTACAAAAAGCCCTTAAGGAACATGCGAAGGCTGGTGCACGAGGAGGGGGTGCTGGAGAGGAGGCTGGAATGACTGGAGGTGATCTGGAGGAACAAGACTAGCATGGACTCCATTTGGACACCTGAGCCCTGCTCTGCATTTTGATGGACATGGAGGCCATAGTATGGAACACTACGTAGCAGATATCTGGTCGCCTGCTGCCAGAAGCTGGAAGACGCTGAGCTAATGATCGATACTGTGCTGTACTTTGAGCTATATGCGGCGGTAATAGAACTCTATGCCAAGATACTGATGGACGTCCGCTCGGTCAGGGACAGCTGGAACTTACCTGAAAAGGTGGCGGCGACCCTGACCACACTGATAAGAGAGGGAAGTCTGCAGTTTTCAGGTGACTGATTACAAGAGGAACAGATGACTGCGACCTACTGCTGTAGGCGTTTGTGAGTCTTTTCTTATATTTTTCCTTTTTCTTGTAAAAGCGAGCAGGTAGCATCTGCCCCTGCGTGTTACCCACTGTATGACGAGCTGCCAAGAGAGTTATGGACTGAATGTAGGAAAGTAGGATCTGCTTCTTATGGTTACCCCCACTTTTTGCTTGATGTCTCACTGTTTTTGACTAGTTTGACTGGGATCCTGATAATCAGGACCCCAGTCTATCTGCTTTCTCCCTTAAATTGACATACATGTACTTTGGTACACTCCAGATTGGATACAGGGGTTCCCTTATCAGTCCCTAGTATATGGTACCCATGTACCCAGGGCATAGGTACCCCAGAGGCCTCCCATGGGCTGAAGCTTGTATTATGCCACCCATGAGAGGCCATACAAAATGGAACTCCAGGTCTGCTACTGCAACCTGTGTAAGCTGGTGCTTGCACCACTTACTTTAGATATAGGTTCACTATATCTAGTGGTCACTACACTTAAAACTTATAAGTCACCCCTATAGCAGGCCTTAGCAATCCTGAAGGCAGGGTGCTGGGTTTTTAGTAAGAGGGAGCCCCTGCATGAGCAGAGCCCCTCTGCAGCCTTCGGACACCCTTCTCCCGGGTTGTCTGTGACTCAGCCGGACATATAGGTAGAGGTGCATTATAACCTCGCGGTAAATGCTATCTCGAAAACGGCTGCTAGAAACATATTGTGTTTGGTATCAAACACCTTGGAATCATACCTCCACACCAGTAACTGGTGTGGGAGGTATAATTCCACCCTTCTGAAGCGAGCTTCGTGGGGTCACTGGTCTAACCGGTGCCAGCCTTCTCGACCCGGACAGCACCAAATGGATGCTGCCGACCAGAGACACATTTCTGCCCTCCTGCTGCTGAGCCAAGCTTGAGCAGAGGAAGGCAGCACAATAGGCATCCTGTCACAGGGAGGTGTGACCACCTCCCAGACAGGATTTAGAGTATTGTGGTTGGGTGGGTGCACTCTGAGAGTGCCTGAAAGTCTGCACTGGGGGCACATTTGGTGTCCCTGTGCATAGTCCAGCTCAAACCAGTTCTGGGAGCCATTGGCTCCTGCTCTGGCGTGAAACTGAAAAAAGGACATGGGTGTAACCACCCCTCTGTCCTGCTCCTCCCCTAGGAGGGTTCCCTGAATCTGTCCAACCCTCTCCTGTGGGTACAAAAGGGCTTACCTGGCTGTAAGACTTGAGATTTTACGTGGACAAGATTCTACAAGAAGAAACCACTGACCTTCGACTGTCTGGACACTCTGGACTTTGCTGGACCTCGACTGGGCTTGACTTTGTCCCCCTTTCCGTCCGAAGCTTAGTTTGTGCCTTTGCTCCATAAAGGCTCTGTGCAGGACCTGTGGTGCACTTAAGACAACTGAAGAATCTCCCTTGGAGTGAAGGAGTCACTCCCCTGCATTCGCAGGCACCTAACCGCAACTGACTGGTCTGCTGCTCCTGAGCTCCTGAGGACTCCTAAGATTTCAGCAACACAGGATGTGGGTTTCTGAGAGTCCTCTAGGTTGATCTGCCCTCTCACTGAGTTTGAGGCCAGTATCCCTTGTGGGGACTGCATAACCTGAACCCCTGTGCACAGCGTCAATTTGCAAGTGCATATGCTTGTTTGAAATTACCGAGGTTGTGCATTGGACTTTCTGTAGTCCTGACACTGAGCAGTATTTGCACCAAAGAACTCTGGCCTTCTCACACCGTGTGCTCCGTGGGCTGGTACTTTGCAATCTTGCTTGAGGTCCCCTCGCGACTCCTGGTCATTCAGTCTGGGGGTCCCCTTGAGGGTAATCTTGATTTCTCATGGGCTTTTCTGGTTGCGCCAGACGTGCCCTGACTCCCCATTGCTTGGTAAGTCCCCTGAGCCTTGCTGGTCCACACCGTAACCTGTTTTACCTTCCTGCATGGGTTGCTTTTGCCAAGGCTTGTTGGTGCTCCAGCCGGACACCGATCCCTCAGCCCTCGACATCCTTCGTTGGACAGCTGGCATCTGGCTCCTGGTTGTCCTAAACATCTCCTGGTCCCCGTGGCTGCAGAGTCAAGCATCCCTTCTTCGCACCTGAAGCACCCGACATCGGTGGGCATTCGTCTACCGAGCCCCTGGTCGCTCTGAAGTGACCCAGACTCTGTCCCCTCTGCTTTCAGGTTCCTTCCTTCCAGAATGCAGGCTTGGATTCCACCGGACCCTTTTCACCTTCACAGCAGCAGTACTTCTTTGCAGCTCTCCATTGAGAACGACTGCAGTTTCCGACGCCACTTCAGACCTATGCACACGGCTCCTCTGGGATAGGTAACTCGGGTACTTCGGTATCCACGGGTGGAGTGGCTCTTCAAACTCTTAATTTCCAAGGGGTTCGCTCGAAGTCCTCCTAGAAGGGTCCTTAAACTTTAAAAGTGTAACCACGACTTCCCCATAGAACTGTACGGAGCCCGCGGTCGTGTTCCCACACTGCAACCGGCCTCCGTGGGGTCCCTGTCTACTCACCTTGGGTGGTTCCTTGGGGTCCCAGCGATTCTACGTGCTCCAGACCTTGTCTTGATCTCAGTCGTGACTGTTATACCACTATTTTAGTATATGGTTTGGTCTCCACTGGAGCCCACTGTGTATTGTGCTACTTACAATTGTTCTATTGATCTTGTATTGTGTGCTTTGTGTTCTATCCTCGTATAGAGGATAGTAGAGAGTGTTATATTAATAAATACATATTTTTATATAACTACTGTGTGGTTCTCCTTCATTTAGTCATTCAGGAGGTGATATTCTGGTAAAACAAGCTGCTGTACATTCCTTCAAGACTAAGCCTGAAGGCTGCTCTTCACAGCTACCACTAGTATAGCTTTCTAAAGGTTATCTTTAACCTCATACATCATAAGGGTCATTTGGACTGGTACAAGGTGCCCACTTTAATTAGTGGACAGCATATACCAGGCCAACTTCTCACATTGGTGTGCAGCGGTTGGGATTCAAGCTTGCTATTGTTTTACCAGATAAATCTCATTGAGTGATTAACTGAAAACCACTAAAGTATTAGGCACATATAATACTTCAAGATTAGAATAAGTAGGTTCTACTGAACTTGGGGTTGGGTAAGTTAAGGGCCTAGCACACCCTTTCTCCAACCTAAGAGAGTTTAGTTCCCACTAGTTTAGGTAGGTGCATACACCATACCATACATATTATGTCTTCTAAAGGAGAAGCCAGTGGCTCTCTGCCTTCAAGATACAATGTTCTTTCATTTCAGGATTTGAAAGCCATGTGTGCTTCTAGGAAGCTGAAGACAGGGAGAAATGCCAACACCCAACGTCTCATTGAGGTGTTACTCTTAGATGACCTTAGAAAGACCCCAGGGTCTGATGAGGTAGATAGAGTGGGTGGGGCAGGGAATGAGGACAGGCCAGGGAGTGAAACCTTCTTTGACCTAGAATCAAACCCTGACAAGGAGGATCAAAATGATTCCCCCTGGACAACTTAGATCTTCCAGGAGGTGGTGGAGAAGGCCCCAGTGGCCCTCTCTTTATTCCTCCAGGAAGAGTGCAGAGTTTACCCAGGAGATCTAGATCTCCCTCTGCATAATCTAACCATTCAGGAACTTCTGTAGGGACCTCCATATCCCATAAGAGCGATAGCTCTTATGACAGATAGTGCCAATCTCTAGAGCTTGAGAAAGTCAAACTTAGGCTCAGGCAAGAGCAATTGGCACTAGATAAGGAATCCTTAGAGCTCCAGAAGGCTAGAAAGAAAATGGGACTAGAGTCCCATGGTGGCAGCAACAGTGTCCCTAGGGTTAAGGAAAATACTTATGACCATAGGAACCTGAGCAAGATAGTCTCTTCCTACCATGGTGGGGATGACATCCACAAATGGATAACTGCTTTAGAGAGGGCCTGTAAGGTACAGAGGGTCCCTCAAGAGCAGTGGGCAGCTATCTTGTGGCTCTCCTTTGCTGACAAAGGTAGAGATAAGCTCCTCACTGTTAGAGAAGAGGATGCTGACAATTATTCAGTCCTGAAGAGGTCTCTCATTGATGGGTTTGGCTTAACCACTGAACAATACAGGATTAAGTTCAGAGACACCCAGAAGGCACAGACTCAGGACTGGGTAGACTTTGTAGATTGTGCTACTAAGGCTCTGGAAGGCTGGTTACTTGGCAGCAAAGTGAATGATTTCAAGGGATTGTGCGATTTGATTATGATGGAGCAGATCCTTAATAATTGCCAAAATCAGTTGTTGCATCAATACCTGGTTGACTCTGATCTGACTTTTCCCCAAGAATTGAGAAAGAAGGCAGATAGGTGGGTCAGAACCAGGGTGAAGCAGAAAAATGAGAACCAAGGTGGTAACCAAAAGAAGCAAGATGCTAAACCTACAGATAAGGGTGGGGAGAAGGGTAAAGACCAGAAGTCTTCTTCAGGGCCCCAAAAACCTGCATCTGAGGGTGGGTCACAATGTAACAAGGGAAAAGGCAGAAAGAAGCCTTGGTGTTTCCTGTGTAAAGAAAAGACACATTGGCCTAGGGATGCCAATTGTGCCAAAGACAAGGATCCTCCTACCACCACCACTGCCCCTAAGGCAACTGTTCCCCCTAGTTCAGCTCCAAGTGGTGGTACAGGGAACAAGGGTATAGTAGGGTTAACCCTGGGTTTTGAGATGGGTTCTGGCCTAGTCAGAACTCCAGCTCAGGCTGTTTTAGTCTGTGATGGAGGCATGGATATTGCCTCCCTATTTGTCAGTCCCAGTAACCTGGGCAAATACAGACAACAGCCCTTAATAAATGGTAAGGAGGCCATGGCATACAGGGACACAGGAGCCAGTGTCACAATGGTGACTAAGGATCTTGTGGGCCCTGACCAGCTCATACTTGGTGAGATGTGCCAAGTGACCATTCCTTTGCAGTTGTTAATTTCAGCTGGGGAGGGGTAACTGGCCCTAAGAAGGTTGGGGTTAGCTCAGACCTCCCTGTGGAATGCTTATTGGGCAATAATTTGGAAACTTTTGCCTGGGCTGAAGTGGAACTCAGGACACATGCAGCAATGTTGGACATCTCTGCAGATGTGTTTGCTGTGACCAGGTCACAGGCAAAAATGTCTTCCACTGAACAGGCCCTGGATCCTGGAAAAATGGACCAGGTGCCTTCCAAGAGAAGGAGCAGTAGGGGTAAGGCAGTGTCTTTCCCCCAGACTCAGAGTGAGGATCAGTCTCCTGAGGAAGAGGATCCCAGTCCCTGTGAAGGAACTGTCTCAGAGGAACTTGAGCCTGACCAGTTTGAGTTCTTGGAGACAGGGGGCCCTTCCAGGGCAGAGCTGAGTCAGGAGCAGCACAGCTGCCCCTCTCTTGAACCCCTTAGACAGCTAGCTGCTGGGAGTGCCAGTGGGTCCCACAGGATCTACTAGGATGAAGTACTCCTTTACTCAGAGGGTAGAGACCCCAAGCCTGGTGCTACCAGGAGGTTGGTTATACCTCTGAAGTTTAGGGGCTTCCTACTGACACTGGCACATGATATCCCTTTAGCAGGACACCTAGGCCAAAGCAGGACTTGGGACAGGCTTGCCCCTCACTTTCACTGGCCTCACATGTCAGAGGACACAAAGGAGTTTTGTCGCTCCTGTACCACCTGTCAAGCCAGTGGTAAGGCAGGTGGTACCACAAAGGCCCCCCTGATACCACCTGTGGTGGGGGTTTCCTTTGAGAGGGTTGGGATTGACATAATTGGTCCCATGGATCCTCCAACTGCATCTGGGCAGAGATATATTCTAGTGGTGGTGGACCATGCTACTAGGTACCCAGAAGCCATACCCCTTAGAACCACCACAGCTCCTGTGGTGGCCAGGGCCCTCCTGGGAATTATTTCCAGAGTGGGTTTCCCTAAGGAGGTCTTAACTGACAGAGATGCAAACTTCATGTCAAGTTACATAACTGCTATGTGGAAGGAGTGTGGAGTGAATTACAAATTCACCACACCCTATCACCTACAATGCAATGGGTTGGTTGAAAGATTCAACAAAACCCTGAAGGGCATGATCATGGGCCTCCCAGAAAAGCTTAGGCGAAAATGGGTGTCCTGTTGCCCTGCCTTCTCTTTGTCTACAGAGAGGTTCCTCAGAAGGGAGTTGGCTACAGCCCTTTTGAACTTCTGTTTGGACATCCAGTTAGGGGTCCCTTGTGTCTAGTGAAGGAGGGATGGGAGTTACCTCTCAAACCACCTAAACAAGACGTAGTGGACTATGTACTTGGTCTCCGCTCCAGGATGGCTGAATACATGAAGAAGGCATCCATAAACGTTGAGGCTAGACAAGAATTACAGAAAGCTTGGCATGACCAAAAGGCTGTGCTGACTGTCTACCAGCTAGGACAGAAGGTATCGGTGTTGGAGCCTGTGGCCCCAGCAGCTGTCCAGGACGAATGGAGTGGACCCCATACCATACTTGAGCAAAAGGGAGAGGTTACCTATCTGGTGGACCTTGGAACTCCTAGGAGCCCCCATAGGGACTCCATGTGAACAGGCTCAAGCCATATGTTGACAGGGCAGACAGGGGCTTGCTCATGGCTACTGACGAGGGACAGGAGGAAGAGAGTGACCCACTCCCTGACCTCCTCTCACAGAACCCTGATGATGGTTCAGTTGATGGTGTAGCCTTGGCAGGCAGCCTCACTGAGCAGCAACAGACTGATTGCAGGAAGGTCCTCAATCAGTACAGACATATGTTTTCCCTGACTCCTAGTCAGACCACTTGGTGTACCCATGAAGTAGACACAGGTGAAAGTCTGCCTGTTAAAAACAAGATTTACAGGCAACCTGACCATGTCAGGGACTGCATCAGGACTGAGGTCCAAAAGATGCTGGCATTGGGAGTCATTGAACCCTCAGACAGCCTTGGGCTAGTCCAGTAGTCCTGGTACCCAAACTTCACACCCAGGGTGGTAAGAGAGAGATGAGGTTTTGTGTAGACTACAGGGGGCTCAATTCAGTCACTAGGACTGATGCTCATCCTATTCCTAGGGCAGATGAGCTCATTGATACTTTGGCCTCAGCCAAGTGCTTGAGTACATTTGACCTCACAGCTGGATATTGGCAAATCAGACTAGCTGAGATGCCAAACCCAAAACAGCATTTTCAACCCCTAGTGGGCACTATCAATTTGTGGTAATGCCCTTTGGCTTGAAAAATGCACCTGCCACATTTCAAAGGTTGGTGAATAAAGTTCTCACAGGCCTGGAAGACTATAGTGCAGCTTATCTTGATGATATTGCTGTCTTTAGTTCCACCTGGGAGGATCACCTGATCCACCTAAGAAATGTTTTGGAGGCCCTGCAAAAGGCAGGCCTCACTATCAAGGCCACCAAGTGCCAGATAGGGCAGAGTAAGGTTGTGTACCTGGGCCACATTGTGGGTGGAGGTCAGGTTCAACCATTGCAGAGTAAAATCCAGACCATCATGGACAGGGTTGCTCCAACTACCCAGACTCAGGTCAGAGCTTTCTTGGGCCTGAGTGGGTACTACAGGAGGCTTGTCAAGGGATATGGATCCAAAGTGACCCCCTTGAATGATCTGACCTCTAAGAAAATGCCTAAGAAAGTTCAGTGGACAGTTAGCTGTCAAAAGGCATTTGATGACCTGAAGCACGCCATGTGCACTGCTCCCATTCTGCAAAGTCCTGACTATTCCAAACAATTCATTGTTCAAACTGATGCAGCTGAGTTGGGGGTAGGGGCTGTGTTATCACAACTGAATGAGGAGGGCCAGGATCAGCCAGTAGCTTTTATAAGCAGAAGGCTGACCTCCAGAGAGAAACGTTGGTCAGCTATTGAGAGGGAAGCCTTTGCTGTGGTTTGGGCTCTGAAGAAGTTGAGGCCATACTTGTTTGGCACTCACTTCATTGTTCAGACAGACCATAAGCCCCTCTTATGGCTAAAACAGATGAAGGGTGAAAACCCCAAACTTTTGAGGTGGTCCATTTCCCTACAGGGGATGGACTATACAGTGGAACATAGACCTGGGAGTAACCATGCCAATGCAGATGGACTCTCCAGATACTTCCACTTATAAAATGAAGACTCAACTGGTCATGGTTAGTCTCATGTCCTTTCGTTTGGGGGGGTTGTGTAGGAAAGTAGGATCTGCTTCTTATGGTTACCCCCACTTTTTGCTTGATGTCTCACTGTTTTTGACTAGTCTGACTGGGATCCTACTAACCAGGACCCCAGTGTATCTGCTTTCTCCCTTAAATTGACATACATTTACTTTGGTACACTCCAGATTGGATACTGGGGTACCCTTATCAGCCCCTAGTATATGGTACACCTGTACCCAGGGCATCGGTACCCCAGAGGCCTCCCATGGGCTGAAGCATGTATTATGCCACCCATGAGAGGCCATGTAAAATGGAACACTAGGTCTGCTACTGCAGCCTGGGTAAGCTGGTGCTAGCACCACTTACTCTAGATATAGGTTCACTATATCTATTGGTCACTACACTTAAAACTTATAAGTCACTCCTATAGCAGACCTTAACAATCCTGAAGGCAGGGTGCTGGGTTTTATGTGAGAGGGTGCCCCTGCATGAGCAGAGCCTCTCTGCAGCCTTCGGAGACCATTCTCCCGGGCTGTCTGTGACTCAGCCGGACATATAGGTAGAGGTGCATTATAACCTCGCGGTAAATGCTATCTCGAAAATGGCTACATAGAAACATATTGTGTTTGGTATCAAACACCTTGGAATCATACCTCCACACCAGTAACTGGTGTGGGAGGTATGATTCCACCCTTCTGAAGCGAGCTTCGTGGGGTCACTGGTCTAACCGGTACCAGCCTTCTCGACCTGGACAGCACAAAATGGATGCTGCCGACCAGAGGCACATTTCTGCCCTCCTGCTGCTGAGCCAAGCTCGAGCAGAGGAAGGCAGCACAATAGGCATCCTGTCACAGGGAGGTGTGACCACCTCCCAGACAGGATTTAGTGTATTGGGGCTGGGTGGGTGCACTCTGAGAGTGCCTGAAAGTCTGCACTGGGGGCACATTTGGTGTCCCTGTGCATAGTCCAGCTCAAACCAGTTCTGGGAGCCATTGGCTCCTGCTCTGGCACGAAACTGTACAAAGGACATGGGTGTAACCACCCCTCTGTCCTGCCCCTCCCCTTGGAGGGTCCCCTGAATCTGTCCAACCCTCTACCGTGGGTACAAAAGGGCTTACCTGGCTGTAAGACTTGAGATTTTACGTGGACAAGATTATACAAGAAGAAAGCACTGACATTCGACCATCTGGACACTCTGGACTTCGCTGGACCTCGACTGGGCTCGGCATTGTCCCCCTTTCCGTCCGAAGCTTAGTTTGTGCCTTTGCTCCATACTGGCTCTGTGCAGGACCTGTGGTGCACTTAAGACAACTGAAGAATCTCCCTTGAAGTGAAGGAGTCACTCCCCTGCATTCGCAGGCACCTAACCGCAACTGACCTGTCTGCTGCTCCTGAGCTCCTGAGGACTCCAAAAATTTCAGCAACACAAGAGGTGGGTTTCTGAGAATCCCTGAGGTCAATCTGCCCTCTCACCGAGTTTGAGGCCAGTATCCCTCGTGGGGACTGCATAACTCAAACACTGTGTGCATAACTCGAACACTGTGCACTGCGTCCATTTTCAAGTGCATATGCTTGTTGACGATTCCTGAGCTTGTGCATTGGACTCCATGTAGTCCTGACCCTGAGCAGTATTTGCACCAAAGAACTCCGGCCTCCTCACACCGAGTGCTCCGTGGGCTGGTACTTTGCAATCTTGCTCAAGGTCCCCTCGCGACTCCTGATCATTCGGCCTGGGGGTCCCCTTGAGGGCCATATTGATTTCTCATGGGCTTTCCTGATTGCTCCAGACATGCCCGACTCCCCATTGCTTGGTGAGTCTCCTGGACCTTGCTGGTTTGCACCGTAACCTGTTTGACCTTCCTGCGTGGGTTGCTTTTGCCAAGGCTTGTTGGTGCTCCAGCTGGACACCAACCCCTCAGCACTCGACATCCTTCGTGTGACAGCTCGCATCCGGCTCCTGGTCATCCTCGGTGTCTCCTGGTCCCCATGGCTGCAGAGTCAAGCATCCCTTCTTTGCACCTGAAGCACCCGACATCGGTGGGCATTCGTCTACCGAGCCCCTGGTCACTCTGATGTGACCCAGACTCTGTCCCCTCTGCTTTCAGGTTCCTTCCTTCCAGAATCCAGGCTTGGATTCCACCGGACCCTTTTCACCTTCACGGCAGCAGTACTTCTTTGCATCTCTCCATTGAGAACGACGGCAGTTTCCGACGCCACTTCAGACCTATGCACCCGGCTCCTCTGGGATAGGTAACTTGGGTACTTCGGTATCCACGGGTGGGTTGGCTCTTCAAACTCTTAAGTTCCAAGGGGTTCGCTCGAAGTCCTCCTAGAAGGGTCCTTAAACTTTAAAAGTGTAACCACGACTTCCCCATAGAATTGTACGGAGCCCGCGGTCGTGTTCCCAAACTGCACCTGGCCTCCGTGGGGTCCCTGTCTACTTGGTTGGTACCTTGGGGTCCCAGCGATTCTACATGCGCCAGACCGTGTCTTGATCTCAGTCGTGACTGTTATACCACTATTTTAGTATATGGTTTGGTCTCCCCCTGGAGCCCACTGTGTATTGTGCTACTTACAATTGTTCTATCGATCTTGTATTGTGTGCTTTGTGTTCTTTCCTCGTGTAGAGGATAGTAGACAGTGTTATATTAATAAATACATATTTTTATATAACTACTGTGTGGTTCGCCTTCATTTAGTCATTCAGGAGATGATATTCTGGTAAAACAAGCTGCTTTACATTCCTTCAAGACTAAGCCTGAAGGCTGCTCTCCACAGCTACCACTAGGATAGCTTTCTAAAGGTTATCTTTGACCTCATACATCATAAGGGTCATTTGGACTGGTACAAGGTGCCCACTTTAATTAGTGGATAGCATATACCAGGCCAACTTCTCACACTGAACTCGACAACAATTGTTGTGATATTTGCAAATGTTGGGAGGGGTTCTGGAATTCCGACCATGCAGTGTTGGGGACTGCATGGGGTAGGTGGGGGGGATGCATTGTGGGTTTATTCTATTTTTCACAACAGCGCACAGTGAAGGGCACACACAGTTAATGACAATAATAGTGCACAACCTTGGAGTCTGGGTAAGAATCTCACTAGCTGCTAGAGTTAAGGAGCCAAGGGTTGTAGCTAGACATGGTGCAGAGTAAGCCTAATAGAGTTCGACTGCTGACATGGAATGTTAGAGGTCTCAATGACTTCAGGAAGCTGCGAAAGGTGCTACCGTATCTTTCATGACATGAGATCGATAGTGCTCTGATTCAAGAAAGACATCTGCCCATAGATAGTAAAATGCTAAGACAAAGACGCCTGCATGGTTTGTTTCATGCGGCAGGATTTACCGTGCACGCCAGGGGGGTCCTCACCTGGGTCAACCCGAAGTCAGGGATTAAACTGGAGGCGCTCCACACTGACCCAAGGGGTAGGTTTGCCATCTGCAGATGTTGGGGCAGAGGGATGGACTTGACCACAGTTAACATATACAGCCCTAACTACGACTGCCCACAGTTCTACCAGGACTTGTTCGAATGCATAAGGGGAATCCCGACTTTCAGCAAATATGGGGGGAGACCTAAACTGCGTCCTAGAACCAGCACTAGACCGCTCTGGGGGCCCGATGTGACGCCCCTCAGCTGCGGCCAAAGCAATTTCAGATGGGGCTATACGTGCAAGCATGGTGGATGTGTGGGGGATGAGATCGCAGTCTGGCGGTGGTTATACCCACTACTCAGCCCCAAACGACTTGCACACCAGAATAGATTACTGGTTTGTATCAAGGACTTTGTTCCATCAGGTCAGGGCGTGCGAGGTCCACCCCCGCTCGCTATCGGATCACTCCCCAATCATGCTTGACATTGAGGGCCCACTGAATAGACCTGCCCCATTCACTTGGAGGTTCCCTCCATATTCGCTGCTGGACAATGTCTTTAAATCTGAGATGGCCGAAGCCGTAGAAAGCTTTTTTGAGATAAACATTGGTTCTGTTCAACATTTTGCTACAGTATGGGAATCTTTCAAAGTGTACATACGAGGGATAGCTATGTCCAAGCACCCAGGGGTCCTCCGCTCTATAAGGGGACAGTTAACAATGTTGGAAAAACGACTATCCGAACTTGAAAGAGGGGCCTTGGTGGGTGGAGATGCCCAGAAACGGGATGAATTGAAAAGTACACTAGAGGAATATCATGAGACAGCAGATGATGAGATTAAACACATGGGGAAATATGCAACTGCTAGAACCAATGGTGAGGGGGAGCATCCAGGGTCGACCTTAGCGGCACTACTGCAAGATAGGAGAGGAATGGGGGAGTGACTGTGTTCTATGGAGAGAATGGTGAATTGTTGTGCGACCCATCCACAATAGCCGACAGATTTCAACAATACTACTCTGCTCTATATAGATCTAGAGTGTCAGCAGAGGAAGTGGTGACACAGGAAAATTTAGAGCACATTAAAATTCAGTGGCTGGTGTATGAACATAGAGAATACTTGCTGAGACTGCTGAGCGAGGAGGAAATCAGGGAGGCGCTGAGCTCAATGTGCTCGGGGAGTGCTCCTGGGCAGGACGGTCTCACTGTCGCCTTTCATAAAGAATTCAAAGACTTGCTTATCCCGCACCTTATCACGCTGTTTGACGAAATGGGTCAGGAGGGGATAATGCCCCCATCCATGAGGGAAGCCCTGATAATTACAATTTTGAAACCCAACAAACCCCCGACTGAGTGCGCGTCTTATAGGCCCTTGTCGCTTATTAACGTAGATACCAAGCCAATAGACTCGCCCCGCTGATACATATCCTGGTGGGGACGGAGCAGTCGGTATTTGTCCCCGGTCGGAACCTGACTTATAATTTGCGCACAGTGTTCGGAGCCATACAGCACATTA
Organism: Calotriton arnoldi; assembly: GCA_963921515.1. Classification (NCBI taxonomy): domain Eukaryota; kingdom Metazoa; phylum Chordata; class Amphibia; order Caudata; family Salamandridae; genus Calotriton; species Calotriton arnoldi. The sequence continues at coordinate 858,292 of CAWUFW010002217.1, forward strand.
AACCAGAAGTTAAAGCCGCAGCGGTCTTCTTGGACGCGGAGAAGGCCTTCGACTCTGTAGAGTGGCCCTTCATGAAAGCAGTGCTCAGACCAATGGGAGTCGGAGAGATGTTCTTGCTGTTAGTGTCGGTCCTATACAATTCCCCCTCAGCCTGGGAAAAAGTTGGGAATGCTGTGACTGCTCCCATCAAGATATCAAGAGGTACGTGACAGGGGTGCCCCTTATCCCCCTTGCTTTATGCCCTGGTCGCTGAACCTTTGGCATGTGCGCTGAGGGAGTATCATGGACACTGGGGGATTCGGTTCCCGGGGTACAACTTGATAGCGTCAGCTTATGCTGACGACACTCTCCTATACATTAGGGACCCAGAGTCTAATCTTACCCCAGTATTAGGCGAAGTGGTAAGATATTGTGACCTCTCAGGCCTTAAGATAAACTGGGCTAAATCTACTATTTTTCCGCTCTCTGCGGCCATGAAGCCCGTAGAATTAGAGTACCCGTTAGTTTGGACCTCCGAACCAGTCCGCTATTTGGGCGTGCAGGTTCACACGGATTCGGAGAAGGTCCTGTGCAAAAATTATGGAAAAGTGATTGCCAGGTTGGGGGACGACGTGGAGCGGTGGATCCGGCTCTCCCTGACACTACTGGGGCGCATATCCCTCATGAAGATGGTGGTGCTACTCAGATTTTTATTCCTGTTTGTGAACATTCCGATGGTGCTTCCCACACACATGTTTAAAGTTGTCCGCTCCCTATTATTAAAGCTGGCTTGGGCTGGGAAACAGGCACTGGTCAAATGGGACGTCCTCACGCTGCCCTACACTATGGGAGGACTGGGGGCCCCGGACTTAGAACTTTACTATTGCGCGGCACAGGGCTCACATGCCTATCACTGGCTCCAAGGGCCAGAAGGCCCTCCACATCTCCAGATTGAAAGGGTAGCGGCGGCGCCGTTTCCACTCCCATCGTCGCTATTCCACCCCACATGCAGAAGATCGAATATTTTAGATTCTGTGAACTCAGTCACGCATGCATGGCAGAACTTGCTGAGGCGACAGGAAGGCACCGTCCTATATTCACCCCTGACTCCAGTGGAATGGTGCTACTGGCTGCCGATATGTCGGGACAGGGAGGTGGTCCGAGCCCTGGCTTCGGCCAAAATCACTAAAATAGGAGACTTGTTCTCGAACGGCAAGACCCAAGACTGGGCAGCAATTGAATCAGAAGCCCAGGGTTGTACGCCACTAACCCGGTTCCATCTTTACAGAGTGAGGCAGGCATTACGGGAGATGCTGGGAGACGACATGCTGGAACGTCCGGAGGTGACCCCCTTCTGCATACTACTTTGAGCAGACTCGCCTAGTAAAATAGTTTCCAATATATACAATATAATGCAGGACTACCATAAACACCACTTTACAAAAGCCAGACCGGAATGGCAGAGCGATCTTGGGGTGGCTCTGGATGATGCCACCTGGCGCTACTGCTGTGAAATCACAAAGGCTGTATCATTAAATGGTAGACATCGACTGATACACTTTACATTTTTAAATAGAGTATACTATACACCTGATAGACTATGCCGGTATGGGCTCCGCGACACCGCAGAATGTGAGTGCTGTGGCGCCAGCCGGGCGGGGTTCCTTCATGTTTCCTAGTTATGCCCTCAGTTAGCTAGATTCTGGGAATCTATTTTCACTGCGCTGAGTGATATTGCTGAGGTGACTCTGGTGTGTGACCCACTGGTGGCTTTGCTGGGATGGACGAAACAAATGCATAAAGAGGCGAGGCGTATGATTGATATGGGTCTACTGATGGCTAAACGTAGAGTAGCGATGAGGTGGGCGTGGGGCCCGGCACCCATGCTAGAGGATTTGACAAGGACATGATCTACTGCAAAACGCAGTCAAAGTTATATAATGACCTATTGCCCCCCAGGAACTGACCTAAAAGTTTTTGGGGGTTGTTCCAGAGTTACTTGGTAGCAAAAGGAGCGGTGGGAGAAGACCCTGGTTGATTGTATGTAACTAGGAGGGATTAGCAAATGGTAGTAGGCACTGAAAGCTACGATGAGAATCACCGCATAGGCTGTAACCATGCAAAAGCTGGACTTTGCTGAGTGCTGAGCATTTTATTTGAGCTCTGTTGATACGAACGCCATGTCCGCTGTTACTCCGTAACAGCCGCGGTCCGTACAGGTAACAGCGGTGGGGCGGTGGGGACAGGTAAGGGGGGATTTTGAGGGACGATGCTGAGGGAAAATGAAATAAATAATTAATTTCCCCACGCCATCGTCCCTCGAAATCACCCCTTACATGGCCCCACCGCCCCATCTCTGTTACCTACATGTACCGCGGCTGCTCTGTAATGTCATACTAGCTTATAAGACTCTGAGACCATGGTATATGTAAGATCTGTGTCTGCAATGTGCGCTGACTTGTGATGATATTGTGTAAGCCTCGTGATATGTTTGTTGTATTGTTCTTTCAAAACGGAATAATAAAAAAATATAATTAAAAAAAAAATTGTTCTAGCTAATGTTCCTAGTCTCCTTGCTGATAGTTCAGAATCCACGGGGTGCCTTATGAACAAAGTTATACATTGGCTGAACATTAATGTGTGTGGTTATTGGGATTTTTCGAAAGAGATTCTTTTTGCAAGACGTGTGGGGGGCATTGGTGATATGGGTAAGCATTACAATGTTGAAGATATAGTTATACATTTTCGAAATCCCATGGTCGTAAATGAAATATTGGGTCATCCAAGGGCGGGAATGGTTAAAACTAGCCCTGTGAAAATGTTGCCACTATGTTTTTTCTATAGGTATTTGGCAACCCCCATTTTGCGGCCTGGTGGGTTAGTGGCACCCAACCAAGAACTTCTTAGACACCCCTCACACCCGTTACTACCCTTGCAAAATAGATTTGCAGTGCTAGCAGGGTTGGAAGATAACGATTGATAGTATAGCAGGGAGTGTGACTGTGCTGGAGCCCCGTGAATGGAGGTGCCCTTAGCATAGAGATCACCGGAGCGCATTTGTTCACCCTCTCTCTATCAATAAGTCCCAGTAATCTGGATGGGGATTTAGCATTTGACAATCTTTCAAAGCCCCAGGAAGGGATAGGAGCAGGTGTACCTGTTGTTGTAGTTGCAGGTCATTGCCCATGTATTAACTTTTTAAGCTGGAATGTGGCTGGCTTGGCCTCAAAAGTTTCAACTGCAGGTTGGCAATCCCTCATTTTAGATTATGACATAGTTTTTATGCCTGAAACGTGGGAAGTGAAAGAGGTTGTATTTAATGGTTATACGTGTTTTAGCCTGCCAGGCGTACCGTCGCCAGCAGGGTGTGACAAACGGGGGTTTGTCAGCCTTTTTTAAAGTTTACATTGGCTGTTCAATCTCACCCATTTCTTTAGACCAGGGCGAGGTCCAGGTGTTTTGCCTTTGCTGGAGGTGTAAACATAGGGTTTATATGGTGAATTTTTATAATAATAATTTCTCTAGCAAGGGTGATTGTAAGTTTCAGGGTCTGTTCTCAATAATTGACTTGCTAGCTGAAAAGGAGACTGGGGCCGAAAGCCCTTTTAATTTGATATTGGCAGGTGACTTTAATGCCAAGTTAGGGATTTTGCCCACTCTATCACAAATTTGACCCTCTTACTTGGGAAGTTAATTTTAGTGCTAAGGATTCTAGGGGCCGTGCTCTGTTTTCTCTGTTGGCTGAGCGTGATCTAGCAAACAAGTCCCGAAATTCCTTTAGTTCAGAAATTCCAACCTTTATTGGGAGGGGTGCTGGGAGCGTAATAGACTATGTTTTACCTGCCGAAGTCTGTCTTCAACTATCATAGGTAGTGAGGTTCTTATTCAGGTCTATAGTGACCACAATCCTATTGCAGTGAAGCTTGTGGCCCCCCTAAGACGTCATAAGTCAAAGCTCACATCTACTCAAGTACTAACTGTCAAGTTTGCAGGGCTCAGGGTGGTATGGCGCTCTGCGAATATGAAGTGTATTATGACTCAGGTTGTCTGACACAGTAAGACATTGGTGAACTCCTGTAAATTGGAAATACATCATCCTGCCTCACTATTAAAGCATTTTATTGACCTTTTAACTCAGAATAAAGAGCTGTTGCTTAGACCTATAGTACAGTCACCTTCTTATGTTAAATCCTGGTTTGACAAAGAGTGTAGAGTGGCAAACGCATCCCTGCGTTGGGCTCTAAAACAGTCCCCAAAAGATCAGCATGTAATAGCAGCCAGCAGAAAGGTTTATGCCTTGGCGCTAAAGAATAGGAAGCTAGCTATTAAGGAGGAGAAATGGGAGGCTATAATTGGTGCTTGTCAGCTTAAAGATTCTCATGCCTTTTGGAAGGCAGTGCGGTCAGTTTTAGCTCCAACAACGCACCGTGGTAAAGTTACCGGGCATAATACGGCGGAAGCCTGGCTGGCGAATTTCTCACCGATGTATTCATCTGGTAATAGCTCTGTAGAAGAAGTGCAGATGGCTAGTTCTCCCTGTATCAAACTTCAATTTAGGGAGGAAGAGGTGCTTAAAGCTATTCCCAGCAGTTGATGTAAGAAGGCTCCAGGTCCGGATGGAGTGCCCCTTGATCTATTCAGGGAGGACCCAGGGTTCTGGACCCCTGTGCTCACCTGTGTATTTATTTCTGTTTGTCGTATGGGTGTGCCTCCATCCTGGCGCACTTCAACAATTGTTCCTATTATTAAAAAAGGAAAATATGCATGAAACAAGATGCTATCACCAGATATCCCTTCTAGGCACCACAGCCAAAATCATGGGGAGAGTGGTACTGGATCGCCTTCTTGTTTGGTTAAACGAAAATAATATCCTCTCCCAAACACAGTATGGGATTAGAAAGGGGCTTGGGACAACCGAACAGTGTCTTAACCGCCACCTTATCTTGGCCAAATATAAATATGCCAAGGGTGTTCCACCCATTTGGTGTTTATGGATCTATCAAGTGCCTTTGATTGCATCTGCAGACCCAAGTTGTGGTCCATCTTAGAGAGCATGAGTGTTGAAGCGGGATTGGTCTCCTTTTTAAGACTCTTACATTGTGACCTTACAGCATCTGTAAGATTTGGCAACGCTGGTGAATGCACCCAACCCGTCCTCGCCCCAATCCTTTTTTTACTCTATATTAATGATCTGGATGGGACACTAGTATCTGCGGGGGTGGATGTTCCTTATGTAGAGCACAAGGCCATGCCTGGGCTCTTATACGTGGATGAAGAGGTCCTTCTTGCAAGAATGGCCAACTGTCTTTAGACTCTAATTTCTTGAATTGTATCATTTATGAGAGATTTGGAATTGGAGACTCATTTTACGAAATCATACACAATGTATGTGGCCCTAGAAAACAAAAACCCGCACCCTAAGTATAAGAGGAAAAAAAATTGGATAGGGTGAGCTCATTTTCTTACTTTGGCCTGGAGTTCAATGACATGTGCACCTGGTCATCCTGCATTAAAAGCACCCGAGCAGTAGGCACTACCTTTTTGCTCGCTACGACCATTGGCAAAAAACCGATTGCTCCAATTTTAGAGATGTACAACCGGAAAGGCTGCAGATCTATTGTAGTGCTATAACAAAGAAATAGGTGCCTTCTACTTTCTTAATTATTTCTATATCTTTATTGATTACTGTGGGCAATATTCAAATATTTACTAAATCCAACATGTCTGTTTTTATCTTGTATGAATTAATGGGATATACTTGTGCCCGGAGAGTACCTAGAAAGAGAACAATGCTTTTAAGCACATTGGCTGAAAGTAATACCTATGTTTTTGATTGATTTTTTAATGTACGTCTCTATTGTAATGTAGACGTACACCATGTCATGAATATCATATGCTATTCGATTCAAGAGATGTATGTACTTTTAGCTTTACTCTCACATTTCTCGGGGTAGAAAGCAGCTAAGGACTGTTGAACCTTTCTTGTCACAGCTGCTGGACAAAACTATTTTCTTGCATCCAAGATGAGACCTGATTTGAGTTGAGATCAGGTTGGACATTATTAAATTGCCAAATAGCTCATGTTTCTCTAATGTGGATGTCACTTCTTCAGTTGAACGCACTGACTCTGCCTTGGTATTCATCCTGATCAGCCAGTCAAATCAAATGAAATCAAATTTATTAGAGCATACACAGTCAAGTTTTGCATAGGGAAATGTGTTATGGTAATGCTGGTTAAGTAATCAAACGTGCAACTCATCAAAGTCGCGTTGCTGCAACAATGCGTAGGTAATAGTTGGAGAAATCTTGAGAACATTTGAATTGTGTGATCTATTTTCCATTTAGAATTCATGAATCATAGAACGTCCAAGGTAATGTATATAACCTTTTTACATTACCAGTGTAGAGATGAAGTAAAATTCCAGTTCTTGATTTCAGTTTCCTTTCAGAAGAAAACCACACAAAAATAAATGACATATTAAAATTAATATAATACATGCGATCCTGCAATACTTGTATAAAAGCCTCTCTCTAATTTCCTTATTACAGGACACTTGTGATGCATCTAGTCACCTGTAATAAAGAAATGATATTGCTGGTCAACTGTAATAGATTATTACAGTTGAGTTATGACATCACAATGCCTGCTGCCAGCAGCCAAGGTGAAAGGGAGGGCATGAAGCATTAGTAAAGCTGCAGTTTTTAGTAAACAAAAAAGAAATGCGTCCTTTTTCTCTTCTGCTTTGTTTTTCTAGATGAACAATGATAAGCGGGAAAGAGATATTAAAGGCAACATGTTTTATTTTTTGCACACCTTAGGTAAATATAGAAACAAAATAGAATCCCTACATGTTTCTTCCCATCCTGAGCTTTAGTGTTTTTTTCTTACATCTGACTTGTGTTAAACAGATTCTAATATCTTTTTGCAAAAAATATCTAACTGCTTTTTTTTTTGTGCTAAATTTTTAATAAAGCTTCTACTAAAGAGCAATGCACCAGTAACTTAAGTGGTTTGTGTGAAAGGTGATGTGTGAACATGTATTAAAGTACCCCCTTCATACATTATAAAGATAGTGCTAGACACCTTAGAGTTCAATGAGCATACAAATGAACTCAGCCTTTGATCCTGTATATGGTCATGGAATTCCTAATTGGCTTCCAATATCCTTTTAATATATGGCAGTGGTTACTATATCACATATATAATACATGTGAATCTGTAATCCCTGTATAAACCTGTCACTAATTTCTTTATAACCGGTGACTTGTGACGCTTCAAGTCGACGGTTACAAAGAAAAGACATCAGAATTCGACTATTATAAGGTTATTATAGTCGAGTTCTGACATCACAATACCTGCTGCCAGCAGCCGAGCTGAAAGCCAGGTCAGGTCACAAGCATAATTCAAGCAGCTGTATAGCAACGAAAAGGGAACTTGCTTTTCTTTTTTCTGCTCTATTTTAATAGCTTACAATGACAATCAGATAGAATATGTTTATTTTTGCACTACTTAGATAGAGAAAACTTAGAACTTTTCTGCATGTTTCTACACGTTTTTTTATAAACTGACTAGTATTAAACTATTTCTAATATCTGTTTGCAACAAATATCTAACAGGTTTTTGATGTGTTTTATTTTGCAGTAGAGGCTTTATTTTTATTTTTCATGTTAGTAAAAATGCTCACTCTTTCATATGAAAGAGCTCCACACCGAGGTGTTAAGTGGTTTGTGGGAAAGGTGATGGTGTGACCATGTATTATATTGGATAAAGTGCCCCCTGGTGTACATGATAAGGATATTGGAAGTCACCTGGGAGTTAACTTTATAAAGTAACTCGGCCTTCTGCATCATCCTCCATATGTCACTTTCATTCCTTATATAATCAATGGCAGTCTGTAATCCCTGTATAAAAGTCAGTCTCCATTTTTCTTACTATAGACAACTTGTGAAGCACCTATTCACCCAAAATAAAGAAATAGCACAGCCATTTAACTGTAATAACTTGCTACCATTGAGTTCTGACCTCACAATGCCTGCGGCTAGCAGCCAAGGGGGAAAGGTATGTCACAGAGCAGAGTTTTCTATAGCGCAAACATGGGTACCAGAGGTTGTAGAAATTGCAGACATGTCATGCATGTACAATAAGAAAGCAAATTGTTACAAATAAGCAAACCAAACAACTGCAAAGTCACCATCAATTAGTTAGATTCATGATCCAGAGGGATCCTTATGCGCATTGTCCAGTTGAGTTCCTAAGGGTTTTTATTAGAGTAGTTTGTTCATCAGAAGCCTTTTCACTTCTTTTTTGAAAGAGGTTGTCGAGGGGTTAGACCTGATTGTGGGTGGTAATGCATTCCAAATTCTTGGGGCTAAGCCGGAGAAGGAGCAGTTGTAAGTTTTGTTTTTGTTGAGCTTCTGCGGTTTAAGCAATAGGGAGTTGATGCTGTTTAATGAATGACTGCCCCCCTACAATTAAAGTTTATTGGTGGTTGCGCTGATATGATCTTTCATATTCAGGTATTTGCCAACATTATACCAAGTGATCTAGTGGAGTCAATGATGTTGGGGGTGCAATTGAGAGCTGTAAGTTGCTCGAGCCATTCATATATCGGGTCAGAGTGGTTGTGGGGTGTGATCAAGAGGAATTCCGTTTTGAGTGCATTGAGCATGAGGTGGTTGCAGGTGATCCATTGTTGGTTGCGGTGCGGTTGAGAGTCTCAACATCCTTGGGTGATGAAATTGTCAAGTATAATTGTGTATCATCGGCATACATGTGGTAATGAATATTAGAGATCTTTAGCATTTCATTGAGGGTTTCCATGAACAGATTGAATAGCGTAGGTGAGAGTGTGGATCCTTGAGGCACTCTGATCGAGACCGGAGTAATGTTGAAGAGGGATTGATTGACTTTTATCCGTTGAGTTCTGTTCTGCATCAACAACGCAAAACATTTCATGCTGTTATGTTTGACCGTTTGACTGTGTCGATCGCCGATGAGAGATCAAGAAGTATAAATTCGCACGAATCACTCTGATCGAGACATCACAAGGCATCATCTACAATGTGGGTAGAGCTGTTTCCATGCTATGTCCTGTTCTAAAACCAGATTGGCAGTGGTCCAGGACATTACATTTTTCAATGTGTTCACAGAGTTGCATGTGTATACATTTTTTCAGGACCTTGGCTAGTGTTGGGAGGTTGGTAATGGGATTGGAAATTGTTGAGGTCGGACTGGTCAGCATTTAGCTTTTTTAGGAAAGGAGAGACCTGTCCTATCTCTAGACAATCTGAAATCAGGCCCTAAGAGGGGGATGCATTAACAATCATGATCCAGAGTGGCAGAATGGAGGATTTAAGCTCTTTGGTGGGCAGAGGTTCATATAAATGGTTGAAGGGTTTTAGTGATGTTATTATCTTGAGTATGTCAGCTTAATCTGTAATTTTGGAGGTATTCCAAGTAGCATTGTTTTTTGCAGTATGGAGGATTGGGGGTTCTCACCAGATGTTGTACAGGGAGGATACTGAGTTGGGACTGGTTTATGAGATGCTGGGAGGCAAGCTGCATTTCTGATTCAATCTTCTTAGTCTTTTCCATGCACTGTGCGGAGAAGCCGTTTCCACTGGGTAATGATCACTTTTCTTCCGAATGGGAATTAGAGTTTTGAGTTGCTTGTTGTTTGGTGAGTTTAAATATTTTTTTAGGTCTGTTCTTGGCTTTGTCCAGTTGTGTTCTAAAGTATTCTGCTTTAGTTCTTTGGATGTGTTTATTGAAGGCGCTTCTCGTCGACCTCAAGTGCTTGAGGTGTGTGATGGAAGTAGAGATTCTCCAAGTTCCCTCAGCAAGTCTTAAATTGTGCCTTTCTTCCTTAAAGTTGCAGTTGAACCGGGTTTTGGAGTGTCTATTGGGTAATCTTTTTAGCTGTTTCAGAGCAATTGTATTGAGTATGTCAGACATGGATTGGAAGTAGTGATCTGTAAGATCATTAACATTCTTTAAGTTTGTAGGGGGTTGAAGGAAGTTGTTGTTAATCGAAGATAACTAATTTAGGTTGATATTTCTGAGGTCTCTGTCCCATTGTCTGGTTTTAAGCGGTTGGCTCTTTCTAAACAGTGCCTTTTCCAAGAGGAGGAAGGAGATTAGATAGTGGTCAGACCAGTTGCCAGTGGAAATAGATTCCAATTGGATGACATTGTCTTTGTTTTTGGAGATGATAAGGTTGCGGTTGGAGCCTTTATTATCTGTTGGGCCATTACATGAAGGTGAGAGGTTGAGGTCTGAAAGGAACGCTTTCAAGGTGTTCAGTATGGGATCATTAGAGCTGGTCCAGTGAATGTTGAAATCCCCAAGGAAGATCTGGTTGGTGTGTTGGTGTGAGTTAGAAGAGATGGTCTCCAATAATTGTTCATTGAAAAGTAGGTTGTTGCTCAGGGGGTGGTATAAAGTTTGGAGAGTGCATACCATCTTATCATTTACCTATAGATCGATACCTAAGTATTAGTTTGTGCATGTTTTAGGGTGAGCGAGGAGGGGAAAATACATGCTAAGCCGCCCCCAGCTTTATCAGATCTGTCCAATCTGATTATGTCATAGTTGGCTGGAACTAGAATGTCCATAATGGGGGAGGAGGTATCATTGAGCCAGGTTTCTGTTAGGTTTAGGAGGTCACAGTCTTGCTCAATGATGAGCCTGGTGATGTCTGCAGTGTGGTTTACAGCTGACCTGCAGTTGAGAAGCATAGACTTGATGTGAGAGTTGGTTATTATAGCCTCTTGGTGTGTTGTGGGGACCTGTAAGAGATTGCACTTGCTTATCATTCTGAGGTTGAGGCTAGGTTCTCTGAGAGGGTTGTAGGGGATGGTCTGGATAGTGTTCTGCAAGGGAGATGAAACCACAAGAGTAGTGTTGTGAGATCAAAGAAGGGAGTGAATGTCATCCTCAAATAGATGTTCAGTGACTCTCTGAGGTCTAGTAGAGGAATTGGGGTGAGTTCTAGATCTACAGAGTATGATAGTCGGGTTCTCAATAATTGATGTTTCATGCCAGGAGCCGATTGGCCTTCCCATAGTGAGAGGGTTGACCTGATTTGAGTGTTGCGCTCTGTTAATCTTGATGACAGGATGGGGTTCCAGGGCTTCTCAAGCTTCGAGGTGGTGAGTATGAGGTTCTGAAGGTTTGTTTTTACTATCTGGAGGGCTCTATTGAGGGCAACAAGATTGTCCTTCAGGGAATAGGGCTCAATAATATAGGTATGGGAGTAGTTTGGTCTGGGGACGGAAGTTGTGAGAGGTCTCTCTGGGATGGAGTACCAACTGGAAGGGTCGTGGTTGGTGAAGGGAGCTATAGGGGTAGAGAGGGGAGGATGAGGATAGGTGTGTGGGGAGTTCAGAGGGGAGATAGGTGGTGGAGTAGGAAAAGGTCTTCAAGTGTCATCAGTGGCGGGGCTTGTGTGTTGCTGGGAGGTCATTGTGAACAGGTTTGGGGAAGTGGGCAAATAGGTTGCCCCTTGAGTTGCTGCAGGAGTGGGGGAGGGGGAGGTATTGCACGAGGGAGACTGAGTAGTGGTTGTGAGTACCTCTGTGTTGAGGTTGTTGACCGATCCAGAGCAAGGTGCATTAATTTCTACCCCACTGTGATATAAGTGAGGGGGCAGGGCAGAGAAATGAATTATGTGTCAGGCATTGATGCTAGGAAAGGAAGAGCTTCAGTTTACAGCAGCGGTTCTATTGTTGAAGGATAGAGAGTGCTCTGTATAGGTGATGGTGGCCAACAGGGGCAGCATGGCGGACGCGTTCTGAGAGCGCTCCGTCTTTGTCCCCGTAATCCGGCACATTTATCCGGGACAGCTGGCACCCACAGCCACAGGATGGTGACTCGGCGCCGATGGGTCCCCGGGGGGGAAAGTGGAGATGGTAAAGTGCCCCCGGGTACGAGAGACACGGTCTGCAGTGGAGCACCGGAGAGCCTCATGGTGCCCGCTGCCGTTTTCAGAGGGGTGGAGCATTGGTGGCTGGGCTTGGTTCTTGGCCTCACCCAAAGACGGCGTGGCACCCCAGCCGGGGTGCGGCATGGACCGGAGGGGGAAGAGGCCGCCCATCGGGGCATGAGAGGAGCCCCACAGCCAGCGTTGAGGAAGCCGGACCGAGAGGCACATACCACTGTGGAGCGTCTGAGAGCCTTGTGGTGATTACGGCCGTCTTCCTGAGGGGCGGAGCATTGGTGGCTGGGCCTGGTTCTCGGACTCGTGAAGGGATGGTGTGGTCCCCTGGCCGGGGTTCTGCACGAGCCGGAGTGGGACTGTGCCGCCCATCGGGGCATGAGAGGAGCCCCACAGCGGGTGCTGGAGAAACTGGAGATCTGACGGCAGCCAGCCAGGGGAGCACCGGTGAGCAGGGGGAAGGCGCCGCATTACTTAGCTCGCATCCCGCGCCTAGGGCTGGGCTCCCCACTCTGATCTGTGCTGTTGGTGCACACTGAGACCCCATGAATCCGGGGGTGTGACAACGCGGGTGCTGAGCCACTCGGTTCCTGACCACGGAAAGTGGCGTGAGGGCCTGGCATGTTGACATCTAAGAGACAGTGCTCGCCCTAGAGCTGTGGCCGGTAGAGGAAGGGTGTTGGTTTCCTAACAATAGATGGTGTGGAGGCGCCTGCAGCTGGACCACAGGCAGCACTGAAGGTGTGCAACCCCTGCAGAAGAGGAAGGGGGGACCCTCCAATTAGATGGTGAGGAGGCGTCTGGGGTTGCCCTGAGGAGGCCTCCGCAGTGGAAGAACTGAGCTGCCGCACAGCACGATATAGAGGCAGAGTGGGCCTCTGACGAGCAATCGCGTGGGTCATCCTAGGTGATTGTGCAGATATCAATACAACTGGAGGTGGTGACATCACTGAGGAGGGTGATGATCGACTTACCATATGTGTGACGCAGTGGGCTGTGGTCAATGCCTGTAATTGCTATGGCCTAGCATTGCTCTGGGGGATGCTGTGCGGTGCCAGGAGGGATAATCTAGCGACATAGTGGACTGTGCCCGGACTATACGCACTGATGGGGCGCCCCAGAGGAACTGGGTCGAGGGCCTCCTCGCAGGCACCAAGTGCTAGTGATGGTGACCTGCAACAGTCGGGGAGTGAGCGAATGGCTTCCGATGATCGCTTTGACGCTATTTTACAGGCCATTGAACGAACCAGCGCATCCATGGAAGCTAAGTTGGATAAGGTTGCGCTTGATCTTAATCTGCAACACGCAGATCATCGAAATCTGAAATACCGGGTTGTTACTGTGGAACAAGAGATCGCTGAATTGAAGCCAGCCACAGAGTTCCAGGAGGAGCAGCAGAATGCCCACGAAGTCCCGCTTAGATATCTAGAGGATCGCGCGGAAGATGCGGAAGGCCGCTCGCGACTGAACAATGTCCGCCTGATTGGGCTGCCGGAAGGTGCGGAGGGCCAGGATGCAGCCACCTTTCTGGAAACATGGCTTCAGACTATTCTGCCATGCTCTGTATTCTCCCCATTCTTTACCATTGTGGGCCCACAGGGTTCTGGGCAGGAGGCCGATCCCCGGTGACAGAGCACGTCCGCTCATCTTCAGACTCCTACATTTCAAGGATCGGTACGTGATCCTTCGGGAGACGAGGAAACTGGATAATATTCAATACGAAAATGCTAAGGTGCTGTTCTTCCCGGACTATGCAACGCCAGCGGGGATCATTCTTGCCAGTCAAGAGACAGCTCAGGCAGCTTGACCTATCTTATTCTCTGATGTTCCCTGCCCGGCTCCGATTGGTTTCGGATGGGAAATCTAGATTCTTCGATACGCCCCAGGATGTTTGGGACTGGTTGGAGACGTCGGGCCGGTATTCTGGTCCAAGACCTGCGGGCACTGCTGCGACATGGACTGGCGAAGCTGGTGGTAAAGGACCTCGACGACGGCAGACTGGTAGGCGGTTCTTGGGCTCGGCGGCGATGCCAGATCTGGATCAGATCCGTAAGAAGAGGCAGGAGGTGGTCCGCATCGTGGAACTAATGGCAGAGACAGTGACACCGGAGGATAAAGCGGACACTTCCTTTCATTCATCGGGGGAGGGGGATTCCTCGAAAGTAGACTCAGCTGATAAGGCATCTGTGAGAATGCCGGACGTTACACCGCAGATGGCAGATGGTGTTGTATGAGCATGCTGGATATAGAAGTAGTTCTCTGAATACTGTGCTCCTAATGCTGTATGGGTTACTGGTTATTCCTAATGTATATGTCCTATTATATCTCCGGATGGAGGGTGTAGTTGTGCCGAAGATGTCTTCACTTCCTGGGGGGGCTCACTGGTGCGGGGGGTAGTCATCTCTTTGATTTTTAGCGTTGGCAATGCCATGATAGCAGCTGAAGAGGGACTGAGTGGGTATACCCTGTATGGTTACACAACCCCCGTTTTCCCCATACTTTCGGGGCTGGTAGGACATGCGGCTGAGTTGCTGTACGGTATGTTTGGATGACACCCCTCTGTTTTGGGGGCTGCCCTTATATGTTTTTTTCTTTCCCTAGTTAGCTTTTCCCATCTCCCTTTGGCTGTAGGAGTGTGTGTGGGAGTACTTGAAAATGTTGGGATGCATATCAGACCGCTTATGATTGAGACCCGGGTGGAGGGAGCCACTGACCGCTGGGGTTTGCCTTCTTTTACTTGGTTATGGGCCCCGTAATACTTACCTGGAATGTTCGTGGTCTCCGTACACCTTCCCTAGATATGCAGTGTACTCGTATTTAAAGCATCATAAAGTGCAAGTAGCGATGCTGCAGGAGACGCACCTTAATGCATTAGAGGTCTCCCGACTGCAGCGTAGACAGAGAGATAAAATATATGCTACGGATTATTCCCTGTATGCTAGGGGGGCTCTTATCTGGGTACGGCCTGGGACGCCATTTGCTCTGGAGGAAGTTCTTACGGATCGGGAGGGCAGATATGTGTTGGCAAAAGGTAAATTGGATGGACGTCATGTATTACTGGGTAATGTGTATGCACCAAATGTGGATCAGGGTCAATTCTTCGGACAGTTGTCTCTTGTTTTGGGGAGGTGGTGCGGGATCCCGTGGCTGCTGGGGGGTGATTTTAACAGTGTTTTAGATGTGGGGACCGATAGATCCTTTCCCCCGCTTCGGGGTACGGCTGCCTCTGCCAATTCTGTGGTACTGAACGGATGGGCTCAGGGCTGGGGCTTGGTAGATGTTTGGAGACACCTTCAACCGGGGGAGAGAGTGTACTCGTTTTTCTCTGTGCCTCATAATCTACATGTTAGACTCGATAGGTTCTTTGGGTCCACCTGCCTTCTTCCGTACCTCTCGAACTCGGATTACTGGGGACGTACACACTCCGATCATAATCCTCACTGTGTGGTGTTGGCCTGGGAGGGCGGGATCCCGGGAATCCCCACATGGAGACTGCAGCCGGCTTTGCTCGAAGACGAGGAGTTTCGGGAGTCAATCGGAGAGGCTATTGGAGAATACTTTACACTTAATGCGGGCACTGCCTCCTTCACGATGGTGGAATGGGCGGCCATGAAAGTCACCCTGCGAGGGAAGTGTTTGGGGTTGGGTTGCGGGCTGCGAAAACAGGTGGCATCAGAACTGCTGGAAGCAGAGCGACGTCTGATGCCGTTGGAAAACAGGGCGGTGGTGGATGCTGGGGAATTGGCTGACTTGGAGGAAGCGCGCAAGAAACACTTGGCGCTCCTGGATCGACAACGCTGTCTCAATTTTGCTGCGCACTCCGCGTTGGTGCATGCTAAAGCGGACCCCTCGGGACCCCTTCTTGCATGGTTAATCAGACAGGAACAAACAGGGAGTTTAATCACGGCTCTGCGCTCCCCAGATGGGGATCTCCAGTACACACAGCGGGAAATACATTGTGAACTGTCTGCGCACTATGCACAATTGTATAAAGCGGGCCCACAGGCCTCGGAGGGGGCGATTAATCAGTTCTTAGACGGTCTTTCATTCCCAGTTTTGTCGGGTGAACAGCGAATGGAACTAGAGGCTCCACTCACGCTAGAGGAGGTTCGAGGTACGATCAGGGCGCTGCTGTCGGGAAAGGTCCCTGGCCCTGATGGCTTCCCGCATGAATTTTACAAGTCGTAGGCTGACACTCTCAGCCCACAGCTGCTTAAAGTTTATACAGAGGCGCTCGAAGTCCTTGCCCTCCCAGCTTCAATGACGGAAGCTACGTTGATTACGCTCCCTAAGCCAGGCAGGGACCCCATCTCCATAGGGGCCTATCTGCCCTTGGCACTTCTGAATGGGGATTACAAGATCCTAGCGGGCGTTCTGGCTAATAGATTAGCACCATTGATCCCTCCTTTAGTTCATCAAGACCAAAATGGGTTCGTTCCGGCCCGTAACACACCACTTAATATATGACGGCTGTTTAGGGTGATGCACTGTGCCACCAAGGATTGGCCTAGGGCCGGCTGTGTTGTATTGGACCTGGAGAAGGCCTTCAACACGGTTGAGTGGCCTTTCCTGTTTGCTGTGCTCTGACGTTTCGGGTTTGGTACCTACTTTCTGAGTCTTATCAAGTTGTTATACGGGGCTCCCACAGTTCAGCTGCGATCCGGTACTCTCTTCTCTGATCCTATACTGATAGAGCGGGGGACCCGTCAGGGATGCCCCCTCTCCCCCCTAATTTTTGCTATGGTGATCGAACCGCTAGCAATGGCGCTACGCGCCTCAGCGTCAGACTGTGGGATCGGTCTTGGAGACGGTATCCATGCAATCTCGCTTTATGCAGATGACATTCTGTTATATGTCAAAGACATTCTTGCGATCCCCCAAGTCATTCCCGCAACTTTGCGGTCCTTCGCGACAGTATCTGGGCTGAGGGTACACTGGGGTAAATCATGTTTGTATCCTTTTCACCCTGCTTCGGGAGACCCGAGCTGGCAGGTTGACGGGACAATAGTACAATGGCAACCTGTGGCGTTTAGATATCTGGGGATTCGTATCTACCATAGTGATCAAGATCTTTTAGACGGCAACATCACGAGGGCGGTCACAGCGATAAAATCCCAGGTCGAATTCTGGAAATCGCTTAATCTTTCAGTCATTGGTAGAGTGGAGTTAATAAAAATGGTCATGTTGCCATGCCTCCTATTGTTGTATTCCTCTTAGGGTGTCCATAAACGGGCTTTCCAGTATCATGTCCTTATATAGGCATAAAATCCCAGCCCTTATTTAGGCATTAACCGTGCACTCCAAATACAGGCATGGTCTCTGACATCCGTCCACCCTAACGTCACAACGAGTTCTTGAAGAACAGACCCTTAGGCTGCGGGAGTTTCCCTAGTCCAGGACTATTGATTTCTTCAAGGACTCATATATTATGCATGAACCATTATTCCTTAGGGGTTCATTCATGACGTCTTCCGCTGTCCGACTCACGTCTATGCTAACATTCTGAGGTAATTCTCAGGTATAAATATACCTTCCCTAGCCCCTGTAAATCAGAGGAGACCTCGACTTCAGAGGAGCCCGTTTCCCAGCCTGACGCACTGAGAAGACGCTGTCATCCCTGCACGCAGAGAGTCCAGCTTCCAGTGATCTAACTTCCCTTGCGGGGTGTTGGAGTTCGAGTCTGGCAAAGAGATTCCTACCTCTCTCATTCTTCAGGTATGGAGCAGACTAGAACCTAGAGGGACTCTTGGCATACTAGGCATACTGGGGTTAGCGTACTCTTAGTATACCATAGTAAGGAATACTTCACCTACTTCATACCTCGTCCTATACCTAGGTTAGGTTAGGTACATTGGGGTAGAACTAGATTAGAAACGCATCGTATGAGTACTCGCATTTTTAGTCTGTGTTATTTATGTAACAGCATATGTACTAAAAGATAATGCTCTCGCAGTATTATTTATTTCTACTGCTCACACTGTACATTATTTATCTCGCATACTGTCTTGTGATCGTAACAGCACATTTTACTTACACCAGAAACAAGACTGTTCAATAAATCTTTTATTGAAACGCCCGTCTATTTCTTTCTGTGTAACTTGGAGAAAACTAAGCATGCACGACTGAGCTGAGTGAAATAGTTATCTATTGTTTCCACGACTCTGGGACACGTTCTGATTCTAAAGGGAAACACAGTGGTCATGTTTTGCGGCTGCCAGAAACTACTCCCTTCTTGTCGTCAAGAAGTTTCTAGTGGCCTCTGAGCTAGCTGGCACAAGTAATTAAGTTTAATATACTCGATAGGGACATACTGACCTTAGTCCTATGTCAAACCTATAGGATATATTATTCCAATGCGCAGAGCCTATTAGGGAAATAGGAGCTACACTACATGGCGCCCAACGGTTTGGTAAGGCAGTAATTCAACGTTAGATACTGAGTAACTCAGCCGTGCTTTTTCTCTCAAGATCCCTCCCCATATACTCCAAAAGACGTCTGGAGTGGGCAGGGTTAAGTATCCGCCACGGCTACATAGGGCAGTACCCTATATATTAGCTGTTTGGTTTGCTCAACGTTGAAGGATACAGTGTTCCAAAATATTGTGCACCTTATCTTTGTTTCCTTGAAACTTGTTCTACATTTTTCAAACAACAAAATGCCTGGCTCCGACACTGACGCCGGAAACGGTGTAGCTGCGGCTGATCCAGCCCAAGCAGCAGCTTTTAACATTACAGGTTTAAATGAAACCGAGGAGGGTGTTATAGACATCGCTCCAAACTTAAGAAGAGCCATCACTCAAAAACTTATAAAACATGGCCTACCACCAAGAGGCGGTAGAGCAGTTTTCGTGATAGAGGCACATGAATCCTTTCAGTCAGAGGTATTCTATTCATGGGTAATATTTCCTGAATCCAATTCAGTAACACACATGTTTCACTTCTACAAAGAAGATGATCCACCAGAGGAATACATTCCTTTCGAGGATATAGAAATTCCATTAACATACCAGGAGCATCAGCTCTGGTTTAAAGGCGCCCTAAAACATCACAAAAACATTACCAGGCTCGGTCCACTAGGTAGACCAGGAGCAACATGGCCGATTCTAGCCGGCTACACACCTCATCCTGAACTGGATATAATGTCAGATGAGGACTTACTTGTTCAAATACAAGAATTAATAAAAATCTACAGACAATAGGTCCAATATGTCATGCGGACTTTCACAGTCCAACCACCATTGACACTTCCAAATCCAACTCCCCAACAGGGGAATACACTAAAAATTACACCACAGACTCTATACGCAGTCATGGGTAAAATGCCCACAAAACGTGAGCAAATTCCGTTCTGGATAGCTCAAAAAATTACTCAAATCGAAGCGGTATTTCCAAATACTAGCCCGTATGAGAAACACAGAATACTGACAATCAGTTTACCAATGGGGATCACACCACAACTGGAAGACTGCACCACTTGGGGCTCAGTCTTTGCTGCCATCTATACTAAAACACATGGCATTCCGTCAATTGCGGTAATACCTGATGTCCTGAAACAAATTCAAAATGAATACGGGACAGAGCCTGCTCTAAATTTAGGTATGAAATTACTGAAAAATTTCGACCAGGTCTCAACAATAATATTATCTAATATTAAAGGGGAGGCAGCAGCAGTGGCGATCCGCCAAAAATTAAGGGAATTTGATGTTACAGAACATCAAACTGAGCTACCCAGAATTATAGAACAATCTTATGCAGAATTAGGCAGAGATAGTTTGGGTGGAAGACCAGTGAAGCCGAAGCTATCTGAAAGTCCTGAGAAGGACTCAATTAAACAAACTCCTACATCTTCTAAAAAGAAGTGGGAGTCTACTAAACAAAATTCAAACGAGAAACGTTCTCAATCCCGAGGTAGGTCTCCTCAAAAGGAGCCCTCTGAAAGGAGGTATAACCTCAGGAATAGGGATAATTTGAGAAAGCCTGACAGGTATCAAGATACTGATACACGTTCCTCTCGTCCCTTTCAGATCTCATCACAGACTTCGGAAAGAAGAGGACGATCAGAACATAGAGAAGAACGCGTGAGATCGAAAGACGACAAACACGCTCCAAAAACCAAAGTAAAACCTCAATTCTCCAAAAAGAAAGTAGCAGGTCTGAAGATCAGACATGCCGAGAATACTGAGAACACAACTCAAGAACGGAGAATGGGCTCAGACAATGCTGGACAGTGCAGCAGAAGTCACAATAGCTCGCCAGAACCTGAAGGAACTTCCGGAGATAGTGGACTTGAATGAGTACATTACAGTAGAGACTGTAGACACCAGGGTTAGTACTCCACAGAAGTTATATGATATAACACTCCGGATGGAGGGAGACAAACCTAGACAGGTTAAAGCACTTTTTTGGGAAAGACTATCAAAGGGCTATGACATACTTCTAGCAGAAAAGGACTGGCCACCACAATTTGTCAGGGAGTGCCCACATGGCGAGGACATAATTATGCCTGCCTTCTCCAACCATATACCAATGCATCTGAGATATACATATACCAGGAAATGGGCAGTGGCCCAGGCCCCAGCATTATATACAGATCATGTAGGATGGGATGAGGACTCACCTCACCATAAAATACATCTGAAACATGAACCAACTGCACAACGGCAGTACCCAATAAAGCAAGAAGCTAAAAAACAGGTCAGGGAGATCTTAGATCAACTTGAATATCAAGGGGTGATTGAAACATGCACCTCCTCAATGAACAATCCTTTGTTTCCTGTCTCCAAACCACACAATACATATCATCTAGTTTTGGACTACAGACACTTAAACACTTGTTCTAAAACTTTTGCAGTGCAAAATGCACATAGCACAGCATTAATGAATAACATTGTGCGTAAAAAATATAAAACAACATTAGACATCTCAAATGGTTTCTTTTGTCAAAACATAGCACCTGAAAGCAGGTACTTAACAGCATTCTCCATAATGGGGACCCAGCGTCACTTTTGTCGACTCCCACAAGGGTTCAAGAACAGCCCAGGGTTATTCTCAGCGAGGGTAACGGAGTTACTACAAATTTATGACAATGAGGCATTGTCCTATGTCGATGACATCTATCTGACAGACGATAACCGGGAAAAACACTTGAACAGGGTGAGCACCATTATACTGGGTTTCGCCTCAGAGGGCTACAAGTTCAACTTTAAAAAGTCCAGAATTGCCCATCTCAATGTCCTATTTCTAGGATATGAGCTTTCAAGTGAAGGCAAGAGCTTGGCAGCTAACTTTCTAGAGAAATGTGCGCTGCTCCAACCTCCAAAAACGCTAAAAAACTTACAATCCATTCTGGGTTTCCTAAATTTTGGAAGAACATACATTCTAAATTACGCAGAAAGGGTTAAACCTCTCTACGCATTAATCAAACCTGATTTTTCGATCAGAAACTGGACACAGGAACACACAGAAATCTTGCGTTCACTCCAGGCTAACATGTTAGCAACAAATCACTTACAAACACGCGTAAGTCAACGCAATTTGGTGATCCGAATAATTTCGGGTCAATGTGGTTTCACCTACTTAACCTTCAATGAGGGTGAGAAAATACCAATCGCATACAAATCCCATTTGTACACACAAGCGGAAATGCGCTTCAGTTCAACTGAAAAAATTCTGACAGCAGTTCAAACCGCTGTAGCAAAAGAAAGAGCCTTAGCCCAAGGGAAACGCATTATTGTCGTAACCCCAGTACCGGCTTTAGAAGCGGTCACAAAAGCAAGCATTCCAAATGCTAAAGCATTACATCCAAGATGGATACAATGGGTTAATTCTCTTGCTGCAACAGATGTTGAATATGTTTTTGATCCAGATTTAAAAACACAAGCATTCCTGCAATATGAACATGAATGTCCTCTGCCTACTGAAATTCTGCCTCTCGATCAGTACGAATTCATAATTTACACTGACGGATCCGCACAACCCGCAACAGGGAGTAAGCAAGCTTACAGTGCAGCGTGTGCAATCGTTAAAGGTCGCATGCGAAATGGCATCTTCAGACCTATGGTCACAAAAACTCAGTCTCTAGGAGATTGTACAGCTCAGCGAGCCGAACTACAAGCATTGAAACTGGCACTTGAAAGTACAGATCGAGAATTCCCCACACTAATAGTGTGCGATTCCTTTTACTGTGTTCAGTCGTATAATGACTATATACAAAACTGGCTTGAAAATGGTTTCAAAGATGCGAAAGGTGGCACAATAAAGCACAAAATGCTTTGGGAACAAGTAGTTCAGTTGAAAAACGAACTACCAAAGGCTCACGTGATCCACACACTGAGTCATCAACGTGATGGCGTTCACGTTGCAGGGAATTCATTGGCTGACGAAGCCGCAAAGGGGTCTGTTCAGACGGCTTCCGTAGCTGCGATCACTCGTTCAAAAACAAAAATAGACGGTGAGATAATGTTGGCTGTCAATGCATCAAGCAAAGGCAGCAGTGCAGCGTTACCAAAAAGTTTCCACTCAAGTACTCTTATGTAATTGATGCGAACAACGTTCCTTTTGCTCGAATCCCTGGAGTGGGGGATAGGGTAATTCCAAACAAGGAACGCAGATTAGGACTAATCCTAGCAGCACATGAAGGGATAGCTTCTGCCCATGCAGGTGTTTCAGCGACAGTATCTTTACTCAAGCAAAGATATTGGTGGCCTGGCATTCGGAAACAAACTAAAAACAATGTTTTAGAATGTGATATTTGCCAACAGATGAAAGTCTCAACAGTGAAACGTCCTGCGCAGACACCCCTGTTAATTTCAGACAAACCATTAGCTTGTGTTTACCTGGACCACTGCGGTCCCTTGCAAAGGGACGGTAACTATAAATATATCATGGTTGCAGTGGATTCATGCTCTAGGTTCCTATGGTTATGGCCTCAGCGCTCGGCTGACGCTCAAACTGTTATAAAAGATTTGTGAGTCTTTATCGGCACATACGCAATAGGCACGCTACATTCTGACCAGGGTCCTGCATATAGCTCTAGGGCTTACAAAGAAGCCATGGTCAGTCTGGGCGTTGCATTGCGGTACTCCTCTCCATTCCATCCTGAGGGAAATTCGGTTGTGGAAAGGAAAAACCGGGACATAAAGCAGTCTATAACAGCTAGGGTATTAGGTTCGGGTGATGGGTGGGTCAAACACCTTAGTGGGGTTCAACGCTCATTGAATAATCTGCCAAGAAGTTCTCTAGGGGGTCACTCCATATGAGGTCCTATTTGGGACAAGAATGTGGGTACCAGACCTTGAACACGTAGGCACAGTGGTGGAAAATAAACCCTTTGATATCAAAGATCGTTTGGCTGTTTTACAGGAACTAAACAAATTAAGAACGAAACAAAGCAACGTATTCCTACAGCCCACCACCACTGGGGATCAACCGGCTGTCCCAGCAAGGCCTGTCTGGATTCCAAAAGTTGGGGATCTAGTCAGAGAAAAGATTGCGGACAAGAAGGAATTTGGACCTTCTTACAGACAACCAGTACCTGTCCTAGCAGTTCAAGGAACAAGAACAGTACTTCTGCCGCCCCTTGCTGGAAGAAAGGAGAAAAGATTTGTGTCCATCGACCTCATCAAACCACAGTATGTGGCCAAATCTAAATAGTAGGCCTCGTGGACTCCGACCTAGTAGCAGACGCACTCCTCTCGCTACTATCCAAGAGGTTCAGACTGAAAGACTGATAACGATCGAGAATTCAGCTGTAACTGATGGAGGACTAAGCAACAACGCTATGGAACTCATCCCTCTTGACAACCAAGTAACAGTTCGTCCAAATACACCTGTCTACACCAACGTGGCAGAGTGATGAACTGGTTCCAGTGATTTCTACAAATCCTGATGCAATTCCAACAATTGACAGAACTGCTTCTGGCTATTTCATTAACTTTGATACGTTCTCAGAAGATCCGAGTGAACCAGAAACGACGCCAGCATCATTGAAATTCAAGCAGCAAGTACAAGACTTTCTTCACTTTCTGAAAAAGACTTATTTGGTTTCTCCATGGATTGAACTCTGGATTACATCTGGACTTTTTGTTTTCCTGCTCTGGCTAGCTTTGGTAACAACTGTGAGCGTGCTTATAAGTGGCAGATACATCCATGTGAACACTGAAGGAAAAGACGTAAACGTACTTTTGAAACCTCATAAATCTTCCCATCGTGAAGCAAGAGACTTGTCATCAGTGAACATCACAGCTGTTCCTATACAGGATGGTATAGTGTGGGACAAAACAGATTTTGAAATCTTCGGTCCAACGGAACAATTGAACATTCCACATTTGTTTAAAATTTCACTAAGTGATCTAATTACGTCCAGAACCTATTCAGATGATTGGGACTTTGAGACTGTCAATGATATAATGTTTGACCTAGAAAAATCTGCTGCATTTTCTAAACATGAATATTTAGAGGGTTCATCAGACTATGAACAAATGTATTGTTATAACCACTATGGTCATCATTATTTGCATAAATCTGCATATCCAAGAAATGTGTTTATGTTTAACCAATGGGAACATTGTCCTACACCACCTAAAGGTAGTTCAAAAACATTTGCTAGTAAGTTTCCATATTTTTCAGGATACAATACATCTGAACCAGAAATGTTTTACTATAAAAATGTAAACAAGACAGGACTGAAAATTATGTTAACAAATACAAAACAGATTTACTCTGCGTTATTTAATGCCCAACTGTCTAGACAGGGTTTCGACTTTTGGAAAGACACAATAGACACCAAAACTGTGTGGGGTACTAAAGATTGGCAAGTGCAGGGGATAGAAGCTTTATTTAGAGCCTGCATCATCCCTGAACAAATAATGTTTTTGAATGAAACCATCCAACAAACATCTTGTCTTGGATTAGCCAAGATCAAAGAGATGAACACACCTTCTGTACCGACACCTGCCAGAGATAATAATACACAGGCAGTGGTGACAGTTGACAATATACTACAACTCAACAGATCTAATCCTGATTGGAAAAAATGGTTGATCTGGCCCACAGACACGAATAACTGTCAGGAAAGATTCCTGAATAAAACTCAGGGCTTTACTATTAATAGGCCAGACCCAAGATACGTCCAAAGACAACATCCAGGGGTAGTAACAACATACAGTGTAGGAAAATTATGCCTCGATTGGCTGCATAAGTCTACACTACAGGATGTGAAACAACACTTAACCTTACTTAAAAAGGACGCAGACCTTAGGAAATTCTTGCTTGGACCAAGAAAACCGCGTCAAAAACGTTTCATATATGCCGGCATTTATGCTGCCTATAATGAAGCATGGAAAGTGTCACAGATGGAGGCTGCAGAACGAATATGTGAACTTGATCGTATTAATTTAGAGAAAACACTCTCTGTGGTCGACAATGGGTTAACAACTTTGTCCTCCAGAATATATTCATTGGATGGCATTGTATCCTCTGCTATCGACATACTATCGAACACAATTTGGCGATGTTACAGCAAGGCCAGTCTCAATTACGTTCTATTATGTTATTAAGCTAGACGCTGCAATCTTTGCGAGCGGGCTATGTGCCTTGGCGTTTTATCAACACGTCAGCTCTGTTTGCAGAATACAGATTGAACTGGCACAAAGAGGAGCAAGGTATACAGTGCTGAGCATTGAAAAACTGGAAAAGTTACCATTCACAGTGGCAGAAAAACCAGCTACAGAATGGCTTATTCATGGCAAAATAACATTACCGGTGAGTACTTTTCGGTTTCAGTATTGCCTCAGACAAATGCAAGCGGGCAAATATGAATGGTTGGGTAAGGAATACATTAAGACATCTTGGGATTTACTGTATACATATAGATGTTGGAGTGGGGATCGTGAAGTGTTTTTGAGCGGTACACACTGTAAACTTGCACTAAGCGGTTCGCTTATATGTCAGGACATTTCTTTACACGGGGCTTGTA
Organism: Calotriton arnoldi; assembly: GCA_963921515.1. Classification (NCBI taxonomy): domain Eukaryota; kingdom Metazoa; phylum Chordata; class Amphibia; order Caudata; family Salamandridae; genus Calotriton; species Calotriton arnoldi. The sequence goes on from CAWUFW010002217.1 coordinate 884,181, forward strand.
ATGGTTCTGTGGCAAATTTGTCTTGCCATCAGCAGGGTACACCAGCTGCTGTGATTAATCCAACGTTTGGACAACTTTCTAATGGGAGTTACCTCATGTTGAATGATCAGAGTTGCTGCGGCATGCTGCCAGGCATCCCATATCTAGTAACGGTCAACTCCAGGGTCACTTGCTGTATGCAAGTATTGTTTGCCCCAATAGACACAGTCAGGGAGTCGCCTCTATGGCCTTCGCTGAACGTCTCTTTTATAAGATTTGATACTTTGAGCAGAATAAAAGCCATGCTTTTACAGCAAACAGTGCCTTTGACCTCGGCCAAAGAAACCTATGATCTACAAGTAGCAAGGACTTTGGCTAAGATACAGACTTTAATACGTACAAACTGCCCTATACATTTCGTAGAAATGATAACACGTATATTCAACATGTCTGATACAAGTGGAATTATACATGTATTTAAGAGCATCTGTACCGGTCTGTTAGCACCTTTCCAGGCAATACTCGGAATCATCCCGAACTTTGCACATTCGGTGTTTGGTGGCATTCCATTAATTCTAGCACTTGTTGCCGGAATTCTATTTCTCTTCCTGCTATTGCGCTATGGCCAGCCTATTCGCAGACATCACTCCGAGCGAAATGGAGAAAGCTCTCCTTGAACGAAAGTGCCGTGAGCGAATAGTACAGCTATTGGGCATGACTCATCTACGGGACCTTAATACAACTTGGTTCCTGTCATTCAGACCAATCTGGCAAGATTGCATCTTACCTGTTCTACGATGCCTGCTATGCGGTGAAGAATGCGTGTTCGACACCTGTCTAACATTTCCATCAGCTACGCCAACGGATGTCGATACTCTGCTGGACCCGATAACGGCCCATGCTCTGTGTTGTCCCCGGAGGCTACCAATCCTGATGTCAGCATTCATTGAGATCTCACAGACGCTTCCGGCTGCTGCTGAGGTACGAGAAAGATCTACAGGCACACAGGTAACAACGGACACAAACTTTGCTGCGGCACCCTATGCTGGAAGCGAAGCTTCACATCTCTGTGCAATTAATCTGCTATACGAGGTGTTCCAACTGACATCAACTACAGTGGATGATGTTTTGTCTATAGAAATAGATGATCTCATGTTTACACCAGACCCGTAAACTGACTCTGATTCAGCATACAGTGTTCCAGAGATGCAGTAACAATTTGGCCTTCATTTTTCAAAACAACTTGGAACTCTACCAAATTTGAACTTTTTCCCATTTTTCGAACGAAAATGGCACTTCAATCTGCTTAAAGTAGAACTAGCCTTATAATACAGACTTCAAGGTACTTCCACGGACACTTAGTCATCTTGTGTGTCTAAAACAGTTCATTAATTTTCATGACATGAAATGACTTTGATTTCGAACCATCGATCATTTTTTGTCATATGTAAATATTACTGCTTATTTTCATTCCAATTGCATTTAATTTCGAAATTTATGCCTGAAATGAAAAGCAATGCTTCAAATGTACAGTACCTTTTGCATTTTTTATTATGTTTTTTAAATACTTTTAAGAAATATTTTTTTAAATATGCGGTACTCCATTTAATGTTTAGCATTTTAAATGTTTAGCATTTTAGTATTATCGTACACACGAAAGTGGACTGGGTGTGGTATTCCTCTTAGGGTGTCCATAAATGGGCTTTCCAGTATCATGTCCTTATATAGGCATAAAATCCCAGACCTTATTTAGGCATTAACCGTGCACTCCAAATACAGGCATGGTCTCTGACATCTGTCCACCCTAACGTCACAACGAGTTCTTGAAGAACAGACCCTTAGGCTGCGGGAGTTTCCCTAGTCCAGGACTATTGATTTCTTCAAGGACTCATATATTATGCATTAACCATTATTCCTTAGGGGTTAATTCATGACGTCTTCCGCTGTCCGACTCACGTCAATGCTAACATTCTGAGGTAATTCTCAGGTATAAATATACCTTCCCTAGCCCCTGTAAATCAGAGGAGACCTCGACTTCAGAGGAGCCCGTTTCCCAGCCTGACGCACTGAGAAGACGCTGTCATCCCTGCACGGAGAGAGTCCATCTTCCAGTGATCTAACTTCCCTTGCGGGGTGTTGGAGTTCGAGTCTGGCAAAGAGATTCCTACCTCTCTCATTCTTCAGGTATGGAGCAGACTAGAACCTAGAGGGACTCTTGGCATACTAGGCATACTGGGGTTAGCGTACTCTTAGTATACCATAGTAAGGAATACTTCACCTACTTCATACCTCGTCCTATACCTAGGTTAGGTTAGGTACATTGGGATAGAACTAGATTAGAAACGCATCGTATGAGTACTCGCATTTTTAGTCTGTGTTATTTATGTAACAGCATATGTACTAAAAGATAATGCTCTCGCAGTATTATTTATTTCTACTGCTCACACTGTACATTATTTATCTCGCATACTGTCTTGTGATCGTAACAGCACATTTTACTTACACCAGACACAAGACTGTTCAATAAATCTTTTATTGAAACGCCCGTCTATTTCTTTCTGTGTAACTTGGAGAAAACTAAGCATGCACGACTGAGCTGAGTGAAATAGTTATCTATTGTCTCACGACTCTGGGACACGTTCTGATTCCAAAGGGAAACAAAGTGGTCATGTTTTGCGGCTGCCAGAAACTACTCCCTTCTTGTCGTCAAGAAGTTTCTAGTGGCCTCTGAGCTAGCTGGCACAAGTAATTAAGTTTAATATACTCGATAGGGACATACTGACCTTAGTCCTATGTCAAACCTATAGGATATATTATTCCAATGCGCAGAGCCTATTAGGGAAAAAGGAGCTACACTACACTATATTGTTTTGCTAATTTGCCACTCCACCTACCTGTGTCCTTTTTCCGTTCTCTGGAGAAGATTGTCCGTGATTTTGTTTGGAATAATTCCCGGTGCAGGGTGGCGTTGGTAAAGTTGTACCTACCTCGCTCAAGGGGGGGGGTTGGCTTTACCCAATTTCGAGCATTATTTTCTGGCGTCGCAAATCCTGTGGGTGGCGGAATTGCAGCTATCGGACTCGGCAAAGCGTGACCCCCGTATTCTTTGGATCGGATTCTTTCCATATTTCACCCCTAATAGATCGAATGAGCCTCTCCCGTTGCTGGTCTCGACGGCACTGAGGTGTTTTCGGAGGGCGCTGCGACTTACTAGACGTGTTATACCGTATGCGCCTGTAGTGCCTTTATTAGGTATGCCGACCATACGGGGACATGTACGTAGTTCTGATTGGATGGAATGGGCAGGAGCAGGCATATCTACTTTGGGGGATCTCTACAGAGAGGGCGCATTGTGGACTTTCCTGAATATTATGGAAGAGGATGGGGTGTCTCCGGGCCAATTCCTAAGTCATGCCTCCTGGATGGCCGTGATGAGGCGCTGGTGGGGTGATGTTGCGCAGGAACTTCCGACGCATCTTATGATACAATATGTGAACGTTTTGGGTACGGGGCGTCACTTGGTCAAATGGTTCACAGAGTCCATTAGGGAACATAACTTGACGGACTTAACGCCGCTGAGAGCTAAGTGGGAGATTGACCGAGGAAGGCCCTATTCGGAAACAGAATGGTCCATGGTCTTGGAAAGCCCCAAGCAGGTCCCCAGAAATGCTCCTTTTTGATTGATACAGTTTTATATTGTCCATAAGGCTTATCTTTCCCCGGACAAGATTAATCGATATTTTCATAGACAAGATGCGTGTTGCCCGCGATGTAAGATGACGAACGCGGACCTCCTGCACATGCTCTGGGCCTGCCCCGCTCTGCGTGTTTACTGGGAGGAGGTGTTTGAAGCATTGGCCACGTGTACGGATAGGGAAGTGCCGAATACATGGGAGACCTGCATTACTGGCGTCTTCCCCAGAAACAAAAAACACAAAGCATCCACCCGGTTTTTGGATCTGGGTTTTACGGTGGCCATGCGATTGATCACCCGCCATTGGAAGGCGGCAGACCCCCGCCAACTAAAGCATGGTTTCTGTCAATGTTGAACTTGGTGAAAGCGGAAGCGGTTTCCTTGGTTCAGGAAGACACGATGGGACTGCGTAAATTCCCTATTTCCGCTGCATGGAATACCATGTTGTGCGCGTTACAAGAGCTGTTGCTGCCGGATGACCAAACAGATGTTCCCACATCGGATGCATAGAGCGTGATATATGGGTGGGTTTGTGGCTTGTGTTTTGAATTGCTGCGCGACCAGGGCCACTCCCACTCCACACTGGATGGTCCTCTCTCCTAACACTTTAGATGTGCATCTATGAGTTAATTGATGGGCTCTCCCCTTTGGATTCACGGGGGTCTGTGTCTTTTCCCACACCTCTTTGCGGCCCCTATTTCCTTTCCCGCCCCCTTTTCTGGCAGTTTTTTCCCATGTTAGGGGTCTGTGTTTTGTTACTTTCTAAAAATTGTTTGGCTATCTGCACAGATTAATGTGATATGGCGGAGTGAAGCCATAAGTGTTGTATACTTGTGGTTGACAAGACTTGCCCGAATACCATTTTCTTTATTGTATAATAATTTGACGATGCAACATTCTGATTGGTGGGTAGAGGTGATTTGACTAATGGGAAATGCTATATGCCGATTTCAACCATGTATGATTGACAAATGTACTGATGTTAGGGCACAGCTACTTTGTGAGTTAGGCTTGATTTTTCTCTCTACTAGCCTTGTATGGTGCTCTATACGGTGTTGTACTTCCTTCTTTCTATGTTCGCAACCACAAATCTATAATAAACAGATCAAACAAAAAAAAAGAGAGAGTGCTCTGTATAGGTGATAGGGTAGAGGAGATGCCAGGAGATGCTGGTGTTTCAGTTGTAGAGTTGGCGGAAGGACTTCTAGGGGTAGGGGGAACTGATCGACACCAAGTTTTTGATCCTCAAGAGGATTTCATCAAACCGCTTTAGATTCCTGTAAGATGATTGGATGAGAACGTTTCCGTTGTTATAGAGTGAAATGGTTGCTTCAACCTTGAAGATCGGTGAAGGTATCATGGATATAGGTAGACCATGAGGTGTTTTCTTGGAAGATTGAATTTGGTGTATGGATATTATAGCTCTTATCCATTGAGCTATTCTTTTAGTGAAGAAGATTAGGTCGTTAATCAAAATACCTTTTTTTGGAACAAAAGTAGGAAGCAGAGATGAGTGTTTCAGAGTTCTGTTTGAGTAGTTTGTGTCTGAAGTTCTTGGTTGCGTTTTTAGATAAATTGGGAGGGTAGTTGATCTTGAAAGCATTACAGCTCACCTGTGCCAGTTAGATATCGCTGGTATTACGATTGTATGGTTCCATCGTGGGTGAAGGTACAGAGGGTTATGGATGAAATATTGGTCTTACTGTTTGGATAGATCTGTTGGGGACAAAACTTGCTTCAGAAAAGATGGCTGATTTATTGGGAATAGAAGCAAGACTGTGAGGCTTTCAGAGGATGTGTAAAAGGGGTAGAAGAAGGAGCATAGGCTCCTGAGATATCTCCAAATGCAGAGAATGTTTCAAATGCAACAATGGAGACTCAGACCCAGTTATTCCAAAAGCAAGGATCATGAAAAGCTAGTAGACGGTGGTCTTGTTCGGGCATGCCGAGCTCTTCAGGTAGATTAATGGTAAAACTGCAAACCATTGTATTATGGCTGCCCCATTAGGAATGCTGTTAGTGTGTATCACAGTCCTTCCATTCTTTCTATGCCCCCGGGTGCCTTAAGTCCTATTTTGATCATGTTGCCGGTGAGATGGCCACCATTTTAAGGAAGGGGCCTTCTTGTGGGGAACAAGGGGGATGGAGGGAGGGACCCCAAAATGGAGGGCTAGCCAAGCCCAGCAAGGCCACAACTGTGACCATCAAGCTTCAAAAGCCCAGAGAGTAACTGAAACAAGTATGCGTAGATTGGGTGTGGCCTAATGTGCAGGGCGGAGAAGGCTTCCTGAGTCAGAGCGGTCGGATCCAGAGACAAGTTAAGGTTTTATCACTGAAACACCGGGGGAGCAGTGGTCATACTCAATCAGGTGCAAATTGGGTGTTATAAAGTGAGGAAACCAACGGAAGAGCTCACGTAGAAGCGGTGGGTGGGGCTCGCGCTCCACAGCGCATGGGACACACACGACTAATCCAGGGGGTGGGAGAGGCCCCGGCATCCCTTGACAAAGGCAGTTCAGGCTCCAGAGCTAGGTCTAACAGCCTGCCGGCTCCAGGTGGCAGCGGTCCTCAGCGGAGGGAGCCTCAGCCGCAAGCCTGCCAACAGCCTAGACAGCAGAGCACACAGTCAGCACCCGCAGCAGTCACAGAGGAGCCCAGCTCACCCTCCGATGAGGGTAATTGGGACCCAGGCAAACCTAAGAGTCAGGTTGCAGTGGCCCATGCAGGAAAGATCCTCAGGCCCGAGCCAACCCACCAGTCAGGCCTGTTAGGTCCAGTCGGACATCGTGGAAGTACCCGGATAAGCCTCTGAGGGCAAGTCACCAGCAGTTATAGGATTCCCCACCTCAGGCAGTACAATGGGCGGGTGGGTCATCGACCAGGGCAGGGCACGACAGAGGCGCATTCACGAGGCTCAGGTGCACATTAGCAATCCTCCGGGAGTTTCCCACACCAGCAGCAGCTTTGTAACAGCTCACAGCTCCCAGTGATAGGAGAGGAGGTCAAGTAGAGTGGCAACTCGGCATCCATCATTGGTGTCATGAGGTTTGTTGTCTCCTCAGTCCACAGTACAAGGAGAAAATCTTCAAATCTTGCATGTGAATAGAGCCAGTTTCTTTTTTCTATGCAGTAATAGCCAGTAGAGTGGTAGATGGCAGGGTAAAACAGGGATATTTACAGATAGGTAATCCCCAACCCGAGAGCATCCTAAAGGAGCTTCAGCTCAGCGGCGATCTTGATCACCTATATTTATTTTTTGCTACGCTTTAAGTAATTATGGGAAAGATAGATTCTCTCCAGATGTTTATATGCATTCTGAACTACACTTGGTTTGTTTTAAATCTCACTTGTACTAAACTCATTATAACATGTTGTGGAACAAATATCTAATGGTTTTTGGCGTGTTTAATTTTGCATGAGAGATTTTAATTGTATTCTTCATGTTTACAAACATTCTAGCTCTTTAATATGAAAGAGCACCACACCAAGGATATAAGTGCTTTTTGGGAAGGTTTACAGTGTTACCTTTAGGCTCCTAGTTCACTTGTAATACCTTTATAATGTATGGCAAGGGGTACTTTATCCCATATATAATATATTTAGATGTCACTCTCTGTTGCTTGGGTGTATTTAACATAGGTTTGCCATATATGTTGTCATGCATATACTTGTGGGGTTTACCCTTAAAATATCATTGTGATATTTAATCCGTTTTCTTTTCCAAGATACGAAGAATTCATAGACATATCAAGGAGTTGGGATGGTGCTTTTACACCAGGAGAGAGGGACTGGAGACCATTTTGCAATTGTATCTGTTGTTACAACAATCACAGAGGAAACAGTATACAGTGGCAATGTTTCTCTTAATGTTTAGCCAGAAGCCTTCATTTCATTGTCAATATCAGTAGAGAAATGGTTGATTCTGTGCATCTCAATGGATGGAAAAGCAACAGTGATATATAAAAGGGCATATAGACACTACAGTCATTTGTGGGATGCGCTACATGTTCTGGATGTTGGATGCCTCATGTGTGTGCCTACAATATTTGAGGTTTGTAGGATCAGCTAAAAAAGTCTATGGCCCAGTTTTACAAATTCTTTGCATTGGATTTGTTTTACTTGTTTAACGGAGATCCAATACAATATCTACTGCTGGGATTTACAATCCAACACAATTCAAGATTTACATTGAACTGTAATCCAAGGAAGTGCCTACAACCACCCTTGTATTTTGGTGTAAATACCTACCTACAAATAACTGATAACAAAGATTTATGCCACAATCCCCTGCCTCTAAGAGGCAGGTATAACATGGAGAAATGTCTCCTCATTTTTTCCTTTTTGCTTCTGTGCTGTTTTCTACAGCACTTATACATAGAGGGAAATGCCTTAAAGCATATTTTTGAACATGAATAGGCCCCTTCCTGCACAAAAAATATACTGAGCACAACGCAGATACCCTTGCACTACGGTGGATGGCTGTGAAAAGAGTGACAGCGCAGGGAGAGAGAAGAACTGCACCACTTCTTAGTAGATATGGCTCAGTTCTGCTCTCTCTCATTCATACAATGCTGCATAGCAACTTGCTGATCTGCATTGCTTGAACTATTTGTAAATCTGGGCATGTGACACCACCCAAGACAAAATTAGCTGCATTGAGGGATGTTATCATGTTGAAGCAGAGTCTGAATAAAATAGTTTATCAGTCTGCTGCTGATTTATTTCTCATACCCAGCTTTTTATTGTGTCATCTGTATCCTGAGCAACTCAATATCTTGAAATTACAGCACTCCATCTGTTTTTTAAATAATTGTAGACACCAACAATCTATGGTGATTGTAGGATTTGTCAAATAGGGAGATTTTCTTTGTCAAAGACCCAGCCCTGAGGTCACTAGGACACAGCCTCTATGACTGTGAGTCACCATTCTTCAATTTGAGCTCGTTCAATTACTCTCAGGTCTTGTGATCTAATGTGTCACAGGCCTACTGCAACATGCAGTCATGCAACACATTGATTCTTACAGGAGTATATAGGCCACATCATTTATGGTTTTTCTACTAATGCAATTGCAATATTTCTGAACGCAATGTTTCAATTCATCATTTTAATTTCTTTGAATATTGGAAACATAAGTTACGATGCTGGCAGTCAAAACTTTAGTGCAGTTACTTATGGTCATCCTTAAAAGCTGGGGTTTCACTTTATAGACTTAGAGATCAGCGCTCTGCTGCAGTTCACCATTGTTGCTCCAGGAGAAGATGAGCTATTATGGAATATGGAGAAGTGGGCATGCACCTGATTCTTGCATGTTCATCAGGGATGCTAACTGTGCAACTGTGGTCTGTGCAGTTCTCAAATTCTACTCTATACCAGTTATCATTTTCTGGTATGGGACCCAGGCACTTAGCACAGCTCATCATTTATACTGCACATAGTGTGCTGTAAAAATATGACCCCATTTATTGTCAATTGGTCCCTAGGCATGTGTCCTAAAGCTGTAAAGTTTTACTTTAGGTAGGAGGGCTCAATGAGCTAAGGTGAGAATGCCATCAGGTAATGTTGTGGACCTTATGTTGGCTACTTGCCCATATTCATGAAATTGAGCTTTTTGCAGTATTTAAACTGCCCAATATCAGAGGTGCAGTTTCTGATGAGAAATAGATGGGCACACGCAGATATGCTGTGGCTTCCCTCCTGGCCCAAACCTGGCTTTTTAGAGGAGTCTGAAAAGATGAGCCTTCAGAGGTTTCTTTTAGCTGTAGTTTATTGTAAATGGCATCTCCAGCACAGAGCAACATACATCTTCATCAATTGCTCCCCAACTGACATTAATAGAATTCCATCAAGGGAACACTTTGCAGTAGAACCTCTGCACATTCTATGACATCTCTACATATCTCCCTTTTTCCATAACAAAGAAATTAAAACATTAATAATAGTAATATTAAATAAATAGTACTAAACATGTTTACAATACATCTCAAAATAAGGAAAAATTAACATAGCAAATACAATGTGCACAATAAAACTCTAACAACTAGAACATAAGCAACAGTTCATGTACAAGAACACTTTTAGTCCAAATGCATTACATGAAACATCACCATCTGGACAATATGTCTTATCCATTATTAATTATATGATCTTATGGTTCGCATACTTTGCATATGTTCCCTAAACTCCATGTAGTACCATCGTCCAATTTCACAACACTTCCTTTAATATCCTTAACCTGAAAAGGTCCCAAATATTTGCTCTCACCCTTTCAAACCCACTCATTTTTTCGAACAACCACCCAATCTCCTGTCTGAACCCATATTTTCTTTACTCCTCTCTTAAAATTATATGCTTTTTCCATTTTCCCTTGACTCCTTTCAACTCTCTCTTTAACTTCCGTACGATCAACCCAAATTCTGTCTTTCTTACTCAACCACACTGGACATTCTTTCTTCCCAGGTTCTCTCCCTTTCAAGGAAACGAACGGAGGTACACCAGTAGCTGAATGTGGACAAACCCTATGGGTCCACATCATCTTTCTTAACTCCTCCTCCCAAGACAACCCATTTGCAAGAGAAAGCTGAATGTTGTCCATTATAAGACGGTTTACTCTCTCCACTAAACCATTCGCCTGTGGTCTGAAAAGAGCCACTCTTTCATGTTTAATTCCCATCCTTTTCAAGTACACCTCCATTTCTCTGGAGACAAATTGAACTCCATTATCAGACACTAAGGACGCAGGTATTCCTTCTTCTAGAAAAACCTTTTCCAAAAATCTCACCACACTGCCAGTATTGACTTCACTCATGGTCTCCACCACAAACCACTTAGAATGGTAATTCACCAGCACAAGAATATATCTATTCCTGTACCCTAATTTACTTACAGGCCCAATAAAATCAATGGCCAATCTTTCCCATGGTCTAGCCGGAAATTCAGTACATACTAGGGGAGGTTGTCTCACAATTTTAGATTTGTCACTATTAGCACATATATGACAATCCTTTACTAGAACCTCCACATCACCATCCACTCCAGGCCACCAGAATGATTCTCTGATGCTACGTTTGGACATATTCCGACCAGGATCCCCTTCATGAACAATATCCAGAATTTGCTTGCGTATATTCTTAGGAGGTAGTAGCTGGTGTCTTCTTCTAACTTTTCCTTCATATATGCTTAACTCATCTCTCACCTTAAAGAACTCACTTAGTTCATGATCTCTGCCATCTTCAATATTCCAACCGTGAATAATCTTCTTTTCAACTTCCAATAACACAAAATCACATTCTCTTGCTCTCTCCCACTCCTCAGAACACAAAGCCAATTCTCCACTATTAACCACATCCACAGAGTCATTGTTAATTTCATCGCAATCTTCTTCCAATGGCATCCTCGATAAATAATCTGCAACCACATTCCTTGTGCCTTTTACATACTCAACTTCAAAATTAAATTCCATAACAGACAACAACCACCTTGAAATGCGGGGTGTTACACTACCTTCCAACCCTCTTCCTCCTTTAAAAATATAGGTCAAGGGTTTATGGTCAGTTCGGATCTTGAACGGCAAACCCCAAACATAAAACTTAAAATGGATTTATCCCCCAACAACAAGCCAGTGCTTCCCTCTCGATAACTGAATACGAGCGTTCTGCACCTTGCAACCTATTGGATGCGAAGCCAATGATACGTTCCTCACCATTCACAATTTGTGACAACATCGCTCCTATTCCTACTCCACTAGCATCTGTGGTTAAATACGTTTTTCCTGCCACATCAAAACGCCCCAAAAATGGCGCTCTTGATATAGCTTCCTTAACAGACTCAAACGCTCTTTTGCAATCATCATTCCACTCAAACGCCGCATTCTTTTTCATTATTACCCTCATGGGTTCCACAAGTTCAGTAAAGTTTTCAATGTACTTAGCACAGTATTCAGCTAATCCTAAGAATGACCTCAGTTTGTCTTTATCCGATGGTTCAGAAGCCATAGTCACAGCTGACATATCAAGGACACTAAATACACTCCCTCCTCCCATAGTGGATAACATTTCAGATACATTGGGAAGAGGTTGTCTGTCCACCCAAATGTTCTTATTTAAGTCACGCAAATCAATGCAAACACGAATTTTCCCACCATCCTTTGGAGCAATTACAATGGGAGCCAACCATTCCGATGCATCGATAGGCTCAATAATGTTTTGTTTCAGCAAATTCTCAATTTCTTGGCGCAAAGGTTCAATCATCAAATTCGGAACATTTCTTGTTTTGTGTACCACAGCCCTCGCACTTTCTTTTAAAATTATTTTGTGTGAATACCCTTTTAATAAAACTAAATTTGAGTTAAAAATCTTAGGGTATTTACTCAATAACTCAACATGATCTTTCACTTCTCTCACATCCACTCTTACCAGCACCATTACAGGTTCCTTAGCATTGGGATCTATTATGATATTCAGATCCTTCTGATGCCTCCAACCCAAAAGGTCAGAACCAAAATTAGTAATGTAAACTCTCCCTTTGACAGCTTCTCCCTTAAACTTCATAATCATCCAACACATCCCTCTGATCTCAATTCTTTTACCTGCATAACCTACAGCTCGAATATCTGAATTACACAAAGGTGGACCATCTCCATTTGGCCAATTTTGAACATAAGATGCATTCGAAATAAGTGTGTATAAGCTCTCAGAATCTGCTAGCACTTTTATTTCCTTTCCTTCAAAAGAAATTTTGCAGTGAGGTTTCTCTAACTTATCCTGACTCTCCATTTTTACCCCAGAATTTAATTTGATAATTTCTACAAAATTATTTTCACCACATTCTACGATATCATTAATTGTGTATACAATTTCATCCACATTTTCACAAGTATCATCAACTTCTTGTATTTTATTCTTTTCTGGCATTTTCGTACGACATAGCTTTGCAAAATGCCCTCTTTTCCCACAATTCCTGCACAGTGTACTTCTAGCCATACATCTTAAACTCGATGCAATGTGTCCCGGGGATCCACAACGGAAACACTTGATATCTCTAACTGAAAAAATGTTCCTTTCCATTTGTGATCCTTTTGAATCGCTACTAGATTTAACATCTACTTTTTTATTCTCAATTTTTTTTTCAACAACCTCCACTTTCTCACTTTTCGTTACAGTGGAGTTCTCCATTTCCTTAATCCACAACACAGTGTGTTCCATCCCTTTAGCTATCCGAACAGCCTCCTCTAAAGTATATTCTTTCATTAACAGTTTTTCCTTTATCTTTTTGCTACTAGTACATCTAACTATGTGGTCTCTTATTAATGAATCATTCAATTGTGCAAAATTGCATGTTAATGCTAAACCTCGTAAAAAAGACACATATGAAGAAATATCTTCATCTATTCTTTGGCTTCTGCAAAAAAACTTGTGGCGTTCTAATACAACATTGGTCTTTGGAGTAAAATGTAGTTCTAGCATCTTGATGGACATATCATATATGTTGTTAGGTTCTCCATCCCCCATCCCTAAAGAGATTTCTGGTAACTCTTCATACACCCTTCTTCCTTCAACACCAAGGTGGTAAAGAAGTATTGCTTGTCGTCTCACAGGACCATATTTGTCTCCACCTGTTGCTAATAAATAAGTTATAAATATTTTTTCCCACTGTTTCCATGGTATCGTTGGGTCACCTGGTGTTGCTAAGAAAGGAGGGGAGAGGACATACTTTGATCCAACATAATACCTGCAAAGGAATACACAAAATAAGAATCTAAAATAAGAATCTAAAATAATAATTCAAAATAAAAATCTAAAATAAAAATTATTCCCTTTTTTTTTTTCCGTGTAATTCCTCTCTTCTCTTGCACTCCTTGTATTAGTGGTAGTAGCAGTCCTTAATATTCCAGTAGCAGATTCTCTCTTCTTTTGTACTCCTTATATTACTGGTAGTAGCAGTTCTTAATATTCCAGTAGCAGTATCCTACTCTTTTTATCAATAATTGTATTCCAGTAGCAGTTCTTGTAAATATAGATGGACTTTAACTTGAGGCAATTCAATTAATAGTCCACAGGGTGGCAGCAAACTTCAATTTTTTAATCCGATCGACAAACAAATGACAAACTATGGCTGAAGACGGGCGAATGAAACAGACGCTTGAGGCAGTTGCTGGGCAACAAATGAAGCCAGGAAATACCAGGTTGTTGGGCAACAGCGTAACTCAGGCAGCTTGCATGACGTGACAATGCGAGCAATTGAGTTCCTCTACAACGTGAATAGACGTGGTCGCATGCACAGCCTCGCGGTGGTTGCGTGCACACCCTTGACACGATCGCGTGCACAGGCTCGAGAATTCCTTAGCAACGCATTTAACACACGCAAGAGCTCGAGAAAGCTAATTGCTTGGCAACACTGTAAAAATGCGAATAGCGAGAGCCGGATTTGACGCACTGTACCAAACAGTGTTATTTAAAGAAAATATAAAATTTACGCATACAATTAGCAGCGCTGTCTCCCCAACAACCGGAATTCTTTCTTCCTTCCCGCTTAAGTCAAAGAAAATGCCCAGATCGAAGAAAAGGAGCTTACTCACAGGAAAGTAGATGAAAGTCTTCAATAAAACATTCATAAATATTCCAGGGGTGAAGATGCCGGTACCTGCCCCATGCACAGGAAACTCGTCGCCATGAAAAGATGAGCCTTCAGAGGTTTCTTTTAGCTGTAGTTTATTGTAAATGGCATCTCCAGCACAGAGCAACATACATCTTCATCAATTGCTCCCCAACTGACATTAATAGAATTCCATCAAGGGAACACTTTGCAGTAGAACCTCTGCACATTCTATGACATCTCTACTGAGTCTCAGCCACCTTGACCCCTGGATGTGTCTTAGCGCCCAAAGCAACAGAAGGCTGGATAGAAACATCAAATATGTCCTGTTAGGAAAACCAGGGAACCCGAAGTTAGATCAATGTGACTGATCTGTAGTGAATGTGGGAGGGGTTGTGTTGTGCTCAAGAAGTTTGGAAGGCTGGGGTGGTATTCAGGGAAGCTGGGGTTAAGGACTGTGACTGGTGATCCAGCGCTATACCTAATCAGGGATCGATACTCATCAATAATTCATACAATGGCCCAAACACATTCACCCAGGTCCCTGATGCGCTGGGGGTCAAGTCTTAATGACGTGAAAATTTTATGTACATCACAGGTTCATGTTTAACAAGTCTAAATACATAACTAGACCTGTATATCAACTCTCTTTCCTCTCGGTCTATAGACCAATTAGTTGAGTAGTTGATGGTAATGATAGCACTTATCTAACTAACTATCTAGTCAGCTAAATAATCACAGACTCTTGGTAAGATTAATAAAGTTTATCTCAAACTGAAGTAAATCATCAATGCTCAATTGCATACGGTTACAAGTGCAAACAAATGAAAATTCACAAGAGGGAGAGAAAATAATCGGCAGATGCAAACAGTGTCATTCTTATTATCAATATTGATTATGCACATGAAGGAGTGGTGAGATTAAGAGACATCAGTTTCAGCAAAATAATGCGAAACAATATACATATATCGGAGTGGATAGATGAAGAGACATCAGATTTCAGAGACAAGAATACATTTGCAAATAATTATGCAAAGTATGAGTCAGAATAATACAAACCCAAAGGATCTGTGAAATACCACCCCCTTGGCCGAGGGGACAGTGAGGGTTCCCCGAACTAGAGCCAGGGAACAAAGATTTCAGAGACAGGAACGGAACAGGGACAGGAACAGCTAGGCCTCTCTGCAAACCGACGATCAGCGACGCATCACCCCTCTCGATAAGCTAGGAACCAAGAGCGCACGCAAAACTCTCCTAACGCTCTCCTCTAACCACACCCCCAAAGGCACCCCAGTTATACCCTAAAACCTACATGTCCGTCCCACATCAGCTGAAACATTTCACGTAATTCGACAGTTCATTGGTGGACTTGGGAGGTGGTCTGTCACACCACTGTGATTTCATTAATTAATTTTACATGAACATAGTTCTACATCCTTTCCCATTACCTAATAACTGACTCGTTCACACAATTTATTATATGATACATTTCAACATTTTTTCACATCTTTTCCAACAATGTCCGCAGAAGTAGTCTTTAGTCTCACGGGCAGTCACATCCTTTTGGCAGACGAACAATGCATTCAGTGCTGGGTATCCTTGAACTTCTTGTCCCTTCTTTACAGCACTCGGCACTTATGGCAGCTCTGTCATGACATTTTCGCTCTCACTTCAGCCCCTCCTCTATCCGGCTAACTTAAGAATAATGGAGGCTCATTTCAGCTCACTACGGCAAATAGAACATAAACATTCATTAATTACATAGAAATGCACTTTTCACTGTTTACCACCCATCTTCGCACTATCCCCTGTTACATGTTTTCCTAGCAGAAGCTTAAGGCAAAAGCGGCATTATTCATTATTTTTAAAGCAAGATGCAAGATGCAAAATATAAAATGCAGCTTAAACATGCATTAATTCTGTTTCTTTCGAAACGCATTGTAGTATGCGGCCTAGTTCTTTCATGCATTAGTTCATATTAGTGCACACATGCGTAAAGCTGTTTCCCTCATGTTCATGTAATGTGTATGTTAAAATGTCACTGCACACTGTTAGTACGTATTATGGGGGTGTTAATTTGAGCAGGTTTCATTTTTGCGAAACCCTGCTCCATCAATCCCCCCTCTGATGGCTTACTGGAGCCATCATAAAATACCTACCATACCAAGTGCCATCTTCATCTATGTAAAATTCAGTAATCTTTTCATTAAGGTTTCATCTAAATCTTTCATCTTATCATAGTAAGCTCCTTTCATCTCCTCTAGTTCTATCTCATCTCTTTTTCTTTTTCTTGCTTTTCGTTTGTCTTTTGATTCTGTCATTTCTTTTCTTCCACACCTACACTTGCAACATTTATATATTGTTATTATCATTAAGGCTACTCCAGCTACTGAAATTATTGGCATTATTATCCCTAATAAGCTACTTCCAAAAGTAGAAAAACATTTACCTACGGAAGAGAAACTCTTACCAAATTTCTCCCAGACACCATCAACCTCCAGTTGGGTCAAATCTTCATGTAATTTTGTTAATATTTTTAATTTATCCTTCAATACCTTTACTTTTATCAGGAATATAGGTACAGCAGTGTTGAATTTTCAACATGCCACAGACTCCACCCTCTTTTGCCAGTAAGATATCAAGGGCAAGTCGATTCTGCAAAACCACTGATCTGATTGCAACCATTTCTGTGTCAATCATCAAGAACCCACCAGCAGTATCTGTTGATAAACAATCAACCACTGTGGACAATTTTCGAATTTTATGTGAATTCAGAACGACTCCAACTGAGGGTATCAGTGCACCAAAAATATCACCTACTATCTCTGTAAAACTTGCTCTTTTGTTACGTGTTAGTCCTTGTTTTATTTCATGGATACTATTGCTTTCTCTGTCTACATGGTAGACCTTTGGAAAGACGATTGCAAAATAACAACTACCATACCAATGTGCAGGCAACCTGTAATAGGCTTTCTTACCACACACATAATAAACTCCCGGGAAAACAGGATCAGTTTCACCCTTCAATCCCCAACCTCCAGTAATTTGGAAAGTATGCTCACATTCACTAGTACCAATGAAATAATTGTTATAGTTAGTTTTCATTCTAAGCAAACATATTTTTCCCTTTTGATGCCAGTCCAGGGACATTGCAGCGTATGTCTCGCCTTTCTCATAATTTCCCTCTCTGAAAGCCCACGGTGGTACCTGTTATTTTTGTTCAGCAGCTTTTCTTTGGAAACTTTCCCTTCTACTTTCTACCATTTCTATGAATACTTTCTCTTCAACCTGTAAACTACATGTTAGATTGTTTTTATAAGCATACTCTATATCTAAAGTCTTGGTAATATGGAAGAACTCTCCCATATAATGCGCATTTTTACTATTTAAAACCTTATTCAGCTCTTTTATAATTGGTATCTCTGAAAATACTAAATCTATATTAGAATAATGATATTCGAGCTTCCCCGACACGTAAAAGAGGCTGGATAAGACACTACAAGACACACCATATGTTAAAGGCAGGTGATGATATGTCACCCCCTCTGAGACAGACGAAGGTAATTGCATGCACACGTAACAATCACTCACATTCATTGTATCAATATACTCATACAACAATTTAGTAAAGACATTTAACGAGAAATCACTAATTGATTTATCATGATGGAGAATGCTTCCATCCATTTGTTCTATGTTAGTATTAGGGGTTCCTTTAGTAACATCACTCATTCTTTCACTTATTACATCATTAGTACTGTTTCTATTATTAGTTACCATTAGAATAGGTACAATGACAGTTAATAATATCCACATAAATGTTAATAACAAGACACTACATAAGCAAGCTTTAATACATCTACATTTTAGACTAGACTTTGGATGTTCAGTCACTTTTGCTTCGGCCATTTCTGTATTCTACTAGAAGAAAAAAATATAAAAATATAAATCTATAGAAATTCTAAACTTAAAATAATTTTCTGAAAAATAGTGTAATCCTACACTTCACTGCTTTCTTCTTTACCCCTTTCTTTTATTTTATTTTATTTAAATTTCTGAGTCGTTTTAATTCATTTCATCTGGCAAGGTTGCACCTTATTTCTTCACAGTTCTTTTAAGGTGGTTTCAATTTGTTTTCATCCATTTGCTCAGTGTCAGCACTGTCTTTTTCTTCCCTGGGATCTGAGCTTTCAATTTCCTCCAAGATAACATAAGTCCATTCTGGTGCTGTGTATTTCCTGCTTGGAATTCTTACTCTCCTTGTTTTTCGTACTGAATCTTGTTCTGACTCTTCTTGTTCTGCTTGACTTGAAACCTCATTAATTTGCTCTGGTCTTCTCTTTGACTTTCTCCTCCTTACAAGAGTGTATTTCAGTCTTTTCACTCCACCTGGCCAATTGCCACCCTTTCTTGGCCTTTTAACTTGTACTACTTTTTTACCTTCTTCATCTGGTTCACAGGTTCTTTTATTTGGCCTTCCTTCTACCTGCTCTTCTTCTTGATTTTCAGTAATTTCTCTTTCTTCCGGTTCAACAGCAGTCTCATGAGACCCACTCTACTTGACTTGTGCTTGGCTGTTCATCATCTGTTTGTTCTTCAGAATATGTTACTCTAGATTCTTCAGCTTCACACACTTCAGCTTCTGGTCTTTGGCTTTGGTTTACCAGTTGCTGCTCTTCTCGTCTTTCAAGTGGACTTGGGACTCGTCTGGTATGGCTGGCATGGATCCAATTTGGCAAACCACCACACTTCACTGCCATTGTCGTCACCAGAATTACCTGGTAAGGTCCGTTCCGGTGCACAGACATAATATTGAGTTTTTATTTTCGGAGTACAAAAATATTGAGTTGGAAATATCGAAGGGACTGAATATCGACATCAAGAATATCGGTGACCAGAATATCGACATGAAGGTAAGAAATATCGTTTTTGTTAATATCGAAGTCAGTAAAATCGTTTGTACAAATATCGTTGTTAATAATATCGATGTTTATATTAGTGTTATGTATTTTAGTATGTATTTTAAATGTATGTGTTCTATATTTTTTGTTAAGTAATGTATTTTAAAAAAAATATATGTATTACATTTTTAGAAGTTATTAATGTTTTTAAAAGTAAATTTTGCATTTTAGTTTTGTAGCGGGTTGTGGGTTTATAGGGGAATAGGGTGGAAGTAATTTAATTATAATAAAGTAATTATTCATTTTTATTTATTGGTATTGATAATTAATTTATTGTTAATTAATTATTAATTGATAATTAACTTTTATTAATTGATTAATTGATAATTATATTAATTGTGTTAATATCTTTTAGGAGTGGGTTGTGGGTTTATAGGGGAATAGGGTGGGAAGTAATTTATTTATAATACATTAATTATTAATTTTTATTTATTGGTATTGATAATTAATTTATTGTTAATTATTTATTAATTGGTAATAAATTTGTATTAATTGATTAATTGATAATTATATTAATTGTATTTTTTTTAGGAGTGGGTTGTGGGTTTATAGGGGAATAGGGTGGGAAGTAATTTAATTTTAATAAAGTCATTATTAATTTTTATTTATTTGTATTGATAATTAATTTATTGTTAATTATTTATTAATTGGTAATACATTTGTATTAATTGATTAATTGATAATTATATTAATTGTGTTATTTTCTTTAGGAGCGGGTTGTGGGTTTATAGAGGAATAGAGTGGGAAGTAATTTAATTATAATGAAGTAATTATTAATTTTTTTTGTTATTATTTATACATAATGTATTATTAATTAATTATTAATTGGTTATTTAATTAACAAAATTATTTAATTGATAAGTATGTTAATTTTAACCCTCTGCTATCCAACACTTTCCCTACAGTTACACCCTCTGGAGTAGGAATATTAATTTTGACCCCTTCACTATCCAACACTTTCCCTACTGTTGCACTCTCTGGAGGGGGAATAGTAATTTTTACCCCTGCGCTATCCAACACTTTCCCTACTGTTGCACTCTCTGGAGTGGGAATAGTAATTTTTACCCCTGCGCTATCCAACACTTTCCCTACTGTTGCACTCTCTGAGTGGGAATAGTAATTTTACCCCTTCGCTATCCAACACTTTCCCTACTGTTGCACTCTCTGGAGTGGGAATAGTAATGTTTACCCCTACGCTATCCAACACTTTCCTACTATTGCACTCACTGGAGTGGGAATAGTAATTTTTACCCTTCGCTATCCAACACTTTCCCTACTGTTGCACTCTCTGGAGTGGGAATAGTAATTTTTACCCCTACGCTATCCAACACTTTTCCTACTGTTGCACTCTCTGGAGTGGGAATAGTAAATTTTACCCCTACGCTATCCAACACTTTCCCTACTGTTGCACTCTCTGGAGTGGGAATAGTAATTTGTACCCCTACGCTATCCAACACTTTTCCTACTGTTGCACTCTCTGGAGTGGGAATAGTAAATTTTACCCCTACGCTATCCAACACTTACCCTACTGTTGCACTCACTGGAGTGGGAATAGTAATTTTTACCCCTACGCTATCCAACACTTTCCCTACTGTTGCACCCACTGGAGTGGGAATAGTAATTTTTACCCCTAAGCTATCCAACACTTTCCCTACTGTTGCACTCACTGGAGTGGGAATAGTAATTTTTACCCCTTCGCTATCCAATACTTTCCCTACTGTTGCACTCTTGGAGTGGGAATAGTAATTTTTACCCGTACGCTATCCAACACTTTCCCTACTGTTGCACTCACTGGAGTGGGAATAGTAATTTTTACCCCTACGCTATCCAACACTTTCCCTTCTGTTGCACTCTCTGGAGTAGGAATACTAATTTTATCCTCTCCGCAATCCAACATTTTCTCTACTGTTTTAGTTAATGTAGTGTATAATGTATGTTAAAAAGATAAAAAATATTCAAATTTTTTAATTTGTTATATATTTTTTTTATATTTTTATTTATATTATTGGTGTATGTGTATATATATGTATTTATAATTTTTAATATGTTTTTTAACAATTTATAAGTTATTAAAATAATTATTTATAAATATTATTAAGTAAGTATATATATTATATTTTATACATATATATGTTTAATTTATTTGTACATTATATCTATTAGTTATAATTTTAAACATTTTAAAATAATTTTAACTATGTTTCTTTTAATTATATGTATTATTTACTTTATTTTACATTATGTTTTAAACATTAAAAAAATTGATATTTTTAACAACAATATTTTTAAGAACTATATTTTTTTTCTCGATATTTTTGTACTTACCATTATGTAGATAGGACTTCGATATTCTTGACATCGATATTTTTGTGTCGATATTTTTGTATCCCGATATTCTGACTGTTGATATTCTGTCAGTGATCCGTCCGTTCCACCTGGGTTCTAAACATGATTTCCTCACGTGCTTTTTGACAAGAACCCACTCACCAGGACTCAGATTATGAGCTTGATTCGGCTGTGTTGTAGTGGCATCTTCTCCAACCTGGCGAGACACAGAACGCACCAGATCAGCCAATCCTCTGCAATAATCAAGCACTAGATCATCAGATATATTCATCAGTTTGTTCGCTGGTATAAATGCTTGTCTCATTGCTCTTCCCATCAGGACTTCATGTGGACTCAAACCCGTCTTTTTGTCAGGAATGCTTCTAAGACTCATCAATACAAGGGGTAAAGCATCAGGCCATTTCAGTGTTGTGGATGCACACACCTTTCCTAATCTAGATTTTATAGGGCCATTAATCTGTTCAACCACTCCAGATGCTTCGGGTTGATAGGCACCGTGCAGCTTCTGCTCAATCTGTAATGCTGCACAAATCATCCGAATTATCTCGTTATTGAAATGGGTTCCTCTATCTGTTTCTAAAGTGACTGGAAATCCAAATCTAGGGATCAGTTCCCTCAGAAGCAGCTTTGCAACAGTGAGGCTGTCATTCCTTCTCGTTGGATACGCTTCCACTCAGCGAGAGAACAAGCAGACAACAACTAAAACATACTTCAGCCCATTACATGGGGGGAGCTCAATAAAATCCAACTGAAGTCGGGTGAATGGACCTGCTGCTTTTCCAATTCGTCCCCAACTAACAACTGTCTTCCTGCCTGGATTCTGCTGCTGGCAGGTGACAAACCTCTGGCAAAGACTCTCTGCAATGACCCTGAACTTGGGGTTATACCATGACTGCTTGAAGAGCCTGATCATTTAATCTCTTCCAACACGTGCAATTCCATGGTATACCCTTGCCATATGGGATAGTATACTGTCTGGCATGACTGGTCTTTCGTCTATATAAATCCACACTTCGTCCTAAGCTCTTTTTCTGCAGCCTGAATTTTTCCAGATTTTTTTTTCCTCCTCACTTGCTTCTTCCTGTAACTGCCTAATCTCATCCCAAGTTTCAAAAGAAGAAGAGAACATAAGATGGCAATTGGTATTTTCCTTTTCAATCCCTCTGTTTAAGGCAATCAAATTACGTGCACAGAAACGCGCTACTTGATCTGCGTATCTGTTGCCCCTCGTCACAAAGTCATCTCCTGACTTATGTGCGGAACATTTGACCACTGCCATTCTTTTGGGCAATTGTAAAGCATCCAATAAATCTTTTACAGTTTTGCTGTTCCTTATAGAGGAACCTGAAGAAGTCAGAAATCCCCTTTGCATCCATAGTTGCCCAAAATTATGCACAACCCCGAACCCATATTGACTATCAGTAAATATGGTTACCCTCAGGCTTTTGGCAATTTTGCACGCTCTAATCAGAGCTATTAATTCAGCAATTTGAGCAGAGTTTACCCCTTTTAGACAGGATGCTTCTAGAACTCCCGCTATGGTGCAAACAGCATAGGCAGTACACAATTCTCCCTTTTCATTTCTTAAACATGATCCGTCTACAAACATCTCACAGTCTTATTCCTCTAATGGAACGTCCTCAATATCAGGCCTGGGTTTTGTGCACAACTCTGTCACATCCAAACAATCATGATCCGCCTCCTCTCTCACTTCCTCACAATATGAATTTGGCAAAAGAGTTGCTGGATTTACTGTAGTGCACCTTACCACAGTCACATTTTCAGCACCCAAGATCACTCTTTCATACTTAGTCAGCCGACTAGTGTAGTGTAGCTCCTATTTCCCTAATAGGCTCTGTGCATTGGAATAATATCCCCTATAGGTTTGACATAGGACTAAGGTCAGTATGTACCTATCGAGTATATTAAACTTAATTACTTGTGCCAGCTAGCTAAGAGGCCACTAGAAACTCCTTGACAAACAAGAAGGGAGTAGTTTCTGGCAGCCGCAAAACATGACAACTTTGTTTCCCTTTGGAATCAGAACGTGTCCCAGAGTCGTAGAAATAACTATTTCACTCAGCTCAGTCGTGCATGCTTAGTTTTCCTCAAAGTTACACAGAAAGAAATAGACGGGCGTTTCAATAAAAGATTTATTGAACAGACTTGTTTCACGTGTCAGTAAAATGTGCTGTTACGATCACAAGACTGTATGCAAGATAAATAATGTACAGCGTAAGCAGTAGAAATAAATAATACTGCGATAGCATTATCTTTTAGCAGATATTCATTCACATAAATAACACAGACTAAAAAATGCGAGTACTCATACGATGCGTTTCTAAGCTAGTTCTACCCCAATGTTCCTAACCTAACCTAGGTGTAGGGAGAGGTATGAAGTAGGTGAAGTATTCCTTACTATGGTATACTAAGAGTATGTTAAGTCTAGTGTGCCTAGTATGCCAAGAGTCCCTCTAGGTTCTAGTCAGCTCCATACCTTTAGAATGAGAGAGGTGGGAATCTCTTTGCCAGACTCGAACTCCAACACCCCGCAAGGGAAGTTAGATCACTGGAAGCTGGACTCTCTGCGTGCAGGGATGACAGCGTCTTCTCAGTGCGTCAGGCCGGGAAACGGGCTCCTCTGAAGTCGAGGTCTCCTCTAGTTTACAAGGGCTAGGGAAGGTATATTTATACCTGAGAGGTACCTCACAATGTTAGCATTGACGTGAATCGGACAGCGGAAGACGTCATGAATGAACCCCTAAGGTATAACGGTTCATGCATGATAGATGAGTCCTTGAAGAAATCAATAGTCCTGTGCTAGGGAAACTCCCGAAGCCTAAAGTCTATTCTTCAAGAACTCATTGTGACGTTAGGGTGGACGGATGTCGGAGACCATGCCTGTATTTGGAGTGCACGGTTTAATGCCTAAATAAGGACTGGGATTTTATGCCTATATAAGGGCAGGGCGAATTGTGCCTATATAAGGACATGATACAGGAAAGCCCGTGTATGGACACCCTAAGAGGAATACAACACCCACTCCACTTTCGTGTGTACGATAATACTAAAATGCTAAACATTTAAAATGCTAAACATTAAATGGAGTACCGCATATTGCTAAAATATTTCTTAAAACCGTTTAAAAGGCATTTAAAAACCTATTAGAATGCAAAAAGTACTGTACATTTTAAGCATTGCTTTTCATTTCAGGCATATATTTAAAATAAAATGCAATTTGAATGAAATAAGCAGTAATATTTACATGTGACAAAAAATGATCGATAAGGTGTTCAAAATCAAAAATCATTTCATGGCATGGAAATCAATGAATTTTTTAGACTAACACGATGATAAAAGTGTCTGAGGAAGTACCGCGAAGTCTGTACTATAAGGCTAGTTCTACTTTAAGCAGATTGAAGTGTCATTTTTGTTCGAAAAATGGGAAAAAGTTCAATTTGGGAAGAGTTCCAAGTTTTTTAAGTATGAAGGCCAAATTGTTACTGCATCTCTGGAACACTGTGGGCTGAATCAGAGTCAGTTTACGGGTCTGGTGTAAACATGAGATCATCTATTTCTATAGACAAAACATCGTCCACTGAAGTTGGTGTCAGTTGGAACACCTCGTGTAGTAAATTAATTGCACAGAGATGTGAAGCATCGCTTTCAGCATAGGTTGCTGCAGCAATGTTCGCGTCCGTTGTTACCTGTGTGCCTGTAGATCTTTCTCGTACCTCAGCAGCAGCCG
Organism: Calotriton arnoldi; assembly: GCA_963921515.1. Classification (NCBI taxonomy): domain Eukaryota; kingdom Metazoa; phylum Chordata; class Amphibia; order Caudata; family Salamandridae; genus Calotriton; species Calotriton arnoldi. The sequence continues at coordinate 909,502 of CAWUFW010002217.1, forward strand.
GAAGCGTCTGTGAGATCTCAATGAATGCTGACAGCAGGATTGGCAGCCTCTGGGGACAACACAGAGCATGGGCCGTTATCGGGACCAGCAGAGTATCGACAACCGTTGGCGTTGCTGATGGAAATGTTAGACAGGTGTCCAACACGCATTCTTCACCGCATAGCAGGCATCGTAGAACAGGTAAGATACAATCTTGCCAGATTGGTCTGAATGACAGGAACCACGTGGTATTCAGGTCCCGTAGACGAGTCATGCCCAAAAGCTGTACTATTCGCTCACAGCACTTTCGTTCAAGGAGAGCTTTCTCCATTTCGCTCGGAGTGATGTCTGCGAATAGGCTGGCCATAACGTAATAGCAGGAAGAGAAATAGAATTCCGGCAACAAGTGCTAGAATTAATGGTATGCCACCACACACCGAATGTGCAAAGTTCGGGATGATTCCGAGTATTGCCTGGAAAGGTGCTAACAGACCGGAGCAGATGCTCTTAACTACATGTACAATTCCTGTTGTATCAGACATGTTAAAGATATGTCCTATCATTTCCACGAAATGTATAGGGCAGTTTGTATGTATTAAAGTCTGTATCTCAGCCGAAGTCCTTGCTACTTGTAGATCATAGGTTTCTTTGGCCGAGGTCAAAGGCACTGTTTGCTGTAAAAGCATGGCTTTCATTCTGCTTAAAGTATCAAATCTTATAAAAGAGACGTTCAGCGAAGGCCACAAAGGCGACTCCCTGACTGTGTCTATTGGGGGAAACAATACTTGCATACAGCAAGTGACCCTGGAGTTGACCGTTACTAGATATGGGATGCCTGGCAACATGCTGCAGCAACTCTGATCATTCAACATGAGGTAACTCCCATTAGAAAGTTGTCCAAACGTTGGATTAATCACAGCAGCTGGTGTACCCTGCTGATGGCAAGACAAATTTGCCACAGAACCATTGCAAGCCCCGTGTAAAGAAATGTCCTGACATATAAGTGAACCGCTCAGTGCACGTTTACAGTGTGTACCGCTCAAAAACACATCACGATCCCCACTCCAACATCAATATGTATACGGTAAATCCCAAGATGTCTTAATGTATTCCTTACCCAACCTTTCATATTTGCCTGCTTGCATTTGTTTGAGACAATACTGAAACTGAAAAGTAGTCACAGGTAATGTCATTTTGCCATGAATGAGCCATTCTGTAGCTGGCTTTTCTGCCACTGTGAATGGTAATTTTTCCAGTTTTTCAATGCTCAGCACTGTATACTTTGCTCCTCTTTGTGCCAGTTCGATCTGTTTATCAGTTAGATTGTATTCTGCAAACAGAGCCGATGTGTTGATGAAACGCCAAGGCACATAGCCCGCTCGCAAAGATTGCAGCGTCCAGCTTAATAACACAATAGAACGTAATTGAGACTGGCCTTGTTGTAACATCGCCAAATCTTGTTCTAGTATGTCGATAGCAGAGGATACAATGCCATCCAATGAATATATTCTGGAGGACAAAGTTGTTAACCCATTGTCGACCACAGAGAGGGTTTTCTCTAAATTAATACGATCAAGTTCACGTATTCGTTCTGCGGCCTCCATCTGTGACACTTTCCATGCTTCATTATAGGCAGCATAAATGCCGGCATATATGAAACGTTTTTGACGCGGCTTTCTTAGTCCAAGCAAGAATTCCCTACGGTCTGCGTCTTCTTTAAGTAAGGATAAGTGTTGTTTCACATCCTGTAGTGTAGATTTCTGAAGCCAATCGAGGCATAATTTTCCTACACTGTATGTTGTTACTACCCCCGGATGCTGTCTTTGGACGCATCTTGGGTCTGGCCTGTGAATAGTAAAACCCTGAGTTTTATTCAGGAATCTTTCCTGACAGTTGTTCGTGTCTGTGGGCCAGATCAACCATTTTATCCAATCAGGATTAGATCTGTTGAGTTGTAGTATTTGGTCAACTGTCACCACTGCCTGTGTATTATTATCACTGGCAGGTGTTGGTACAGAAGGTGTCTTCATCTCTTTGATCTTGGCTAGTCCAAGACAAGATGTTTGTTGGACAGTTTCATTCAAAAACATTATTTGTTCAGGGATGATGCACGCTCTAAATAAAGCTTCTATCCCCTGCACTTGCCAATCTTTAGTACCCCAGACAGTTTTTCTGTCTATAGTGTCTTTCCATAAGTTGAAACCCTGTCTAGACAGTTGGGCAATAAATAATGCAGAATAAATCTGTTTTGTATTTGTTAACATAATTTTCAGTCCTGTTTTGTTTACATTTTTGTAGTAAAACGTTTCTGGATCAGATGTATTGTAACCTGAAAAATATGGAAACTTGTTGGCAAATGTTTTTGAACTACCTTGTGGTGGTGTAGGACAATGCTCCCATTGGTTAAACATAAACACATTTCTAGGATATGCAGATTTATGCAAATAATGATGACCATAGTGGTTATAGAAATACAGCTCTTCATAGTCTGATGAACCCTCTAAATATTCATTTTTAGAAAATGCACCAGATTTTTCTAGGTCAAACATTATGTCATTAACAGTCTCAAAGTCCCAATCATCAGAATAGGTACTGGACGAAATTAGATCACTTAGTGAAATTTTAAACAAATGTGGAATGTTCAATTGTTCCGTCGGGCCGAAGATATCAAAATCCGTTTTGTCCCACACTATACCATCCTGTATAGGAACAGCTGTGATGTTCACTGATGACAAGTCTCTTGCTTCACGATGGGAAGATTTATGAGGTTTCAAAAGTACGTTTACGTCTTTTCCTTCAGTATTCACATGGATGTATCTGCCACTTATAAGCACGCTCACAGTTGTAACCAAAGCTAGCCAGAGCAGGAAAACAAAAAGTCCAGATATAATCCTGAGTTCAATCCATGGAGAAACCAAATAAGTCTTTTTCAAAAAGTGAAGAAAGTCTTGTACTTGCTGTTTGAATTTCAATGATGCTGGCGTCATTTCAGGTTCACTCTGATCTTCTGAGAACGTATCAAAGTTAATGAAATAGCCAGAAGCAGTTCTGTCAATTGTTGGAATTGCATCAGGATTTGTAGAAATCGCTGGAACCAGTTGATCACTTGCTACATTGGTGTAGACAGGTGTATTTGGATGAACTGTTAATTGATTTTCAAGAGGGATGAGTTCCATAGCATTGTTGCTTAGTCCTTCATCTGTTAAAGCTGAATTCTCGATTGTTATCAGTCTTTCAGTCTGAACCTCTTGGATAGTAGCGAGAGGAGTGCGTCTGCTACTAGGTCGGAGTCCACGAGGCCTACTATTTAGTATTGGCCACATACTGTGGTTTGATGAGGTCGATGGACACAAATCTTTTCTCCTTTCTTCCAGCAAGGGGCGGCAGAAGTACTGTTCTTGTTCCTTGAACTGCTAGGACAGGTACTGGTTGTCTGTAAGAAGGTCCAAATTCCTTCTTGTCCGCAATCTTTTCTCTGACTAGATCCCCAACTTTTGGAATCCAGACAGGCCTTGCTGGGACCGCCGTTTTTTCCCCAGTGGTGGTTGGCTGTAGGAATACGTTGCTTTGTTTCGTTCTTAACTCATTCAGTTCCTGTAAAACAGCCAAACGATCTTTGATATCAAACTGTTTATTTTCCACCACTGTGCCTACGTAATTGAGATCTGGTACCCACATTCTTGTCCCAAATAGGACCTCATATGGAGTGACCCCCCCTAGAGAACTTCTTGGCAGGTTATTCAATGAGCGTTGAACCCCATAAAGATGTTTGACCCACCCATCACCCAAACCTAATACCCTAGCTGCTATAGACTGCTTTATGTCCCGGTTTTTCCTTTCCACAACCGAATTTCCCTCAGGATGGAATGGAGAGGAGTACTGCAATGCAACGCCCAGACTGGCCATGGCTTCTTTGTAAGCCCGAGAGCTAAACGCAGGGCCCTGGTCAGAATGTAGCGTGCCTATTGCGTATGTGCCGATAAAGACTCGCAAATCTTTTATAACAGTTCGAGCGTCAGCCGAGCGCTGAGGCCATATCCATAGGAACCTTGAGTCAATATTTGTGGAATTGCATTTGTCCAGAAGGATGCATGCGCATAGATAGTCTAATGCTGTCTAACAGTGGTGTCGGTACTGGGCAGCTGCATTCGCAACATGGTGTCTGGTGGCATTCTCTCTGTAATTTACAGTCTAAGCAGTTATTGATGAATATGTGAATTTCTGTATTCATTCCAGGCCACCAGTACATCTCCTTTAACGTCAAAATTGTTTTAGAGATCCCTTGATGTGACAGACCCTCCCCCAAATGTGTTTCATAAATCAAGGCTGCTCTACGTTCCATGTTTGGGATTACCCTATCCCCCACTCCAGGGATTGGAGCAAAAGGAACATTGTTCGCATCAATTACATAAGAGTACTTGAGTGGAAACTTTTTTGGTAGCGCTGCACTGCTGCCCTTGCTTGAAGCATTGACAGCCAACATTATCTCACCGTCTATTTTTGTTTTTGAATGAGTGATCGCAGCTACGGAAGCCGTCTGAACAGCCCCCTTTGCGGCTTGGTCAGCCAATGAATTCCCTGCAACGTGAACGCCATCACATTGATGACTCAGTGTATGGATCACTTGAGCCTTTGGTAGTTCGTTTTTCAACTGAACTACTTGTTCCCAAAGCATTTTGTGCTTTATTGTGCCACCTTTCGCATCTTTGAAACCATTTTCAAGCCAGTTTTGTATATAGTCATTATACGACTGAACACAGTAAAAGGAATCGCACACTATCAGTTTGGGGAATTCTCGATCTGTACTTTCAAGTGCCAGTTTGAATGCTTGTAGTTCAGCTCGCTGAGCTGTACAGTCTCCTAGAGACTGTGTTTTTGTGACCATAGGTCTGAAGATTCCATCTCGCATGCGACCTTTAATGATTGCACACGCTGCACTGTAAGCTTGCTAACTCCCTGTTGCGGGCTGTGCGGATCCGTCAGTGTAAATTATGAATTCGTACTGATCGAGAGGCAGAATTTCAGTGGGCAGAGGACATTCTTGTTCATATTGCAGGAATGCTTGCGTTTTTAAATCTGGGTCAAAAACATATTCAACATCTGTTGCAGCAAGAGAATTAACCCATTGTATCCATCTTGGATGTAATGCTTTAGCATTTGGAATGGTTGTTTTTGTGACCGCTTCTAAAGCCGGTACTGGGGTTACGACAATAATGCATTTCCCTTGGGCTAGGGCTCTTTCTTTTGCTACAGCGGTTTGAACTGCTGTCAGAATTTTTTCAGTTGAACTGAAGCGCATTTCCTCTTGTGTGTACAAATGAGATTTGTATGCGATTGGTATTTTCTCACCCTCATTGAAGGTTAAGTAGGTGAATCCATATTGACCCGAAATTATTCGGATCACCAAATTGCGTTGACTTACGCGTGTTTGTAAGTGATTTGTTGCTAACATGTTAGCCTGGAGTGAACGTAAGATGTCTGTGTGTTCTTGTGTCCAATTTTTGATTGAAAAATCAGGTTTGATTAATGCGTAGAGAGGTTTAACCCTTTCTGCGTAATTTAGAATGTACGTTCTTCCAAAGTTTAGGAAACCCAGAATGGATTGTAAGTTTTTTTGCGTTTTTGGAGGTTGGAGCAGCGCACACTTTTCTAAAAAGTTAGCTGCCAAGCTCTTGCCTTAACTTGAAAGCTCATATCCTAGAAATAGGACATTGAGATGGGCAATTCAGGACTTTTTAAAGTTGAATTTGTAGCCCTCAGAGGCGAAGCCCAGTATAATGGTGCTCACCCTGTTCAAGTGTTTGTCCAGGTCATTGTCCGACTGTTAGATGTCATCGACATAGGACAATGCCTCATTGTCATAAATTTGTAGTAACTCCGTTACCCTCGCTGAGAATAAACCTGGGCTGTTCTTGAACCCTTGTGGGAGTCGACAAAAGTGACGCTGGGTCCCCATTATGGAGAATGCTGTTAAGTACCTGCTTTCAGGTGCTATGTTTCGACAAAAGAAACCATTTGAGATGTCTAATGTTGTTTTGTATTTTTTACACACAATGTTATTCATTAATGCTGTGCTATGTGCATTTTGCACTGCAAAAGTTTTAGAACAAGTGTTTAAGTGTCTGTAATCCAAAACTAGACGATATGTATTGTCTGGTTTGGAGACAGGAAACAAAGGATTGTTCATTGAGGAGGTGCATGTTTCAATTACCCCTTGGTATTCAAGTTGATCTAAGATCTCCCTGACCTGTTTTTTAGCTTCTTGCTTTATTGGATACTGCCTTTGTGCAGTCGGTTCATGTTTCAGATGTATGTTATGGTGAGGTGAGTACTCATCCCATCCTACATGATTTTTATATAATGCTGGGGCCTGGGCTACTGCCCATTTCCTGGCATATGTATATTTTAGATGAATTGGAATATGGTTGGAGAAGGCAGGCATAATAATGTCCTCGCCATGTGGGCACTCGCTGACAAATTGTGGTGGCCAGTCTTTTTCTGCTAGAAGTATGTCATAGCCCCTTGATAGTCTTTCCCAAAAAAGTGCTTTCACCTGTCTAGGTATGTCTCCCTCCATCCGGAGTGTTATTTCATATAACTTTTGTGGAGTACTAACCCTGGTGTCTACAGTCTCAACTGTAATGTACTCATTCAAGTCCACTATCTCCAGAAGTTCCTTCAGGTTCTGGCGAGCTATTGTGACTTCTGCTGCACTGTCCAGCATTGTCTGAGCCCATTCTCTGTTCTTGATTTGTGTTCTCAGTATTCTCGGCATGTCTGATCTTTAGACCTGCTACTTTCTTTTTGGAGAATTGAGGTTTTGTTTTATTTTTTGTAGCGTGTTTGTCGTCTTTCGATTTCACGCGTTCTTCTCTATGTTCTGATAGTCCTCTTCTTTCCGAAGTCTGTGATGAGATCTGAAAGGGACGAGAGGAACGTGTATCAGTATCTTGATACCTTTCAGGTTTTCTCAAATTATCCCTATTCCTGAGGTTATACCTCCTTTCAGAGGGCTCCTTTTGAGGAGACCTACCTCGGGATTGAGAATGTTTCTCGTTTGAATTTTGTTTATTAGTCTCCCACTTCTTTTTAGAGGATGTAGGAGTTTGTTTAATTGAGTCCTTCTCAGGACTTTCAGATAGTTTCGGCTTCACTGGTCTTCCACCCAAACTATCTCTGCCTAATTCTGCATAAGATTGTTCTATAATTCTGGGTAGCTCAGTTTGATGTTCTGTAACATCGAATTCCCTTAATTTTTGGCGGATCGCCACTGCTGCTGCCTCCCCTTTAATATTAGATAATTTTATTGTTGAGACCTGGTCGAAATTTTTCAGTAATTTCATACCTAAATTTAGAGCAGGCTCTGCCCCGTATTCGTTTTGAATTTGTTTCAGGACATCTGGTATTACCGCAATTGACGGAATGCCTTGTGTTTTAGTGTAGATGTCAGCAAAGACTGAGCCCCAAGTGGTGCAGTCTTCCAGTTGTGGTGTGATCCCCATCGGTAAACTGATGGTTAGGATTCTGTGTTTCTCATACGGGCTAGTATTCGGAAATACTGCTTCGATTTGAGTAATTTTTTGAGCTATCCAGAATGGAATTTGCTCACGTTTTGTGGGCATTTTACCCATGACTGCGTAGAGAGTCTGTGGTGTAATTTTTAGTGTATTCCCCTGTTGGGGAGTTTGATTTGGAAGTGTCAATGGTTGTTGGACTGTGAAAGTCCGCATGACATATTGAACAAATTGTCTGTACATTTTTATTAACTCTGTAAGTTGAGTAAGTAGTTCCTCATCTGACATTTCTTCAATGTCAGGATGAGGTGTGTAGCCGGCTAGAATCGGCCATGTTGCTCCTGGTCTACCTAGTGGACCGAGCCTGGTAATGTTTCTGTGATGTTTTAGGGTGCCTTTATACCAGAGCTGATGCTCTTGGTATGTTAATGGAATTTCTATATCCTCGAAAGGAATGTATTCCTCTGGTGGATCATCTTCTTTGTAGAAGTGAAACATGTGTGTCACTGGATTGGATTCAGGAAATATTACCCATGAATAGAATACCTCTGTCTGAAAGGATTCATGTGCCTCTATCACGAAAACTGCTCTACCGCCTCTTGGTGGTAGGCCATGTTTTATAAGTTTTAGAGTGATGGCTCTTCTTAAGTTTTGAGGGATGTCTATAACACCCTCCTCGGTTTCAATAAAACCTGTGATATTATAAGCTGTTGCAGCTGGCTGATCCGCAGCGCCACCATTTCCGGTCTCAGTGTCGGAGCCAGGCATTTTGTTGTTCGAAAAATGTAGAACAAGTTTCAAGGAAACAAAGATAAGGTGCACAATATTTTGGAACACTGTATCCTTCAACGTTGAGCAAACCAAACAGCTAATATATAGGTTGTTTCCCTATGTAGCCGTGGTGGATACTTAACCCTGCCCACTCCAGACGTCTTTTGGAGTATATGGGTAGCGGTCTCTGAGAGAAAAGCACGGCTGAGTTACTCAGTATCTAGCGTTAAATTACCGCCTTACCAAACGTTGGGCGCCATGTAGTGTAGCTCCTATTTCCCTAATAGGCTCTGCGCATTGGAATAATATCCCCTATAGGTTTGACATAGGACTAAGGTCAGTATGTCCCTATCGAGTATATTAAACTTAATTACTTGTGCCAGCTAGCTCAGAGGCCACTAGAAACTCCTTGACAAACAAGAAGGGAGTAGTTTCTGGCAGCCGCAAAACATGACAACTTTGTTTCCCTTGGAATCAGAACGTGTCCCAGAGTTGTAGAAACAATAGATAACTATTTCACTCAGCTCAGTCATGCATGCTTAGTTTTCCTCAAAGTTACACAGAAAGAAATAGACGGGCGTTTCAATAAAAGATTTATTGAACAGTCTTGTTTCTCGTGTAAGTAAAATGTGCTGTTACGATCACAAGACAGTATGCAAGATAAATAATGTACAGCGTAAGCAGTAGAAATAAATAATACTGCGATAGCATTATCTTTTAGCAGATATTCATTCACATAAATAACACAGACTAAAAAATGCGAGTACTCATACGATGCGTTTCTAAGCTAGTTCTACCCCAATGTTCCTAACCTAACCTAGGTGTAGGGAGAGGTATGAAGTAGGTGAAGTATTCCTTACTATGGTATACTAAGAGTATGTTAAGTCTAGTATGCCTAGTATGCCAAGAGTCCCTCTAGGTCATAGGTCTTCAAACTGTGGGGCGCGCCCCCCTGGGGGGGCGCAGCATCCCCTCAGGGGGGGCGCGAACTCTACCCCACCTATTAACCTTCCATTGTTTCTTCCAGGCCCATTAGGCTTCGTGTGTCTCAGTCCGAGCTGCTGCTGCAGATCGGGCTGCTGGGGACTCGTCTGGGCAGTGTCTGGAGTCTTATCTCCGGCACGCCCGAGTTTTTCACAGGTCTTTAAAGACCATGTGCAACCCATGTATATCTTGGAAACAGAGCACCAAGAGCCAAACAAGAGCTCAAAGCGAGCACAAAAGAGCACAAACTAGTACAAAAAGCTCAAAGAAGGGTACAAATATCACAAAAGGGCACAAAAAAAGCAGAAAATAGCAAAAAGGAAAAAGAAAGGAGCACAAAATGCACATCCCGATTGCAATCCGTTTTATGCTGCCTCGATAGGGAATTTCAGAATGGTTAATGGCTGCTAAACTGTTCAGGTTTTTTAAAAATATGCTTGGGGGTAGTCTGAACCGAAAACTGACCTATTGATAGCGAACCATTTAAACTTTCCTGTTACATTTGAACGGCATTCATAACTTCCTAAGCTCCGGTCATAAAAGGCATGATTGTAGGCTTAACATAAGAGGAATCCCTTTAGAGAAAACCGAAAATAATGTAACTTTTTTTTCTTTTTATGTAGTGTTTTTTTGTTCAGGCTTTTGTTTGACCTTTACTACTGTTTCGATGTTGCAGGTAAAGGGGCAGGGCTATATGTTTAGCGCTTTACCCAGGCTCCATTACCTCAGTGAATGGACTTGACCCAGCTTCAAAGCTGAGGTGAGCCTGGTGCTTCCTTAAATTAACTCTGAACATTCGTGTCCATATTTCACCCATGTTCCTATGTGTAGCCAGCTATACACCTTGTGTAATTGACCTGCCGGACACGAGTTGAGCACTGCTAAACTTGATCAATTTTTTGGGGTGGGTTACATATATCCACCACTCAAATTACTTTCATATTTCACTATACTAATTCACCACTAATCCTTTATGGGTTTCCCGAGTAGTGTGCTACTCGCCCCCCCAAAAAAAGCGCTTCAACACCCCATCAATGGTAACAAGCGCTATATAAATGCAAACCTTTTTTCCCTCTTCTATCCTTCAGCTATCCTTCTGAATCCAAATAATTGACTAACCCATCCACCACTTAAATCACTTTCATATTTTACTATACTAATTCAACACTAAACCTTTATGGGTTCCGGAGCAGAGTGCTACTCGCCGAAAAAGCGCTTCGATGCCTCGTCAGGGGTTGTAAGCGCTATATAAATGCAATTACAATATTTACATACCTTTGTAAACTGGTTACAGAGGCTGTTTGTTTTCTGGTTCCAGTACCCCCTGGGCCCCCACTCTGCCTATTTCTTACATTTGGATTTTAATTTTTACTGCCTTAGTGTGAAAATGCATTTTATTAAAAGGAATATAAAGTTGGGTTACCAAAAGAAAAATGCCAGCCATCTGTTTAAAGAGCCTGCAAAGGCCTTGTCTTGACACTAAATAGGGTTCTAAATAAAATAGTATGTATTCATTTGTAATGTGACTTTTCAATCTTTGTTCCCTTTAATTATCAGTCATGGATCATTCAGGCCGCCCTAAAACACAATTAAAAATGCTTTCTGTTCAAAGTATGCACAGATAAGTGCTGAAAATAGGCTTTAGGGGACTGCTTATTTTTGTACTGTCTGGGATATCAATATAATGAGCTGGCAACCCTAATCATAAGACTGGAAGTTTGTTGCAGGATCAGCACAATATTTATTTCCTCCACCCTCGATCCCTGGACCCTGAATAATGCCATAAAAGTAATAGTGTAACTTATATCTGAAACCCTACGCCAGCCCTCAATAACATGCTGAATAACTTCAACTGTGTCTGGGAATGCAACCTGCATTCAGACAACTCACTCCTCATTCTCGCCCTTCACTTTCACACTCACCCTGCACTCACAGGGATCACAATGTACTCACACTGATCACCATGCACTCACACCACCCGCTCACCCTGCACTCAGTGACCACACTGCACTTATGCCATTCACCATGAACTCACATCGTTCTCCCTCCACTTACCCTGCGGTCACATGAGCACACCGCTCACTCTGCACTCACACTGATCACTCTGCACTCACAATGCTCTTGCGCTGTTCACCCTGTACCTCACCCTGCAGTCACACGAGCACACTACTCACCCTGCTCATGTGACACTTCACTCACCTGTCCCCCTCACTGCTCACTCTGCAATCTCACTCAAACAAGCCCATTTGTCCCACTCTGCACTTACATCTGCACCCAAATGGTCACCTCACTCACCCTGCAGCCACTCCTCTCACCCTACTCTCACACTGTCGCATCATTCACCGTGCACTCACATGGGCACTCCTGTCACCCACACAGCGCAGAGGGCTAATGTGCCTGCTACAAAAACGTGTACCATGCAGATCACAGAACTGAGTGTTAGTGAACTACGGTAGCCCTATAAAAAAGTGAAATGTTGGTCAGAAAGGGGCTATAGAGAGATGAGGTGCATTGTTGGCGAGTGGTAGTGAGGGAATTCATGGAGAAGGAAGAAATGGGAAAGGGGGCGTACAAAAAGACTGTTCACCATGGGCGACCAGTGTTAGGGCCAGCCCTGGCTGGGAGTCTTAGCCCCCCCCCCCGAAGTTCGGGTCTAGTTGCACCCCTGGTTGCTTCCCATGTCAGAAGTACATTTGCTTCCTGTTTTTCATACCCCCCTCTCGAGTTAGGGCCCTCTGATTGGAGTAATCATCCAGAACCGCCAATCAGCATGTAGTTCCTGCAGCAGAGCACTGCTTTGACGTCGGCACTGACGTTCCTCCAATGAACGGGACAGCAGGACGGGTGCCTGGGAGTGCCGCAAAGTTTGTATACATAAAGTTGCAAAATACTTCAACTTTGCTAATGAAACAGCACTTCTTCACTGTTGCCTTTTGCCTTGTGGTTGGTGAATTTGACATCTGGTTGCTGCCGTTCGCCTCGCTCTTGAATCCTTCCCCCTCAAGGTTATCCTGGTTTGTACCCTGGCAGCTACTGCATTTTACTGCAAGGAATTTACAATGGTTGTATCCTTCCTGAAGATTCCATTCTCTGGCAGGTAAGAGTGAAGAGCCTTTTGTTTTATTTTTTTAAAGCTTCGCTCCTTTCCCCTTCGTCTCACTACTAGTGGGAACGTTGGAGGCTTCAAGGAGGAGCGGATTTGGAGATAATGCCATAGGTGCTGACTTTGGTTCTGGGGACCCAGGTTCGAGTCCTGGCATCGGCTCAACATCATGTGATCCTGGGCAAAATCACTTAATTTACCAGTGACTTACGAAAAATGAATTTGACCTTGATTAAAGTCGCTGGTGCTTGTTTAACATGTTCCAGTCCCTAGAGCTGAGTACACAAGCCTAATATAACAAATATTGTGAAGTATGCCTACCATCTGTCCTCACTTCTTTCGTTTAAATTAAATGCTTTCTTGTGCAGTTATTTCTGAAGCTTTCGAAGGCGATCTTTCTAAGCCAACTATGCTAACAAATTGACTCTTGATGCTGCTAGAGAATAAAGATGTATATATCCTCTTGAATCACTTATATCACATGTGTATGATGTAAATGCCCCCTAGGCCTTCTTGGAAAACTGTGGCTGGGCTCCTACTGGCACGGCAACACCTGGCCATACTCCACATAATCACAGATTTTTGAATTGTGTCAGAAAGCATGTTTTGTAGAACCCCTTTTTCTGATATCTTGTATAGGGGCAAGGATGTGGCGCAACAGCCAGAGCTGAAGACTGTGGAGCTGGGGAGCCAGGTTCAATTCTTGGTGTCTGCTTAACATCCTGTGATTCTGGGCAAATCACTTAATCTCCCTGTACTTACAAAAAATGAATGTGTGCTTGTGTAATGTAAAAGATGCTCCTGTAAGGCGCTCCAATACCTTTGGGTCATGTTCGCGCTATATAAAACAGCAAAAAATATATTACAAAATTTTGTGAGCACTCCCGTTTCCGGGTACTGCTCAAGACTGGAAGTGGAGCACAACCTAAGGATGGCAGAAGCAAGAATCCATCCACACATTGACTGTCTCTGTGGAGAAAAACAAGCACACCCCTCACCTGTGTTTTGGGAGTGTTTTTACTAATCTATCCTAAATTTTGTGTTTTATGTGAAAAATAAAGCACCAATGTATTTTTTGGGGGCTAATGTTTTCTTGGAGACTTTTCATTTGAACTTTATAATAAGCACAAACACTACAAAAACTTCAGGTTACTAAACACTCTTACTTTATTTAATATTATGTGCCCTATACGACGTGGGCTCTGCAGGAGGGAATGGCCATCAATGATGCAGAGTACCAGCTTCCAGAACTTTTTTGTCAGGTGGTGGTGGTGGGGGGGCTCGACGTGTAAAAAGGTTTAGACGGGGGGCTCAGCCGACAAAAGTTTGAAGACCTCTGCTCTAGGTTCTAGTCAGCTCCATACCTTTAGAATGAGAGAGGTGGGAATCTCTTTGCCAGACTCGAACTCCAACACCCCGCAAGGGAAGTTAGATCACTGGAAGCTGGACTCTCTGCGTGCAGGGATGACAGCGTCTTCTCAGTGCGTCAGGCCGGGAAACGGGCTCCTCTGAAGTCGAGGTCTCCTCTAGTTTACAAGGGCTAGGGAAGGTATATTTATACCTGAGAGGTACCTCACAATGTTAGCATTGACGTGAATCGGACAGCAGAAGACGTCATGAATGAACCCCTAAGGTATAACAGTTCATGCATAATAGATGAGTCCTTGAAGAAATCAATAGTCCTGTGCTAGGGAAACTCCCGAAGCCTAAGGGTCTGTTCTTCAAGAACTCGTCGTGACATTAGGGTGGACGGATGTCGGAGACCATGCCTGTATTTGGAGTGCACGGATTAATGCCTAAATAAGGACTGGGATTTTATGCCTATATAAGGGCAGGGCGAATTGTGCCTATTTAAGGACATGATACAGGAAAGCCCGTGTATGGACACCCTAAGAGGAATACAACACTAGAGGTCATATACTGTGTCCTGGTGCGTGTTAAAAGGATCTCAACTGAATGTGGCACGTACAACTTGACTGGATATCCCATCACAATTGCTTCACTCTGTTCCAGACTCACGCAAGTGGCAGCTACTGCTTTCAAACAGCCTGGTAATGCTGCGGCTACTGAATCCAAAGTAGCAGAGAAATATGCTACTGAACGTCGTGCCATTCCATGTTTTTGAGTTAAAACTGAAAGTGCACACCCATCTCTTTCACAACAGTACAATGCAAAATCCTTTGCATAATCTGGCATTCCCAATGCAGGTGCTCGACAAAGACTGTTTCACAGTTTAGTAAAAGCTTCCATACTTTCATCATCCAACACAATCGAATCTTTCACATCTTTTCGTGTCAACCTCTGTAGAGGTTTTGCAATTAGTGAGAAGCCACTGATCCATTGCCTACAGTATCCAACCATTCCCAAAAACATTCAGACTTCTCTCTGAGTTTTGGGTGGGCTCATCTGTTTAATCACACTAATTCTCTCTGGTGTCACCTTTCTGACTCCTTTTTCTATTTTGTGTCCTAGGTACTGGACTTCCTGTTTACAAAATTGCAATTTTGCTGGTGACACTTTGTGTCATCCCTCTGCCAAATGGTTCAGTAAGGCAATGGTATCTGTTACACATGCCTCTCGTGTCTTTGATGCCACTAGCAGGTCATCAATGTACTGAACCAAAACTGAATTACCTGGCATGACTAAAGTCTCCAGACATTTTTTCAAGATCTGATTAAAGATTGAGGGACTCTCTGTGTACCCTTGAGGAACTCGGCACCATGCCAAAACACGGTCTCCGAACCGGAGCGCAAAAAGTTATTGGCTTTCCGGATGCAAAGGAATCGAGAAAAATGCTTGGCACAAATCAATTACTGTGTACCATTCGGCATCACATATTTATTTTCCTTAAATCCTGCACTATTCTGTACTTCCCACTGGGCTTTTTGATACCTATAATAGGAGAATTACAAGGACTGCTCAGTATTTCTTTCAGTATTCTTTGTTCAATCATTTGGTCAATCACTGGTGTGACTCCTGCAATCACTTCTGGACTCATTTTGTATTGAGGTGTGTTTGGATATACAGCACCCTCTTTCACCGTAACCTGAATCGAGTCTACATCTGTCATTAGACCAATCTCTTTTCCTGTAAAATCCCATACATCCGACCTTACTGCACTCTTTAATTCTTCAGGCAGATTTTCTTCTGTGAGAAGTGAAAACAACTCATCCACTTCTGTCCCTTGCTTCGCTAACATCATCTTAAATTCGACATCCTCATCAGGTGTCTGAAATGCAATACCATCTGGCGTACAATAGATGGTGCAATTCATTTTACACAATAAATCTCTACCTAAGAGATTTACTGGACTTGAGTCACATACCACAAAACGATGCATGTCTCTGAAATTTCCAATATGCACTTCTATTGGATTTGTGACTGGCGTTCTAATATGCTTATTCAAGACTCCTACAACTTGGATAGTTTCTCCTGAGAGGGATAGGTTTGGGATTTCTGCTGCTCTCACAGTAGAACGGGTAGCACCAGTGTCCACTAGGAATGTAATATCATTACCTTCCACTTTTCCTTCAACAAATGGACCTGACTGATCTACCGCCAAAGATGCGTCAAAGTACGCACTCTTCCTCCCCCTCAGGCACTGTCATTGAGATGAGTCTGAATCACTCTCATTGCACTGCAACCAGTATTGCGGAACCATTTGCACATTTTGATTCTTACCAACTTGGTCACCTCCGTGAAATCCAGTGTTCACACTGTACCTCTGCACCTGAGCATTCACATTATTTGGCATGGGAGCTTGTGGCACCTGTAACTGTGGAGTAACTACCTGCTGCTGCTGTTGCTGTTGGTTCACAACCACCTCATTCTGCATCTGTGGATTTAAATTTTGATTTACCTCATTATTCTTTTGAGCAGATCTACACTCGTTCTTCCAATGTCCAATCTTTCCGCACGCATGACAAGGACATTTTTTCCTAGCCTCTTCTTTATTCATTTTACCTCTAACTCTACCTCCATTGGGTATTTGACTATTTTGATTCTGACCATTCATCTGGTAACCTGTTTGAGAATTATTGTTTGTCTCTTGCTGTTCTGCCACCTTCACTTGCACCCACATCATTTTCTCTTTTAACTTTTTATGTCTCGATTCAATGTTGTCACTACAATACTTTGCATACCTTAAAATTTCGTCAATTGTTTTGCTCTGCCAACAAATCAAGTGCTGCTGAATCATATTACTAATATCCGGTTCCAATCCAAACACAAAACGATACACAAAATGTCCCATGTCTTTATCTCCAATGTTCTCAAACCCGCTGTACTGTTTAAATACCTGCAACAACCTTTCATAATAAGCATGCACTGACTCTTTTGGTTCTTGGGTCATTCTGTCTATCTTAACCCAATCTGTTTCTTTAGGGGAAATTTTCCCTTTCAAGAAAGTGATCACCTGATTGTACTTTTTCATCACCTCATCGGATGGTGCACCTGTTTTAGGATCTCTAGGGTATTCTTCTTTAGGCCAATCAACAGTAATTATACATTCTGTCCACAAATCAGCTGGAACGACAATCTCAAACAAACCATCTAGATCCTTTAACAAAACCTTTGAAACTTTCACAAACCTCTCCACCTGTTTGTACCACTCAAATGGTTTCTCCCTTAACCTAGGGAAATCATTCGTAAAAGATAATATATCCTGTCTTGACCATGGAACATGAACATATCCACCACCTGGAACCTCTCTCATCGGACACGCCCTTTCAACTTGTTCTGTTTCTTTTAACGGAAACATAGACACTCCTTTACCAGCTGCTTCTTCTTTCTCGTCCATCTACCTTTCCATCGTTCCACATCTCCCCATTTCTTCAAAATATTCATCAACTCTTTTACCTGCAACCTTTTTCCACACGCATTCAAACTCTCTAAATCCTTATCAGTGAAAGCCAATCTGTATGATTTCTGCAACACCTTCGACTTTTCTATGTCTATTCCATACTCACTAGCAGCTTCTGATATTTTCTCATGTAGATTCCTCACTCTCCAAGTAATGCTTTTACACAAAAACAATACTTCATCATCTCGGTAAGTCCCTAATCTGTCTGGATTTATTGTACCAATAATCATCTCTTCCAAATCTACTTTCAATTGGCTCACATTTATACTCTGTGGTTGCGGTTTTGGCTTTACCATTTCTTTTATCCAATCATTCAATTCCTCTGGCGAAGGACCTGCTGAACTCACTGCCATTGGAGTGACGCTCGGCCCTATTCTCCTTGGATCTATTTGTAAACTTCTTCTAGGGGTTTCTGTCATCATCTCACAAACAGGAAGATCTATCAAAGTATTATTCGTGTCAGCCTGTTCATCCTCATCCACTACCGTTACCATTCCACTCCTGATGCTACTCCTTGTAACTGATAATGTATGTACTTTTGATACATTCTGTTTTTCCCCATACAATGGAACTACGGGACCAATTGTTACCGGTACCGTCAATGCTTCTGCATTCAGACTTAACTGATTTAATTTCTGAAACTGTTCTAGCCTTGCCTTATTCAACAAACGTATTTCATTTTCTCGTACTACTCTAGCTATTTCCGCGGCATGTGGAGTTAATGGGGTTTCCAATTGTGGCGCACTTGGGGATACCTCACTTGGACTTTCTTGGTATGGCGGAGCTCTTTTGGTCATAATGTCCTCCAACAATTCATCATCAGAATCGTTCAGATCATCTCTTAAACTTGCAGTCTCTATATTTTTCTTTTTCTCTTTACATTTACCTCCTGTCTGATCGTCAGCAACTAAAACTGGGTACAAACCTTCGGTTACTACAGCTCTCCTCCATCTTTTCATTGTATCCTCTCTTCTCTCAAAAGGATATCTAGGCCCAAAACCTCTGTATCTCCTACCACCTCGATATCTCTCTCTTTCATATGCTTCTACCTCCCATTCCTCTAACGCTTCATACTGTGTAGGTCTGGGATTTGGCTCTAATGAACTCATTCAATTCCTCAGATTCTGCAAAATCCTCATATTAAACTAACCATGCTGTGGGAAAGCTATAACAGCATCATCCTTTGTATATTCCACCCAATTCTCTAACCAAGTACACGTATGGTAGCTTCGCTCCAACATCATATAAGCGGCTGGCGTTCCTGGAGGTGGAACAAGAACTCCCTCTCTAGTCACTATTGTTTTATCTTTCTTAAAGAAATTCTTTATTTTCTTTAACAACTTCATTTTTCTGACTCTGTAAGCAAATGTATCACAACAGAACACACAAAGAAAACCTTTCCGTAATTCTTCTTATTCTTTTTGCTAGTTCTCGTCCAATACCAGCGCGACTCACACCAACCGTCCAACTATGGCTCTCTACGTATCTGCTTTTCTCATCCAATGTCTGCTCGGCTCACACCAACTAACCAATTATGGCTCAGTACACGCCCGCTGCCTGACCAATGCCAGTGCGGCTTTTTCTGACGTCAGTATTACTCCTTCTACTGACCCTCCCTTTACAAAAGAATACAGCAATATTTTCTAAGTTTTCTTAATCAAAAAAAATTCTGTTAGTAACAACACAAAACAATGCTACCTTGTCTGTTCCGCTAAATAAAGAGATAGTTGTCACTTTCCGAAGAGAAGTTCTTTCACTTCAGGCAAAACGAAGACAAGCGCTATTTTACCTTTCAAACAAGCTACAGGTGGACTTATTACTCCTCTAGGGATAAGGCCAAAGTTTCGCAAGGGGACTTTTTGGTGTAAAAAGAGGTCTTGGTACTCCTCTGGGGATAAGGCCAGAGATTCGGAAGTGGACCTTTCACTATTTCAGACACTCTACTCACGTACAAAATTATCCCTAAATATAACACCTACAGCCCTCCGTAGCCTTGGTATTATAACAACAGACAAAGTACTTCTGCAGTGTGATTTCTTTATCCACACTCTTCTTCTGCCTACTCCAGGCTAATTCTTATTCCTCAGGTAACTCCTTCTAGACAACATAGAACAGGACACTAACTTTCCATGCTAAGAACTTATAATCAATAATCAATAATCATTACCAAACTAATCAATAATTAAACCGTCCTCTGCTACCAGAAAACTGATCCAGCGCTATACCTAATCAGGGATCGATACTCATCAATAATTCATACAATGGCCCATACACATTCACCCAGGTCCCTGGTGCGCTGGGGTCAGGTTTTAATGACGTGAACATTTTATTTACATCACAGGTTCATGTTTAACAAGTCTAAATACATAACTAGACCTGTATATCAACTCTCTTTCCTCTCGGTCGATAGACCAATTAGTTGAGTAGTTGATGGTAATGATTGCACTTATCTAACTAACTATCTAGTCAGCTAAATAATCACAGACTCTTGGTAAGATTAATAAAGTTTATCTCAAATTGAAGTAAATCAACAATGCTCAATTGCATACGGTTACAAGTGCAAACAAATGAAAATTCACAAGAGGGAGAGAAAAATAATCGGCAGATGCAAACAGTGTCATTCTCATCTTCAATATTGATTATGCACATGAAGGAGTGGATAGATTAAGAGACATAAGTTTCAGCAAAATAATGCGAAACAATATACATATATAGGAGTGGATAGATGAAGAGACATCAGATTTCAGAGACAAGAATACATTTGCAAATAATTATGCAAAGTACGAGTCAGAATAATACAAACCCAAAGGATCTATGAAATACCACCCCCTTGGCCGAGGGGACAGTGGGGGTTCCGCGAACTAGAGCCAGGGAACAAAGATTTCAGAGACAGGAACGGAACAGGGACAGGAACAGCTAGGCCTCTCTGCAAACCGACGATCAGCGACGCATCACCCCTCTCGATAAGCTAGGAACCAAGAGCGCACGCACAACTCTCCTAACTCTCTCCTCTAACCACACCCCCAAAGGCACCCCAGTTATACCCTAAAACCTACATATCCGTCCCACATCAGTTGAAACATTTCACGAAACTCGACAGTTCATTGGTGGACTTGGGAGGTGGTCTGTCACACCACTGTGATTTCATTAATTAATTTTACATGAACATAGTTCTAAATCCTTTCCCATTACCATATATCTGACGCGTTCACACAATTTATTATATGATACATTTCAACATTTTTTCACATCTTTTCCAACAATGTCCGCAGAAGTAGTCTTTAGTCCCATGGTCAGTCACATCCTTTTGGCAGACGAGCAATGCATTCAGTGCTGGGTATCCCTTCTTTACAGCACTCAGCACTTCTGGCTGCTCTGTCATGACATTTTCGCACTCACTTCAGCCCCTCCTCTATCCGGCTAACTTAGGAATAATGAGGCCCATTTCAGCTCACTACGGCAAATAGAACATAAACATTCATCAATTACATAGAAATGCACTTTTTACTGTTTACCACCCACCTTTGCACTATCCCCTGTTACATGTTTTCCTAGCAGAAGCTTAAGGCAAAAGCGGCATTATTCATTATTTTAAAAGCAAGATGTGAAATATAAAATGCAGCTTAATCATGCATTAATTCTGTTTCTTTCAAAACGCATTGTAGTATGCGGCCTAGTTTTTTCATGCATTAGTTCATATTAGTGCACACATGCATAAAGCTGTTTCCCTCGTGTTCATGTAATGTGTATGTTAAACTATCACTGCACACTGTTAGTACGTATTATGGGGGTGTTAATTCGAGCAGGTTTCATTTTTGCAAAACCCTGCTCCATCACTGGTTAAACAGGGATGACTGTGCTGAAGCTCCAGTCTATGCAATTTCTGATCATGACCTCTCCTTCAGTGCCCCCCCTCCCCCCCCCTCCTCTGGCTGCTTCTTGATTGCTCCTGAATCTCCTGGACAAAGTCAGAGCATTCAAAGGTTAACTAGCAAAATCATAGCTATTGAAGCCTATTATTTGAGGCACTAATCAGTACATGTTTCTTGCACCTGAAGACCCCAAATGTAGGTGCTGAGTGCTCAGTTTACCTCTGAATTGCCACTGATGTTATTGCAGCAGCCTTTCTGTGTAAGTATGGAGTTTAACCACATCCTTCCTTATCGATGTCTATGATCATCTTTCGCATCTACATGAAGCTGCATAATGTTTCAGCACTCAATCCAACAATGAATTTGCTCATTTAAGGAATGCCTTGGCATAACAAAGATACATGCTACATCACACATCTGGTACAAAGGCAAGATACAATGAACCTGAAAATAGGTAGATTAAATCAATTTCTAGCAAGGACTGTTTTGCAACCACAAATTGGTTACTGTTTTGACCACAATTCATTTGCCTTTCAGGAGGTTGTGAAATTTTCTATCCAAAAGCAAAGAAACTTGCTCATTTTGCAGCATGCCAGTTGAGCAACTTGCACACTAGTAAAGGAAACTGTTTGTGTTAAGTAGTAACTGAATTCATATGGATATTGAGTGGAATTGATGTGTTTTCTGTACTTCCTTCCAGCACCCATCCAGAATTGGAATTTCTAGGCCCTCTAGCACTAAGGACTTTGGGCCTGATTACGAGTTTGGTGGTGTTGGAGCAGACTGTCACACCAGCGCCCCACTCCCACACCGCCAAACTCATCCGCCGACTGCCCGCCAGATTAGGAGTTTTCTCCTAGTCCGGCGAGCAGTGCTTTGGCAGTCCCAGGCTGTGAACCTTAGAAAGGCACCACAGTGGGAACTCGAAAGCAAGTTCCTGCATGGCATGGACTGTTAGGTCCATGCCGAGTAGGAACTGGAGCTGCATTTAGGCGGGCACGCCATGTGCCCCCCGAATGCATCCCCATCACCCTGAGGTAACAGGGGGGCCTGTAAAGTCTCCTTAGTTTCCTGACTGCAACACTTATCATGGCGAGCTCACTACCATGAAAAGTGTGGAGGTCTGGAAACTCGTAATATGCTTGGGGGTGCCGCAGCGGCACTGCTGGCTTATTGCGGCCTCAGACGGCCATGCCACCGCCGAGGGATCACGGATCCCCAGCAGTTGCAGTGGGCCAATGGCAGCCCCATCCCCAAAGTCATAATATGGCAGTCGGACCGCCAGTGCGGCAAGCTTGGTCCATCGGACTGCCAAACTCATAATCAGGCCCTTAGTCAATGTACCAACATGAGCCAGAGATCCTGGTGCATTGCAACCACCCCACAGCTCACTGAGCGTTACTTGAGTCAGGTGCGTTTTACATAACAATCAGTCATGTAAGACTTCTCAGCGATCGATACTGGAGCTGTTAGAAATGGGGGTCTCTAGTTGGCAGAGGTAGGTACCTGTCTCCAAATAGGGACCCTTGCTTCTAGTCAGGATAAGGGGGATACACTCCTAAAATAACCCCTGCTCACCCCCTTGGTATCTTGGCACGAGCAGACAGGCTTATCTCAGAGGCAGTGTGTAAAGCATTTGTGAACACATACAGTAATACAGTGAAAACACTGCAAATGGACACCACACCAGTTTAGAAAAATAGTAAATCTTTATCTAAACCAACAAGACCAAATACGATAAAAATCCAACATACAATACTCTTGAAAAATAGTATGTGTGCAAAATAACGTTTAAATTGCAGGAAAATCAATAACACACAGTACTCCAGACTTGGTAACTCCTCCTGGGGCTACCGCGATACTGAATACGACAGAGTCTAACAATTCCAACCGACCGCGTCGATACGGGCCAGCTAAAGCGTCGACAGACTCGGACACAGTACCTTTCTTGTTGCGACCAGCACGTCGGTGCGAGTCGGTCGGGGCAAATGTCGCAGTCGCATTGTGAAGCGGAGCGTTTGCGGCGGATGATGTCCTCACGATTCGGTGCAGGCAGCGGCTCGTTGACGGAGTCGGTGAGACCAGGGCTTGCGTTGAAGGATGAGACGGTGCTCACTGCGGTGCTGACAGGTCACGGTGCGGCGACGGAGCCGGTCGATATTCGGGTCGGGCAGCGACATAGTCGGTGACGTCCTTGCAGCATGTAGCGGTGCAAGCAGCGGGTCGTTGACGGAGTCGGTGAGACCAGGGTTGCATTGCGAAGCGAGGCGTTGCTCTTGGCAGTGCTTTCAGGACACGGAATCCTGCGACGGACTCGATGACAGAGTCACTTACCCTTTTCTTCTGCAGCGACGATCAGAGACGGTGCCCACAGACACGGTGCGGTCTTTGCTGTTCCTGAGACCTCTAGAACAGGGGGCAAGCTCAGTTCAAGCCCTTGGAGATCTTTTCCTCTAGCAAAGCAAGCAGCAAAGTCCTTTTCTCCTTTCCTTGGCAGCAAGTAGCCACTGCAGGCCAACCCCAGACAGCAAACAGCACAGGGGCAGTATTCCTCCTCAGCTTCCTCCTCATCTTCTCTGGCTCTTCTCCTTGGCAAAGGTTCCTCTTGATTTCCCAGAAGTGATCTAAAAGTCTGGGGTCTGGGCTCCTCTTTTTATACCCAAAAATCCTTTGTTCTCTGAAGGCAGAGTGTCTGTACCCAGCCAAAACCAGTTCTGTGGGGCACTTTGCAAGTTCACAACAATCTCCATTGTCAGTGTGAGCCCTGACTCCAGACACACCACAGGGGGGCGGAGCCATCATTGTGGAAGGCAGGCACAGCCCTATTCATGTGCAGGTGCTACTCCTCCCACCACTCCAAATCCAGGCCAGGCCTATTCAGGCCAGCCCTGACTCATCAGACTTCTGGAGCCTCTGCCCGTCTCCAGCCCCTGTCATCCAAAAGCCAGACATGCAATACACAAACCTAGCAGAGGCACACTGGATGGTTAGGCAAGAAAATATCTACTTTCTAAAAGTGGTATTTTCAAACACAGAATGTAAGAATCACCCTCACTAAAAGTTGACTTTTAACATTCTGAGTTCAGGCATACTAAACTTTATTTTCCTACCTTATTCCCAGGGCCAGTTATGTTTATAAGAGGTTATAAACAAACTCCCCATTCTGTTCTATGGGAACAGGTAGCCTTGCAATAGGGAAAAACGAAATTGGCAGTAATTCACTATCAGGACATGCCACACACACTAGGGCATGTCCTACCTTTCACATACACTGCACCCTGCCCACAGGGGTACCTTGGGCCTACCTTAGGGGTGACTAATATGTAGAAAAGGGAAGGTTTAGGGACTGGCAAGTGTGTGCACTTGCCAAGTCGACATGGCAGTCCCAGACTGCACACAGGCTCTGCAATGGCAGGCCAGAGTTACATTTTACAGGCTGCTTCTGTGGGTGGCACAATCAGTGCTGCAGCCCACTAGCAGCATTTGATTTACAGGCCCTGGGCACACACAGTGCACTATACTAGGGTCTGACAAGTAAATCAAATATGCCAATCATGAAATCACTAATCCATAACAACAATTTACAAAGGGGGCACTTGCACTTTGGCACTGAACAGCAGTGGCAAAGTGCCCAAAGCATCTAGACCAGCAAAACGGAGTCCAACACACAGCAAAAACACAGGAGGCAAAGGCAAAAAATGCAGGTGAGACCCAACGCCAATGGTGCCAGGTCTAACAGGAGCCAATTGCACTTTCATCATAAATAGGCATACTCAAGAACACTATGAAACTAGGATTATATTTTCACAATATATTAAAATCAAAATCCTATTCAAGTGCACACTATATATGAATAGTATAATACTATATATGAATAGTATAATAATATTATAAAAATAAACAAGATAGTGGCTTTCAAGCTTGTCAGAAGTCAGAATAATAGGACATTTTGTAACGTTGTGATATTATGTGGCTTTTTTACATTAATATTTCCACCCCTCCTTCCCCTAGGCTAACTAGGCTAAACAGAGCACCAAAACAGGGCCCACTCGAATTTCATAGATGGCTCACACCTGCATACCTTTTCTGAACAAGGGAACAATGTTCAGCATAGAGACAGCAGCTTCTCTTTCCATCTGTGCCTTGGTGGCTGGGCCCTCGAGTCAACAGATAAGCACAGCTAAGGGTCTGATGTGCCTGCCCTGTAACCTTTATCAAGGAAATGTGTTTATAGCTTCTGTATGACCCTTAGTCTCTAATCACTGGTACAAAGTTCCTCTTCATCTAACAATGCTTTGTTCCACCTTATATATTCTCTCTGATCATTCTTCAACATTTTCAAAACAAACATAGTTATAGTGTTCACTTAGATAAACTCTGTGAAACCTTGCTTATTCTTTAACAAATAATGGAGAAAGTCTTTTACGTCCATTCTGGTACATAGACTGTCACCACGGGGAGAGGACTTGCTCCTAGAATTACCACTCATCACCATCAACACCCTAAGGTGCATCAAAGAGAGTCTGAAATTGATTCAGCAAGCCACTTCAAATTTGCAACTCAAGAATATTTATTCCATTAGTGCTGTTTCGAGAGACATGTCCTCACAAGTCTTCACAAACTTTTCCACAAAAAACCCATCTACCTTTGACCGCTGTGGAAAGTTTCAGGATGATCATTCAGTCAGGGGCTGAGTAGAATGGGTGTCCCAAGAAATGATTTTCCCATGTAATTGCCTATTGGAAGTTTTGGAAGTGATACAGAAAAAACGACTGAACATATACACCAAATTTGGCAGAAAGCTAGATATTTACTAAGAAAGCATGCTTTTTGTGATTTTATGTAAACTTGTTAAAAATATAGTGATATCTTGACAGTCGGTCCAATGGGAGTGCATAGTCCTATGGTATCACAAATTAAAAGATAGAGCATTCTCTTTGGCCTAGAGGGCTTTTTTTTCCAGTCGGCCCCTTTGATACCAGGTTTGCATACCAAGCAATCTGAATTGTTGCAGCTACCATTTTTAGACTTGGGGACATTGTCCCTGTGTCCTGTTTTTAAAATATTTTAAGGTATAGGGAGCAGGGTAGGGGTACCCTGACCTTCTGGCTGTTGTGTCGGGGACCACAGAGGGACCCCTCCTGGGCCCAAAATATTTTTTCTGTGCCAGAGTTCCTTTGGTAGTCCTTGGGACCCAATGATGACCCAGGTGAGGATCCGTGGAGGTACTATGGGCTTCAGCAATGTCACCATGAGATGTTGCGGGAGTAGGGCGGGGTACAGCAGGATGGTGCAAGCATTAAAAAGTGAAGCTTGCACTGTCCCATGGTACCATGATGTGCCGCTTTTGAAACTGTACCAGGGGCGCACCGTGGCACAGCAAACAAAATGTAAAAAAAATAGAAAAGTTGGGGTGGATAGTTGCATGGCCATGGGGAGTTGGACGCAGATCCTGGATGAAGGCCAATCCCTGCATCCAATCCCCTCCTGCACACAGTCATAATGTATGCTTAGTGATAGAGTTGAGTAAATATAAATTTAAAAAAACTGAAATTCACTGAAAAAAACTAAGGTTAAAGTGACACTATAGTTGGTTATGATAGTAAAATTTTACTTTACATTAATAAAAAACTAGGAATTTACTGAAAAAACAAAGGTTAAAGTCACCTTATAGTTATGCTTTGCAATAATATAAAAATTATGGTTTTAAAACAAAAAAAACACTGAAATTCAACAGTTATATTTTTCCAAGCAAATTATAACTTGTTCTCATGCCATGCACTGCTTATGACCTCACATATTGACTCTCTCATGACATGTTAAATGACATAATTGACATCAATGAGGAGATCTTAAAAGTACATCATTGATGACATTACCGAGGACATCATACAATCATTGTGACACTGTTCTATCGGGTTTTGGCCTTGAAATGACTGAACACATTATGGGTGTGGACAATGTTTTATTCACCTTAATGGATTAGCCACTTAAATACTTCACATGACCCTCACTTTTAAGTAAAGAGGTTGAGAAGTATACATTTGCCACTGTAAAGCCTGCAAAGGCCCAATGGACTACAATCCATAGTTTATTAAGATACACTACATATATTCCTAAGAAGGGCACAGTGTCATACAAAGCAAACACAAGGAGATGATGGACGGAGTGCTGAAACTTTTCAAACACTCACCCCCAGTCACAGATCTGGGTTGAATCCATCATCATTCTTTAGCTCACTTTGCCACATCAGTTCAGACACAGCTATATGCAAATCAGTCTTGACCCTGTGCCTCATGGGAACAGTCCAGCCCGAACTGCCAAGCCATGTCTTCCCTGGACCGGAAACAAGCATCCTGGGACCGGTTTCGGGCTAACAGCCCTCATCAGCCAGGCTAGCTTGAATCCAGTGGCAAAGTGAGCAAGGGACCCACATCTGGGCATACCCTGCCAACTTAGGGCGAACAAAGCAAACACAAGGAGATGATGGACGGAGTGCTGAAACTTTTCAAACACTCACAGTGTCATACAACCTTACAGCCATGGTAACAACAACTGTGAGAGGTAAAACACCTCCTCTACATTCTACATTACTCTACAATCTCCAATGCCTCAAAATGAAGTTCTGGAAATAAACATCCAAACTTTATAAATGTCCTCCCTCCATAGACCTTTTGTATAGCACTGCATAACAACTATTTGCTATGGGCATGTGCCCACATGCCTATTATATCCAGATGTTTTAGCCTCATAGATTTTTTGTAAGAGGCTTTGGCTTTCAGCCTCAACCTACTCTCAAACATACTTTTGCAGCACACAGCACATGCACTGAGCCTTTATATTGCTTAATAGAGAGTAATACTTGCACCCCAAACTTTAGTGATTTGTAAATGGTGCATCACATATGTTTTAACTTTCACAATCATGCTTGCCTCCTGGGCTTACCCTCTTTCCATACTATGAATTCACACATGTACACTCAGTAACTCTGTGCTCCAAATTACTTTGGTGTTATTAGTGATGTCATCAATGATGTAATTTGAGATGTCATCAGTGATGTCAACAATGATTTAATTTAACATGTCATGAGTAATATGATATGTAAGGTCATAATCAGTGAATGTCGGAGGTGCAAGTTATAGGTAGCTCAGTAAGCTATAACTGGTGAATTTCAGTGTTTTATTTTTGTTTTAAAACCATTGTTTTTATATTATTGCAAGGCATAACTATCTAGTCACTTTAACCTTTGTTTTTTTCAATGAATTTCTAGTTTTAAAAAAATAGTTTCATATAATTACCAAACCTAACTATAACATAACTTTAACCATTTTTTTAATGATAAATATTCTCAAAAGAAAAAGTCTCCTCCACCTGAGCTTCTTCCTGGAAAATGTCATGGTCATCGTCAAGCGGGGATAGGGGGTGGGGGGATGGGACAGGGGATCCCCATGTAATTTTCCATAGGATAATTAGACACAGCTACAGCGAAAACAGCTGAACAGAATTACATCAAATCTGGCAGAAAGCTAGATCTTGATCCAGAAAGTGTGCTATTTGTGATATGGTGTAAATCAGTTCAGCATGTAATGAGAAATAACAACTTGAGATGTTTGTATAGATCATGCCATGGGGAATCTGCAGAACTGACAGATTCAAAGATAAGATCTGATTGGCTGCCACCACATCAACAAAGATGTAGCAGCAGCCATTTTCAGACTAGGGGACATAGGGGCACATGCATCAAGGTATTTTAGCGATCGCAAATGTTGCGAATCGTAAAAAAAGGCCGTTTGCGATCGCATAATAGCCTAATGCAATGCATGAAGCATATTCTCAGAATCATCCGTAAAGTCGCAAAATTTAGCGATTACCTAAATACCGAATCTGAATTAGCGATTCTGTAATAGGTAATCGCAAATCGCAAAAGCTATGCGGCAAAAATTCGCAAATAGTGAATCTGTGAAAAATTGCAATTAGCATTTCTTAAATAAGAACAAATTCAATCAGGTGGTAACCATTTCAAAGTGGACAAATCAGGTGCTAATCATCAGCAAACTACTTAAACAGTCCCAGAAGGCATCAGAATGTTTCACAATGGCAGCGCTCTACGTCATGGTGAGGAGGATCAGGCTACAAGCAGCAGCACAGAGAAGAAGGAGGATACAGGAGCGCATTTTCAGAGTGCGTGTTACTTTGCTAGGGCAGACAGAGGAAGAGATATATGATAAATATAGGCTGAATGCAGACATAATCTATGAGCTAATAGCTGAATTAGATCCACTACTGCAGCGTCAGACTCGCAGGACACATGCCATCCCCACTCATGTGCAGGTCCTATGTTCTCTGCACCTCCTATCGTCAGGTAGCTTCCAGGGAGTAATTGCTGCTGCTGGAGGTGTCTCTCAAAGTGCCCTATCGCGCTTTTTTAACTCATTCCTTGATGCCATGTTGCAGAGGATACACCACCACATAAGGTTCCCCACAACACCACAGGAATTACAGCAAACAAAATTTGATTTCTATCAGGTTGCCCATTTTCCCCACGTAATTGGTTGCATTGATGGGACGCATGTAGCCATTTGTCCCCCCTCAGTGAATGAGTACATTTACAGGAACCGAAAATCATACCATTCATTGAACATACAAGTCATCTGCAATTCAAAAAACATAATCACAGACATAGTGGCTAGTTACCCTGGCAGTACACATGACTCATACATCTTCAGACATAGTGGCATACACAGACGTCTCCTTGCGGGTGAATTTGGAGAAGGATATTTGCTTGGTAAACAGATGTCATACTGTCTTGCAGACCTGTCCGCCATGGTGACACATAGCAGTGAGTAATGTATTTTCTTTTTACATCCTGTAGGTGATAGTGCATACGCTGTGCGCTCTTACATGCTGACGCCATACCTAAATCCTAGTACCCCAAGTGAGCAGCGATATAATGAGGTACATATCTCCACACGCAACGTGATTGAGAGGGTATTTGGTTTACTCAAATCTATGTTCCGCTGCCTCCACAAAACTGGTGGTGCATTGCAGTACAGGCCAGATACCTGCTGCAAAATTGTCACCACATGTGCTATGTTGCACAACATAGCCACTAATAGAGGCATACCCCTGGAACACTCTGACAGCGAGTCTGAGGAAGACAACCAGCCAAGACAACCACCACAAGCGGCATGCGGTCCAAGTGCAGCAGAGGGGAGACAGAGACGTGCCGAAATCACCCGACATTTCTTTTAAGGTGGGTAATGACGAGACA
This sequence comes from Calotriton arnoldi, assembly GCA_963921515.1. Classification (NCBI taxonomy): domain Eukaryota; kingdom Metazoa; phylum Chordata; class Amphibia; order Caudata; family Salamandridae; genus Calotriton; species Calotriton arnoldi. The sequence continues at coordinate 939,857 of CAWUFW010002217.1, forward strand.
ACACACTACGTGCTCAACTGTTTATTGTTACAAAATGTGGTAGTGTTAATTAGGCCTGGGCGGAAAACTACGCTACGCTCGCGGAGTGTGCGTAGTTTGTGCAACTAGGCGCTATGCGAATCGCACGTAGCACAGTGCAAAAACGCGTAGCGTAGCGGGCATTTATTGCTCGCTCTCGGTCCTCAACGTCAAGTTGACGACCGCGAGCGAGCAAAATCAACATCCCGGCGAGACTTTTTCCTCGTTCGCGATCGGCAACATCAAGTTGCCGTGAAAAATAAACCTCCCGGCGAGATTCTCAACGCGGGGAGGTCAGGTTTCTCATTGCGAGTGGTCGCGTATGCTCGCGACCGCTCGCGATGAGAAACTACCAGTCCGCGTTGAGAAAGCTGCCGCTCGAGTACAAATCTACTCGAGCGGCAGAAAACGACCGTTTGCAATGTGCATGATGCCGTTCGCAATGATTGCACAGTGCGGACAAGCATCCGGCACTGTGCAATCATTGCAAACAGCATTTCCCTACCGCACTACGCAGTTCGCGTAGCTACGCGTAGCGCGCGTAGTGCAAAGTACACTTCGCGTAGCTATGCGTAGCGCGACTACGCGAACTACGCCCAGGGTTAGTGTTAATGCACACATAGCAGGTGCAGACAAGTAGTTTTAAAAAAAATGAAGAAATGACATTGCAATGGCACTTAACTTTCAGTACATACAATGTTCATGCTTCTGGTTACCTCACCAGATTTCTAAGTGTCCAGGTATTCACTTTTTGCGGCCACGCACTCCCGGGGGCCTCTCAGTTGGCTCTGCTACATCCCTTGTGGAGCCTTCTGTGCCAGTGTTGCTCTGAGTACTGCGCCTCCTGGGATTAGTAATTGGCGGCAGTAGGCTACTGAGGCTGGCGGCCTCCTCACTCTCCCCCCTCCCAGACTGTTGTTGCCACCAACTGCAGCAGTCTGTAGTTGTTCCACCACATTGGTTACCTGGATGAGGCCTCTGGCCACATCCCCACAGCAATGGCTCATCTCTACTTGCATCCCGACAGCACGACGGGACAGCTGAGCTGTGGTAGTGCTCAGTCCATTGATGGTCCTGGTATAACCGTATAGGCACACCATCAAATTGTGATGCCTCCTACGATGGGCTGCATGGTCATCCTGCATGACCCTGCACAAGTCATGCATTACTTTTGTGACATTTGCAAAGTTCTCATTGCTAGCCCTTTGTCCTTACACAACAGCAGTGGTGAGCTCTTTCAGGCAGTCACGGATGTCCCCTATGTTGGTTGCCATTGTTCCTAGTTGGCCCTGCATTATTCTCATTTTTTTACATTGCAGGCGCTGGACCTTGAGCATCTTACCCTCCAGCCCGCTCCAGGCAGCAGCTCCATTGTCTCCTGCAGCTCTCATGAGTGCCCCGGCCCTTCCCCTGCGGAACTGTATGGCCCTGCGCCGCATTGGGACCTCTGTTGGTGTTGTTGTGGGTGTATGGCCAGCCTGTTGTGTTGGAGTGTCAAGTTGGCTTTCCTCCTCACTGTCCAATTCTGGCAGTGGTGGAACTATTCTCCTGCGTCGAATGGGTGCAGGTATGGGTGATGATGCTGGGACTTCTGTATCCTCTTCAGACTGTGCATCAGGTTCCGGTGTGTCAGGGACATCACCCACGACACTCTCCTGCGCAGCTGCATCTGTGATTTTAAACAGTGCAAGTTCAGTATTTTGTCTGTTTATGTATGTGGCAAAGCGCATGACATTGTCTTATAAAGTTATTTTGTAACAAACAAAGTCTACTTGAGTCACTTCATTGCTGTACTATGATGCACTGAAGCTGTTTTGATCCCTCCTTGCCTTTCCCTAATGTTTTTCTATATACTACTACCATAATGCATTTGGGTGTTGCAAGTAAAATGTGGACTGGACTCAGATTTGCTACACTACGCATGATCTACATTGGGGGCTATTTTAGTTAGATTGCAGAATACTAGTTCATTTGCATTGGTCTTACCTTGTGAGGTACCAGCCTGTTCCGAGGTGTCTATCTGGGTAATGCCGACAACTGTTCTGGCTGCAGTGTAGATTCAACCATGTCCTCCAAGGGTGTGTTGGCCCATTCCGCGGGTGGTCTCCCTCCAGTTTTTTTGGCCTCGGCAAGCCTTTCAGCCACCCTTTCTTTTGCTCGGCTGCGCAGGTCATACCAGCGCTTGCGCAGGTCGGATATTGAACGCTGTGTCACACCCACTGCATTGACCTTTCGATTGGATTCCCAGCCAAATTTTCCTTTTTACTGACTCTGCAACCTGCAGTGACAGCTTTCCAAAAAGCTTATCGTGTCTCAGCACCACTTCCTCAATGAGGATTTCCAGTTCTTTGTCACTGAACTTAAGCATTCTTTCGCGCCCTTCACCTTTCTTTTCCCCTGTTTTTGAAGCCATGCTGTTGTTTTCCCACAGTTTCTGCTCCCAAGAAAGCTTGTTTCTGCTCAGCTCCACCAGTCTGCCTCCTCCTCTGACTCTCTCTGTGAACAGGTGTGAGCAATCCCAGATTCACTTCCTGGTTGTGATGTCATCCAAATGCAGCAATATGAGTAAATCGCTATTTGCGATTTGGTAATTGCGGATTCGCCAATAGAGATTCGGTAATGGCGCTATCGCTAATTTCAATTGCGATGTATACCGAATTGCTAAATTTTTGCGATTTTTTTGATGCATCTAATTTTGCGATTCGTAAATAGCGATTACTTAAAAAGCGCTATTTATGATTCGCAAAACTGATGCTTGATGCATGTGGCCCTTAGTCCCTTGTCCTCAAAAGAAGCAAAAAAAACATATGGGTGGCAGGGTAGGGATTCCCTGCCACTCTATGCCTGGTGTGGGGGTCCCGGGCCAAACTCACAATTTGTTTTAATGGTACTGTGGATCTTTGGAGGATTTGTGGATCCACATTTTCATCCAAAAGAAGGCTGGACCACCGCCCTTTTGACATATAAGCCGCAAGGGTGGGCCAGCTTTTATTTTGGGGAGGGGGTGTGTAGCCCCCTTCCCTGAGCCTTTAGAAGTCCAGAGGACCCCATCTGCTGGGACTATTTTCATGTTTAGGGGAGGGAGTCATGTGCCCCCCTCCACAAGTCTTTAGAAGGCCCCAGGGATTAGTCATTTTTGGGAGAGGGTGCTTCAGGCCCCCTCCCCGGGCCCTGGGGACCCAAAGAGAACAATGCCCCGGGTACCACATCCTCCGGGACACTGACTTGTTCCCTGCCCGGGAGACTGTGGGCAGGGAATATAAACTTAACTCCCTGCCCACATTCTCCCAGGCAGGGAACATAGCTTTACTCCTGCCCAGGAGAATCAGAGAAATAAGCTGCCTCCACTCAGGTGGTAGCAAAGCATCAGAGCTGGCTCCCGCTAGCACCCAGGATGAGTGCAGGCTGGGAAGCTGGCAGTGGCAGCTGAGGCCATGGTTCTCCCCCCACAGCCCCCAGTGATTGGCATGTTGTGTGTGCTTTGGGTGGCACCTAGGCACTCATGGTAAAATAATGGTCAGCTCCCATGGCTCCCGGGATGGGGGCAGGCTTGAGAGCAGCCAGGAGCCACGGGGGCCTTGGAGCTCCCACTGCGGCCCGCAACATTGACTAAAGGTGTAATTGCCTCGGGTGGCACCGGGACACCCCAGGTAAAATAATGATACCCAGCTCCCACTGACACCCTGTATGGGTGCTGGCTGAGGAAGTAGAAAGTGCTGTGGGGGCCTTGGGGCTCCCCCTGTGGCCCCAAAGTGAATATAAAGTGTGGGTGTCCCAGGTAGGAAAGGGACACCCTAAAAAAACTAAATAAAGGAATAATAAATTAGTTTCTGGAGCCACTCCAAGTCCCTTGGGTAATTGATTTCATGACCCCAGGAGAGCTTACTATAATTTTTAAAGCACTATGAGCTGGAGCTTTTTGCTCTTCATCTGGATTGCAGAAGTGCATAGTGGTCCATTCCACGGCTCGACAGCTACATTTTGTGGACTGGAAAATGTGAAAAAAGACTCAAAGACATTATAATAAATTGGGTTATTGGCTGAGAGGTATGGAAGTCCCATTCAGGCAACTACCACATTCCATGTCAGGGTAAACCACAAAATAACCTGAATTAACCTGTACTTAACTCCCTGGTAGCTTGGCACAAAGCAGTCAGGCTTAACTTAAAGGCAATTTGCAAAGTATTTATGAAGAACACATCAGTAATAAAGTGAAAACACAACACAAGGAAATTCCCAAATATATCTAGAAAACAAGAGTACATTTTAATAAATAAAATGATACCAGTACGACAGAAATCCAATCACTATAACTGGAGATATTCAATGTTAATGTTTTAGTGAAAATAGTGCTGAAAAGTACAATGCGCACTCGCAGTCATCTTGTCGTACTGCACCATGAGACAGTCACAAGTTTAGGCCATCCTCGATGGAGCATGTGTCAGATACATGGACCAACTTAGTCTTGCTTTAGAGTCACCTTCAAAGTCTGGGGCACAGAGTTCCGTTTGCGTAGGAGGAAGACGTGAGGAGCAGGTTGAGATGCGCGGATGGTCGCTGTTGTAGTGCGAAGAGCCGGTTGAGCATTGTGGGCGGTCACTGCTGTAGCTTCGCATTGGCAGTCATTGTGGGCTGTCATTGCTGTAGTACGAAGTGCAGTCTTCGTATTGATGGTTAACACAGACAGTTTCATTAGGAGGAGTTCTCACTGATGGCAACCAAGAGTTCAGGACCTGGGGGGCCTCTCTCAGGGATCAGGACTCATGCCAGCAGAAGCTACAAGCAGAGCTCAGCTAGGTCCAGTTGCAGGTCCAGCCAGGTCTAGTTGCAGCAGCTCAGCTGAGCAGTTGCAGAGAGAGTCCTCCCAATCATGTTGTGTCACTGTAACTCACAAAGGAGGTCAGCCAACTGACCCTTGCAGTCACTCTGGGTAGCCTGGGATGAAAGCAAGCAGGTCCAACCTTCCTTCTTAGACAGCAAAGCAGTCCTTGAAGCAGCAGAGCAGTCTTCTGGCAGGGGAGAAACCCTTCTGTAACTTCCACAGGTCCAGGATTGTTCAGATAATTGGCTCTGGAGGTCCAATATTTTTACCTGGTGCTTGCCTTTGTGAGGGTGGACTTCCTGTCCTACCAGCTCATCTAGTTCTGGACAGTTCTTCCCCTTCCATTGTCTCGGCTCCAAGCTGTCTGTGGTGACAAAGGGCAGGGCAGGTCTGGTGTCAGGTTCCTTTGTGTGCGCAGGAGGCAAAGCCCTTTGAAGTGTAAGAGGGGCTGGGTAAAGCCACCACCCAGTCATCCTGCCTGAAGGTCCCACCCTGTCCACACCTAAGATCCCGGTCATAGCTTTAAACAGTCTGAGGTGACAAAAGACAGGGCAGGCTGGGTGTCACGTTCCTTTGTGTGTTGCGCTAGGCAAAGTCTTTGAAGTGTAAATGAGGCTGGGTGCAGCCCTTCCCCAGTAATGTTGTCAGGTTGGTCCATCCTGTCCACACCTATGTCCTCTTTTGTCTTACTGCCTGGAAGCAATACACAAACCCCAACAGCAGAGCCAGTCACAGTCATGTGATCCAGGACACTGGCAGAAGGCACAGGTGGTATTTTCAGATTTGTAAAATAAATTCTAACTTCACAATTAAAGGGGAATGGGGTTAAAATTACAATTCATTTGAGTGTAAAAGCTGCAGCTCTATCTTTTCCCAATCCAAAGGTAGTCCTAATTAAATGTAATAAGGTAACCCAGTGTTAGTCAAAGGGAAAGATAGGCCTTACAACAGTGAAAAACATCTTTAGGAGCTTTTCACTGCTAGGACATATAAAATATAAGTACACAAGCCCTACATCTTAAATGGAATGCACCCTGCCCTATGCCCCCCGGAGGCCTACCTTAGGGGTAAATTATAAGTATTAAAAAGGAAGGTCTAGTCTTGGCAAAATACTTATTTTGGCAGTTCAAAATGGCAGTTTAGAACTGCACTACAGGCTGTAGTGGCAGGCCTGAAACATGTTTTAAGAGGCTACTAGTAGTAGGTGGCACAATGAGTGCTGCTGCCCAGTAGTAGCATTGCATTGACAGGATTTGGGATAATGTAGTGTCATTTACTAGTGACTTACAAGTAAATTAAATGTTCCAATCAGAGATAGGCCAATTTTACCATGTTTAAGGGAGTGAGCATGAACACTTTGTCGCTGGTTAACAGGGAAAAAGCGCACAGGGTCCTAATGCCAACATAAATGGTTTCAGCATCAGAAGGTAAAAATTTGGGAGTGACCCTAGAAAAGGGCCAGGTCCAACAGCCTTGTTTATGGTTGTTTTATAAAAAATGCTTTACTTAAAATAATTTGTGACAATAAGTATTTTTAAACATTGCAAGGTGTATTTTTATAAAATATACATTTGATTTTAAATATTGGTGACTTTTTCACAAAGGGCCTTATTACGACTTTGGAGGTCCTACAGTGGACGGTGCAATGCACCATCTGCTGTAGGACCACCAAAGTCGTGGTGCTGCCAGCCACCAGATTAGCAATTTAATCCTGGTCTGGTGGGCAGTCCTGTGATGGTCTGACAGCTGCGGTCTGTTAGGCTTATAGAAGAGCCTAACATGCAGACCGCTGCTGTAAGAGCACCGACTGCACCTTCCTGCATGGTGTGGCATAAATGCCACACTGTGCAGGAATTGGGGGTGCAAATCTGTGCCCTCCGCATGCACCCCTAGGCCCAGGAGTGGTAGGGGGCCCTAAGGGCCCCCTTAGTTGCCTCACCGTCACCCTTTTCATGGCAGGCCAGCATATTACTATGCTTGTCCACTGTGCGACTGCTGCGGGATCCTTGATCCCCTGTAGTCGCAGCTGTCCTGTGGCTGCCCGATTGCCACACTCATAATACTGCAGGTGGGCCTACAGTGTGGCGGTGATCAGACCGCCACCACAGGTTCGGCGGTCCTATGGACCGCGGAACTCGTAATAAGGCCCGAAGGCAATAGGCCTGCTTTATATATGTTGATGTGCACATCACCTGGTAAAGCCAATAAACCTGTCTTTTATTTTTATATACTTAAAAAAGGGAGTTGGGTGCCAACAGGGGTTGGGCACAGGTGTTGGATGTGGAGCCTGGGCACAGAGGTTAAGTGCATGGGTTGGGATGAGGGAAAGGTCATTCGTGGCAGTGGGTTCAGTGCCCACAGGGGGTTGCCAAACCTCATACCATGCACAGGTGAATGCCATGCATGGCAGGGCAAATTGGATGCCTAACCTCTCATTTTATTTTAGGTTCCTATTAGTTTATTACATCTTTAAACAACAATGTATATTTAAAATAATAAGTAAATAGTTTAAAGTTGCTGCCAGTAATGTTTCACATGTTGGAAGTCACCTCCACCACAGATAAGGGGATCGCCATATGTTAAAATATAGATTAATGTACACAGGTTTATTAAACTTTACAAAAATAAGAAATATTTTAATGTAAAATATTTATGTTAACTCATTTTATGTATTTTATTTTAACTGTAAAACATTGTAGAAAATGACACAGCGTTAATTACTGAATTTAAATTATTATTATTTTTCTGAATTTCAAATTGTAAAAAAAATCCCACTTCAGATAAAAAAATATGTATTTGTATTATGTATTAAAATTATTTAAAGTAATGCATAAAATCAGTTAAATGCAACTGAATTATATTTTTCATAAATATTAATGTTGCTTAATTTTTAAATGTAAAAAGGTTATTAAAATAAGTTAATTCAATAAAAATGTGTTTGATTTTTAAATAACTTTCAAACATTTAATTAAATGTATTTATATTTGTAACTAATTTAAGTCATTTAATTCAATTTTCCATCATTTTCTATTGTTTTTTAATTCTCTACCTCCCTTATTTTAGATAGGAGAATATTGCAGTACCAGTTGATGGGCATGTGTGTGCTGTACGTACTTCAACTCTGAGTTGGAGTACATTTTTAACTACTTTAGGTCCTTTTTGTTTGTGGTAACTTTAGAAGTGCAGTTTGTGAATAGAAATGAGCTTACTCTTTTAGCAGTGGGTGCACGTCTCTCCCTAAACCTTTCCTCACTCCTCCCTTAACCCCTCTCATTTTGTAGTAAGTACCCCACTCTGTCACTCCAATATTTGCTACTAAAACATACTCTTACATGTATGGATACTCTACAGTTTGGGCAGAGATCTTCTTTTTTTTTTTTTTTTTTACGGAGTTTTATATAGCGCAAACTTGACCCAGTATCGGAGCGCTTTACTTTTTTTTTTTTGAATTTTTTTATTTTATTTTCCCCCCCCCCCTTTTTTTTCCCCTTTTTTTTAACACATACAACTTGAACATAAATCAATATTGCTGCTAAATCATCAAGAACTTAAGATATTGACAGTCCTACAAAAATACAAGCGAGTAGAAAGAGCAGTACAACAAATAATATAACAATCAATGGTTATACTATTTGACTAAATAACCAGGGCTGTCAACCTTATATATCTCTATATACATATCATAGATATTTGATACATTATTGTCTTGTTACATTTCATTTCATAAAGAACAAATAAACCAATCCAAAAATTAAGATATAAAAGCTTCAAAAGGATACATATATCACTCTCAGTACTTTAATCAACTAGGTCCGCAATGGGGCCCAAATTCGCTGTCCCAGCGCTTTCTTCCTTCGTCCTCTAAATTTATATATTGATGACTCGATGTTATATATAGCAAATAATTTTGCACGCCAATTATAGAAGGTTGGAGGATCGGAACTGATCCATTGGGACGTAATACACAAACGGGCAATTGCCATAGCTATAAAAACAAAACCTGTCTCAGATTTTACCCTGCTATCTGTTTCAGTATCGTTCCCTACTCCCAAGATAAGGAGAGTCGGTGTAACAGAGACTGATATCCCCAGAATCGTAGCTAAGAATGTTTCTATGTCATGTATAAAAGTAGCTAATTTTGGACAAGAATAAAACATATGGACAGTGTCCGCTGCCTGGAGATCACATCTGTTACATTTCCCTCCTCTCAATCCCTTCCATTTGACGATCTTCGCAGGGGTATAATACAGGTCGAAGACTGACATAAAGTGTTGGCTCTTAAGGCTCCCAGTAATTAAGATCTGGCTAGCTAACATGAGGGAGTCCTCCATATCTATTGCTCCCTCCCCAAGCTTACTTGCCCACTTATCAGAATGTGCACCCAGATCACCGGGAAAGGAATCAAGCAGGATATGATAGATCTTTCCTAGCCTGGATTTCTTTCGCACAGCTTCCACCAAGGGTATTTTCCCAAAATTTGATACCGTTCTACGCCTGTTTTCCCCCAGGAAGCTCCTTATCTGTAAATATTTAAAAAAATGGTCCCTAGGGAGACCATATTTTTCCTGTAATTTTTCAAATATTACCAGTTGCCCATCTTTATAAAGGTCCCCCAACTGACAAATACCTTTATTAGCCCATTCAAAGGTGACTCGGTCCCGAAATATTGATGGGAGTAATCCTGTAGCTGCAAATGGAGTATATACATTTAGATTGGAGATCTTAAACTTCCTCCGAATCTGTTTCCACACCTTATATGCTACCTTCACGATTTTAAATCTGGTCTTTTTATAGTAGCTTGGCTCTAGAATTGACACTAAGCAACCATTCACTTGGCTCCCCAGCCCAAACTCATATATGGACGGGCTATTCTCTATAGATAAGACAGCCTTGGTTCCAACTAAAAGGACACCCATATGTTGTAGAATAGCAGCCCAATAATACAGCAGGAAGCTGGGAATAGCCAGACCCCCCCGTTGTCTTGGAAGCATCATCCATTTAGCCGCTCTTCTGGACCGGCGATAGCTCCATAGAAACCTAGAACAAACCCTTTCTAACTTTGTAAAACAAGAAGAGGGAAATTCAAGAGGAATGGTCCTAAAAAGGTACAGAAATTTAGGTAAGATTGACATCTTAATGACATTGCTTCTCCCATAAAGGGAAATATGTAAATGGTCCAATCTCTCTAATTTCTTATTAGTACTTTCAATTATTGGGCTAATATTTAAGTCGGGTATTCTATCAACCGTGGCTGTAATTATAATACCCAAATAGGTGGCTGTTGAAACAACTGGAAAATCCGGAGGGCAGATTATACCTGAACTAATGATTTGAGTCTTGTCCACGTTCAGCTTATATCCTGACAAAATGCCGAACTGGGCTGCTAGGTCTTTCACCACAGGGAAGGCAGAGACAACATCACTCGTAAGGACCGCAATGTCATCTGCGTATGCCAGTGCTCTGTACTCGATCTCCCCAATCCTAACCGCTTTAATATGGGTGCATAGCTCCAATTTTCTCAAAAAGGGATCTATATACAGAGCAAAAAGCAGGGGTGAACAGGGACACCCCTGCCTTGTACCTCTGCTAATAATAAGTGGCTTAGAGTCCTGCCCTGCAATCCGGATTACCGCCTCTGGAAATAAATACATTGCCTTAATTGCTTGTACAAAGCCGCTACCTAACCCCTTCCAGCATAGGACAGACCACAGGAACCGCCAGGAGACCCTATTGAACGCTTTCTCGGCATCCAAGAGGAGAATCCCCAGCGGTGACCCCCGTGGCCTGTGCCCAGTCCAGAAGAGCAATCACCCGGCGGACATGATCCGCCGTGTCCCTTCCTGGAATAAACCCATGTTGACGTAACGATACTAGAGGGGTAATGACATTTCCCAGTCTCACTGGTAAAAGTTTCGAAATTTTTTTACTGTCACAGTTAATCAAAGTGATAGGCCTATAAGAGGCTGGGTCTAATTCTGGCTTGTTTTTTTTTCTAAAGACAATGATTGTTGTCTTACGCCAGGAGTCCGGAATAAGATCATTTTCCCGTGCCTGTTCAAATCAAAGTATAAGATTTTGTTTAAGTACTTGTCGAAATGTTCTATAAAATTCCAGAGGAATACTGTCTGGACCAGTAGCTTTTCCCATGGCTAAAGATGTTATTGCCAGTTCTATTTCTTCCCAAGTGAACTGGGCTTCCAGTATCTCATTTTGCTCCTGCGTGACCTTCGATGTTTCCATGCCATTAAAAAAACCTTCCTGGGGATCTGTCTCTGTCATGTCGGGTCCCTCAGTATATAATTGACTATAGAACTTCCGAAAAACGTTGAGAATTCCTGCCGGAGAGTCCTGAACCTGCCCTGTATGATCCTTGATTTTACAGATACGGTTGGCTATCTCACGCTGGTATAGCCGTTTAGCTAAAACCCTACCAGTATTTTCTCCCAGTTCGTATGATTCGACCCTCTGCTGTTTATATTTAGCTGCCACCTCCGTACCAAAATGACGATGTATTTTAGATTTTATAATGGCAATATGCTGGTGGCATTCCTCTGTACTTGTACCCCTCTGAATTCTACTCATTAATTCATACTCTGCTATCTTTAGTTGTTCTAACAAATTCTTAATTTCCTTCTGTAGAGTTTCTTGGCAAGTTATAGAAAAGCTCAGAGTTTCCCCACGAACAGCTGCTTTAAAAGCGTCCCACACAGTACCGACTGAGGCTGTATTATGATTGATTGAGAAAAATTCTTCTATCCATTTAGCCATATGGGTACAGTATGTTTCGTCAAGTAGAAGTTTCCTTTCAAAAGTCCAAGGCCGCTGGATTCTTGGCATACCACTTAAAGGAATTTCAATTGTTAAAGGATTGTGATCTGATATGGTTCTTGGAAAGACCTAAATCTGACTTATCTCTGCCAATTGTTTAGACAAAAGAAGTAATCTAGCCGAACTAGCTTGTTGTGGGGAGCTGAATAAAACGTAAACCCAGGATCAGGTGATCTGAGTTTATGCCAGCAATCTAGTAGTCCAACCTCCTTCATCATTCCTTGAAGTGCTTTAAAAACTCTAACTTTCCTACCTTGATATGGAAAAGTGTCATATATATTGAATTTGCTGTCTAAATGGATATTAAAGTCACCGCAACATATCAAAGGGTGCGGCCATAAAGCGAGTTCGACACTTAAAAAGTTTAAGGTATCCGGGTCATCTAAATTAGATCCATAAATTGAACAAAGTGTCATAGAAATATTTTCTACCATAATTTCAACAATGGCCCACCGACCCAAATTATCTGCTTTAGCTCGTTTACATACACCCACCCCTTGTCGAGCTAGAATAGCCACCCCCCTAATTGTAGTCCCCTGCCGGGTACACACCAACACTTCCATCCCAAGATCCCTCAGCCATCCCCGCTTACCTCACGGTATATGGGTCTCCTGAACACATAGCAAATCGATCTGCATAAACCGAATCTGTTTTGCTAACATGCCCCGCTTTTTCCTGTCATTGAGACCACATATATTGAAAGAGCAGATCCACAAGTTACCCATCATCCTTGTAGTTTATAACAACCGAATCACCCTTTGCACAGTGACACAGATTATTGAACACAATAGTAGAACATGCTTCATATTTCCATATAGCAGCAAAATAGCACCAGAAAAAAAAAGGAAAAAAAAGTATCCACACCCTTCCACCTCCCCAACCCCCCCACTCCCTTGACCCCGGTCCTTCCTCCCCCTCCCCCTCCACCAAAACCCCTCCCTTCCACCCATCTCATGAGGCGTAAGGACCACCAGTCCTCTGTGATGGAGAGCTGACTACTCCCCCCTCTCTCCTGAACTCTCGCCCCCCCTACCACAAAAAGAAGTAAGAAAGAATCTCCTCGGTTACAGTGAATCGGATGTGGCAAAAGACTTCCATTAACCATTATGGGCCTGAACCAGAATAAGTGTAGATTTCAATAGATCAAAAATAGACCCCCTGCCTATCCTACAATGTATGTAAAAATTCCTTTGCTACAGCTTCGGATAAAAAGAATTTCGCCTCCCCCTTAACCACTACTTTCAGCTTAGCAGGGTTCAGAAGAAACACCTGAGCCCCTTTTTCCTGGAATCGTGGGATTAATTGGCGAAACTGCCATCTTTTCTCAACTGTTGCTGGGCAATAATCAGGTCTTACAAAAAAATCACATCCTTTCCCTGCCCTTTTCCTATCTGGTCTTGCTAGATCATACAGCGCCTCTCTAGCCAAAAAGTTGTTGAGACAGATAAGAATAGCACGGGGCTTTTCAGCAGTAAGACCAGTCTTTTTATGTTGCTTGAACGGGAACCGGTGGGCTCTTTGAATCTCGATTTTCCAGTCCCATTGCTTCAATTCGGGAAATGCCTCGGTAAAGAGTTCTACAACAAATTGGCGAGTATCCGTGCCTCCTTCCTTCTGGGATACCCAGTACCCGGAGGTTGTTTCTCCTTGAGCGATTCTCCAAGTCGGTCAGTTTCCATAGTGTATCCGCTTTCTGAGTTTCCAAAGAATGAGTAATGGCCTTCTGCGTTGTTAATTCATCCTCCAAGAAAGAAATTCTAGTTTCGGCCTCTCCAATTCTGGCAGCAAAGTTTGAGCATAAACGGCCTAAATGAGGGTATTCCGGCCCGGAGGCGGAGATTCCAGCCCAGAGGCGGAAATTCCGCCACAGGGCCGGAATCTCCGGCCCGGGAGCGGACATAAAGTTAGTATTGGTAAGTGTATTCTGTGAATACCGAAAATCACTAACTTTACGTATTTCACGTAAGTCAGTTCTGTGAATCAGGCCCAGCGTGGGTACATCACATTTTTACAGTAGAAACTGATCCTTTTTCGCAATGTGCCTAGCTGTGGATTTTGGACTCTAGCTCAGCCGGCACCTGGGGAAACCTAGCAAACCTGTACATTTTATAAAACTAGACACGCAGGGGAGTCCAGGATGGGGTGATTTGTGTGGTTCTCACCAGAGTTTGCTAACCAGAATCCCATGCACACTTCAAACTTTGTAAAAAAACACATTTTCTTCACATTTCTGTGATAGAAAGTTCTGGAATCTGCATGGATCCACAAAATTCCACCCACCCCGCATTCCATAAAGTCTCCCGATAAAAATGGTACCTCACTTGTGTGGGTAGGCCTAGTGTCCTTGACAGGAAATGGCACAAAAACCAACGTGGACACATCACATTTTTCCAGTGAAAACTGACCCTTTTTTTGCAATGTGCCTAGCTGTAGATTTTGAGCCCTTGCTCAGCCGGAACCTAGGGAAAGCTAGAAAACCTATTCATTTTTTTTAAAACTAGACACCGAGGGGAATCCAGGATGGGGTGACTTGTGTGGCTCTCACCAGGTTCTGTTTCCCAGAATCCCATGCAAACCTCCAACTTTGTAAAAAAACACATTTTCCTCACATTTCTATGATGGAAAGTACTGGAATCTGCATGGATCCTCAAAATTTCACCCACCTCGCATTACCCAAAGTCTCCCGATAAAAATGGTACCTCAGTTGTGTGGGTAGACCTAGTACCCGCAACAGGAAACGGCCCAAAACGCAACGTGGACATGTCACATTTTTCCAGTGAAAACTGACCCTTTTTTTTTTAAATGTGCCTAGCTATGGATTTTGGACCCTAGCTCAGCCGGTACCTAGGGAAACCTAGCAAACCTATACATTTTTGAAAACTAGACACACAGGGGAATCCAGGATGTGGTGCCTTGTGTGTACCCAGAATCCCTTGCAAACCTCAAACTTTGTAAAAAAAAAACACATTTTCCTCACATTTCTGTGATGGAAAGTTCTGGAATCAGCGTGGATCCACAAACTTCCATCCACCCCACATTTCCCAAAGTCTTCCAATCAAAATTTTACCTCACTTGTGTGGGTAGACCAAGTGCCGGCAGCAGGGAACTGCCCAAAACGTATTGTGGAGACATAGAATTTACCTATCACAAAACAACCTGGTTTTGCACGGGGGTCACCTGGGTTTTTGGCAGCGGGCTCGGCGGCCATCTAGGGAAACCTACCAAACCCAGACATTTCTGAAAACTAGACTCTGGGGGGAGTCCAGATAGGTATGGCTTGTGTGGATCCCCCAAACCTTTCCTACTCAGAATCCCCTATAAACCTAGAATTTAGCTGAAAAAATCTAATTTTTTAAAATGTTTCTGTATGGGAAAGTTGTGGGATCACTGGACTGAAACAAATGTCCCACCACCTAGGGTTCCTCCAGGTCTCCCGATAAAAATGGTACCTCACTTGTGTGGGTGGGCCAAGTACCCGCGGCAGGGAAGGGCCCAAAACGTATTGTGGAGACATTAAAATTACCAATCACAAAACGACCTGGTTTTGCAAGTGGGGTTGTCTGGTCTTTTGGCCCTGGGTTTGGAAGCCATCTAGGGAAACCTACCAAACCTAGACATTTCTGAAAACTAGACACCCGGGGGAGTCCAGGGAGGTATGGCTTGCCTGGATCCCTCAACGTTTTCCTACCCAGAATCCCCTGGAAACCTCAAATATAGCTGAAAAAAATCATATTTTTCTCACGTTTCTGTGTGGGAAAGTTGTGGGATCGCCAGGCTGACACAAATTTCCCACCACCCAGGGTTTCCTGAGGTCTCCCGATAAAAATTGCATCTCACTTGAGTGGGTGGGCCAAGTACCTGCAGCAGGGAAGGGCCCAAAACATATTGTGGAGACATCAAAATCACTGTGTCTAGTTTTCAGAAATGTGTGGGCTTGGTAGGTTTCCGTAGATGGCTGCCGAGCCCGGGACCAAAAATTCAGGTGCCCCCCTTGCAAAACCAGGTCATTTTGTAATTGATCATTTTGATGGCTCCACAATAAGTTTGGGCCCTGCCCTGCTGCGGGTACTTGGCCCACCCACACAAGTGAGGTACCATTTTTATTGGGAGACCTGGGGGTATGCTAGGTGGTAGGAAAGTTGTGTTAGCCCGGTGATCCCAAAACTTTCCTACACAGAAACATGAGAAAGTTTTGATTTTTTCAGCTAAATTTGAGGTTTACAGGGGATTCTGGGTAGGAAAACGGGGGGTCCATGCAAGCCATACCTCCCTGGACTCCCCCAGGTGTCTAGTTTTCAGAAATGTGTGGGTTTAGTAGGTTTCTCTAGATGGCTGCCGAGCCTGGGGCCAAAAACCCAGGTGACCCCCCTTGCAAAACCAGGTCGTTTTGTGACAGGTCATTTTGATGTCTCCACAATACGTTTTAGGCCTTTGATTGTTGCGGGTACTTGGCCCACCCACACAAGTGAGGTACAATTTTTATCGGGAGACCTTGGGGAATGCTGGGCGGTAGGAAATTTGTGACGGCCCGGTGATCCCACAACTTTCCCACACAGAAAAGTGAGGAAAATGTGATTTTATTAGCTAAATATGGGGTTGGCAGGGGATTCTGTGTAGAAAGAGTTTGGGAGATGCATGTAAGCCACACCTCCCTGGACTCTCTGAGGTGTCTATTTTTCAGAAATGTCTAGGTTTGATAGGTTTCCCTTGGTGGCCGTTGAGTCTGCGTCCAAAAACGCAGGTGACTCCCTCGCAAAACCAGGTAGTTTTGCGATTGATAATTTGGAAGTCTCCACAGTATGTTTTGGGCCATTTCCTGTCGCGGGCACTAGGCCTACCCACACAAGTGAGGTACCATTTTTATCCGGAGACCTGGGGGAACACTGGGCAGTAAGAAATTAGTGGCGGCCCGGTGATCCCACAAGTTTCCAACACAGAAAATTGAGGAAAATGTGATTTATTGTAGCTAATTTTGAGGTTTGCAGGGGATTCTGGGTAGAAAAATGTTGGGAGATCCATGGACGCCACCTCTCCCTGGACTCCCCGGGTGTCTAGTTTTCACAAATCATTGAGTTTGGTAGATTTTTCTAGATGGCCGCTGAGCCCCAGACCAAAAACCCAGGTTACCCCCCTTGTAAAAGCAGGTCGTTTTGTGATAGATAGGTGGGCACCTGTGTTTTTGGTCCCAGGCTTGCAGACATCTAAAGGAACCTAAAAAACCCAGACATTTCTGAAAACTAGACACCCGTGAGAGTCTAGGGAAGTGTGGCTTGCATTGATCCCCCAACATTGGCCAAGTGCCTATGACATGGAAGGGCCAAAAACGTGTAGAGATTGAGGGGGGCCCAAAGCGGGTCCAAAAGGGCAGTTTGTTTATACGTTTTTAGGCTGACGCTACTTTGGGCACCCACACGAGTAAGCTATCATTTTTCTCAGGAGACCAAGGGGAATGCTGCGTGGTAGGAAATTTGGGCCTGCGTGGTGATTCTACAACCTACCCACACAGAAATGTGAGGAAAATGTGACTTTGTAATTAATTTGAGGTTTGCGGGGGATTCTGGGTAGGAAAATGCTGGGGGATTCATGCAAGCCACACCCCCAGCCAAGAGTCAGTACACGCACACCACTATTAACGCACACCACCAGCCAAGCGTCATCCACGCACACCGCCAGCCAAGCACCATCCACGTACACCTCCAGCCAAATGCCATCCATGCACACAGTCAGCCAAGCACTATCCACGCACACCTCCAGCAAAGCACCACCCATGCACTCTGCCAACCAAGCACCATACCCGTACACCACCAGCTAAGCAGGGCCGGACTGGGAACATCAACCAGCCCTGGCAGATTGCTGCTCGACCGGCGCTGGGAGGGGGCGTGCTAGTAAAAAGTACAGCTCCCGATTTTGTTACTGGTGGCCGATATTGCAGCACTACTGAAAAATTGAGCCCCCCCCCCAGTGCCAAACAGGCCCCCACAGCCAGAAAACTGGCCCCCACCCCTCCGGCCCACCGGGAAAATGCCTGGTGCCTGCTACAACCAGTCCACCCCTGCAGCCAAGCACCATCCATGCACACAGTCAGCCAAGCACCAGTCCATGTACACCGCCAGCCAAGTGCCACTCCACGCACACCACCAGCCAAGTGCCAATCTACATACACCGTCATCAAGCATGAGTCCACACACACCATTATCCAAGAGCAGGGCCACACACACCGCCAGCAAAATGGCAGCCAAAGGTCAGTATACACAGACTCCAGTTCACACACACACAAACTCTCCCTGGTTTCTAGTGGTTTTCTGCCCCTGCTTGGGGGCAAATGAGACTAAAAATATCACTGAAACAGCCAAAATGTGTGCCTAAAAAAGGGGGAGCGGCCTTTGCCTAATGGGCTTTTTCCTGACATTCCCATAAAAACATATCTCTGGTGCCTAGTGGGCTTTCTGCACCCGGGGGGGGGGGGGCAGATAAGAGGCCATTGCCCCGATCTGCCTTCCGAGGTTGGCAGAAATACTTTTTTGGGGGTGGGAGCATTAGCATGCCCATTCTCTGCAGCCCCCACCCCTACGTTTAAAAAACACAACATAATCCCTGGTGCCTAGTGGGCTTTCTGCAGGGGGGGCAGATCAGGGGCTATTGACCCATCTGCCTCCCGGGGAGGCAGAAAGACTGTGGCTATTTTTTTTTAGGGTGAGGGCATTGGCCTGCCCATTCTTGCATCCCCCACCCCTCCGTATAATAAAAACCATAATCCCTGGGGCCTAGTGGGCTTTCTGCCCCAGGGGGGGGCAGATAAGGTGCTATTGCCCAATCTGCCTCCTAGGGGGGCAGAAAGACTGTGGCAATTTTTTTTGGGGGGTGGGGTCTTTGGCATGCCCATTCCGGGCAGCCCCCACTCCTACATATAAAAAAAAAGTCCCTGGTGCCTAGTGGGCTTTTTGCACCTCTCGGGGGGGCAGATAAGGGACTATTACACCCCATCTGCCTCCTGGGGGGGCAGAAAGAGTGTGCCAATTTTTTTGGGGGGGTGGGGGCATTGGCATGCCGTTTTTGGGTAGCCCTCACCCCTATAGCTATAAAATAAAAAATCCCTGGTGCCTAGTGTGCTTTCTGCCCCCCAGGGGGGCATTGGGGGGCTATTGCCCCATCTGCCTCCCAGGGGGGGCAGAAAGACTGATCTGGCTCAAACATATGGGGGATGAAAAGCCCTTGCCCAAGGGGCCGCTCCCCCCTCCTTGGGGCCTAGTGGGTGGATCCCTGCTTGGGGATCGCCCTCCTAAGGCGATCCCGAAGGAGGGATTCACTAGGGTGGATACCATTGGAAAGGGGTGATTCTCCCTTTTCCAATGATACCTCTCCCGTATGCCTCAGTGCTCAGGGGGCTGAGATAGCCCCCTGAGCACCGAGGCAGTGAAACTGAACCTGAGGTTCAGTTTCGGTTTCTATGAAATGACGTCCGCGCGACATTTGCACCATCGTCATTTCAGTGAAATAATCAGAACACCCTCAGGAGCTGGGGAAGCTCTTTCCCAACTCCCGAGGGTGTTTTGATTGAAAGGAAATCCCTCTGGTGCCCGCATCAGGGGGATTTCCTGTGCCATGAGCGAGGATGGCTGGGAGCCGTCCTACACACATGAGCACTGTGGCGTCGGACAGCTCCCAGCCATCCGACGCCGCTATGGAGCTCGTCAATCCTTGACATTGACTGAGTGAAGAAAGACTTTTCCTTAACACATTTTGCAAAGAATTGGATGGTATCCTTATATTGTTCTGAAGCCCCGATGATATTTTCTCCTCTCACGCAAGCTGCCTTAGAAGGGGCCTTCTTCATCTTAGCAGGCTTTCCAAAAAACATGCTCTGCCTTTTGTTTTCTGATACCCTGGCTGATGAATGCTAAACATTTGGTTAACATGAAGTAGTTTCCTTGGTAACAATGACCAGAGAAACTAAAGACTTCCTTTGGTAAATTGCTGACGTGTTTGAATTAGATAAATTACTCACACACAAGATTTCAAAAGCATGGAGGTGCATATGACATCATGGGCTCTTGTTAAATTGTCGCCATTCGGAGACGCCAGGGGCCAGACCAATCACTACATAGTCCAGACTGTACCAGCACTTTGGAGGAGGGGCAAGATCCTCGCAGGCCGCATAAATTGATTTGCGGCTCCCTGCGACACGGGATGCCATTCTGAGATGTCGGGGGTCAGTAGGAAAGACTACACAGTCCAGACTGCATCAACACTTTGGAGGAGGATCAAATACCTAACAGGCCGCATTAACTGATTGTGGGTTCCCCGCAGTATGGGACGCCATTCGGAGACTTTGGGTCCAGGACCAAGTGCTACATAGTCCAGACTGCATCAGCACTTTAGAGGAGGGGCAAGCTCCACGTAGGCCGCATAAATTGATTGCGGGCTCCCTGTGGTTCGGGATGCCATTCTGAGACATCGGGGTCCTGGACCAAGGATTACATATCCCAGACTGCACCAGCATGTCGTAGGAGGGGCAAGCACCATGCAAGTTGCACAAATTGATTGGAGGCTCACTGCGGTGTGGGTGCCTCGACAAACACCATGCCAAGAGCAGGGCCATCTGCGTCCGTCAGAGGCTAAATTAGGCTGGGCCACATCTCTGATTGTGTTTTCTTGTTATTTGTCATCCGGTACTTATTTTCTTTTGTTTAAATAATTGCATTGTGATCCCTGAGCGGGCATTATTTCCATAATGGGCAAAAGGAAATCATGTAATCTTGTAGGAGGAGAGAGCAGAGGGATAAAACAGTAGCTTTCATCACTAATTATCTCACCAGCGCAATGGAGGCTATTAATTTAGAGATCAGTGTATTTGAGGGGATAATGGAGGCACAGCGTCAATGCAGCATTCACTTTGGGGATACTGAAGGTGTGGTTACTTTTCATACACCTGAGTAGCTGCCTGGCAGAAGGGTGTGCCTTTTTCTAGCCAAATATACAGCGTATAACCAATGTATCCTTACCCTTCCAGATAATTCTCCCTCTGCAAAAAAGAAAAAAGGGAATGAAGCTCATTCCTTACGTACCACATCCAAAAACTCTGCAAAAAAATAGCCAAATCTACCCTCTGAGATAGCTTAGCAGGTGGAGGCAACATTAGCATCCAAACGTATTGACTACTGACTTGAACACGTTGCAGCAGGTTTTATGTGAACACTTAGATAAGGGGCTATCTAAGTTAGAACAGAAAATGAAAAGCTTTTGCAATATGGTGCTAGATAGAGTAACAAAGATGGAGCAATTGCTGTTTAATAACTTCTCAAATCAAAAGGAGTCAGTTAGGGCCGCATCTAATGGTATTGATCAGCCTCTCAGCCATGTAGGTACAGAAGGCATGGTCCAGCAATATACACCTACTGTTAAAAATGGGGGGGCCGATTCACAGAACTAATCTGAGATAAAATCCTAAACTTACTACTTTTGGTATTCACAGAAGGCATTTAGTAGTAGTAAAGTTAGGACTCTTAACCTTACTACTACTAAACTGAGACAAAATCCTAACTTTACAACTTTCGGTATTCACAAAAGGCATTTAGTAGTAGTAAAGTTAGGAGTCCTAACTTTACTACTACTAAATGCCTTCTGTGAATACCAAAAGTAGTAAGTTTAGGATTTTATCTCAGTTTAGTAGTAGTAAAGTTAGAGTCCTAACTTTAGTACTACTAAATGCCTTGTGTGAATACCAAAAGTAGTAAGTTTAGGATTTTATCTCAGATTAGTTCTGAGAATCGGCCCCGGGGTTTCTGGTTGGTTAGGGTATGCTACTAAGCCAGGCAGAACCCACCACTCTAGTCAGGGCAAGTAAGTTACGCACCAAAGATAACCTGTGCTCACCCCCAGTAGCTTATCACAGAGCAGTCAGGCTTATCCCCAGAGGCAATGTGTAAAGTGTCTGTGCAATACACTCACACCAGTGACACAATAGCTACACCACAAAAGAGACTCCACACAAGGTTTAAAAAAAATATATAATATATATATTGTGCATAAAAAATAGAACAAAATGACATGAATCATTAACACTGTGCACCCAATGCAAATCCTGAATCAGTACGCATTATCCTGATAAGACAAGAACTTACATGACATACATTATGACATCAGGGCATGAAATGCAACATAAAACCACATGACTGATAACTGCTGTGCATCCTATGTAAATCCTGGCAATGTAAAACAACATACATCATAACATCCGGGTCAGAATATGCAACACTTTGGTAAGGAGGGAAAAACATAAATCACCATATGTCACCCAGAAACCACCAGAATTGTGCCTGTAATACAGTCTTACCAGAGTCTACCACATGAAATCCTCCCATAGAAACAGAACACAAGACTCAGCACTTCTGCGCTTCTCTCAGCAGGACTATGGCAATTCTTGGGAGGCTTAGCTAGAGTAAGAGCACACACACACGAAACATAGGGCTCCGAGGGGCCTGTGCACCTACTACGAGTTATACTGTAGTACGGGCGGTTTCATGAATGTGGCAAGTCCTTTAGGGCAATGCAGAGAAAGAACAATGCCCCCAACGCACGTCCCAAAACGGGGTGGGGGTGGGGGACACACTTCAGAATTCGACCGTGGTGCAGAGTAAGCAAAATGCTGCTGCTCGCGCTGCCGCGTGGTCACCAAGACGAACGGCATGGTGTCTGCGGCCCTGGTACCTTTACGGAAGGCTACAACCGCTGGTGATGCCGTGGGGCCCATGTCTTCTCCGGCGCTTAAGGAAGAGTTGCACTGCTGCATAGCTCCCGGCTGACAGTGGCCTTGAGGCCAATTATTAGCGGTATCTGCAGGCCTTGGTGAGTGCGTGCCCAGCGCGCTGCTGTTGTCAGGTGCAACAGGGAGGGGCACCCACAGCGAGTTTAGCCTTCAGAGGCGGCCCTTGAAGTTAGGAGCACAGATCACCACGAGCTTGTGACCGATGAGAAGCTGCTCCTTTAGCTTTCAGGAAGGGAGACAGCTGGTCTTTGGAGAAAGAGTGCAATGTCCCAGGATCACGAGGTTTCCACTACGACAAACCCAGCACGCTAAACCCACGGAACTCGGGTAGCGCTACAGTTTAAAGGCAAATGCACCTCTTGATCCAGCTAGGTCTTTTGTGTTCCCTGAGACCTCAGGGGTACAGGGGAGGGGCAAGTCAGCATGCGATTGGAGTCACTCGGGGTGCAATCTGTAGCCCTTATTGGCAGGGCAAAGTTCAGCAGGCATCAGGGCAGCACAGCAAAGCAATGCAGCAGTTCCTGGGAACAGTCAGTCACAGCGATGCGGCAATCCTTTCAGCGCAGCAGCCTTTCTTCCATAGCAGAATCCTTTCAGTGCAGCAGAGGTTTTTCCAGGTCCAGAAGTGATCTAAAAATGTGGGGTCGGAGCTCCTGTCCTTATACTTCAAAATGTCTTTGTTTAAAGGGGAAACTTCAAAGAAGCCCTTTCAAGTGTAACACAACACTTTCAACCTAACTCTGGCTCCAGACATCAGTAGCGGGTAAGCGAGCCCTTTGTGTGAGCGCAGGACACAGTCTATACAAATGTAATTGTGCCCCAACTCCCTCTCTCCCAGCCCAGAAAGCCTATCAGTATACAGATACCTCTCTTGTTGCACCCATCCTTTCCTGTGTTGTGGCTGTCTGGAAAGTATAAACGAAGTGTAACTGTCACTCTGCCCTAGATGTGGACTGGAGTCAGGCTACAAAGAACTTGTGGCCAGATGTACGACCCTCCAATTTGCTACTCGCAAATTGCGCCGCATTTGCGACTCGCAATTTGCGACTCGCAAATTGGGATGTATAACAGTGTCTCAGACACTGTTAGCGATTCCTAATGGGGTAGCAAATTGCATGCCTCATGAATATTGATGAGGCTGTCGCAATTTGCGACCCCATTAGGAATGGCTAGCACTCCCAGGGATGGTGGCCTGCTGGGGTCAGCAGACCACCATGTCTGGGACTGCTTTTAAATATGCAGTGGAGAGGTGTGGTGCAGCGGCCAGGGCAGCTGACTTCGGAGCACAGGGTTCACGGTTCGATCCCCGGCTCCGGCGGCAGCTCAGCTCAGCACCATGTGACTCTGGGCAATAGCTCACTTAATTTCCACTCCGGCCCCCAGCGCCTTGAGACCCGTAAGGGTGAGTAGCTTCGCTATATAAAAACGGACTTACATTTTTTTTTAATATATTTTGAATGCAGCCCATTTTCCTTAAAGTAAAAAAAGGGATGCATTTAAAAAAGAAAAATGAAACTTTCCAGTTTCATTTTTTTAAGGGCAGGCAGTGGTCCCTGTGCCCACTGCCTGCTCTTAAAAATATTTTCTCACATACTCACAAAGGGGAAGGGGTCCACTGGGGACCCCTTACCGTTTGTGAGTGGTTTCCCTCCTACTCGAAGTAGGTGGTAATCTTCGAGTGTTTTGCGGCCGCAAATGCGGTCGCAAAACAATTGTACATGGCATGGTGACTCGCTATTGGGAAGGGACACCCCTTCCTAATAGCGGGAGTCGCAAATGCTATTTTGCGAGTCATTGACTCGCAAAATAGTATTTGTACATGCCATTACCCTTTTTTGCGGTCGCAAACGGGAGGATCTTCCGTTTGCGGCCGCAAAAAAAGTGGTACATCTGGCCCATAGAGTTATAAGCACAGAGACATGCTCACTTTCTAAAAGTGGCCTTTCTAAAATAGTGATAGAAAATCCACCTACACCAGAAAGCATGATTTTTCACTACCATTCTAAACATACCAAACATGGCAGCGCTGCTCCTTTCAGATCAGGAATTAGCACTTTAACACATGTAAGAGGATTCCCAATGTTAACCTGTGGAAGGAGCAGACCTTACAGTAGTGAGCAACAAAACAGGCTGTTTGTCACTACCGGGCCATGTCACACAATAAAGGCACATGTCCTGCCTTTTACCTACACAGCACTCTGCCCTTAGGGCTACCCAGGGTCTACCTTAGGGGTGACATATATGTAATAAAAGGGGAGTTTAAGGCTTGCCAAGTATTTTTCAATGCCAAGTCAAGGTGGCAGTAATTGCACACACAGACACTGCCGTGGCAGGTCTGAGACAGATTTGAAAGGCTACCTCTGTGGGTGGCGCAATCTGTGCTGCAGGCCCACTAGTAGCATTTAATTTACAGGCCCTGGGTATATGGGATACCACTTTACAAGGGACTTACAAGTAAATTAAATATGCCAAACAGGCAAAAACCCATCATACCATGTTTTAGGGGTCAGAGCATATGCACTTTAGCACTGATTAGCAGTGGTAAAGTGCCCAGAGTCCTAAAGCCAACAAAAAGAGGGTCAGAAAAATAGACGGGAGAAGGCAAAAAGTTTGGGGATAATCCTGAAAAAAGGGCCAGGTCCAACACCTACCAATTTTGGGTACAGAGATCACTAGTGTAGCAAGGAAAGGGCTGAACCGAGTAGCTGCCCCCAGTCCAGTCTCAGGGGGCAAGTCATTGTTGCTAATCTTATCTCCAAAACTCTTTCAAACAGCCTCCTTCAAGATGGCGCCTTGTGGGGATTGCCTACAATGAACCCCAGACTCCACTCCATCCATATGTAGTTATCTTTGAGAATGTACCATATCTCCATCAAGAAAGGGGCAGTTTAAGGAATAAAGTTGTTCTTTGGATGAGAAGGTATTTGGGGAACACCTTTGACTTATTTAATGATGTTTTTATGGTCAGGAGAGTGGCATGGGTGGCATTGAGGCCTAAAAACTGCCTGGAGGACTGTGTGGTAACATAACATGTAATGCACATCTTCACCCAAGGGTATATTGGCCCTGAATAACAGATGTTTATTGTTACCCAATTCAATGGAACTCATTTTATCGCCCTCAGAAGGATGAAAGGCTGAGTGGACCCTCCAGGATTTGAACCTGTGACCATGAGTCCACTAAACCACCAAACCTGGTAGTAAACTTAAGACTCTTGCCACTGTTAGAAATCAATCAATCAATCAATCAAAAAGACTTTATTTCGATCTCTGAGGATCATAAAAGTACACCATAAAATAAGACACACAATACAAATAAGACATTTCATTATAAATAAACAATCACATCCTATTTACAGTCACAGCAAGATAGATCAGTCAAAGTGCGTCAGTTTTTGTGCAAAAGAGAAGAGTTCACTATAATAGCAGCATGACTGTAAAAATTACATAATTATTTACAATTATGAACTTCATTACGGTGTACCTAGATAAAAAACGATTAGATATTTTTTTAAACTACGCCCAATAATTAACTTTATTTTACGATCTCAGAGATCCAAAAAAGTGCATCACAATATAAAATATATTAAAACACCAGTTAAAATTAACCATATTTAAAAGACTAAAAAGATATAAAAGAGAAAAACCATCATAAATTTTGGGCTGGGCATTATACAGCATTTCATTTCATTTCCACAATTGGCATATTAGCTAGAAGAGGATCACTTCATTAGCTTCCCCGCCTTATCCACACAGCATGGAGAAATCGGGAGATGCCAAAGGCTATTAGTCTGCTTGTATCTATTGACAGTTGCCTCAGAATTTCTAGGTAATGTCCCGGGCCGATAGCTTTACATAGGGGTACAATCCATCTTTTTCTCAGTATTATATAATAAGGACAGAAAAAGAGTAAATGAACAATTGATTCTTGGGAAGATTTACACGCAGGACACAGATCATCAGCCGGTATACTCGTGCACCACCTTGAACAAAAGAGTTTGGTAGGTAAGGTCTTATACCTAAACTGTAGGAACAGCTTTCGGGCCAGTGGTGGTATAATTTCCTCAATTGTTACTTCAAACCATGGTGTGCATTTATGAGATAAAAAAACTTTTGTTAATCCTGTGGACTGTTCTACTTGATCCAGGTGTAGTATTTTTTCCCAATACATTTTTTTCAGTTCCACCCTTGAGGTACCAATCATAGTTCTGGGCTCGACCAAAAGCTTTCCATCCCTACTCTTCCTAATAGAGCACGTAAGTAAGTAAACCACTTTAAAGATTCTGCCTGAGGGAATCTTAAGAGATCCTTTAAAGCCTCACGGTAAGGCTCCAGCTCAGTTACCATCCAGATCCTATACCAGAATGATAACATTTTAAAATTTACTATGTGTTTTACTTGTTTTTGTGCCAAATCCAAGTAAAAGGGACCAGGGGTGTGCTAGCCGGGAGTCCAACCAATGATCTGAGGAACCGATTTTCTACTGTTGATAGAGCGGCTTGGGAAGTAGAACCCCACAACTCCGCACCATAGAGTACCCCACCCAGGACTTTGGTGTTATAAATCTCAAGGGCGGGAGCAATC
The DNA here is from genome assembly GCA_963921515.1 of Calotriton arnoldi. Classification (NCBI taxonomy): domain Eukaryota; kingdom Metazoa; phylum Chordata; class Amphibia; order Caudata; family Salamandridae; genus Calotriton; species Calotriton arnoldi. The sequence continues at coordinate 966,873 of CAWUFW010002217.1, forward strand.
TGCCTGGAGACTGTCCTCTTATGGATTTTGCTTATGTGTGCGGACTGATGGATAAGTTGTAATTTTGATTTTTCAACCTGGGGTCTCCAGTTAATTGATGGGGTAAGCCGGATACCCAGATAATCAAATTCTTCAACTTGCTCTAGGATTGTACTACCAGCCCACATCGGTCTAGTCTTCACTGCTCCTCTGCCCTTATTAAAAACCATAAATTTTGTTTTTGTTTCATTTAAACTAAGCCCTCTATCCTTACAAAACTTTAAAAAGTCATTTAAGAGTTGTTGAAGCCTTTGTGGTGATTTCAAGATTAACAGGGTATTGTCGGCAAAGAGTAATGCCGGGACTCTTTGTGACCCTATTTTTGGTGCATCGCAGCCATCCCTATCTAAACACTCAACTACACCATTTATAAAAAGAGTAAAAAGAGTGGGTGCCAACACGCATCCCTGTCTTACTCCGCGTTTGACTGGGAAGGTTTCTGTTACTTGGTTGTTGGGACCCCATCTCACCTGTGCAGAATTCTCTGAGTGTAAATAAATTAAAATGTTTAAAATATTTATCGGGATGCCCATCTCACGAAGCACCCTCCAAAGTTTTTCTCGTGAAACTAAGTCGAATGCAGTGCGCAAATCGACAAATGCTACATAGAGCTTACCACCCTTCACAGCCACTTCTTTCCAGTAGATACAGATTAGGCGAAACACCTGGTCCAATGTACTAATTTTAGAGCGAAAACCTGCCTGCAGATCGCTCAAAATGTTATCTTCCTTTATCCAATTCTGGACCCTGCCTAAGACCTGCTTACAGAATTTTTTTGGGAGTGAATCAATAAGACTTAGGGCCTATAACTCAAGGGTGAGGATCTATCCCCCTTTTTAAAAACAGGAACTATTTCTGCTATCCTCCAGGAAGGTGGGATGGGAGCGCCTTGCAAAATCAGATTGGACATCAAGTTTATATATTGGCTCCACAGCATTCTATCTTTCCTATACAAATCATTGGGTATTCTGTCTGGGCCGGGGGCACGAGATGACACACAAGATGAAATTGCTGTTAATGTTTCTTCAAGAGTGATAACCAGGTTTCCCTCATCGTGAGCCCCAGGTGGGTCCCACTCCTCCAGGGCCTCCCTAGCTATACAGGAGTCATCTCCATAGAGGGAGCCAAAATGCGCAACCCACTCCTCTGGTTGGACTGTGTATTCGAGGGTGGGGCGTTCCCCCCTAAGCCAACATGCAGCGTTCTTCCAGAACCCTTTGGAATCTCGATCTACTAAAGCAGTATGTAGAGAGGTCCAGAGCGAGTGCTCCCACTCCTTTTTAGCACCATCAGTGGCTCTTTTGTACTCCACTCTACAGGTTGAAATTTCTGCTTGGATCTCTCGCTTAAGCGCACCAATAAGCGCCCCCTTTGCCTTCCTACAGTGTGAATTAAACCAGGGACTCTTGGTGCCATGCTTACTACCACTACATTGGCCCCCTTTACCACTAGGATTTTTGGATTGACTCAGTAAGCCTCTTACCTCACTAAAGAACAAATCATGGGAGGGCCCATATCCTACATATCTTGAATCAAGCATCTTGTCAAACAGGCAACATCAGGGCATTACTGCTAGGCTTTTTTATAGACCTCAAGTTTGTACAATCCACAGGAAGGGGAGTACAGGGGTTGGTATTAAGTGACATTCACAGCCCATGCTTAATGTAGATACATTCAACTATTTTTTGCCACTTGATGCTCTGGAAGAGGTTGACTGATGCCCTGATGTTGACAGGTTGTCATGCTCCTTAGTGGAAGGCGATCAGGTCCCGTGCACTCTCTTCCTAGCTTACAAGAGTAGCTTAAAACATTCAAAGACTTCAAAAGGCAACAGTATTCAATTAGCATCCTGGAATATTGCAAGTATTTCAAATAAATGAGATAACCCAGATTGGTCTGAATTTATTTCTCACTTTGATATTGTCTGTTGTCAGAAAATTTGGCCAGCTGATCCATTCTTTATTGAGGGCTTTCGTTCATTTCGCAGCCTAGCTAAATTGTCACATTATGGGAGAGCCAAGGGAGGGGGGGCTTATGTATTTTAATTTCTGTAAATAGTGCACTAAGGGGAGAATTATTGCTCTACACCCAACTTAAAAAAATCTTAGTAATTAATTTGTACTACAACAACTTTGATCCTAGAAGTAATTGAATCATAATTAATGAATTAGAGGATGAATTAGGCAAATTCTTCGCAAACAGCAAGATGCTGGTTAATATTATATGGGTGGGAGATTTAACTTGCCTTGTGTGTCTTCGGGATGACAGATACACATGATATGGGTCTCAAGCATTTTGCTCACTGCCGTTATGGTGAGGATCCTAACCACTTGTTGATGAAGCATAATTTTCTATATTATTTCTTTATAATATCTCTTATAATCGTTTGCTACTATACTTGAAGATCTTAGATTAGCTCAGGAAGTAAGCAAACAGCTAGTGCAGTACCATGTTGATTTATTTTTTGGGAATGGGCCAGCATTTTATCTCTTGTGGAATAATAAATCTCAGCACAGATTTTATCTATTGTGTTTTAGATTAAACATCGTGCACTTCCTGGTTGCGTTTCCCACTGTGACACCTGGTTTGAGAATTGTGCCTGTATGACCGTGTGGTCAAAGCACCATCCAAAGCCCCTTGGACTTTACACATGCTTGTAAAAAAAAATTCTGCCTACGAAACGATATATTCTGCCTATACTGCATGATTTGGAGTCGGAGATAAGAAGGGCTAGGTAGGTCCTACTGATGTTACAGCAAATAGCCTCTGTAAAGACCTATCTGCTGTAACCAGATTTTTACAAAGTTCCCTGAGAAACAATTTGGTTAAATCAGCCTTGTTAACTGTACCTTTAAGTTTTTATCTCCTTGCTGTGCATAGAGAGCTCTCAATATTGAGTTTTTAAGTCATCAAGCTTTTAATGCCTGTATTTTGTTAATTAATCATGGAGACAGTTTTTTTATTCTATGTTTTTCTGATTTGCTATATTTATTGCAATTGTATGCCTTAGAAAGGCATTGGTCAAAGTGGTAGGTCGTATCATATTGAACAGACTGCAAGAATGGTCCGAAGACAAAGGTATTATAACAGACCTACAATATGGCTTCAGTCAGGGTCTGGGCACGGTCGAACAGGGTTTAAACCTAAACATACTTCGGCCAAACAGGGTAGGCTATATTTGGCCTTTGTTGACCTTACTGCAGCCTTTGACTGCATCATTCATGAGAAACTTTGGAAAATCCTAGAAGATATGGGCATGGAAACCCCTCTTATATTGTTTCTCAGGCAGCTATATAACGATGCTAAGGCAAGGGTAAGATATGGGATTGCTGAGGGGGGTACGGACAGTTTTAAAATTAGTAAGGGGGTCAGGCAAGGTTGTGTCCTGGCTCCCTTTCTTTTTACATTGAACACAAATGAATTAGGCCCCGTGTTGGCGAATCAGTGCCAGGACCTCCCACAGATAGATAGACGTTCAATTCCTGTACTACTATATGCGGATGACGCAGTTCTGATGTCACTAACACAATTGGCTCTATAAAGGGTTGTTTCTTGCTTTTCAATTTTTATGCACAATCTGGGGCTTAGGGTGAACACCACTAAAACATACATAATGAAATGTGGGCATGACAGCTCAAAATGCCGGGACATCATTATTGATAATAACAAGATAGAATTTACTAAAAGAATTTCTTATCTCGGTATTCTATTTCACCATAGAGGGAGCTGGTCCCAGGCTGTATAAGCTAGAAAACTATTATTTATGAAAGCCACAGCTGCCCTGGCCAAATTTGCGAGAAAACTGGGGAGAAGACCGGTAGTAGAGTTATTACATATTTACAAAGCGAAATGTGTATCTACGGCCATGTATGGGGCTGGCATTTGGGGATATGAAGACCCTCAGCCCCTACAAATAGTCGAGAATGTCTTCCTCAGATATTTAGTGGAAGTCCCTAGTAGTACATCAACCTATATATGCCATGCGGAACTGGGGATGCCGTATATTTCTGATCTTATAAAAACTCAACCCATTCTACTGTGGCATAAAGTATGGACTAATCCCAAAACTAGCCTCAACCGGGATATCATACGGGGCAGTTTAAAATTACATCAGGCAACATGAATCCCTTGGCTAAAATATATTAAAAATTTTATGACTGACCTTGGGCAACCGGAATACTTTGAAGATCCTAGCACCTGAACTCTAGTCTCTAGATTTAACTTACAAAAAATTTGCTCATAGCTCCTTGAGACTAATAGATATTCTATAGAAATTTTAAAGACCACAGTGCAGGCGAACCAGCTGACGTTAACCACTTTTAGTATCCAACCCTATCTAAAAACCATGTTAGGAGGGTATGGTAGGATGGTTTTAACCCGTTTCAGACTGGGGGTCTTTCATAGGCTAACCAGCTTCCCTAATATGAATGACTGGTCGAAGATCCTGTGTTTGTGCCCATGTGACGATATGTCCCCGCAAACAACCATGCTCGTTCTTTTATTCTGCAAATTTTACACTTAAGCTAGAAAACATTGGATTTTACCAATACTAAGGGTCCTTGGTTATAGACAATGTCAGCCAGTGTTCCTAGTGTTACAACTCCTAGAGAACATAAACTTTACAAGGGCTATAGCACGCTATTTAAATTGTGTAATAAAATTTAGGAAATCGATTTGTATATGACTTTCTAATTGAACATTCTTAACCGGATTATTTTTAAGTGATACTGTCTTGATGATTTATATCGATTTTAACACAGATCAGCCTAACAGTTACGTGTTTTTAATGTGTGCTTTTATGATTTTATTGTAAAATCGAATAAAGCTTATTTGAATTGAATTGAATTGATTATGTGTGTACTTTTTATCTTCAGGTTAGATTCATGGGTCACCGATAATCTTGTTCACAAGTGTTATGTTTTTATGAAATCTTCCCATGGTATTAGGAACTTGGTGTTTTTGTGGATATATTCAAACTTTTCATGACTGTGTTAATATGTTATGTACCTGAAAATGTCTGTGCTAGGCTGTGATTGTTAAATAATGCTAATGCTATTGTGCTCATTTTTATGCTTTTTTGACTATTCTCTGGCGGAATAAAGTTCATCGACTGACTGACTGAGTTTTAGTTTGTCTAATCCAATTCAGATTTTTCCAGATTTCTCCAACAAATGAATTCAACTGTTTTTAATTCACAATTTAATAACTCATACATAAATGGTGTGGCTATCATTTCTGCAACCTCTCTTATGATCATAGTCCAGGCTTCAACATGAACTGGCATTGTTAACAATGTTTTAAATATTTTACCTTCAATGACTCCAAATGGAATACTAGATTCTAGTACTAATGCAGAAGTGCCATATAATATAACTGAGGCTATTTTCTGCAACTAGGCATGGGCAGGTTGAGGAATATATCCTCCAGACAACTGATTTAATCTTCATTATCCATTGGTGGTTGCCAAAGCATTTTAGCCACAATAGTACAATGTTCATTCCATTTAAATGAGGCTTGAAATACCACACTAGGTGTTTGGACCTATTGTTCTTAACAAGTATTTTGTTACCAGGTCTTCGTAAAAAATTAACCTTTGTTCTCCCCAATTGCATTGCCTACATTTTATTAACATTAATAGCTAATATATTAATGTCTCAATATGTAGCTAATGCATCTGTTTGTTGTTGAAACCCTATTGTATTATGAACTAGTACTAGTATAACTAGGTAATTGCATAAAGAATGACACTCATCCCACGACCACTACTATAGAGGGTTACAATTAGTGTTAGGAAATACCGTTGGTAGTTAACATAAATAAAATAGCAGCTAAATTGCGGCCCTGTTTGAGACCATTGTATACTTCTATTTAATCAATAAGATCACACCTTACAGCTTTAGTCTGCATTTGAGTATGTAACCATTGAATCATGGTAAATACTCCAGCATGCATACCAAATTTATGTAACATGGTCCAAAGCAAACAGCTCTACATGATTGAATAGAACATGAAAATCCACAAAGCACAAAAAATTGCTTCATTTGTAGACTCCTGTAGAATTGTGACGGGACCACCGTACTGAAGTTACCAATTGTGGGGCCCCACCATGAGTTTGGGATCCCCCACCAAGATTCCGGGGCTTCTGCCTCCAGTGCAGAGGCCCTTAAGGAATCAGCCTCACAGTAATTCAATACAAGTAACTGGTGGCTAGTGCCAAAACGTAGCCTAAAGTTCGTTTTCTCTAATGTGATTAGCTGATTCAACTATACCCAATCTTCAAGACCCTCCAACACAAGCTCAACATACATTTTTGATGAAGAACAGACTAGAAGATGAAGGGGAGACAGTGAACTTACTGAATGCTGTGTGCACCAGGAGCGAAGCCTGTGATCTTGTGCTATGATCTACCATTACTCTGGAGGTGATTCTCAGAGGGCCAGGGAATCTGACCTCCTCTATTTCAAAATGAATTCCTTGACATGATGGCATCTTGGAAAAAGGAATCGGAAAGCTCAGTGGGACTGAGACAAAGTGCCAAGGCTACCCTAGAAATGGTATTCTTAACTCACTCTAACTACCTGACACATAGGGGCTGATTACGATCTCAGTTGGAAGGCCTCCGACTGCTAGTCGGAAGCTTTCCAACTGCGGTCAGAGGCTTTTAGAGTCCGTATGCGGTCCGACCGCTGAATTACGATGTCGGCGGTTGGAGCGTAAACCAGACGATCATTCTGACGCGGTTCCGGCCAGCTCTCTGAGTCTTCCAGCCGGTCGGACCCGCACCGTAATCCCATATGGACGGCGTTTCCACTGTCGGGATTACGATGTCGGTTTCCGACAGCCTTTCCGTGCCGGACTTTCCGACATGGAAAGGCTGTCAGAAAGCGAATTTGGGGGCCCCTAGTAGGGCCCTCTTGCCTCCGCAGCCTATGGTTGGTGGTCGAGGGGGTACCCAGGGTGCGCCCCTGTAAATCCATGCACCATGGGGTGCATGCCACAAGGTGCAGGTTTTTACACACACACCCATTTCTTTATGGGAGCCTGTATTACGGCCGGTTTATGGCCGTAGCACAAGCTCCCATAGAGAAATGGGAGTATGCGACTGAACAGTGTTCAGTCACATCGTAATCAGGCGGTTGGAACCACCGACCGGAGGTCAGTCGGTCCGGAGACCGCAACGGTGTCGGTCGGAGTTTGGGTTAGGGTGGATGATTTGTTCTTTCTCGATATTTGGCGAATACAGCGTTTTACTGATAGGGATTATAAATGTTACTCTAATGTGCATAAAACATTTTCGAGAATTGACTTTTTTCCTAATAAAAAGTTTACTAGCTTCAATAATTCAAAAGTCTAACATAAGAACCAAAATCCTACCACTTCACGTCTTGGTTACCTTAAAACGGGAATGCTCGCCACATGGTTCGAGGATAGCTTTATGATGACAGATCTATGAGGCCACATTTTGAAACTTGACAGTTCATGTCTCAATAAATAAAGCTTTAAAAAAATCAGGAAAACACAAAGAACAAGCTATTGGATGAGGTCTGTGATGCAACTAAAGCAGTTAGTGTTGCAGCCTCATATCTCATATATACTTGTTTCTATGCTTAGCAAAGGAAAGTCCCTAATGAGTTTAGAGTACACCAGTTAAAAAGGCAACATACACAGGATTGTTTCAGAAAAACATAACACCTTAAGACAAGGCAGGGAAGAGCTAGAAAAAATATTAATTACAGAAGCCAAACAAAAATTACTTTGAACTAATCAAAAATATTACGAATAATGAGTATAATGCAATAGAATATCAGCAAATAAAATGAATAAATTCCGCACTAGGAATTAAATAAAAACCTGGATAGATGATGATGGCAATGCTACAATTCAACATGAGATCTCAGTCATTTCTTCCATGACTTGTATTTGTTCTTAGATGGCCCCCAAAGCTGTGAGGTTCGCCAGCCTGATCTTTACCTTGCAGAATTAGAATTACCCACCATCAACCCCAAATTGTTAGCATTATTAGTAAATCTGATTACAATGTTAGAAGTAGAAATGGCCATACCAAATGTATTCAACAACAAGCACCTGCGCCTGATTGCTTTACAGCATCCTTTTATAAAATCTATTTAAATCTACTACTGAACTCTTAACCAAATTCTTTAACCAGTTACTGCAATCAAATAATGTAACAGGAACATTGATGAAGTCTACGGTTACTTTAAAGCTTAAAGTTCTGAAAGATCCAATTAAATGTGCCTCATTTAGGCCTATAATCCAGCTAAACACTGGGGACAGATTTATCAAGGTTTTGCAGCTTCCTTGCACCACGCAAGGGGGTGCAAGGGAGATGCAAAACCTAAGTGAGATTTATTGAACCATTCAAGGCCACCTTGCATGGCCCAGCATGGCTTCAAAGATCTAGAGTAACGCAAGGCAGTGCAAATCGTTGCCTTGCATTACTCTGTCCCAGGAGGGCGTTCCAAGGGTGGAGCATGGGTGTTCCCATGCATCCATCCATGGATTTTAGTGCATTTCCAGATTTACCATTAGTGGTAGACCTAGGAATGCTGAATGCAAAAGAGAGTAGGGGGTCCTGGGGAAGTTTAAGAGACCAACAAGGATAAGCTCCCCAACTATTTAATGAAAAAACAAAAGAAATCCTCGGGTCTGAGTGCAAGACCATACAAGAAAAGAGACGGCAAGGATAAACTCTAGGCGCTTCTGGGGAAGTCCCTGAATTAGGACGAAATCCCATCACTCACCGAAGTGGCATGCTTCATCATCTGGGATTCTCCTCTTGACGGGGATGCCTAGCCCCGCCAAGGGCTACAATCTCCTCACTGTGAGGAGGAAGCTCAGGGATGTTTTTGTTCCTACTCTGTAAAGGATGTATTAAATCCAGCAGAAGAGAAGGCACTTAACTGGTTGGGTAACAGGCGCAGTGCAAAAACAGTTTGAAAAAGTGAGGAAAGTGATGCTAAAACTAGCTACCAGGAGCGACAGGAACTTTATTGACTCGTTCCTAGTGACAGGATTAAAAACAGAGCACCTGCAGTATGAATTAATAACTGCATGTGACAAATGAAACCCGGTCTACATGTTTCAGCCTTAACGACCCACACAGGTGTTACGGTTTTCGTCAGGACCCTAAGGGAAGTGCTACTGCGAAAAATTCAAAGTGAGTGGTGAAAAAATAATAATAAATAAAGATAGGTAAATACAACACCAGTAATCCCACTTTTGGTGTGCACGATTTTCTGGTCGTACCTGTTGTGTATGTATAAGAAGCCTCACCTCAACCTGGCCACAGCTCAGGGGAGAGGCACCGCTCTGTCCGTCGATACCCTGGACGGTCTCAGGACCCTCTGAGCTCCCTCCTCACAGTGAGGAGGTTGCAGCCTTGGCAGGGCTAGGCATCCCCGTCAAGAGGAGAATCCCAGATGATGAAGCATGCCACTTCGGTGGGTGATGGGATTTCGTCCTAATTAAGGAACTTCCACAGAAGCGCCTAGAGTTTATCCTTGCTGTCTCTTTTCTTGTATGGTCTTGTACTCAGACCAGAGAATTTCTTTTGTTTTTTCAGACCTAGGAATGCGTCAAAATGCTACGCATCCCCAGCTGAGTCATAACGAGGAGCAATATCTTTATTTCTCCTTGTTTTTCTTCTTTCTACATGTGCTACATTCTGCAGCACACATAGAAAGGGGAAAATGCCTCTTAGGATTGTTTTTGTGCAGGAAGGTCTTGCACCACGATGCAAGGGTGCCTGCGTTGGCATTATACAGCCGAAAGTGCACTAGGAAAGGACAGGAATACACTGTTTAATGTTAAATAAGGCCGATTCATGCCCTTTCCCTTTCACGCAGCACAGCAAGGTGGCTTGCTACGTTGCACTGTGTGAAAAAATTATAAATATGGGCCCGGGTCTATATTTTCACCAAAATTCTGATCAGCTGCCTAATTCAGACTTAGCTCATCTTGAAATCTTTCAATAAGTCTGTGTTTATTGAGAATAAACTGACCAGACCAAAACTTTAATGATACTTTTCACATGCAATGGAGAAAAGTAAGTTTTGTGAGTATGCAACAAATATTATTTTTAAGTGCTAAAATATATGCTACAAAGTGGGAAATAATTAAAGAAACACAATTAATATATGGCCTGATTCACAGAACTAATCTGAGACAAAATCCTAAACTTACTACTTTTGGTATTCACAGAAGGCATTTAGTAGTAGTAAAGTTAGGATTTTGTCTTAAGTTTGACTTAAGACAAACTTAAGACAGACTTAAGACAGACTTAAGACAGACTTAAGACAGACTTAAGACAAAATTAAGACAAAATCCTAACTTTACTATTACTAAATGCCTTCTGTGAATACCAAAAGTAGTAAGTTTAGGATTTTGTCTCAGATTAGTTCTGTGAATGGGGGCCTCCGTTTATAAAATTACACAGTATAAAATACAGACTTTTAAATAACATTTTCTGAAAATATCTAATATAAAATACAGGAGGAAGAAAAAATAGTGACAAAACCAAACAAAAATAAAAAATAAACAAACAAAAACAACTCAAATACACTACTCAAGCTACAGCCCTATAAAGACTCAGGAAGATACATTCATTATTTTGAGTTGGGGAAGACAGATTTACTGTTCTAAATCTGATCTAACAAACATTGGGAAAAATGCATTAATTTCAGTGAGGGCACAGCCCAACAAACATTGAGGAAAGTAAATAGATTGTTGGGGGTGAAATTTACTATTTTAACTCCTGGCCAACCAGCATTGGGAAAAGCGCATATATGGGGGGGTGTAAGATTTACTATTATAACTGTAGTCTAACAAACATTGGAGAAAATATAAAAACTGAGGGCGGCGGAGTCAAATATACTTTTTTAACTCCTGTTTAACAACCACTGTGGAAAGTGCATACATCTCTATTCTAAGAAACATTTAGGAAAGTGCATTTATAAGAGAGGTGTTGTAATTTACCATTCTAACTCCAGACTTACAAACATTGGAGTAAGTGCATAAATTGGGGTCAATTTTACTATTGTAATTCCTATGTAGCAAACATTCAAGAAAGTGCATACATGGGGGGACAGATTTACTGTTTAAACTCCAATCTAAGAAACATTGGCAAAAGCAAATAAATGGATTTACTATTCTCATTTCAGTTTAAAAAACATTAAAGAAAGTACATATGTATGTATATTTTGGCATTTCTAAAGTGTAAACCTAGCCTTCTAGAAACAGAGAGCAGTACATGGGGATACATGCTGCAGGTGAGGGAACCCTTGGACACTTTGGGGGAGGTCAGGTTTACTTTTCTAAATTCCATCTAAAAATGAGAAGGAAAATACACACATTGTAAAGAAGTCAGATTTACTGTTCTCACTCCAGTCTAACAAACACTAGGGAATGCATATACATTTGGAGGGTGGATTCACTACACCCAAATAATATAAGCACCCATTAGAAATTATTCACAAAATCAAATTAGCCAATTATAAATAACATAACAATCATCAAAATATCTTACAATAGGAAGGAATTCAAATACATAAAACACCTAAACCTTAACAAACTCTGCTATATTAAAAAATATTTTCAAATGCAAAAAAGGTCACTTTAACATATTTTAATATTTCATTAATTTCAAACAAGTAATTTAGTACGACTATCCAAACATAACCCTAATATAGCCCACAATCCAATTACAAATACTAGTTTAAAAAAATCTATAGAGTTATATTTACATTTTAACATTCTTTAAGCATATAATTAAATATTCAAAATTAAAAAATGCATAACAAATACATTAATTAATTAATTTCATGTCATAGATATTATTTGAAAGACTATGCATCCAATCTCCCCAAAAAACTAAACATAAATAAATAACAATTTAAAGATACAAAATATTTTGGTCCACAATATTTTTGAAGTTACTATACTTTCACCACAATATTATGGTAATTTTGTAGTCAATATTTAGGTGGAACACCTGGGAATGGATAGTCAGAAAAGATAATGTTATACCATATCCATTTCCAATGACACCTAAAGCTTACAACCCTGACTTCCCTCCAAGAATGATAGAAATCATATACTGACGCTGGAGACAACACTCCTTGCTGTTATTAGCAGAGTTGTTTAACAGAGTAATAGTATAAAGTCTTTGAACCTGTAACCTATTGCTTCATTTACTTCAATAGGCCCAATTAGACCATTGAAGATGGAGGTGAGTTTGCAGCTGATTTCCTTCCTCCAGAGGTTTAAGAAGTGGTGGGGCAGGGTTCTGTAGGTACTCCGGAGTGGATAGAATTCAGGATAGCTGTGGGGCTCTGAGTGGTGAGCTGCTCCCATGGTATGAGCTGGTGGTTGTGGGTGACGTCGGTTGGTGCAAGGAGGTTGTCAAGATCAGAGGATTGGGGATCAAAGTTTCTGTAGATGGTGGATATCTTGTTGTGGAAGTAGTCCGCCAGGGTGTCGCAGAGTTCTTAGGTTAGGGGGATTGTGTGGTCGGTGGCTGATGGGCAGGAGAACTCTCTGAAGACACTGAAGAGTTCCTTGCTGTGGTTGGAGGTGTCTTTGATGCGGCCTGCCATCCTCTTTTCGTGTCTTTTAGGTGTTGGTGGTATTTGTTGAGGGCTGATTTGAGGATGGTTCAGTCTGTGGGGTCCTTGCTGGTGTGCCATCTTCTTTCTAGCCATTTGCAGTTGGTTTCATGGACCTGAGTTCTGGTGTCTGGTGTGTACCAACTGGCTTGTTTGGTGGAACTGTGGTCTTGGCGGGCTTGATAGGGCAGACTTTGTCAGCTCAGTTGGTAATCCAGGTGGAGAAATTCTTGACTGACTTTTTAAGGTTAGTTGCGGCGTCGGGATGGGTGGTGTAGAGGGCATCCGTCCATTGGGATTCTTTCACTTTGTTACAGCTGCACTGAGAGAAGCTGGTAGGTTTGGTGATGGAGGATAGGGTGAGCTTGGTGACATGACTGTACTTGACTCTGTCACTAGCTGTGAAGATTGGGTAGAGTTTGTGTTCTGCTTTATGAGTGGGGTTGGTAACCAGTTGTGTGAGGTCTATGTTGCTCATGCTCTCCAGAAGGTTGGTGGTGTTTGCAACCTTGGGGTCATTGAGGTGGAAGTTGAGGTCACTGAGGAAGAAGTAGTGCTTGGAGTCCTTGCCGAATGGGGCGATTAATTCGGGGATGGTGTTGCAGAAGCCAGGGCTTGGTCCAGGGGGTCTTTAGGCGAAGGAGCCTCTGATGGTAGTTCTGCCACCAGTCTGGAGTTGCAAGTTGAGGTGTTCCATGATTGGAGTAGTGTTGTCATCAGTGGTGGTGCAATGGATGGTTCCTTTGAGAATTATGGTGATGCTTCCTCTGTGCTTATTGGTACAGTGCCGGTGTATCATCTTGTAGCCGCTGGACATTGCGATGGTGACGTTGGGGGTGGCGGAGCGGTTGAGCCAGGTCTCGGTGATGAAGATAAGGTTGGGGTGTGGGTGGTGATGGTGTCCCAGATTTCGGAGGCATGTTTGCAGATTAATCTATTATTGAGCAGGATGCAGTGGAGTAGTTCAGGGGCGGTGAGGAGGATTTGGTAGTGGTTTCCGTGTGGGCGGTTTGCCTGCAGGCGAAGAGGCAGCTGCGGCAGTTGAAAGGTCCTATCGTTTATCGAGGAGATGCAAAGCAGCAATTGTTGTTGCTGTGCCTGGGGTTCAGGACTCAGACCTCGGTGGTGGTGGTGTAGGTGAACATATCGGGAGGGCCAGGGTTCCTGGTCGCAGGCACAGATGGGTGCAGACGGGCTTGCCTCTGGGGCACCTCCAGCACGGCTGCTGCAAACGGCTGTGCTGCAGCCTCCATTAAGCAGGTCCTGGGAGGATAGGCAATGGGTGGCAGTGGGCAGAGCTGGGGGGAATTGGCAAAATCGGGTGGGAAGGAGTGGCAGGAGGAAGAAGTGAGTCCAGGCACATGAGAGAAAAAAACAATGTATTGGTAACTAAAGCAGAACTAACAAAGCAAGATACAGTAAGGCATGAACAGTGGGCACTGACAAGGCAAATATGAAAGGAAACAAACAGTGAACAGTAAAGAATGACAAGGCAAGTACAAAAAGGAAAAATAAGTGACTAGTAAAGATTGACAAAACAAGTACAAAAGGAAAAATCAGTGAACAGTAAAGGTTGACAAGGCAACTACAAATGGAAAAGTAGTGAGTAGTAAAGACTGACAAGGCAAGTACAGGTGGGAAAAAACAGTGAGCAGTAAGTCAAAGCACAAAGGCTAATCAGGAAGGACACGAAGGAGTAGGGCACAAAGCAGCGGAGCGAAGCGAGAGCAGCAGATCAGGAGACCAGCTGTGTGAGGCAGCAAGGGGGAGCAGACTCAAGGACTTTCTCAATGGAGTCGCGCTGTGCATGGCTGCGCTGCGGCCTACATTAAGTAGATCCTGGGAGGAAGGAGGGGTGCAGGGTGGTGGTGGGCGGGCCGGCAGGATGCGGGATGCGGCGAAAACAGGAAGGAGTGGCAGAAGAAAGAAGCGAGTCCAGGCACAGGAGAGAAAAGAACAATCTATTGGCAACTAAAGCAGAACTAACAAAGCAAAATACAGTAAGGCAGGAACAGTGGGCTCTGACAAGGCAAGTACAAAAGGAGAAATACAGTGAACAGTAATGAATGACAAGGCAAGTACAAAAAGTGAAAAAGTAGTGAACAGCAAAGCTTGACAAGACAAGTGCAAAAGGAAAAATAGTGAACAACAAAGACTGACAAGGCAAGTACAGGGGGAAAAACATGAACAGTAACGCAAAGCACAAGAGCTAATCAGGCAAGACATGAAGGAGAAGGACACAAAGCAGTGGAGCGAGGCAGGAGCAGCAAAGTGGGAGACCAGCTGTACGAGGCAGCAAGGGGGAGCAAACTCAAGGACCTGCTCCTGAACTGCCAGCCATTATTAGGCCTTGTCAGTGAGGTATAGCTTGGATTCTATGGCACAGAGAGGATATGCCTTCCACATGTAAGTACCATCATCAAAAGCTAAGCTATAGTTTTACACATTAGGGCAGAGTTAGCAAGAATTTCTGCTGTTGAAAAGTCAGCCAAAGTAACGCAAAGCATGAAAGGTGTTGATAGGGTATTACTTGTTTTGGGCTGGAAAAGTGCAATTTTTTAGTGGAAATAGCGCTTTGCACTGCTTTGTGCTACTTTAGGTCAAGGGGGCATTTCTTGAATGCTACTTGGAAATTTTAGAACAACCAGCCATGGTTTTTGATGCAAAGTCCTATCTACTAAAATTGTTAGACTGGGCTCTGTGTCACAAAATAATGTCTCCTTAAAGCAGGCACAACATTGCCGAAATCTTTTTACTTCTAACATTTCACTCTTTGCCTGTGTGTTGCAGTTTGCATCCAATGTGTGAAACGTTTTGAAGTTTGTACTAGAATGATGCCCTTTCAAGTGCAAAACGTGTTGCTATACATCACGCACCCAACTCTGCACAATGGTCACTAAGCAGGCTGTAAGCTAGCGCTAGGGAACCAAATATGGCTTTGCCCTGCTTTCTGGTCGTAGCGTAATGCAGCAAGCACATCAACTTTGTTTGCTGCACTGCGTTGCACATAATTCAGTTAACGTACCCCAGCATTTTATTTAAAGAGAAACGTAAAAAAAACCTGCATCTCTTTTCGTGTCTCCAGCAATTTGTGTTGCTTTTTGTTTTGTATTTTCTAAGTTCCTACGAACATTGTTTTAGCAGGACAAATATGTTTACCACACAATCTTTGTTTTTCAAAAGGAAATTAAGATTTATTTATAGTGACACACTTTTAATAGGAAGTTGTGCACATCTCCAATCTGCCACACATCCATTATTTTGCAAGGTACTGGTAACTGACCACAGGTCATTTCCAGACTTTCCTGCCCCCTTGCTTTACTTCAGTTTTGTTTTACTTTTAAGGGACTTTCAAATACATCTGCGCTTTCTTTGTTAATGTGACACATCCCCTTTGCTGAAGATTGTTCAGTCGTTGTGCGTCATTTGTCTTCTTTCGGGTTATTGAACTGTTAAGCTTTATCACATTCCTTTGAAGGAAAACAGTTAGTAATAAGTCTGAACGGTAAGACCTTCGTGCTACCTATTTGTAGCTGCCAAGTCCTCGTGACAGATAAAAAGCAGCATGTCTCCTTCCTGTCTGTTTTCATTGCCCTCCTCACCTTCATTGATAAGCGCTTTGTGTTTTCAGAGTTCACATTGGCAGTGCACGAGCCAAAGTAATCCAACCCTATGCAAAATAGATAATAGTGTTTACAAAGCCAGGTCTATGCACATTGAAGTTGTCCAGTCTCGGCACTCTTACCGAAAGACAGAAGAGGTTGCTCATGTAGCGCTGTGTCAGTAATATCGATAGCAAGGAACTGGTAATTGTGGAGAAAAAAAGACTATACAAGGTATAAGTGATTTTTGATTAGAGCACGTTGGGAAATGTTGCAAAGAAAATAATACACAGTTAAGCCAGCCTGTTCAGGCTACAAAACCCTTTGACTTTGAACAAGAAAAAGTACTGAACAAACATGGAAGAGGACCCCTTGAACAAACGATGCGCAGCCATATTTTGTACATCTGTGTTTATTAAATTGAAAGCACAAATTTTTTCTTTTCACAAAAATTAAGATAGGGTGGGTCAATTAGGCATATGTGATGGGGCAGGCCCCTGGGAATAAGGAGTTACATTTATGCCTTCATCAAATATATACAGGGCCGCTGTTATGTGGCTATGGAGTATCAAATTATGTAGTAAAACTGACTAAATTATACCAGTAGAAAAGTCAAATTATGCGGCAGTTTAAGGCAAATAATCTGGTATTTTATGTGAAGAAAGAAAACATATGCATCTTGCTACGTGACATTATGTTCTTGATGTTTTAACGTTTTCAAATAAATTGATATAGAGGGACCCGATGCAAACTAATACATTGGATTGGGCACAGTATTAACCTACTGCTTTCTTATTCCAACAACAAGTCTTAAACATCTTCACAAGCTCATACTTCTTGTCATAAAATATGTCTCATTCATGTGATGTGTTAGCATTGGCTTTTTCAGTAGGCTCACCCCCCAGACTTTTTGCTTTTTGGACTCCTGTTTTTGACCCTGTGTTTGTTGGCTATAGGACTCTGGGCACATTACCACTGCTGATCAGTGCTAAAGTTCATATGCTCTCTGGGTAAATTGCGTTTATGGATTGGTGTTTCCATGATTGGCTATTTGATTTACTGATAAGTCCCCAGTACAGTGCACTCTGTGTGCCCAGGGCTTGAAATCAAATGCTACTAGAGGGCCTCCAGCACTGATTGTGCCACCCACATGAGTAGCCCTGAAAAGGTATCTCAGACCTGCTGCTGCAGTGTCTGCACGCAGTTTTAAACTGCCATGTCGACCTGGCAAGTGCACCCACTTGCCACGCCCTATACCTTCCCTTCTCTTACAGGTAAGGCACCCCTATGGTAGGCCCAAGGTACCCCCATGGGCAGGGTGCAGTGTATGTGAAAGGTAGGATATGTAATGGTGTGTGTGACATGTCCTGATAGTGAAATACTGCCAATTTTGTTTTTCACTATTGAAAGGATATTGGTCCCATAGGATAGAATGGGAGAGCCTTTGTAAAATCTTACAACTATAACTTTCCTATTGGGACAAGATAGAGAAATAAAGATTAGGCTCTCTGTACTCAGACTTTAATAACATACCTTTTTAGTAGAGATGGTTTTTAAATTGTGTTTGAAAATGCCACTTTTAGAAAGTAAAAGAAACAATTGATGGATGGAATGCTGGACAATGCAAACATTCACCCCCAGTCACAAGGATCTGGGTTAAATCCATCATTCTTTCGCTCACCACACCACCCCAGTTTGGACCCAGCCATATGCAAATCAGTCTTGACCCTGTTCCTTGTGGGAACAGTCCAGCCCGAACTGCCAAGCCAGATCCTCCCTGGACCGGAAACAAGCATCCTGGGACCGGTTTCAGGGCATCACCCTTCATCAGCCAGGCTAGGTTGAATCCAGTGGTGTAGTGAGCACGGGACCCACGTCTGGGCATACCCTTCCCACTTAGGGCGACAAATGCAAAAGAAACAATTGATGGATGGAATGCTGGACAATGCAAACATTCACCCCCAGTCACAAGGATCTGGGTTAAATCCATCATTCTTTTGCTCACCACACCACCCCAGTTTGGCCAGCCATATGCAAATCAGACTTGACCCTGTTCCTTGTGGGAACAGTCCAGCCCGAACTGCCAAGCCAGATCCTCCCTGGACCGGAAACAAGCATCCTGGGACCGGTTTCAGGGCATCAGCCTTCATCAGCCAGGCTAGCTTGAATCCAGTGGTGTGGTGAGCACGGGACCCACGTCTGGGCATACCCTTCACACTTAGGGCGACAAATGCAAAAGAAACAATTGATGGACGGAATGCTGGACAATGCAAACATTCACCCCCAGTCACAAGGATCTGGGTTAAATTCATCATTCTTTTGCTCACCACACCACCCCAGTTTGGACCCAGCCATATGCAAATCAGTCTTGACCCTGTTCTTTGTGGGAACAGTCCAGCCCGAACTGCCAAGCCAGATCCTCCCTGGACCGGAAACAAGCATCCTGGGACCGGTTTCAGGGCATCACCCTTCATCAGCCAGGCTAGCTTGAATCCAGTGGTGTAGTGAGCACGGACCCATGTCTGGGCATACCCTTCCCACTTAGGGCGACAAATGCAAAAGAAACAATTGATGGACGGAATGCTGGACAATGCAAACATTCACCCCCAGTCACAAGGATCTGGGTTAAATCCATCATTCTTTTGCTCACCACACCACCCCAGTTTGGACCCAGCCATATGCAAATCAGTCTTGACCCTGTTCCTTGTGGGAACAGTCCAGCCTGAATTGCCAAGCCAGATCCTCCCTGGACCGGAAACAAGCATCCTGGGACCGGTTTCAGGGCATCACCCTTCATCAGCCAGGCTAGCTTGAATCCAGTGGTGTAGTGAGCACGGGACCCACGTCTGGGCATACCCTTCCCACTTAGGGTGACAAATACAAAAGAAACAATTGATGGACGGAATGCTGGACAATGCAAACATTCACCCCCAGTCACAAGGATCTGGGTTAAATCCATCATTCTTTTGCTCACCACATCACCCCAGTTTGGACCCAGCCAAATGCAAATCAGTCTTGACCCTGTTCCTTGTGGGAACAGTCCAGCCCGAACTGCCAAGCCAGATCCTCCCTGGACCGGAAACAAGCATCCTGGGACCGGTTTCAGGGCATCACCCTTCATCAGCCAGGCTAGCTTGAATCCAGTGGTGTAGTGAGCACGGGACCCACGTCTGGGCATACCCTTCCCACTTAGGGCGACAAATGCAAAAGAAACAATTGATGGACGGAATGCTGGACAATGCAAACATTCACCCCCAGTCACAAGGATCTGGGTTAAATCCATCATTCTTTTGCTCACCACACCACCCCAGTTTGGACCCAGCCATATGCAAATCAGTCTTGACCCTGTTCCTTGTGGGAACAGTCCAGCCCGAACTGCCAAGCCAGATCCTCCCTGGACCGGAAACAAGCATCCTGGGACCGGTTTCAGGGCATCACCCTTCATCAGCCAGGCTGGCTTGAATCCAGTGGTGTAGTGAGCATGGGACCCACGTCTGGGCATACCCTTCCCACTATGGGTGACAAATGCAAAAGAAACAATTGATGGACGGAATGCTGGACAATGCAAACATTCACCCCCAGTCACAAGGATCTGGGTTAAATCCATCATTCTTTTGCTCACCACACCACCCCAGTTTGGACCCTGCCATATGCAAATCCGTCTTGACCCTGTTCCTTGTGGGAACAGTCCAGCCCAAACTGCCAAGCCAGATCCTCCCTGGACCGGAAACAAGCATCCTGGGACCAGTTTCAGGGCATCACCCTTCATCAGCCAGGCTAGGTTGAATCCAGTGGTCTAGTGAGCACGGGACCCACGTCTGGGCATACCCTTCCCACTTAGGGCGACAAATGCAAAAGAAACAATTGATGGACGGAATGCTGGACAATGCAAACATTCACCCCCAGTCACAAGGATCTGGGTTAAATCCATCATTCTTTTGCTCACCACACCACCCCAGTTTGGACCCAGCCATATGCAAATCAGTCTTGACCCTGTTCCTTGGGGAACAGTCCAGCCCGAACTGCCAAGCCAGATCCTCCTGGACCGGAAACAAGCATCCTGGGACCGGTTTCAGGGCATCACCCTTCATCAGCCAGGCTAGCTTGAATCCAGTGGTGTAGTGAGCACGGGACCCACGTCTGGGCATACCCTTCCCACTTAGGGCGACAAATGCAAAAGAAACAATTGATGGACGGAATGCTGGACAATGCAAACATTCACCCCCAGTCACAAGGATCTGGGTTAAATCCATCATTCTTTTGCTCACCACACCACCCCAGTTTGGACCCAGCCATATGCAAATCAGTTTTGACCCTGTTCCTTGTGGGAACAGTCCAGCCTGAACTGCCAAGCCAGATCCTCCCTGGACCGGAAAAAAGCATCCTGGGACCGGTTTCAGGGCATCACCCTTCATCAGCCAGGCTAGCTTGAATCCAGTGGTGTAGTGAGCACGGGACCCACGTCTGGGCATACCCCTTCCCACTTAGGGCGACAAATGCAAAAGAAACAATTGATGGACGGAATGCTGGACAATGCAAACATTCACCCCCAGTCACAAGGATCTGGGTTAAATCCATCATTCTTTTGCTCACCACACCACCCCAGTTTGGACCCAGCCATATGCAAATCAGTCTTGACCCTGTTCCTTGTGGGAACAGTCCAGCCTGAATTGCCAAGCCAGATCCTCCCTGGACCGGAAACAAGCATCCTGGGACCGGTTTCAGGGCATCACCCTTCATCAGCCAGGCTAGCTTGAATCCAGTGGTGTAGTGAGCACGGGACCCACTTCTGGGCATACCCTTCCCACTTAGGGCGACAAATGCAAAAGAAACAATTGATGGACGGAATGCTGGACAATGCAAACATTCACCCCCAGTCACAAGGATCTGGGTTAAATCCATCATTCTTTTGCTCACCACACCACCCCAGTTTGGACCCTGCCATATGCAAATCAGTCTTGACCCTGTTCCTTGTGGGAACCGTCCAGCCCAAACTGCCAAGCCAGATCCTCCCTGGACCGGAAACAAGCATCCTGGGACCGGTTTCAGGGCATCACCCTTCATCAGCCAGGCTAGCTTGAATCCAGTGGTGTAGTGAGCATGGGACCCACGTCTGGGCATACCCCTCCCACTTAGGGCGACAAATGCAAAAGAAACAATTGATGGACGGAATGCTGGACAATGCAAACATTCACCCCCAGTCACAATGATCTGGGATAAATCCATCATTCTTTTGCTCACCACACCCCCCCAGTTTGGACCCAGCCATATGCAAATCAGTCTTGACCCTGTTCCTTGTGGGAACAGTCCAGCCCGAATTGCCAAGCCAGATCCTCCCTGGACCGGAAACAAGCATCCTGGGACCGGTTTCAGAGCATCACCCTTCTTCAGCCAGGCTAGCTTGAATCCAGTGGTGTAGTGAGCACGGGACCCACGTCTGGGCATACCCTTCCCATAGGGCACAGCGTCAAGACTGATGTGCATATGGCTGGGTTCAAGCTGGAATGGCATGGTGAGCAAAAAAACGATTGATTGAGGCCCAGATCTCTGTACTGGGGTGAATGTATGACATTGTTCTGCATTCTGTCCATCAATTGTTGTTTTTGCATTTGTCACCCCGAGTGGGACGGGTATGCCCAGACGTGGGTCCCGTGCTCTCCATGCCGCTGGAGTCAAGCTATCCTGGCTGAAGAGGGGTGAAACCCCGAAACTGGTCCTAGGATGCTTGTTTCCAGTCTAGGGAGGACCTGGCCTGGCAGTTCGAGCTGGACTGTTCCCATAGGGCACAGCAGAGCTTTCCAAACGTTGTGTCGCGACACGTTACTGTGTCGGCTGCCATGTGTGGGTGTGTCGCGCAATGACGGCGAGGCGCGTCCTATTCATCCTGCAGGACGGTACTGCGCATGTTAGTGACGTAGTACCTGTTCCTGCGGAAGGCGTAAGAGGAGGAGCATTGCGCTACTGTTCTTCCGCGGGCCAGTTGCAGCGGCGGTTAATAATCTACTGCTGCGTCTCCAGCTGGCCGCTCTGCAGTCCCGTTCACATCCAGCCTATACTGGCAGCAGCAGGGTGAGGCCGGCAGCCCCATTAGGCTTGGGGGTCGCCATCGGCGCTCGCTGCTGCTTCCTGTGGAAGGCGGGAGGGGGGAGTCACCCTAACGGAGCATTGCGCTGCCGTTCTCGTGGCCCGGTGAAGCAGCGGTGAGTAATATACTGCGGCGTTAACCCAATACTCATTCGCTTCAGACATCACCTGTCATTGATGTCTACACACAAAAGCCCTACACCCCTTTGATGCTGCTGACTTCATTAGCCCTGAATGCGCCTTGAAGCCCAGGCCCACAAGTGTATTAAAATCACAGACCCAGTGGTGCCCAAGGAATGCAATGCTGTCAGGCAGCCAGATACACGAAGGCACTAAAGAGCAGAGATGAACAGTTCAACAGGTGGCATAGAGAAACAAAACCTCATTCACGAGGATCACAAGCAGACTAAAGAAGCAGGCGCATAAATGAATACACTTCCAGGCAGTCCATAAGAGCCATCCCTAAATATCCTAGGAACAGTGGTCAGGTAGCATGCGCCATCATTGCAAGCTCAACGGCACATGAATCAAAGGCTGAGAGCTTCAATCACTCTAGGTGGGCAACGAGGGACTACACTCAGTGGTCCCTGAAAAATGTGTTCAGACCAGCCCCTTGTGTACTGAGTATAGCAAATGAGTCTGACAGTCTAAAAGAGGATTTGAGGAGAGAAGTTATATACGAGTCTACAAGGAAAATGTGTGCATTCTCTTATGGCTGTTAGTCACGCAGGATAGTGGACAATCCCCTGATCCTCAGCTTACTTTGGGGGAGGGGATTCGCTGTCTCCCACATGATCATTCCAGCCCAGAAAAACACCTGGCTTACAGCAAGATATTTGCTGAGTATTCAATCCATGAACCACCCATACTTGGAAGTAATCCACATTCAGCCCTGGGCATGACAACTAGAGATGATGTTAACATAACTTCCCACAAGCAGCTCCAACAAATATCTGGACTTCCAACTGTTCCAGCCTCAGCAATCCAGAAATGGCAACCAATGGATGGGGCCTTTGGCTTAAATTACTTGACACGTGTGTAATTTACATATGTACAAGGCTCATTGATATACACGGTCTTGTATCGTCGCTAACCTCACTAATTAATTGGCAGCATGCTTTTGCTCCACTGCTAGGTTCCTGCTACATAAATACAAATACCGATATATGCATTAACAAATACTGAAACTCAACAACATGAAATGGCAATCACTATGAAGTGCTCTGTCCTTGTCCTTGACACTCCCCTGGCCCTGATAATGTTGAAATCATGGATGGCACTGCAGGCATGCCTGATGAAGTCGACCACCACAGTACTGGTGATAAACATCAACCCACCTACAAATCCTGAATTCAAAGTATTCTACTCTTGCACCATAAACAACTCTCATACAAATCCAAGTGCTGCTGCTAAGCTGCCTCTGCCTACTCGCTGCCCACTGCTTGTTGTCAATACTCAGTAAGTCTGTATGTATCTACACAGTGTGCGAAATGATGCATGTCTAAAAATGCTGTTAATTTAACTTCCGTTTTGCTAGTAAAACTGAATTACAGTGTCACGAAATGATGCATGTCTAAAAAGTGTGTCACCAAGATGAAAAGTTTGGAAAGCACTGGGGCACAGGGTCAGGACTGATTTGCATATGGCTGGGTTCAACCTGGAATGGCATGGTGAGCAAAAAAACGATGGATTTAGGCCCAGATCTCTGTACTGGGGTGAATGTATGACATTGTTCTGCATTCTGTCCATCAATTGTTGTTTTTGCATTTGTCACCCCGAGTGGGACGGGTATGCCCAGACGTGGGCCCTGTGCTCTCCATGCCGCTGGAGTCAAGCTATCCTGGCTGAAGAGGGGTGAAACCCCAAAAACGGTCATAGGATGCTTGTTTCCAGTCCAGGGAGGACCTGGCCTGGCAGTTCGGGCTGGACTGTTCCCATAGGGCACAGGGTCAAGACTGATTTGCATATGGCTGGGTTCAAGCTGGAATGGCATGGTGAGCAAAAAAACGATGGATTTAGGCCCAGATCTCTGTACTGGGGTGAATGTATGACATTGTTCTGCATTCTGTCCATCAATTGTTGTTTTTGCACTTTTAGAAAGTAGGCATTTTCTTGTTTAACCACTCTGTGTGCCTCTGCCTGTTTGTGGATTGACTTTCTGGTGTTGGAGTGACAGGGGCTGGAGATGTGCATTCGCTGTAGACAGCCACTGGGGGGTTGATGTGTGCCTGGCCCTTCCTGGATGACTCAGAGCTGAGCTGAATGGGGCTTGGCTGCATTTAGAGTAGTGGGAGGAGTTTTCCTTGCACCTGAATAGGCCTGTCTCCCTTGCACAATGCTGTCTCCACCCCCTGTGGTCATACTGCACCACTGAGGACAGAACTGGTTTGGACTGGCTTCAGAGACCCTTGCACAAAGAGAATACAGACAAAATGGGGTATAAGTAGTGGAACTTAAACCCCAGAATTTTAGATCACTTCTGGACTCAAGAGGAACCTTTGCCAAGGAGAAGACCTGGAGCTGGAGACTCTTTGCTGTGTGGGGTTGGCCTGCAGTTGCTGCTTCTACCAAGGAGAGGACAATGATGGGAACTTTGCTGTGAACTTGCTTGATGAAGAATCTCCAGCTGTGTGTGCTGGCCTCCTGTTCTGAAGTCTCAGGGACACAAAGACTTCACCCCCAGCTGCCCTGAACTCTATTGCTGAGAGTTCTGACCTGCCAGGAGGCGCCTATTCCAGTTTTGGGCCTCTGAAGGTTGTTCCTGCTGTTGAGAGCTGGAAACAACTTGAAAGAAACAAGAAAACCTGTCTCTGGTGCCGTCAGCGATGCCGCTGTGACGCCGTGACCTGCACCGAGGCCAGGGGCACCGCTCGTAAAGTCAATACCTTGACGTCAAGACGTTGCAATGAGGGATTGACCCTAGACCCGTACTTCATGTCCTACGACAGAAACTTCGACACTAATAATGCAAAAGTGAAGCTCGTAAATGTCTTTAATGATGACTAAATGAACCAGAAAGATTGTACTAATGTTTTAAGAAGCCTTGAGAAAGCCCAGGTCTAATTGACCACTGAGGGCAAGACACGTGTCGGCTGGTGCAGCTCTAGTAATGTGTTGTTAGGAATACTCTGAAAAACAAGGATGTTATCTTTGTATTGAACTTCACAAAGCATTCACAAAACAAGTGTAAAAAAGAACAATAAAAAACAGCTTTTCAAAAAGGAACCGAGATCTCCTCGTGCCTATTTAAATACAAACAAAAAGGAGGGGACACACTCAAAACCATTCCCCGCACCGCTCGTAAAGTGCTTGATGCACTGCCCGGCCTGCACCGCAGCTCAGACGCCCTTTGATGCCTTTCGACATCTGCAGTTATCGGCATTTCCAACGCCAGCGCTTGCACCGACTCCGTCATCGCCAGCATCCTGTTATCGTGGCGCCGATAACCGCCGAGGGTGACTGCAGAAACTCGCGGACTTCGCGCTGTCACAGGCACCAACGCCTCACCACTGACGCAACCGACTTACCCAGTCCTGGACTTGACATGTTGCCTCCTCGCGGACACGACATCTAGCCTCCCCCATGGGCAGCCAGGGAGCCGGCCTCGACCTCGGCACCGACGCCTCACCTCCACGATGCCATGCATCGTCATAGACTTTCTTTTCTATGCTTTCTCTGTGGAGAACCAAGCGTTTTGAGCGAGTAGTAGCTGGCTTTGGCATTGAGTGTGAGGAGTCAGCTACGGTCACTGCTAAAGGCTCACTATAAGAGGGCTCACTTGACTGACCCGGTACCCCTGGGTCCCCCATGGAGAGTCTGTGCTCATCAGATTGAATCTCTTTGTCCAGTACGTCAGAAGCTCTTAATAAAAAGGAGTCTAGAGTGTTTGTTGGCTCACCTCCAAGTGTAGTTGTGGTAGACTTTCATTTCCCTATCTGCAGACCGGAGCCCGGGGCGCCTGGGCAGCTGGAATCACACACGTTAGAGGGGGGCCCAGCCCAGTCTCCTTTGGGCTCCAACGGGCATGGACGGGCCCGCCCTTGGCCCACGCTGCGGGAGACCCGCGTTGCTGAAGAGCGCCTCCTGGCGTGGTGTGACATCCGCTCCCGTGCAACTTTACTGGAGCTTGCTGGGGCTTGTTGGCTCCTCGCCCCGTCACTGTGTCGCCAAAGGATACCGGGCTCCCAGCTCGAGACTCGAGGAATGGGCCACTAGTAACAACGTTTTGATCCCAGTCCAATACGGTTTTAAACAGGGGATGGGTATCCAAGATCAGTGCCTCAACTTAAGTCTGTTAATTGCCAAGTATACCCAAGCCAAGCAGGGCAAGTTATACTTGGCTTTTATGGACTTATCTGCAGCATTTGACTGCGTGGCACATCACCACCTATGGAGGATAATGAAGGAAATGGGTATCAATGAGGCAATTATCCTCTTTATCAGGCAGCTCTATTCCTCAGCTTCGGCCTGTGTCCGATATGGAAGGCATTGGAAATGCACTAGTGCATTTCCAATCAATAGGGGTGTCCGACAGGGCTGCATACTTGCCCCATTTCTTTTTTCCATCTATACTAATGGGGTGGAAGATCCCTTGTCGGACTCAACTTTAGATGTTCCTAAGATTAACAATGTATGCACCCCAATCCTCCTTTACGCAGACGATGCAGTGTTAATTGCCCGCACGGGCCTAGCCCTACAAAAGTTATTAGTGGATTACATGTGCAATTTGGACTTAAAAACTAACGAGGCTAAGTCCTTCATTTTAATTACCGGACGAAAGGACAGGAAGGCTCCAAGTTTTTATATAGCTGGCCAGAAGGTAGCCCAAACTGATGCCTTCTCTTACCTAGGGGTGACCTTTGATAGACAACTAACTTGGTCCAAAATGATTATTACAAGGGGTTTATCGCTAGAAAAAGAACATTACTGCCTTACACTCTTTTATAAAAAAACTAGGAGCGAAACCTATCGATATGGTGAAAAACGTTTACACTGCCAAATCTTTTTCAGTAGCAACTTATGGGGCAGGCATCTGGGGCTATTCTAATTCCTCAGCTCTCCAGATCATGAAGGCCACTTTCTGGAAAAAATTATTAGGCCTCCCCGTAAGTTGCTCAAATGTTATCTGTCACGCAGAAATCGATGTTCCATATATTAATGATATAATTTGCTTGGCTCCAGTCATTTTATGGCATTCTATTTGGAGAAGAGAATCTGTCCCCATCACCCAGAAGTTAATAGAAGACTGTCTCTCTCTGGAACATGTCCACAGATTTCCATGGATTATATATATCAAAAATAGTCTTTCCTTCCTTGGTTTAGAGCACCTATTTGTTTCTGCCGAATGAATGCTCCAATATTTCAAAACAAGAGATTAAAACTCGTTTTCTCACATTAAGGGCAAACGAAAGATTGAAAACCAACTGTCTAAAAGTATCAGTAAAATCTTACTTAGAGGGACCGATTGTCCAGGAAGGAATATCCACATACTTACTTAACATGACAAACCTACGTCACAGATTTCTTTTACTTAGGTTTCGACTAAATTTTATCCCTTGTATGCTGGCTCATCCTTTGGGAATCTTTTTCAATTCATGAACTCCTGCCCTGTTCCTGTGACGGTGTTTCCGCTCAATTAAACTTGCACATTTTTTTCTTTTGCAATTTTTATGCGGAACATTGCAAAAGATTCATACTGCCTCTTATGCGTAAACATAATTTTACACAATGCCGCCTAGGAATGTATTTTTTACAATCACTGCCTGATCCCCTTGTTTGCTACTCTGTGGCGTCTTTTCTATCCTTATCATAGAAAACTAGGCGATTGTATAATACCCAAGAATGAATTGCATGTAATGTTTTTCAGTAGTTGCTCTTAACCGATTGCTTAGTTATCATGAACATACTGTGTGCTTTTACTGGATGTTTTTACTTGACCTATTAAATATTTTCTATTAGGATGGATGTTTTTATTCTGTGAATATGTTCTTTTATGATCTTATAACATAAGTATCAAATAAAGTGAATTGACTGACTGACTTGAGTCTTGCATCCTCTTGAAACAAAAGGTGTGGAGGTTGCTCTCAAAAGTCAGGGAATCTGGCCTTCTGAAGTCCTCAGGGAGACAAAAATGAAGAGAGCACTTTGAAATTAAGACTGGACCTCTTGCAGATGAGTTTGTTTGTGCCTTATAACTGCAACGTGACTACCCCAGAAAAGCCCCTGAGAGACTAGAGGGGATTGCAGTATCCAGGACTTCCCCAAAAAGTTTTGAAAGCATGACATTTGCTTTCAACAGTGTTTGGAAACACAGACTTGTGCTGTAACAAGTGAATAAGGAATAAGACTGCTTTTGGACGGGAGGCATTTTGCTAAAAAATCTGACCTGTTTTAATTCCATTCTCTCAGACAAATTAGCTACCTCACTCCTAGTAACAAATGCACTGCTGCCCTCTTGTGGTCAGTTTTGAAAAACACAGATCATAGCATAACATATACTTGGATCTATATTTAGAGTTAGCCAGAGATGGTACTCCGCCACAAATATGGAGGAGCACCCTCTCTACCAATTTGACGGTCCACCTATTCTATTTAGAGTTTGGTAGGCCATCACGTTTCCAATGGTGGTGGACCCCGCTAGCCCTGCTATTGGAGACCCAACACACTTGATGGAGTGGATCATCAGTGTAAGTACATCAGACTGTCCACCTTACTAAGAGATCCTGGTGGTCCCAAACTGGAAAAAAACTGAAAAAGGACCCTCACACCCTGGGTGAACACTCTCGCTTTTGGAGTTTGTTTTTGGAACACAAAACATTAGCTGAGTGGCTGCTTGAAGCATGGTGTTGAAGGCAAACTTTCAGTGCCTTCTCAGCAGCTGCTGTGGCAACTGCTCCATTTAAGGCAAAGAGATCTCTGCAAGGCAGATAAAGATCTCAAAATTTTGTGGGGGGTTGTCCGGCCAGGATGGAGGAGGTAATTACCTCCTGGAGGTGACCATCAGCCATACTAGTGGAGAGGTGTGGTGCAGCAGCCAGGGCAGCTGACTTCGGAGCACAGGGCTCACGGTTCGATCCCTGGCTCCGGGGGCAGCTCAGCTCAGCACCTTGTGACTCTGGGCAATAGCTCACTTAATTTCCAGATGGCCCCCAGTTCCTTGAGACCCGTAAGGGTGAGTAGTTTGCGCTTTACAAATACGGATTTACATTTACATACTTAAAATCAAGCTCATTAGAGAACCTAATTGTCTTATCTATGGTAATTTTTGTATTATCTTTTACAATTTAGACCTTTTGACCCTTATTTAGGAGTTGTTTTAGTCATGATATATTTGTCTACTTACTACATTGGTTTTGTTATATTAGCTCTTTTATTTCTGAACTATAATGCTGTTTTGGTGGTGCTAAAATATTTCACATGCATTTTCCATCATTACTACTCTAGTTTCCTAGGGTGAGTTAGGAGGGGTCAGTATGATAGGTCATGGTATGAAGATGTGATGAATAAGCCTGGGCAGAGTTTCACTCTGTGGAACTCTGCGAAGTGCCAGAAAAACTCCACTGCACTCTGTGGAGTTCTGCCAGCGGTGGAGTCCGTTAAGTCACGCTGCTTGCACTGATTTTTAGCACGAGGAGTTTATCCTGTGCTTTAAAATCAGCGCGGACATCACTATGCGTCACGCCAGAGGATGCTGCTACTTTCTGCCGCTCAAGTAGACATTCTACTGGAGTGGCAGCTTCCTCAACGCGAATGGCAATTTCTCAACGTGAGAGGTCGCAATCTGCCACAACCATCGCGATGAGAAATCTCACCAGGAGGAGGTCTAGCGTGTGATTTTTTCTCACAAGTGCTCGCCAACTTCCTCATGGTGAGCTGCTTGAGAGAAAAAACTCTGCTCCGTGTCATTTTGCTGAGTTTTTCGGAACTCCACACTCTGCGCGGAGTGCGGAGTGGGCAAAACTCAGTGAACTCCGCCAGCGGAGTAGAATTCTTCGCTCACCCGTAGTGTTGAATCTACCATGCTGTATTAGCTCCTAATTAACACCTACTCTCCCTATTGTTCTCTTGCTCCATGGTACCTCCTGTGTCAGTCTGCCTTGGTACCTCATAGTCTAAAATGGTTAGCATTAACTCTGTTCCAGTGTTGAATGTTGTTTTGGATTAAATGACCGCACCACTAACTAGACACTCAAGCTTCTAAAGCCTGCATTGTATATACTGTTCCTTTTGCCACATTATGAGCTATTTATTCATGAGTTCAAAAACTTTAATGTGTCATACTTTTTGCTCTGCTTTTCTCTGACACAGTCCAACACCAATCATTAGGATCTAATTGATGTAACTCACCACATGCGTCCAACAGAGGTCAGTCTTGGTATATAGGCAGTTTTCACCATGAAACAAGCCATAAAAGTTTTGTTAAAACCTAAGCTATTCTACACAGCCAGTATGCAGTGAAAAGCCCTTACTGCATGCAACCAATATGCATCTGCTAAGCCTCATCCAGATATCATCAGACACTCAAAAGGAATTCCCATTCTAACAGTAACCCACAGTATGACTCCTTTCAAATTACACCTATAATATGCTGTTCAGTAAGTCCTATAGTTGGCAAAGAGGTTACAGCTTCATCCTTCAACACAAAGGCATTCATCTTAGATCCAATCCTGCTGGAGTGGGTGGAAGAAAGGAGTGGTTTGCACTCCCTAAAGTGTGCATGAATGTTTCATGTTTCATGTTTGGCCGGCCCATTTGGGACCGGCCAAACATTCATGCACTCTTTGCATGTTCTCCATACAGGCTGCATTACAGCCTGCATGGAGTGTAGTTCCTATTTCCCTAATAGGCTCTGCGCATTGGAATAATATAACCTATAGGTTTGACATAGGACTAAGGTCGGTATGTCCCTATCGATTATATTAAACTTAATTACATGTGCCAGCTAGCTCAGAGGCCACTAGAAACTCCTTGAGAACAAGAAGGGAGTAGTTTCTGGCAACCGAAAAACATGACAACTTTGTTTCCCTTTAGAAGCGGAACAGATCTCAGAATCGTGGAAACAATAGATAACAGTTTCACTCATTCAATCGTGCAGGCTTAGTTTCTGCAGAGTTACACAGAAAGGAAAGACGGGCGTTTCAATAAAAGGGTTTTATTGAACAGTCTTGTTTCTCGTGTAAGAGATATGTGCTGTTATGATCACAAGACAGTATGCAAGATAAATAATGTACAGCGTAAGCAGTAGAAATAAATAATACTGCGCTAGCATTATCTTTTAGCATATATTCACGTACATAAATAACATGAGCTAAGAATGCGAGTACTCATACGATGCGTCTCTAAGCTAGTTCTACCTCAGTGTACCTAACCTAGTCTAGGTGTAGGGAAAGGTAGAAGTAGGTGGAGTATTCTCTAGTATGGTAGACTAAGAGTATGTCAAGTCTAGTATGCCAAGAGTCCCTCTAGGTTCTAGTCAGCTCCATACCTTGAGAATGAGAGAGGTGTGAATCTCCTGCCGGATCTTGGAACTCTAACACCCCGCGAAGGGAGTCAGAACACTGAAAGCTGGAATCGTCTGCGTGCAGGAATGACAGCGTCTTCTCAGTGCGTCAGGCCGGGATACGGGCTCCTCTGAAGTCGAGGTCTCCTCTAACTTGCTTGGGCAAGGGAAGGTATATTTATACCTGGTAGGTGTCTAGGAATGTTAGCATTGACGTGAAGTCGGACATAGGAAGACGTCAGGAATGAACCCTTAAGGTATACTGGTTCTTACATAATAGATGAGTTCTTGGAGAAATCAATAGTCCTGCGCTAGGGGAACTCCCGAAGCTTAAGGGTCTGGTTTCTAAGAACTCGTTGTGACGTTAGGGTGGACGGATGTCGGTGACCATGCCTGTATTTGGAGTGCACGGTTAATGCCTAAATAAGGACAGGGATTCTATGCCTATATAAGTGCAAGGTGAATTGTGCCTGTATAAGGACATGATTCAGGAAAACCTATATACGGACCCCTAAAACAAAATACAACACCCACTCCATCTTCGAGTGAACGATAATACTAAATGCTAAACATTTTAAAATGCTAAACATAAAATTGAGTACCACATTTTACTAAAAACATTTCTAAAAGCATTTTTAAAAGAATCTTAAAAACTGTTGAAATGCCATAGGTACTGTACATTTAAAGCAGTGTTTTCATTCTAAGCATATAACGGAAGTGGAATGCAACGTGAATGAAACAGTAATATATACATATAATGATATGGTCGATAAGTTCTTACAATCAAAGCCATTGTATATCATGGAAATAAATGAAATTTTAGACAAGTAAGGTGACAATGTGTCCATGGAAGTATTCAAAGAAGTCCGTTTTATAAGACTAGTTCTACTGTAAGCAGATTGTTCATTTGCCATGTCATTTCAAAAATGTTAAAAAGAAAAAGTTCAATTCTGGGAAAAGTTCCAAGTTTGAAAAATATGAAGGCCAAATTTTGTTGTTGCCCTGGTACACTGTGAGCCGAATCAAAGTCAGTGTATGGGTCTGGCGTAAACATTAGATCATCTATTTCCGTAGCCAAAATATCATCCACCGAAGTCGGTGACATTTGGAACACCTCGCTCAGAATGTTAATTGCACAGAGATGAGAAACATTGCCTTCAGCAGAAGATGCAATGTTCAGCGTCCGTTGTTACCTGTGTGCCCGTTGATCCATCTCGTACCTCAGCAGCAGCCGGAAGCGACTGTGAGATCTCAATGAATGCCGCCATCAGGATTGGAAGCCTCTGGGGACAACACACAGCATGGGCCGTTATCGGGTCCAGCAGAGTATCGATATCCGTTGGCATGACTGATGGGAGTGTTAGACAGGTGTCTAGCACGCATTCTTCACCGCAAAACAGGCAGCATAGAACAGGTAAGATGCAATCTTGCCAGATTGGTCTGAATGACAGGAACCACGTTGTATTAAGTTCCCGTAGACGAGGCATGCCCAAAAGCTGTAATATTCGCTCACGGCATTTCCGTTCAAGCAGGGCTCTCTCCACATCGCTCGGAGTGATGTTGGCGAAGAGGCTTGCCATAGCGTAGTAGGAGGAATAGAAACAGGATTCCTGCAACAAGTGCTAGAATTAACGGCACACCACCAAACACCGAATGTGCAAAGTTTGGGATGATTCCGAGGACAGCCTGGAAAGGTGCTAATAGTCCGGAACAGATGGTCTTAAATACATGTACAATTCCGCTTGTATCAGACATGTTAAAGATACGTCCTATCATTTCTACGAAATGTATAGGGCAGTTTGTGCGAATTAAAGCTTGTATCTCAGCCGAAGTCCTTGCAACTTGTAGATCATAGGTTTCTTTGGCCGAGGTCAAAGGCACTGATTGTTGTATAAGCATGGCTTTCATTCTGCTTAAAGTATCAAATCGAATAAAAGAGACATTCAACGAAGGCCATAGAGGCGACTCTCTGACTGTGTCTATTGGGGCAAACAATACTTGCATACAGCAAGTGACCCTGGAGTTGACTGTTACTAGATATGGGATGCCTGGCAACATGCCACAGCAACTCTGATCATTCAACATGAGGTAACTCCCATTAGAAAGTTGTCCAAACGTTGGATTAATCACAGCAGCTGGTGTACCCTGCTGGTGGCAGGACAAGTTTGCCACAGAACCATTACAAGCCCTGTGTAAAGAAATGTCCTGACAAATTAGTGAACCGCTTAGTGCACTTTCACAGTGTGTACCGCTTAGAAACACTTCACGATCCCCACTCCAACATCTATAGGTGTAAGGTAAATTCCAGGATGTCTTAATGTATTCTTTACCCAACCTTTCATATTTGCCTGCTTGCATCTGTTTAAGGCAATACTGAAACAGGAAAGTAGTCACAGGTAGACTAATTTTGCCATGAATAAGCCATTCTGTAGCTGGTTTTTCTGCCACTGTGAATGGTAACTTTTCAAGTTTTCAATGCTCAGTACTGTATACTTCGCTCCCCTTTGTGCCAGTTCGATCTGTTTATCAGTTAGATTGTATTCTGCAAACAGAGCCGTCGTGTTGATAAAACGCCATGGCACATAGCCCGCACGCAAAGATTGCAGCGTCCAGCTTAATAACATAATAGAACGTAACTGAGACTGGCCTTGCTGTAACATGGCTAAATCTTGTTCCAGTATGTCGATAGCAGAGGATACAATACTGTCCAATGAATAAATTCTGGAAGACAAAGTTGTTAACCCATTGTCGACCACAGAGAGAGTTTTCTCTAAATTAATACGATCAAGTTCACGTATTCTGCTCTGCGGCCTCCATCTGTGACACCTTCCATGCTTCATTATAAGCAGCATAGATGCCGGCATATATGAAACATTTTTGACGCGGTTTTCTTGGTCCAAGCAAGAATTCCCTAAGGTCTGCGTCTTCTTTAAGTAAAGATAAGTGTTGTTTCACATCCTTAAGTGTAGATTTTTGCAGCCAATCAAGGCATAATTTTCCTACACTGTATGTTGTTACTACCCCTGGATGCTGTCTTTGGACGTATCGTGGGTCTGACCTATGAATAGTAAACCCCTGTGTTTTATTCAGGAATCTAGCTTGACAGTTGTTTGTGTCTGTGGGCCAGATCAACCATTTTCTCCAATCAGGATTTGTTCTGTTGAGTTTTAGTATGGTGTCAACTGTAACCGCTGCCTGTGTATTGTTATCACTTGCAGGTGTTGGTACAGAAGGATTTTTCATGTCTTTGATCTTGGCTAACCCAAGGCAAGACGTTTGTTGGACCATGTCATTCAAAAACATTATTTGTTGAGGGACGATACAGGCTCTAAATAAAGCTTCTATCCCTTGCACTTGCCAATCTTTAGTACCCCAGACAGATTTTGTGTCTATTGTGTCTTTCCATAAGTCGAAACCCTGTCTAGACAGTTGGGCAATAAATGTTGCAGAGTAAATTTGTTTTATATTAGTTAACATAATTTTCAGTCCTGTTTTGTTTATATTTTATAGTAAAATGTTTCTGGATCAGATGTATTGTATCCTGAAAAATATGGAAACTTTTAGCAAATGTTTTTGAACTACCTTTGGTGGTGTAGGACAATGCTCCCATTGGTTAAACATAAACACATTTCTAGATGTTGCAGATTTATGCAAAAATGATGACCATAGTGGTTATAGCAATACAGCTGTTCATAGTCTGATGAACCCTCTAAATATTCATTATTAGAAAATGCAGCAGATTTTTCTAGGTCAAACATTATATTATTCACAGTTTCAAAGTCCCAATGATCAGAAAAGGTACTGGAAGAAACAAAGTCACTTAGTGAAATTTTAAATAAATGTGGAATGTTCAAATGTTCCGTCGGGCCAAAGATATCAAAATCTGTTTTGTCCCACACTATACCATCCTGTATAGGAACGGCTGTGATGTTCACTGCAGACAAGTCTCTTGTTTCACGATGGGATGATTTGTGAGGTTTCAAAAGTAAGTTCACTTCTTTTCTTTCAATGTCCAACTGGATGTATCTCCCATTTATAAGCATGCTCATAGTCATAACCAAAGATAGCCAAAGCAGGAAGAAAAATATTCCAGAAATAACCCAAAGTTCAATCCATGGTGAAACCAGATAAGTCTTTTTCAAAAAATGCAAAAAGTCTTGCACTAGCTGTTTAAAAGTTTTTGTTGCTGGCGACGTCTCGGGCTCCCTCGGATCCTCAGAAAACGAATCAAAGTTACTGAAATAGCCAGAAGCAGTTCAGTCAATTGTTAGAATTGCATCAGGATTTGTAGAAATCGCTGGGACCAGTTGATCACTTGTTACATTGGTGTAGACAGGTGTATTTGGACGAACTGTTACTTGTGTTTCAAGAGGGATGAGTTCCATAGCATTGTTGCTCAGTCCTTCATCTATTACTGCTGAAGTCTCGATGGTTATCAGTCTTTCAGTCTGAACCTCTTGAATAGTAGCGAGAGGAGTGTGTCTGCTACTAGGTCGGAGTCCACGAGGCCTACTATTTAGTATTGGCCACATACTGTGGTTTGATGAGGTCGATGGACACAAATCTTTTCTCCTTTCTTCCAGCAAGGGGCGGCAGGAGTACTGTTCTTGTTCCGTGTACGGCTAGGACAGGTACTGGTTGTCTGTATGAAGGTCCAAATTCCTTCTTGTCCGCAATCTTTTCTCTGACTAGATCCCCAACTTTTGGAATCCAGACAGGCCTTGCTGGGACCGCCGGTTCTTCCCCAGTGGTTGTTGGCTGCAGGAATACGTTGCTTTGTTTCGTTCTTAATTTGTTTAAGTCCTGTAAAACAGCCAAACGAGCTTTGATATCAAAGGGTTTATTTTCCACCACTGTGCCACTGCATTCCAGATCAGGCACCCACATTCTTGTCCCAAAGAGGACCTCATATGGAGTGACCCCCCCTAGAGAACTTCTTGGCAAGTTGTTTAATGAGCGTTGGACCCCATAAAGATGTTTGACCCACCCATCACCCGAACCTAATACCCTAGCTGTTATAGACTGCTTTATGTCCCGGTTTTTCCTTTCCACAACAGAATTTCCCTCAGGATGAAACGGAGAGGAGTACCGCAATGCAACGCCCAGACTGGCCATGGCTTCTTTGTAAACTCGAGAGCTAAACGCAGGGCCGTGGTCAGAATGTAGCGTGCCTATTGCGTATGTGCCGATAAAGACTCGCAAATCTTTTATAACAGTTCGAGCGCCTGCCAAGCGCTGAGGCCATAGCCATAGGAACCTTGACTTAGTATTTGTGGGATTGCACTTGTCCATGAGGACGTCTGTGCATGGATAGTCTAATGCTGTCTAACAATGGTGTCTGTGCTGGGCAGCTACATTCGTAGCATGGTGTCTGGTGGCTCTCTCGCTGTAATTTACAGTCTATGCAGTTATTGATGAATATGTGTATTTCTGTATTCATCCCAGGCCACCAGTACATCTCTTTTAATGTCAATATTGTTTTAGAGATCCCTTGATGTGACAGACCCTCCCCAAATGTGTTTCATAAATCAAAGCTGCTCTTCGTTCCATGTTTGGAATTACCCTATCCCCCACTCCAGGGATTCGAGCAAAAGGAACGTTGTTCGCATCAATTACATAAGAGTACTTGAGTGGAAACTTTTTGGTAACGCTGCACCACTGCCTTTGCTCGTAGCATTGACAGCCAACATTATCTCACTGTCTATTTTCGTTTTTGAACGAGTGATCGCAGCTACGGAAGCCGTCTGAACAGCCCCTTTGCGGCTTCGTCAGCCAATGAATTCCTGCAACGTGAACACCATCACGTTGATGACTCAGTGTATGGATCACGTGAGCCTTTGGTAGTTCGCTTTAACTGAACTACTTGTTCCCAAAGCGTTTTATGCTTTATTGTGCCACCTTTGCATCTTTGAACCCGTTTTCAAGCCAAGTTTGTATATATTCATTATACGACTGCACACAGTAGAAAGAATCGCACACTATTAATGTGGGGAATTCTCGATCTGTACTTTCAAGTGCCAGTTTGAATGCTTGTAGTTCAGCTCGCTGAGCTGTGCAATCTCCTAGAGACTGGGTTTTTGTGACCATAGGTCTGAATTTGCCATCGCGCATGCGACCTTTAACGATTGCGCACGCTGAACTGTAAGCTTGCTTACTCCCTGTTGCGGGTTGTGCGGATCCGTCAGTGTAAATTATGAATTCGTACTGATCGAGAGGCAGAATCTCAGTAGGCAGAGGACATTCATGTTCATATTGCAGGAATGCTTGTGTTTTTAAATCTGGATAAAAAACATATTCAATATCTGTTGCAGCAAGAAAATTAACCCATTGTATCCATCTAGGATGTAATGCTTTAGCATTTGGAATGCTCGCTTTAGTTACCGCCTCTAAGGCCGGAACTGGGGTTACGATAATAATGCGTTTCCCTTGGACTAGAGCTCTTTCTTTTGCTACAGCGGTTTGAACTGCTGTCAGTATTTTTTCAGTTGAAGTGAAGCGCATTTCTGCTTGTGTATACAAGTGCGATTTGTATGCAATTGGTACTTTTTCACCCTCATTAAATGTTAAGTAGGTGAATCCGCATTGACCCGAAATTATTCGGATCACTAAATTGCGTTGACTTACGTGTGTTTGTAAGTGATTTGTTGCTAACATGTTAGCTTGGAGTGAACGCAAGATTTCTGTGTGTTCTTGTGTCCAGTTTTTGATTGAAAAATCAGGTTTGATTAATGCGTAGAGAGGTTTAACCCTTTCTGCGTAATTTAGAATGTAAGTTCTTGCAAAATTGAGGAAACCCAGGATGGATTGTACATTTTTCAGTGTCTTTGGAGGTTGGAGCAGCGCACACCTTTCTAAAAAGTTGGCTGCCAAGCTCTTGCCTTCACTTGAAAGCTCATATCCTAGAAACAGGACATTGAGATGGGCAATTCGGGACTTTTTAAAGTTGAATTTGTAGCCCTCAGAGGCGAAGCCCAGTATAATGGTGCTCACCCTGTTCAAGTGTTTATCCAGGTCATCGTCTGTCAGATAGATATCATCGACATAGGACAATGCCTCATTGTCATAAATTTGTAGTAACTCCGTTACCCTCGCTGAGAATAACCCTGGGCTGTTCTTGAACCCTTGTGGGAGTCGACAAAATTGAGGCTGGGTCCCCATTATTGAGAAAGCTGTTAAGTACCTGCTTTCAGGTGCTATGTTTTGACAAAAGAAACCATTTGAGATGTCTAATGTGGTTTTATATTTTTTACGCACAATGTTATTCATTAATGCTGTACTATGTGCATTTTGCACTGCAAATGTTTTAGAACAAGTGTTTAAGTGTCTATAACCCAAAACTAGACGATAGGTATTGTCTGGTTTGGAGACAGGAAACAAAGGATTGTTCATTGAGGAGGTGCATGTTTCAATCACCCCCTGGTATTCAAGTTGATCTAAGATCTCCCTGACCTGTTTTTTAGCTTCTTGGTTTATTGGGTACTGCCTTTGTGAAGTAGGTTCATTTTATAGGTGTATTTTATGGTGAGGTGAATCCTCATCCCATCCTACATGATTTTTGTATAATGCTGGGGCCTGGGCAACTGCCCATTTCCTGGCATAAGTATATTTTAGGTGAATTGGAATATGGTTAGAGAAGGTAGGCATAATAATGTCCTCGCCATGTGGGCACTCCCTGACAAATTGTGGTAGCCAGTCTTTTTCTGCTAGAAGTATGTCATAGCCCCTTGAAAGTTTTTCCCAAAAGAATGCTTTCACCTGTCTGGGTATGTCTCCCTCCATCCGGAGTGTTATTTCATATAACTTTTGTGGAGTACTAACCCTGGTGTCTACAGTCTCAACTGTAATGTACTCATTCAAGTCCACTATCTCCAGAAGTTCCCTTCAGGTTCTGGCGAGCTATTGTGACTTCTGCTGCACTGTCCAGCATTGTCTGAGCCCATTCTCCGTTCTTGAGTTGTGTTCTCAGTATCCTCGGCATGTCTGATCTTCAGACCTGCTACCTTCTTCTTTGAGAATTGAGGTTTTGATTTGTTTTTCGGAACGTGTTTGTCGTCTTTCGATTTAACGCGTTCTTCTCTATGTTCTGATCGTCCTCTTCTTTCCGATGTCTGTGACGAGATATGAAAGGTACGAGAGGAATGTGTATCAGTATCTTGATACCTGTCAGGCTTTTTCAAATTATCCCTATTTCTGAGGTTATACCTCCTTTCAGAGGGCTCCTTTTAAGGAGACCTACCTCGGGATTGAGAACGTTTCTCGTTTGAATTTTGTTTATTAGTCTCCCACTTCTTTTTAGAAGATGTAGGAGTTTGTTTAATAGAGTCCTTCTCAGGACTTTCAGATAGTTTTGGCTTCACTGGTCTTCCACCCAAACTATCTGCCTAATTCTGCATATGATTGTTCTATTATTCTGGGTAGCTCAGTTTGATGTTCTGTAACATTGAATTCCCTTAATCGTTGGCGAATCGCCACTGCTGCTGCCTCCCCTTTAATATTAGATAATATTATTGTTGAGACCTGGTCGAAATTTTTCAGTAATTTCATACCTAAATTTAGGGCAGGCTCTGCCCCGTATTCGTTTTGAATTTGTTTCAGGACATCTGGTATTACTGCAATTGATGGAATACCATGTGTTTTAGTATAGATGGCAGGAAAGACTGAGCCCCAAGTGGTGCAGTGTTCCAGTTGTGCTGTGATCCCCATCGGTAAACAGATGGTTAGGATTCTGTGTTTCTCATACGGGCTAGTATTTGGAAATACTGCTTCGATTTGAGTAATTTTTTGAGCTATCCAAAACGGAATTTGCTCACGCTTTGTGGGCATTTTTCTCATGACTGCGTATAGAGTCTGTGGTGTAATTTTTAATGTATTCCCCTGTTGAGGGGTTTGATTTGGAAGTGTCAATGGTGGTTGGACTGTGAGAGTCCGCATGACATATTGTACTAGTTGTCTGTAGATTTTTATTAACTCTGTAAGTTGAGTAAGTAATTCCTCATCTGACATTATTTCGATGTCAGGATGAGGTGTGTAGCCGGCTAGAATCGGCCATGTTGCTCCTGGTCTACCTAGTGGACCGAGCCTGGTAATGTTTTTGTGATGTTTTAGGGCGCCTTTAAACCAGAGCTGATGCTCCTGGTATGTTAGTGGAATTTCGATATCCTCGAAAGGAATATATTCCTCTGGTGGATCATCTTCTTTGTAGAAGTGAAACATTTTTGTTACTGAATTTGATTCAGGAAATATGACCCATGAATAGAATACCTCTGTCTGAAAGGATTCGTGTGCCTCTATCACGAAAACTGCTCTACC
The DNA here is from genome assembly GCA_963921515.1 of Calotriton arnoldi. Lineage (NCBI taxonomy): Eukaryota > Metazoa > Chordata > Amphibia > Caudata > Salamandridae > Calotriton > Calotriton arnoldi. Next base: position 1,008,029 of record CAWUFW010002217.1, read on the forward strand.
TCCTCTTGGAGGTAGGCCATGTTTTATAAGTTTTAGAGTGATGGCTCTTCTTAAGTTTGGATGGATGTCTATAACACCCTCCTCGGTTTCATTTAAACCTGTAATGTTATAAGCTGTTAAAGCTGGTTGACCCGCAACGTCACCGTTGTCGGAGTCAGGCATTTTGTTTTTTGAAAATGTAGAACAAGTTTCAAGGAAACAAAAAGATAAGGTGCACAATATTTTGGAACACTGTATCCTTCAACGTTGAACAAACCAAACAACTAATTTATAGGGTGCTTCCCTATTTAGTTATGGCGGATATTCAACCCTACCCACTCCGGACGTCTTATGGAGTATGTGAGTAGGGGTCACTGAGAAAAGCACGAATGAGTTACTCAGTATCTAGCGTTAAATTACTGCCTTACCAAACCGTTGGGCGCCATGTAGTGTAGTTCCTATTTACCTAATAGGCTCTGCGCATTGGAATAATATAACCTATAGGTTTGACATAGGACTAAGGTCGGTATGTCCCTATCGATTATATTAAACTTAATTACCTGTGCCAGCTAGCTCAGAGGCCACTAGAAACTCCTTGAGAACAAGAAGGGAGTAGTTTCTGGCAGCCGCAAAACATGACAACTTTGTTTCCCTTTGGAATCAGAACGTGTCCCAGAGTCGTAGAAATAACTATTTCACTCAGCTCAGTCGTGCATGCTTAGTTTTCCTCAAAGTTACACAGAAAGAAATAGACGGGCGTTTCAATAAAAGATTTATTGAACAGACTTGTTTCACGTGTCAGTAAAATGTGCTGTTACGATCACAAGACAGTATGCAAGATAAATAATGTACAGGGAAAGGTAGAAGTAGGTGGAGTATTCTCTAGTATGGTAGACTAACAGTATGTTAAGTCTAGTATGCCAAGAGTCCCTCAAGGTTCTAGTCAGCTCCATACCTTGAGAATGAGAGAGGTGTGAATCTCCTGCCGGATCTTGGAACTCTAACACCCCGCGAAGGGAGTCAGAACACTGGAAGCTGGATTCGTCTGCGTGCAGGAATGACAGCGTCTTCTCAGTGCGTCAGGCCGGGATACGGGCTCCTCTGAAGTCGAGGTCTCCTCTAACTTGCTTGGGCAAGGGAAGGTATATTTATACATGGTAGGTGTCGAGGAATGTTAGCATTGACGTGAAGTCGGACATAGGAAGACGTCAGGAATGAACCCTTAAGGTATACTGGTTCATACATAATAGATGAGTTCTTGGAGAAATCAATAGTCCTGTGCTAGGGGAACTCCCGAGGCTTAAGGGTCTGGTTTCTAAGAACTCTTTGTGACGTTAGGGTGGACGGATGTCGGTGACCATGCCTGTATTTGGAGTGCACGGTTAATGCCTAAATAAGGACAGGGATTCTATGCCTATATAAGGGCAAGGTGAATTGTGCCTATATAAGGACATGATTCAGGAAAACCTATATACGGACTCCTAAAACGGAATACAACAGAACATGTCGAGCCTCCCATTCTCAGACCTAAGCGCTGATCCACGGCGCTCAGAACAATCACAGTGCTGGATTGCAGCATTGTGATTATCTATGGAGCGGCTGGGAGCTGTATGTATCCAGCTTCCTGCCCTGAAAGCGGGGAAGAGGACCAAGAGGAGGTGGCAGCAACAGTGGGCAGCAGCGGCAGACAGATAAGTGTGTATTTGTTTTTCTTCCTGCCCCCGTGACCCGCCCCCCCAGCACCTTCAAATACCAGCCGCCACTGCAGAAGACTGTGGATTGAGTTTCAGAGACAGTCATATACTGTCTCACCAGTCTCAGGAGGATGAGGGGAGTTACTTTTTCAAGGCACTGGATGGTATGGTGAAGTGTAGCATGGTTAACACATTTTAGGGGCTGTACAATTTGAGTGCTGGAGAGCACATGTTCAGTGCCAGTTTTCCATAGCTGTGCCAACATCTGGTGGAGTGTGAGTTCTCTGACCCCAGGGAGCTTGCATTGGAATCAGACCTTTTGATGGATACCAGAGGGTCCAAGGAGGCTTTTGGGAGTGATCCTCAAGGGGGTGGCTCAGGTTTTCCATTCCCGAGGGAGGTGGGGGATGTTTGCAGTAGCCCAGATAGGTCCCAGTGTAGTGGGATGGGTAGAGGGTCCCATGTCCCTTTTCAGGGTAGGAGGAGAGGTGAGGGTGGGCAGAGGTCCAGGTTGCCCAACACCCAGTCCCAGGGCCTGGATGGTTCTCAGAGGGGGCACCAGGAAGGGGGCCCAGTCTGTACCGGGAGGCCATCCACTGAGGAGGACCCCAGAGTGTCAGAAGAACTGGGGGGCGTGGCTGTCACAAGCGTCCCACCGGTTCTAGTGTCTGGCAGCCCCACTCCGGAAAGGAGGGTGCAGAAGTCCAGATGGAAGGGTGAAAGGGGGAGACAGTCCCCAGTGGGAGGACCAGTGGGTTAGGGGTTGCCAGCTCTGAGGTGAGAGCACCACAGGACTGACCCTGGTCAGGCTTCTTCTGGCTTGGGGGGCTCCATGCGATGTCAGACGGACAGGGGTCAGGAGACCATTGCCAGGCAGACTTTGGCACAACACTTATGCTAAGTGTTTCCTTCGGGGGTGGGGTTACTCCACTGGATGTCCTGGCTTGCCAGGCACATGCTCAGCATAAGGGTAAAGACCCTGGGTTGGGGGACCAGTTGCAGGTTAGCATCCCTAAACTGGTAGGAGAATTGTGTGGGAAACTTGCCACAAGCACCCTGACAATCCTGAAGTCTGGGGGTACCTCTTCACAGTGAAAGGTACAGGACCCCAGAGAGGACGACAGGGTGTGGGAGAGTCAACACAGGTCTCCTGTTCAGCCTCAGGGAGAGACCCTGGGCTGAGTGACCAGTCTCAGAAATGCCACCCCTGAACTGGTAGGAGGGAGAGTGGATAAAGGCTGCTAGTCACCTGGGGCTACCACCCCCCACTCTGAGAAACCACAGAAGTTAGTGAGCCCTGAAAGGCCTGGGGTGTGGCTCTCGTCACTGACAGCTGTCAGTGGACACTGTAGGATACTGTCCTAGTGGACAGAGTTGCCCTTGGGTTGGGGACAGGAGTCACACCCCGGTAGCGAAATAGGCCACACCACTGTGTTGGCCATGGTGGTACTGTCTGCCTACTGTTGAGATCTGTGAGCAAGGTAAGGTTAGGTGCTGCACAGATGGGATCCACAAGTGAGGAGAAAGATTCCCCAAGGGCTAGCTTAGTGGGCTCAGAGAGTATGGACAGAGGGTTCCAACTGGCTTCAGAGAGGCATAGAACTGGAACGTGTCCTGCTGTTGCGTGCCAGGGCCCATGTTCTATTGCCCTAAGCAAGGAAGTCCATCAAGGTATTGATTAGTCTACCCTGGCTTTATGCTGGAAGGGGATTGTGTTGGCCTGGCTCTTTTTGCTTAATTTTCCCCTACCTTTTGCCTTCTTCCTCTTATTTTTTCTGACCTGTTTTTGTTGGCTTAGGACTCTGTGCACTTTACCACTGCTGTTCAGTGCTAAAGTGCATATGCTCTCTGTCTAAATTGCCATGGTGATTGGGTTATCCATGATTGGCATATTTGATTTACTGGTGAGTCCCAATTAAAGTGCACTGTGTGTGCCCATGGCCTGTAAATCAAATGCTACTACTGGGCCTGTAGCACTGATTGTGCCACTCACATGAGTAACCCTGCAAATGTATCTCAGATCTGCCTCTGCAGTGTCCGTGTGGGCAGTTTTAAACTGCTAAGTCGGCCCGGCAAGAGCACCCACTTGCCAGGCCCAAACCTTCCCTTTCTCTACACATAGGGTACCCTTAAGGTAGGCCCAAGGTAGACCCATGGGCAGGGTGCAGTGTATTTAAAAGGTAGGACATGTGCTGGTGTGTTTTACTTGTCCAATTAGTGAAATACTGATAATTTCTTTTTTCACAATTGCAAGGACTAAATCTCCCATAGGTTATCACTGGATCTGCCTTGTAACCTCTTACAAAGGTACCTTCCAATTGGGAAGAGATAGAGATTTGGAGTTTGGGGTCCTTGAACTTACAATTTAAAAATACTTATTTTAGGTAAGTTGGTTTTTAAGATGCATGTTTGAAAATACCACTTTTAGAAAAATGGGAATTTTCTTGCTTTGCCATTCTATGCCTCTGCCTGTCTGTGGAATCCACATCTGAGGAAGGGTGATGGTTGGGCTGTTAGTGCATTTACTCTAGACAGCCACACAAGGGGAGCTGAGGTGTGCCCTGCATATCCTGATGGCCCATCACCAGGCGGATGTGCCTTCCTGAGCTACAGTGATGGGAGAGTTATCACTGACACCTGAATAGGGTAGAGCCTGTCCTCACACAAAGCTGTATCCAACCCCCCATAGTGTGTCTGGAGCCAAGTCAGGGAAAGGCAGGGTCTTGTGCACCACAAAGACTTTCCTTTGCAGTTTGCCTACTTCAAAGGGAGAAACTGGTATAAGTACTGGAGCTGTGACATCATAACTTCAGAACACTTCTGGAATAAGAGGGCATTCTGCCAAGAAGAAGAGCTGGAGGAGGTCTCAGGAGGGACTACCACTTTGCTGTGTGCTTTAGTGTGTTGGCCTGCTGCTTGCTCTTTCTGTCTTGGACAGTGAAAAGACTGGACTTTGCTTTCTGTATTCTCCTTGCCAAGGTTCTCCAAGGGCTTGTGTGTGCTTACCTCCTGTTAAAAAGTCTCAGGGCCATCAAAGACGTCATTTGTAGCCCCTGAGCTCCTCAGCTGGGAGTTCTTTTTTTATGTGTTCAAATTATTTTAGTGATTTGAGAGAAAAGGCATACAATCAGACGATATTGCGATACAAACAATGGTAATGAAGTGCAGCTTACATATGACATATCAATGGTTTCATACAGAAATTGTTATGAATGAGTTGATCACTGAATATATGAGAACAGTCCAGGTCCAAAAGGACTACAATCCAAACAGTGCCTGCAATATAACTAGAAAGGTATGCGAGTTAAAGGCATAAAAGGATTCGTAACTTGTATGAACTGGATTTAATATGTAGATTCAGTACCAAGGAATATGGCATCATTTGCATCACCTGTATACCAAGAAACGCCAAACATGAGAGAGGGTTAGGAGGAGGAGAACAGGAGATGGGGTAAAGGTAAGGTGGGATATCTGCTTCATGAACTTAGTAAGAAATCTTAGGAAAAAGACGCAGTAATAGGTTGAGCTACAAAACCTTAAGAACTTAATTCAATGTATTTATCTAGGGATCGCCATACTGTGCTAGAGATTGGTGGTGCAGTTTTTTCTTAAGTTGTAGCTTGTGAACACCTTGGAGATATGACACCCAAGCCCACCATGTGTGATAAGATAGATGTTGAAAGGATGTATACTCTGTGAGTGTAACTTTAACTGCAGTGGTTAGGAGTAAATCCAACAGTGCCATATCATTGGCACCTAAGGACAGTGGAGATGGTGAAGCCCAGGGACCTAGTATTACCATAGAAAAAAATAGGGTTATGGGTATATTAAAGATTACTGGCAGATGGCTCTGTATCGATACCAGTATGAGTCTAACAGCTTGCACCCAAAGAACATGTGTTGGTGTTCACCTGGTTCCTGGTCACAATTCCAGCATTTATCATTATCTCGTAATTTCAATTTGTACAGATGAGCTAGGGTTCAATTCAAGAGATTTATCATAAAGAATTTAGATTGAACAAGAAAAACTGCAATTTTATTGCACAAGAAAAGTTTGCCAATCTTATTCCAGGTGTCAGGCGTGATGTGCTCAAAAAACCCCTCATCAAAATGCTTGCCCAATTTGGTACAAATAATTGAGTCTTGTGAAGGTTGATTTTCAGTGAGAAATTTGTAGATTTTGGAAGTGACATGTCCAGAGCGTTGCCAGAGGGCAAGATGTGAAAGTAGGGCCAAATTTCTAGACAGGTCAAGTTTACATATTCTAACCTTGATTTTTAGAAAACTATAACAGTCCAAATTAGAAAGATTGCATTTCCTGGCTAGGGCTGAAAAGGGGAGTGGGTCATTATTATTATCATAGAAGTCTCTTATTAGCCTTATTCCTTTGGAGGTCCACACAGTTGCAACAATAGGGGCAAGTCAGCATTAATTTTAGGATTGAACCATAATGAATGCCCATCTTGAGTTATGGAAGGACTCCGAAAAGTGTTTGTATAAACATTTTTACACACTGGCAGTATCGAAAAGAAGGCGGAGGGAGTGTGGCGGGGTGAATTTAAATTTCGACATTGTGATAAAGGAGGATGTGCTAAAAGGGGAACATAGCTCATGTTCATTATGCATCGATGATGGGGTGTTTTGTGAGTCCGGGAGAAACCAGACAGACCCTTGGGCCTTTAGAAAGGCTGATTGATACAAATTCCAATTTGGGAGATTACATCTCCTATGTGTAGCTGTCTTCCTGAGGGATTTGTAGGAAATCTTTGCTCTCTTGTTATTCCAAATAAACTTGGAGGTGAGTTTATCCAATTCCTTGAAAAAAGAGGGGGAATGTTTTAGAGGAAGCATGGATAAAAAACAATTTTTCTATCGGAGTGATCATCATTTTGAGTTTTTGGAGTCTACCCCACCAGGAAATAAATTTGGGTGAGCAGGCAGTCAGGAGATCCCTAACTTTAGCAATAGTGTGAGATTTGTTAAAAAGTAATGTATCAGAGAGATTATTACAGAACCAGATCCCAATATATTTAAGGTGTGTGGATTGCCATTTAAGACCTGAGGCACCTAGATGGGAAGGAAGACAAAGCGGATGAAGAGGAAATACCTCAGTTTTGTCCTTCTTTAAGGCATATCCAGAAATCTTTGAAAACACACGAATAATGCTGATGATAAAAGGAATTGCCTCTTCGCCATCCTTAGAAAAGATAAGGATGTCATCCGGGTATGCAGCTCTTTTAAACCTGTTGGGCCCAATTTGAAGACCTTATATTCCGGGATCCTTCATTGAGTAATCTAAGTAAGGGATCAATAGTTAGTAGAAAGAGCAAGGGTGAGAGAGGACATCCTTGTCTTGCACCTTGGTGGAGGTCAAATTATGAGGAGGTAGTGTCATTAATTCTGATGTTTGCTTTGAGATTCGCATAGAGTGCCAAAACCATATTAATGAAAGAGTCGCCCAGATTATGAGATTCAAGGACCATGTGTAAAAAAGACCAGGATACTTTGTCAAATGCCTTTTCCACGTCAAGAGCCATCGCCGCAGTCGACAGCAAAGAACGTCTAGCTCTTTCTAGAATATGACAAAGAGTGCAAATGTTATCTCTCACATGGAACCCTTTGACAAAAACCATTTGGGAGTTATGGATATGCTTGGGTATGTAGTTTTCTGGCATATTGGCGGATTTTTGTAAACATTTTGCTTCCATATTTAGTAGAGAAATGAGCTGAAATATTTTTGGATCAGAATGATCCGTGCTCTCCTTGGATGTGACCACTATGGTGGCCTCAGCGGCCGTGCCCAAGACCTTGCCATACAGGGCAAAGTGATCAAAAGTATTTTTAAGGTGCTTTATGATCGAAGATGTAAAACTTTGATAAAAGGCAATTGGGAAGCCACCCGGGCTAGGCGCTTTCCCTGAGCAGATGTCCTTTATTGCTCTAACAATCTCCTCTGTTTCTATTGGTTTATTCAAGTGCATCCTTATTTTTTCAGAAACTGTAATCATAGGCAGAGAGTTAAGGAACTCTTGGCATTTTGATTTATCGCATGGTGATTGCGGGGTATTGTGAAATTCTCTAAAGACCTCAGGAATCTCTTGTTTGTGGAATTTTTGCAAACCATCCTGATCTGTGATGTGAGTAATGTGGGTGTTGAGGTTGTTGAATTTAAGAGTGGAGGCCAGTAATTTGCCAGCTCTGTTACATAGTAGCAGTTGTCTGGATTTTTGGGCATGAACACCGAGGTAGGCTCTTTTACTGACAATTGAGTTAAAAGTGTATTTTAACTGTTTGATGTCTTGAAGTAGGGACTTATTGTTAGAGTGTCTATACAGTTCCTCTTTCCTTTTAATTTCACCCCCAGTAATTGAAGGGTTCTCTTAATTTCGCTGTTTTTTTGGACATTTGCTTGAGGATTTACCCCCTCATAGCACATTTAAATGCATCCCATAATAATATCGGGGAGTTGACAGAATGTTTATTTTCTCTAAAGAAAAGATCAATCTTGTCATTAAGGTCAGCAATGTCAGCTTCGTTCTCTATAATTTTAGTGTTTAGGCACCAGGTTTGACTCCCACCTTTATCAGCAAGACTAAGAATGGACATCGAGATTGCAGCATGATCAGAGACAACGATTGGATGGATCTTTGTGTCTGAAGTGGACTTTAATAGTGAGACGTCGACAAGAAGATAATCAATATGGGAAAAGTTATAGTGAGGGGAAGAGAAGAATGTGAAGTCACTAACCTTCAGGTTATGTAATCTCCATGCATCTAGTAGATGATGTGAAGAACAGAGGTTAAGCAGTTGTTTGTGTGTCCTGGGAGTTCTGTACTTGAACGCTGAGTATTGATCAAAAATAGGATCCAATTGGAGATTAAAATCACCCCCTACTATTGTTTTGGACCCTGCTAATTTTTTATGAAGTGTACTCCAGAAGTTAGGGTCATCGACATTGACTGCATGTATAGTCATAACATACAGATCATCAGCCCCGTTAGTTAGCCTAGTAAGTAGCCATCTCCCATTGTGTCATGCTCAGCTGTGATTATGGTTAAACCTGAATTCTTAGATATAAGGCTGATAACTCAATTTCCCTTCCCACTAGCTTCAGATCATGTCATGTCCAAGACCCACCCTTTCCTCATTAGCAGTCCTTCTTTGAAGCCTATCTTGGTCTCTTGAAGGAGTATTAAGTCACCGACTAGCTCCTTGCAATAGCCCAAGATTTTGGCTCTTTTAACTGGTGTTCAGGGTAACAATGTTCATAGAGGGCATTGGAGAGGTTTCTGGGTAACTGGTATACGTCTTGATGTAGGGGGCTCTAAGTAAGCCTGTGAGGATTGTAGATACAACTGTTGTAAAGCAGATGTCCCACTATAGAGGGATGTAGGGGAAGTTGGGTAAGGGGAATGAATACAGCAATGGGAGCTCCCATGTTCTCCGGACAATTTCAGAGAAACGCTAGGGCCCCTTCACACCAGAGGGTGTCTGTAAGAGACGTGTGGCATGGGAAAAAAATGTGGTCGGAGCACAGGAGAAAGCTGATGAAACCAGTACAGAAGAAAACTTCCGGGAGATAATGTGTTGGTGGATGGAGGTGAGAAACACTGCGTAAGGTGGGATTTATCTATGTACATGGTACCCAAACTTTAAAAATATTAATTACACAATTATAAGAAGTAGAACAGTATACACAAGTAGCCCTGAAAAACAGTATCATCTGTTCCAAACCTAGGCATCCAAAATGTTAAGCCTAAACTAAATATAACCCTCATTGGAAAACAGGTTGAGACAGGGAATAATTACAGAAGACATTGTACCTGATATTAGACATATTAACAATAAGATATATATGTAGTATCAAAGACGGCCTAAATAGGATAGGCAATAGGCATAGTTCTGGCCTGTGTACATATAACCCAGAGCTGTAATCATCTTTTGCGACAGGACTGTGTGTTTTGGTTGAGGTAAGCTGAGTAGAGGGAAATGACCTAGCCAGTGGAGCTATAGGGACTGCCTATTTCCCATGGAGGAAGTGGTGATTAACTGTCCAACTCGTGAACAGACTGCAAGTGGCTCTAAATACCATACCTTAAGGTCTATTCTAAAGTTGGAATAACCCACAACAGTAGTCCTGCAATAGTGAGGGGTTCCTGTGGGGAACTGAAGATAACTAAATTAGAGTAGGAGACTAACTAAATTAGTGTAGGAGAGGTGGCGTAATAAGCATGGGTAGGCCAAGGATAAAGGTAATACCCTGGAAAAATATAAGCATAGTTCAAGACACAGACAGTCTATCGCATAAGCTGGGAGAGATAATAGCCTATTATTGGTTATTACAGGAGCTGCTTGAGTAAGAGCTTCAAAGAGGGAGCAGGTTAATTTCTTATGGTAAAACAGCCATTCTTGTAGCTTCCTCCCCTGACTTTAGTGGGCGATGGAAATGAAGGTGGGAACATGTTTACAAGTAAGATGGGCTCTTATGACTTCTGAGATAGTGTCAGGCTTTGTCTATATCAATGTCCAGCTCAACTATGATATATGGCGACATATGGAACAATAGGTCATAAAAGGCAGTATTAGTGTCTGGCGAAACCTGTAACCTAAAATAGAGATCAAACAGCATGTGACCTAGGGCAGAAAACAATCAACATGAGCCTGGAGGGACATGCAAGAAAAGAGAGAATGACAAGCAAATGACAACTAAAGGATATATTCACGAATACAGCTCAAGCAGGTGAGCAGCATCCAGCAGATCAGGTATGGTGATGGAGAGTGGAAGTACCAAAATGAGAGTCCAATTCCATCCGGGATTCGGATTGGTTATCAAGGAATGCTGACATGTCTGCTGGTTCTACAAAAAGCTTTGTCTGTCCTCTGAAGGTAATTCAGAATTTCTTGGGACCTGAAAAAGAATAAGGAATTTCCATGTCCATTAGACTTTTCCGGCGGTTTAGGAACCCCTTAAGTCCTGCGAGATGGAGATTTTGTGAACTTGCCACTGAATCATCCGAACATTCCTCATATGTTTCAAGATTTGTTATATGTGTTGATGGCTTAGGGGTTTGAAGATCAACGGTCTTGGAGTTGAAATGTTCTTGGTTTTCAAGGTTAAAACCTTGTGGGCTCTTTCAATCTCAAAGTCCTTACTGAAGGACACCTGGAGTACCTCTGGGATCCAAGTTATTAAAAAATCAGTAACCGAGGGGGCGGGGTTTTCTATACCTTCCGGCATCCCAAAGAGGCGAAGATTGCTTATCCGGTTGCGGTCTTCCTGTTCCGTGAGGTCTCTCCTTAGTGATGAAATAGTCCGCTACAAATTCCAAAGATGTTTAACTTGGACATTTGTAAAATCTTCCACTGTACTTATTCTTGTTTCAGCATTTGACAATCTCATCATTAAATCTTTGCGAATCCCTGCCACTTCAACTTGAAGGAGATATGTGTTTGTTTTTGTGCTGTGAGCTATATCATGTACTGTATTGAATGTAAGAAGGATAGCCTCTAAGGTAGAGGCAGAATCTGGACGGACTTTAACTAGTGACTCCGGGATAGGTTGTGATTGTTTTGAGCGCTTCAGGTTTGCCTTAGTATCTCTGTCTTTCATGCTCCCATCTCTGCCGCCATCTGCCGTTTTTTGCAAGTGAAACTGACAGTTCTTGTGTAGGAATAATATCTTGCGAGGTGACCAACTGAGTTATTAAATGCAACCCAAGAGCAAACTTGTTTGACTTCTAGGACCTATTTTGTAGAAGTTGGACCCTGCACTGCGAGAGGCATTGAAGTAAGGATACTTGATATTGATTGCAGTGTTGTCTGACTGAGTGTGTTCAAAGTGATTTCAGACTTCATACGATTTGTAATAGTGATGAGCGCAAGTTCATTGACAGTGCGATAAGTTTCTTATTAGATAGGTAATATCTTCCTTTGACAGGTCCCCTCAGGGCATATACTGGCAGTGGTGCTCAGTGTGTAGTCACAGCTGCCGATCCTTCGCAGTGTATTTGGTGGCCGATATCAGGGCACAGATTACCTTGCGTATAGCCAAAAAAAAGACACCTAGGTAGAAGGTAAAGTTGATGGGATCTACTACTGGACAAAACAGCCAGCACCACACCACAGAAACAACTGCAGTTGTAGACCTGAGTTAGACCCATGCAGAGGTCTCACTGGTGCTCAGGTATATAGGGATCAGGCAAATGAAGACGTGTCCATTTATACTTGTCCCATCATGCTTTTAGGTGGCATCTGTGATTAACTTAATCACACAAAGAGCTGTAAATATCTTGTATTTGATTGCTGTAACTTCTCTAGAACACGCGCAAGACTGCAATAATTACTTTCACTGGCTTCCTGCCAGTAGCAGTGGGTGAGCGTTCTTCTATTCACTCTAGATTCATTTACCAGCCTCCGACATTGGGCCTAGCAGATGGGCCGAGACGCGTGTCTGACAGGCTGTAGTGCATCATGCCTCAGGTTCAGTAGCTGACACGAGTTTCCCAGCAAGAGGAGATACATACGACAAGCCGCACACCCCGAGTCGAAGGCACCTGCACTCCTGGGACTCCCCACATCAGACCGTGTGCATTGGTAAGAACAGTAGTGGTAAATGCGAAAGTTTGCTCTGAGGAGCTGTTACGGGGCTGCCATTTTATTGCGCTGAGGAGCCGCGAGCCACGGCAGACAGATCGTTTCTCACAGACGTATAATTAGGGTGTCATACAAATATCAGTTCCTACTGCCGCTTGTAGAATCCTATCGGGGTCCAAAATGAGGCCAGTCATAACATCTTATCGGGGTCCTAGAGCGATATTGAAGCTTACTGAGTCGAAGCAACAGTCTGATGCAGCCATATTGAATTGATTGAGGTGATAATTTCAAATTGGGGAAACACTAGTTCTGGAGATGTTCAGATGTTCCCATTCACACCTCTGAGGTCTCGCAATATTCTGCTGCCTATATATGCATTTTATTTTACACAGCGGGCATCCTGGTCGTCCTTCTGCCCGGAGGCGCTGCGGAGCTTAGAATTGAGCAGCCATCTTAGGTGCAGACCAAGCCACGCCCCATCTGCTAGGCGTTCTGACATGCCAAGTGGTGCCAATTCCAGTTCTTGACCCTTGGAGGTGGTTTTGCTGCAAGGGATGGAACAAAATCCATGCATTGACCTTCAGTACCTGTTTTTCCTGCTGCAGCAATGCCATGCAGTTGAGAAAGTAATGCATTGCCACGGTGTGGCCGAAGAAATGACGCAGCTGCCATATGCCTGAAAGATCGCAGGAGCCCAAGTCCTCAGCACTGTGTCACCGGCGTCCATGGCACCCGCTCCGACTCTGACTCAGGCCCTGCTGTGCGGCTGAAGAAATCAATGTATTTCCTGCTCGAGGCTGGAAAATCAGTGCAATGCCTGTTTTGCCACCGCCACATTGACCCAGCGTGTCTGGATTTTCTATGCATTGCACCTGTGCGCCAAGTTCTTCATTGACGTAGCCCAGCAGTAAGGAACCGAGGCTGCGTTTCTGGAAATCAACGCATCATCTCCCCTCACAGTAAAGAATCAACACATCTCCTCCCCTGTCAGTAAGGAATTTACACATCACCTCCCCTGCACTGCAGTAAGGAATAAACGCATCACCTGCCCTGGCAGTAAGAAATTGATGCATCTCCTCCCCTGTGAGTAAGGAATCATGCAACGCTTTGCTTTTACAGCACCTCATCTCCCCTGTGCCTTTTTTCTACTTTGATTTTGATGCATCCCAGGTACTTTGGAAAAAAAGTGACGCATCCATGGTTTTCTATGGCTTGAGCTATTTTGAACCTTTTAAACGTGATATCTTTACTTGTGTATGTTGCATTTTTGTCGTTTTAGTCTTGTTTTATTCAGATAAATATTGGTTATTTTTCTAAACTGGTGTGATGTTCTTTTGTAGTGTTTTCACTGTGTTACTCTGTGTGTGTGTGTGTGAGTACAAATGCTTCAAACATTGCCTCTGTGATAGGCCTGACTGCTTGTGCCAAGTGTAGGAAAGTGCCTCTTTTTTGCAGGGTTAGGCCCATGTAGCAAAGCATCTTATGTCTTACATTGTCCTCACAAATAACATTTCCAGCTGTAAACTTTAGCACACATTTGCACGCACGACAGTGTTGGATTAATTTCTCTGAAACTAAACTTGTTTTTACATCTAGCTTTGCACAACATTATCACAATGCCATGAACATCATGTACAAGGTCTTGTTTTGCACTACGTACAAATGTCATCACTATCTTCATCCACGGGGCGACAGGGCTATCTATATATCCATAACATCACTAATCTATACGCACATCGCAAGGCTGCTTTTTATTATAAAATATGAGCATCCAGATAGATTAGCAGAGGAGGAACTTCTGCTGGCACAGAGGGTCTCTGAATGCTGAGAAATCACCATGCAGTGGTCTGACTTCTCGTGAGGGGTGTCCAGTTCGTGACCAAGACGGGGTCCTTCACTCTAGCTCATCAGGTAATGGGGTTGGATCGTCCCTTGGGGGGATTCTTGGCTCCACACCTACACACACTCTAGGTATACTTAGAGTTCAGTTCGCATAGTAGGAGTACGCTAGATTACTGCTTTCTTTATATGCCTGCATATATACATTGTTTAGCACCATGATAGAACTATATCTACTATGTACGCATTTGGTGCTAGTAATAACATTTATCTGCTTCTGTCTACTAATCATTGCAGCACACTTATTTTATGCAAGAATACTGTTGGTTCAATAAATATTATTCATAACGTCCCACTTGTATTCTCTGAATATTTCTCTGAGAGTAAGTAAGCACGAGCGGCTGAGCAAAAGGTTCTGTACTGTTTCCACGATCCCTGAGGGGTCAGGGTTGTCATGTTCAGTGGTTGTCAGAAATCTATTTGCTCCCTGGTAGGTTAGGGGGGTTTACGGTGGCACTGTGAGCTAGCTGGTCTATAGGGCAACATATCCTGCGGGGATGTCCGGAATCAGTCTTAACACCAGGCCCTTAGTTTATGTTGTCCAAACAATGCACAGGTCCAATGGATTGGTAGGAACTACATGACATGACACCGCCAACATTGATTAGGCTCTTATTTAATGGTCAAATCTGAGTAGATCAGTTGTGCTTTCTCAGAGACCCCTACTCATATTTTAACCAGAGAAGTCCGTAGTGAAAGGGAAACAAATCCGCCTCAGCTGAGAAGGCATACCTTATGTATTGGCTGTAGGCTAATCAAGCTTGGAGGATGAGAAGTTCCCACATTGTGCATACCATATAGCTATAACATTTTGGCCAAAATACTACTGCTCTAACAATGACCGAACAAGCAGGTAAGGACATTGAAGAACAGATAGTTGGATTAAATATTTCACAAAATTGCAGACAGGCAGTTACCATGAAATTATTACAACATGGCCTCCCGGCAATGGGTGGAGAAGGTACCTTCATGGTTGAGGCACACAAAGCATTCAGAACAGAGGTATTCTATTCTTGGGTTAAGTTCCCACCTGCAGATGCACACACATGGTTATTTCATGAATATATTGAAGATGAACCGCCTGATGAGTATTTCCCATACGTGGACTTAGAAGTCCCATTAACTTATCAAGAACACATTAATTGGTTTAAAGACAGCCTACCCCATACCACAGAACATGTGAGTCTCGGTGTGCTCAGCAGAGAAGGAGCGACTTGGCCGGTCTTATCATCATACACACCGCATCCAGATGTTGCTGCCTTAGCAGCAGGAATGCACAAACTTTACAGAGATCTAGTAAAAATGTACAGAAATCGTTCACAATATGTAATGAGGAGATTTACAGTCCAACCTGCAGGGGCTGCTCAGGCTACACAACCACACATGGCTACTACAAGTATTAGCCCACAAACACTAAATGCGGTTATGGGAAAGGTTCCCACCAGCTGGGGCCAAATTCTGTTCTGGTGAGCACAAAAAACATCACAGTTTGAAGCAGTTCTTCCCCATATGGGCCCACAGGAAAAACACAGAATACTGACAACTTGCTTGCCAATGGGGATGGATCCCCGATAGAAGATTGTGTCACTTGGGGTGCAATCTTCTCTGCCGTATATACCAGAACACATGGTATCCCTTCGATAGCAGTCATACCAGATGTACTGAAGCAAATACAGAACAAATGGGGGCAGAGCCTGCATTTGATCTGGGGATGAAAGTGATGGTCAATTTTGCCCAAGTATCAGCCATTATGTTGAGTAACATAAAAGTGGAGGCAGCAGCAGTGGCTATACGCCAATGCCCGAGGGAATTCACTCCTTCACAACAGGAGAAAGAATTGCCTAAGATCATCGAAGATACATATGCCTCACTTGGCAGAGATAATCTGGGAGCCAGACCTGGGAAACCAATAGTTAAAAGTAGTTCTGAAAAGGATAACTTTAAGCAAGCTCCCAATTCTTTAAAGAAGAAATGGGATAATAAACAAACAAAGAAACAAAGCAAATCACAGTCACGGAGTGGGTCTCCTCAAAAGGAACACACCGAAAGAAAATACAATCTGAAAAACTGTGACAATATTAGAAAATCTGACAGGTATCAGGATACTGATACACGTTCATCTTGATCCTTTCAGGAGACCTCCAAAAAGTGTTCAGAGAGAGACGGACGGTCAGAATACAGATCGGAAGAGCGAGTCAAGCCGAAAAGGGAGACACATCGCACTTCAGACTACATCATTAAACAGGAAAACAAGCAAAAGACTTCAAAACCTCAATTTAAAAAGAAGAAGGTAGCTGGGATTAAAATTAGAAATGTCCAGTCTACTGAGTACTCTGCTTCTGAATGGGAATAGGCAGTGACGATGCTGGACACAGCGGCAGAAGTCACAGTAGTGCTGAGTGAGCATATCATGGTGGAAACACCTGATACAAGGGTAAGTGTCCCACATAGTTTATACGAAGTAACACTCCAAATGGAGGGGGACATACCCAGGAAGGTAAAGGGTCTCTTTTGGGAGAACCTGACCTATGGTTACGATATACTTTTGGACAAAAAGGATTGGCCTCCTGAGTTCGTAATCAATTCCCCAATGGGAGAAGAAGTTATTTTACCTGCTTTGTCAGACCTTGTACTGGAATCAGTTAAAAATTCATATTCACAGGAGTGGGCATTAGTGTTAGCTCCTGCACTTTATTACAGTCATGTTGGGTGGGATGATGAGTCACCTCATCACAAAATCCCATTAAAATCAATTCCTCAACCCCAGAGACAATACCTGATTAAACATGAGGCAAAGAAATAAGTCAGGGAGATCCTAGATCAAGGGTGTGATAGAGAATTGCATCTCACCTATGAATAATCCCTTGATTCTCGTAATGAAACCTGATTATTCATATCATCTAGTCTTGGCTTATAGACATTTAAAAGCATCCACCATGCTTTTATGGTGCATAAAAGCATTTGCACCATACAGAATGCACACAGTGCCGCACTAATGAATAGCACTGTGCGGAAAAAATACAAAACAACACTAGGCATCTCAAATTGATTTTTCTGCCAAAATATAGCACCTGGGAGCAGATATTTGACAGCATTCTCAGCGCTAGGCTCTCAATGCCAATTGTGTTGATTATCACAGGGGTATAA
Organism: Calotriton arnoldi; assembly: GCA_963921515.1. Taxonomy (NCBI): domain Eukaryota; kingdom Metazoa; phylum Chordata; class Amphibia; order Caudata; family Salamandridae; genus Calotriton; species Calotriton arnoldi. Next base: position 1,025,341 of record CAWUFW010002217.1, read on the forward strand.
GAATAGCCCCGTAAACATAGTGACTTCAAAGTTTTGATGAGGAAGTATTGTCCTATGTAGATGACATTTATCTGATGGACGATGAATTAATGGATCACTTGTCTAGGGTGAACCACATAACTCTTGGGTTAGCTCACTTGGGATACAAATTTAATTTAAAAAATCAAAAATTGCCCACCTGAGTGTCCTATTTTTAGGCTACAAATTGTCAAGTGAAGGCAAAAGCCAGGTGGCACAATATTTAGAAAAATGTGCACTGCTCCAACCTCCAACAGCTCTGAAAAGACTACAATCCATTCTAGGATTCTTGAATTTTGGCAGGACATACATTTTGGATTACGCAGAAATGTTGAAACCTTTCTACGACTTAATTAGACCTGATTTTTCAGTGCACCATTGGACACAGGAACATACTGATATCCTATGTTCTGTACAAGCTGACATGATAGCCTCTAAACATTGAAATACACGTGTCAACACAACTAACCTGGTGATCCGCGTGGTCACTGGACCAACTGGGTACACCTACATTACTTTCAATGAAGATGAAACAGTACCTATTGCATACAAATCACATTTGTACACAAACCCTGAAATGCATTTTGCACCAACAGAAAAAATACTCACAGCAGTACAGACTGCTGTAATGAGAGAGAGAGCGCTAGCACAGAGGAGACATATAATTGTCATGAACCCGATACCGACACTAGAGGCCGTTACAAAGGCAAGCATCCTGAATGCTAAAGCATTGCCTCCACGATGGATTCAATGGGCTAACTCTCTCACTGCAACAGATGTAGATTACAGATTTGATTCGACATTACGAACACAAGCATCCCTGCAGTACGAAAAAGAATATCCTCTGCCGAATGCAATAATGCCTCTAGATCGATATGAATGTATCATTTATACTGATGGATCTGCCCACCCAGCCGTAGGTACGAAACAACAATATTCCATGGCATGCGCAAGTGTAAAAGGGCGCATGCAGCATGGAATGTTTCTTCCTGGAAAAATACACACACAGTCTCTAGGAGACTGTACGGCGCAGCTGGTGGAACTAAAAGTCCTGATACTGACACTACAAAATACAGATCGGGAATTCCCCACACTCATAGTGTGTGATTCATTTTACTGTGTCCAGTCCTATAATGAATATTTACATTATTGGGGCCAGAAGGGATTTAGGGATTCCAAAGGTTGCACGGTAAAGCACAAGATGCTTTGGGAACAGTTGGCAAAACTGAAAGAATGCTTGCAATGGATCTTATTATTCACACATTCAGTCATCAACGTGTTGGCGTTCACGTTGAAGGGAATTCAATGGCGGATGAAGCAACCAAGGCAACAGTACGCACTGCTGCCATTGCTGCAATAACTTGCTCCAGTACAATAATAGACGGAACCACTATAATAGTTGTCAATGCCATGCGCAACAGCCCAACCCTGCCGAAAGGCTTTCCACTCAAGAACTCCTACAAGTTAGATGCACAAAAAATTCTGTATGCTCATATTCCAGGAGTGGGGGATAGAGAAATACCAAACACTGATCGGGGCTTGGGATTGATACTAGCTGCACACAAGGGTCTGGGTTCAGCACATGAAGGGATCACTGCTACAGTTTCACTACTAAAGCAGCACTATCAGTTTCCAGGTCTTACTAAGCAGACCAAAGACTTTGTCCTCAAATGCGACATCTGCCAGCAGATGAAGGGCTCCACCATAGCACGTCCACCACAAACACCATTATTGATCTCAGACAAACCTCTCACGTGTGTTTATTTGGATCACTGCGGCCCCTTACACTCTGATGGGGCTTACGAGTACATCTTGGTGGCAGTAGATTCATGCTCTAGATTCCTGTGGGTTTGACCCCAGCGCTTGGCTTACGCTAGAATTGTTATAAAAGATTTGCAAGTCTTTATCTCCACAAAAACAATTGGACTTTTCCGTGTGGGAATGATTTGGCCTCTTTTTACAAACAAAATGTACAAAAACAGCTTTTTCTTCTTCTAGACACCATGGCTTTCTGAGTGCTTGGGATCTCAAATAATATAAAGACATTAAAACTTTTAATACATATTTTTATTGGGAAGCCCGCTTTAAGATACGAGTAGTGTTTAACATTTTTAAAATTGTCTGCTGGATTTTAAGATAGCTTTTTAGATATCGACCCTTAGTATGAGAAGTGGATGTTATAATACCGAGTTAGGCCCATGTAGTGAAGCAGCTCATTTCTTACATTGTCCTCACAAATAACATTTCCAGCTGTGACTTTTTCCACACATTTGCACCCACGACAGTGTTGGAATAATTTCTCTGAAACTAAACTTGTTTATACATCTAGCTTTGCACAACATTATCACAACAACATGAACATCATGTACAAGGTCTCGTTTTGCACTACGTTCAAATGTCATCACTATCTTCATCCACGGGGAGACAGGGCTATCTATGTATCCATAACATCACTAATCTATATGCACATCGCAAGGCTGCTTTCTATTATAAAAGATGAGCATCCCAATAGATTAGCAGAGGAGGTTCTTCTGCTGACACCGGGGAACCTTGCATGCTGAGAAATCACCACGCAGCAGTCTGACATCTCGTGATGGGTGTCCAGTTTGTTACCAAGACGGGGTCCTTCACTCTATCCCATCAGGTAATGGGGTTGTATTGTCTCTTTGGGGGCTTCTTGGATCCGCACCCATACACACTCTAGGTACACTTAGAATAGAGTTCGCATAACAGGAATACGCTAGATTAGTGCCTTATTTATATGCCTGCATATATACATTGTTTAGCACCATGGTAGAAATATATATCGAGTATTTATGCTTTCGGTGCTAGTAATCACGTTTATCTGCTTCTGTCTACTAATCATTGCAGAGCAAACACAACCCAGATCTGTGACTGGGGGTGAGTGTCTGAAAAGTTTCAGCGCTCCGTCCATCATCTCCTTGTGTTTGCTTTGTTCGCCCTAAGTTGGCAGGGTATGCCCAGACGTAGGTCCCTTGCTCACTTAGCCACTGGATTCAAGCTAGCCTGGCTGATGAGGGCTGTTAGCCCAAAACCTGTCCCAGGATGCTTGTTTCCAGTCCAGGGAAGACATGGCTTGGCAGTTCAAGCTGGACTGTTTCCAAGAGGCACAGGTTCAAGACTGATTTGCATATAGCTGTGTCTGAACTGGGGTGGCAAAGTGAGCTAAAGAACGATGATGGGGGGCGTGGCCAAGATGGCGGCACGGTAGGACGCGGAACTCTGCTCCTCCGGCCTGCCATACCATTAGCATTGTATTTGCCCCATTCCCTGCACTGCAATCGACGGGAATTTGAAGCGCACAGTCTCCTGATCCCTCCGGTAATTCGGCGAGGTGGAATCCTGATCACCTGGGCGCTCCTGCAGGATTTTGCCACAGATGGCGCTGGGGCATCCGCGGCCGGGAAGGAGGCCGCGAGATTGTCGCCTGGACAACCCCCGATCCTGACGTTGCAGCGCAGGCCCTGAGGGCGCCGGAGCCCCCGCTCCACATTGGCGGCTGCCCACACCGCTAACTGGAGGTCCCAGGTGCCGGTGCCTGCCGCCACTCGAGATGGTGAGCCAGGCCGTGGACGCGGCCTGTCGGGAGGCCGCCATCTTGTCATTGCCCATGTTTTGGCCTGAGGTGGCGCCGGCCGGCCCCATCAACCCAGCGGCGGCGGCCCCCTACTTGAAGAGAAGTCTGGCGGAGCCCGCGCCTGGCCGAGGGCTCCCGCGGGTGCGCTCTCTACCAAGCGCATAACGACATGGGGGCCCGGCCTGAGCGAAGAGTGGGCCCCAAGCCGTCATTTTGCATCGCGGCGTACTGCTGAGCTACAGGGATGCGGCGCCAGAGCCTCCCCTCCACGACCCGGGGGTGAGAGACCTGCAGTGGCCCTAGCTGCACTGAGACCTGATTGCACGGCTGCCACGGACGACTTGCCCCGCGACCGGTGGCTGGAGGCTCTCTGGGGTACTGTGCAGTGTCCGGGCACTGGGAGTTGGCCCCTTGGACGCACCCAAGCAGCTCTTGGGGAGTAGCAGCGGATGGTAGAGACCCCGAGACAGAAGCCCGGTGCCTTCCTTCCAAGACACAAAAGTAAGTGGGCCGCCCTGGCTGCAGCGAGGCCTGGTTGCCCGACCACGGCGGACGGCACGCCCCGCACCTGGCGGCTGAGGGACACCCAGTGAGTTGCGCGACGCCCGGGCGCTAGAACTTCCACCCTTTAGCGCACCCACGCAGCTCTTCCTTAAACAACCCTGGGGCTGGAGAACTTTGCAAGATTGTGTCTTGGCAGGCCACCGCTTCCTTTCCACCCAGGCTCAGCAGCGGTGCGACCCGGAGACTCGCTGCATGACTGACTCCCCACATAGAGCAGCACGCAGGACCCGGATCGGACGCAGAGAGGGAGCACTCCCGGTGCTGCAGCTGGCCCACGGCGCCCTTCAGCACGGCGCCAAGTCGACCGCCTAGAACTGCGGGGTGGGGTGTCCTTGAGGCGGGCCCCACTGGTAGTAACAACGAGACCTCCTAAAGGGACCACGAGACTAGACGACCCCCCACACACTCCGCCCTACGTTGCCTAAGGATCAGACCCGGACCGCAGGTGCGACACCGTAACGAGGGCCGGTGTGACACTCTTGGCTGGCACACTCTCCCGTACCGCCTCCCGCACCTTGGTGTGCAACGATGGCTTCAGCCCACGCACAAAAGGAGAAATCCCTCAAGGAGCTCTTGCTTAAGCAGCCCGGGAGTACAGAGGCATCCCAAGGACTCTCCAAAAATCAGGGGCACGCAGACTCGATCGCAGAGGCAGATAGCCCCAGCAACAAAGGCCTTCATGCTGGACCTATTCTCTGCCATCAAGGAAGATATACTGGAACTGAAGAGTCAGCTGGCGTCAGATCTCAAGGAGGTGCGCCGAGATGTCGACGAAGTAGGCGGAAGAGTTGCCGTCCTGGAAGAGCACGAACTGGCGAGAGAGGACGATATGCATCAACTCCAGCAGGAGGTCCTCCGCCTACGGGACCAGACTCTAGACCTCCAGGCCCACGCGGAGGATCTCGAGAACCGATCACGTAGGAATAACATCCGCATCCGTGCAGTACCCTGGAAGGCAGAAGGGGAGGATCTGCGAGGCTACGTCTTGACCCTCTCCCAGCAAATTTTGGGCGAAGATAGCATGCAAGAGATCCAGCTGGACTGCGTTCACCGAGTGGGCCTACCAAGAGGCGGCAAGGCCCCACCGCCCGATGTACTAGTCTGCGTACATGACTTCCAGCTTAAAGAACAGATTCTGCGCAAGGCCAGGGGGGCCCAACCGATTCAGTTTCGAGGGCACACTCTGGCCCTCTTCCAAGACCTAGCAGCATCGACTCTGGCCAGATGAAGGGAATTCCGAACAGTCACGTCCTATCTCCGGGACAAGGGAATACCGTATTCATGGGGCCATCCCTTCCGAATCATCTTTAAACACCAAGGGAAGCTGAGGCAGATGCGCTCCCTTGCCGACACCATGGATCTCCTGGGACTTGCGGCAGACACGACTCCGACACCGACCGATAGTCCCTCAAATCATGAAAGGAAACAGCTACCCCGGTGGCAGACTGTCGGCAAACCCTCGACCTCCACAAAGCCAGGTCCAGAGGAAATGACAAAAGAACGTGATGCAGTGCTCTCAACCCTCTCTCAGACCCAGGACCGCCCGTGTACCCCGTGAAGCATTTCAATGTACCTCAAGGGGATGGTAGTATTGTAACGGAGCCGGAGGAGCACAAAAATGGTCCACCTTCCCCGACTCCCTAGACTTCCCTCTGTGGCGTGCATGCCACCTGGTTCTCTGTACCTGGAAGTCTCATTCCCCCCTGATCTCCTACACTAGACAGAATTTAGTCTCCTGTTCTTCTTTATTGTCCCAAGCTTTTGTCGAGTATTTGTTGGTCTTTCCGTAGGCCACTCACGAATGCTGTCCTCTTTTGGGACTATGCCCGTTCGGGCTGGACATTTCACGTTGTGTTCTTGTTGGGGTTTTTGTCCCTTTTTCTTTTTTTGGGGGGGATCTTCCGTATCGCATATAGGGACTATTGCCCCCCCGTAAGGGCCCACACATGCTCCAGCCCACCTCCTGCGCAACGCTCCCGACGTACTAGAAGACCAGCAAGCATGTTCCCCACCAGTACCGATGCCTAGAGACCTGAAAATTATCAGCCTTCATGTCCGAGTCTTGAACCACCCCACGAAGCGCACTGCGATTCTTTCACTTCTCGAGCAGACCGAGGGCGATATCTGCATGCTTCAGGAGACCCATTTACTTGCTAAAGATACTCCCCGCATGCGCTCCCGACACTTTCCACGCCAATTCTGGTCCTCTGGGGTGACGAAAAAGAACGGGGTGGCCATACTACTTGGGGCTAAATTTGAGGGTAAGGTCCTATCTACATTCTATGAGTCCAAGGGGAGGGCTTTAGCACTCAGGATCCAATGGGGCCCCACTGTCTTCACCCTCCTTAACGTATATGCTCCCAATACACAGCAGGAAGCTTTCCTCCGCAGGCATTTAACGGAAGGTCTGGCCTCTCCTGACCCAGCATTAGTAGTAGGGGGGGACTTTAATCTAGTAATGGATAATGAGGAGGACCGATCAGGGCAACGCCATACACAGATAGGAGCCCTCTCCCCGAAGGGAAGCGCTGGCTAGCAGAGAATGGCCTACATGATGTCTGGTGCCTACACCACGCAGACACGCGCGACTACACCCATTATTCGGCTGCACACAAAACTTACGCGCGACTAGATATGCTTTTGGTTTCGAATGCGCTTCTCCCGAGGGTACAGGACGCTTCAATAGCTGTGCGCTCCCTCTCAGACCATGCACATGTCTCACTCTCACTGCGCTCTGATGGGTTTGGGCACGCTCCTTCTAGATGGCGGCTGCGCGTAGGCCTTTTACACTCCCCTACTGTTGTGAAGGAAGTGCGCGACAAGATCACGACTTACCTCCAACTTAATGACAATGGTGAAGCTTCCTTGGCTGCGGTGTGGGAAGCACTCAAAGCGGTCCTGAGAGGAGAGTTTATGGCCATCTCCTCGGCAGAGGCCCGTAGACGGAGGGAAGCCCGCTTAGCTCTTGAGCAGGAGGTGGCAGAACTAGAGGTGATACATAAATGCACAGGGGCCCCACGGGTTTGGCGCGCGATGGAAAAGAAAAGGACACTCCTCAAACGCCTAGACTTTGACAGGGCCGAATACGCCTTGGTTCGCCTGCGACACAAGTTCTATATGGGAGTTGACAAATGCGGGAAAGTGTTGGCGCAGAAGCTGCGTGCCAGAGCTATAGCGGGGTCCATCTCTTTCCTCAGAAACTCTGCTGGAGAGGAACTTCATCTGGACTCCCAGATTGTTGAGGAATTTCGATCTTTCTATTGCGCTCTCTATAGCCCTGACCAACAAGACACCCCCGAGACTCGGGACTACCTAGCAACTAGCAAATTCACCCGTCTCCCGAAGGCGGAAGCAGACCCTTTAGAAAACCCTATTCGAGTAGAGGAGGTTATCTCCGCCATCGCTAAACTGAAGCTAGATAAATCGCCTGGGCCCGACGGCTATCCAGCTCTTTTTTATAAAACGTTTTGTCATGAACTGGCCCCCCTCCTCACGCGTCTATTCAACTCCTTCCAAGACAGTGGAGCGATGACAGAATCGATGAGAGAGGCAGCGATCTCTGTCATCCTTAAGCCCAATAAAGACCCAAGCCATTGCGGTTCGTACCGCCCAATCTCGCTACTCAACATCGACACGAAACTGTTCACGGGCATTCTAGCGGCGCGGCTGAATCCTCTCATGGCTGGTCTCATTGATCCTGACCAAGCGGGATTCATCCCTACCCGGCAGGGGAGCGACAACACCAAACGCCTTCTACACCTCATTGATAGTGTCCATCGCTCTCAGGTGGGTGCAGTGCTTTTCTCGGTCGACGCGGAGAAGGCGTTCGACAGAGCTTGCTGGCCATACTTGTTCGGCGTCCTCCGTAGCTTTGGGTTCAGCCCTCGTTTTCTCACTTGGGTACAATGCATATACCAAGCCCCTCGTGCATTTGTCAGAGCTAACAGGGTCTCCTCATCTCCTTTAAAGATTGCTCGGGGCACCAGGCATGGATGCCCTCTTTCGCCCCTTTTATTTGCCCTCTACATGGAAGCCCTTGCACAGAAAATCCGGGACCATCCAGACATCCAGGGCCTCAAATTCGGGGGTGACTTCCATAAGGTTAGCCTCTATGCCGATGAAGCATTCTCTCTCTCGCACAGCCACTTACCTCCCTTCCCGTGCTGGTAGACGAGCTCGAGACTTTTGGCTGGATATCGGGCTTTAAAGTGAACCTCAACAAGTCTCAGGTCCTAAACCTATCCCTACCGCAACCACAGGCCAAGGCCCTTCGACAGTCTCTCCCTCTGCACTGGTCCCGCGACCCTATTCCTTACCTGGGCATCCTGCTGACCCCCTCACTTCCTCGCACGCTGGAAGTGAACTACTCTGCTCTGGTAGCACAGACGCGACGAGCCCTAGATGGGTGGGCCAAACACACACTGTCGTGGTTCGGACGCATTGCGGCTGTTAAGATGATGGTCTTCCCACGCATTCTGTATCTATTCCAGACCCTCCCGTTAACACCGCTGCCCGGCACTGTGCGGTCATTGCAATTAGCGTTGAATAACTTCATCTGGGGAAAGAAGAAGGCACTCCTCTCGGTGGCACAACTCTCGCGCTCCAGAGACGGCGGAGGGGTGAGGCTACCTCTCATTCATAGGTACTTGCAGGCAGTGCATTTACAATACGTGCTAGAATGGAATCGCCCGCTATCGGAGAAGCATTGGACCTTCATGGACCAAGCGGTGGCGGGCGCGAACATCTGGCGTGAACTCTGGCTCCCCCGCCACCTTCGCGCCTGGGGCCTATATTCTTCTCCAGTTACGGCAGCCACCATGAAAGTCTGGGAACAAGTAGCACTGGCAAAAGGACTCACTACATTCCCCTCACCGATGACGCCCCTAGTTGACAACCCGGACTTTCCTCCAGGCGTCAAGTCCGTTGTTGCACAGAGATGGAGAGAAGCGGGCTGCAAGCGCTTAGGCCACCTTTTCGTTCTCAAGGGCATCATTCCGTTTAGCCGCATACGCCTCGATCTTGACCTTCCCCACTCAGATGAATATTATTATTTACAACTGCGACACTGGGCCACCTCTCGGGCTTACCTCCCGCAGGCCTCTCACACTCTTACCCCTTTTGAACAATGGGTGGCGAAGAAAACAGACGACAAACACCTCATAACGGAATAGTATACGCTTCTTACGCCACGCCAGACAGGGACTCGCACTCGTGGGCAACTCAGGTGGGAGGCGGAACTAGGTAGGGCCCTCACAGACAAGGAATGGGATAACATCCACTACAGAGCACATCACACAGCCTATAATACGGCAGGAGCTGAATCCGCGTTTAAAGTTGCGGCTTACTGGTATCTCACTACTGCTAGGATACACCAATGGAACAAAAACTACACCGAAGAATGCTGGCGCGGCTGCGGGATGTCAGGCTCCCTAGCGCATCTACTTTGGCACTGCCCGAGGCTGGAGCGATTCTGGGAATTGGTTCTAAATGATATTGATGAGGCTTTCGACATTGAGATTCCCCGCTTTCCAGCTTACATCCTCCTAGGTCTATCAAACCCTCTCACCTTCCTTCTGCGGTCACTGCGTGGCAGGCAGATAGCACTAGCTCTTCTTGCAGCGTGTCAGGCGATCCTACTACACTGGGGTACTGCCACAGTTCCAGATCACTCGGCCTGGCTTCGTAGGCTCTGGATGACCTTGGCAATGGAACGGCTTTCATTAATCCAAACTCAGAAAAGCGAGAAATATGCTGAACTATGGGCTCCGTTCATTTCACTATTATCGAAAGATCTCCGTGAGGTCACCTGCCCCAAGCTTCTGCAAGTACTTCATTTGATACCCTCTACTGAGAACTGCACTGATCCCAGATAGGAGTAGCGGGCGCAGGTGGGCATGCGGAATAGGGTCCATCTACAGCCCTTGACATTTAGATACGGAATCCCCCCACCCCCCTTTTTTTTGGTCCCCTCTCTTCTTTTCATTTTTGTTTCTCTGTTATGGGAGGTGGGTGGGCGGGAGGGAGGGGTTCTTTTCATTGTTGTTTCTTCTTGCACAGAGAATTCTGTTTTGTGCCACTCGGACTCTCAGAAGGTACAGGCCACTTTGACTCACTAGCCTTGATTCTACTGGTTGCCTGCCTTCGGGATGTTGGCCTTATTGCAGCACCTCTTGTACACCTTTGAAAGCATTGTTTGTAGCCGCCGGCCCCTGTGGTTGTAGGCAGAAGGCTGTGTACAACTAAAGAGTCGCTTTTCAAATGTCTAATAAAATAGTTTTGTTCCATAAAGAACGATGATGGATTCAACCCAGATCTGTGACTGGGGGTGAGTGTCTGAAAAATTTCAGCGCTCCGTCTATCATCTCCTTGTGTTTGCTTTGTTCGCCGTAAGTTGGCAGGGTATGCCCAGACGTGGGTCCCTTGCTCACTTTGCCACTGGATTCAAGCTAACCTGGCTGATGAGGGCTGTTAGCCCGAAACAGGTCCCAGGATGCTTGTTTCCAGTCCAGGGAAGACATGGCTTGGCAGTTCAGGCTGGACTGTTCCCAAGAGGCACAGGGTCAAGACTGATTTGCATATAGCTGTGTCTGAACTGGGGTGGCAAAGTGAGCTAAAGAACGATGATGGATTCAACCCAGATCTGTGACTGGGGGTGAGTGTCTGAAAAGTTTCAGCGCTCCGTCCATCATCTACTTGTGTTTGCTACTAATCATTGCAGCACACATATTTTGTGCAAGAATAACGTTGGTTCAATAAATATTATTGAACATTTTCTACTGTGTACTCTCTGTATATGTCTCTGAGAATAAGTAAACACGAGTGACTGAGCGAAAGGTTCTGTACTGTTTCCATGATCCCTGAGGGGTCAGGGTTGTCATGTTTAGTAGTTGCCAGAAAACCATTTCCTCCGTGGTAGGTTAGGGGGCTTACAATGGCACTTTGAGCTAGCTGGTCTATAGGCCAACATATCCTGCAGCGGTGTCCGGAATCAGTCTTGACACCAGGCCCTTAGTTTATGTAGTCCAAACAATGTGCATGTCCTATGGATTGGTAGGAACTTCACGACACCACTTTTTGCTTGATGTCTGATGTGATTTCGAACTGTAAGTGCACTGGGTTCCTGCTAACCAGGTCCCCAGTGCCAGATCTCTTTTCCAAAACCCTGTATGACAATTGTCACAACTTCAGCTACCCTTTAAGTCTTTAGTAAATGGTAGCCCTGGTACCTAGGACATGGGTACTAAAGAGGGTCCTATGGGGCTGTAGCACTGGATGGGTCACCCCAGGGCCCCCTCACCAAGGCTATACACTCTAAAATTGTAGGCTGCTTGTCTTGGTTCAGGAAAATCTGAAGTGTCAACATGGCACACAACCATATGTGCCATGCCACCCATACACTTCATAAGATATAGGTAAGTCACCACTACTGCAGGCCTTTAGCCCTAAGGCAGGGTGCACTATATCCTATGTGTGGGCATATCAGCATAAGAAGGTGGGAAAATTAATTAGATGAGGAGTAGGGTCCCACCTCAGCCTGCACCACCCCTAGGGCTTGGCAGGTGAGGTGAACCCCTCTCCTGAAATTCCACCGTCTTGAGATGGTGATAAAACCTCCAGTCAGGGCTAGGGTTGTGCCTCTTTCCACAGGAAGTGGTAACTAGATGGTGTAGACATCCTACAATGGTAGGTAGCCCATTGGCTACAACCCTTCTCTGCTTGTAATGCCCCTATAATCAGTAATTAGGTGGCTCCCCAAGACCTGAAACTCAGATTCATCGGACCAAAAAAGACCAGGACAAAAGAAGATCTGCTACACGAGAACAGAACACCTGCTGCAGAAATAAAAGGGGCCAAACCTTGCCAGCTGCAAGAAGAACTCAACAATCACTGCTGCTGTGTTGTCCTGACCCCTAAAAGGACTCCAAACCCCTGGAGCACCTCCAGCCTTCAAGAAATCACCAAGAAGTTCCTTTGGAGTGAAGGTCTCACCCCCCCTGCATGCTGCCGGCACTGCTCCCATGAAGCCTGATATGCTGACTTGCTGCTACCCGATTACCTCAATGCAGCACCAAAGCAAGAAGAGTTATAACAGCTCTGGACGGTCAGATCTGCCTCTCCACCAAGTTTGGAGGCACCAGGACCTACTAAAGCCACGGTGTACCAATTCCTGGGGTACCAGATCCCCAACAGTAACAATCAAGAAGAAGAGTCCACTCTGGACTCCCAAAGCACCAGAAGCAAGCACCCATTGAGGGACATTAAGACACCCGAGACCTACTTCCTGAGTGGTCCAACCGTCCCGAGATCGCCTCTCCATGTTGCCTGCTCCTGACCGCGAGGACCCCTGAGACACACAACACCCTGCTAACCTGTTTGCTCTGCACTCAGCCCCACTGGCCCCAGCACCAACTAACCAGCCCTGCTTCCATGGTCCCCGGGCCCTTGCAACCTCCTCCCTCCAAGGAGACCCACCAGACTTACCTGTAAGTCCACCTGTGCAGTGCATTTTCAAATGGCCCCCCTTTGTCTTTGCGCACCAGTTTCCAAGACCCTTAGCACCCTGCTCCTGCCCCCAATCCGGGATGCTCCCGAACTTCTCCTGCTTGAACTTTGGACCTGGTCCCAACATCGACCTAAAACAAGAAGGTGAACTTCGTGGAAGCATTGCCTGATTTTATATGCATTTTTCCTATGTCTCCTCATTGATTCCTATGGTGCACAGTTGCTCACAAGAGTGATATATTTTCCGAAATTTGAAAAATCGTCACTCTGAAAGTACTTACCTTAGAACTGTGTTCTTGGTCTTACAAAATACATAAAAATAGACTTTATTTTTACAAATTTCTCTCAGATTTATTCTTGAGTGTGTGCCTCATTTATTGCCTCTCTCAGCATAACAAACGCTTAGCACTACTGTCTGATAAGCCTAACTGCATGCTCACACTACCACAAAAAGAGCATTAGAATTATCTGCTTTTACCTCTGTGTACCATTTAGGAAATTCTCTGGACTCTCTGCACAGCATACTTCTTTTTAGTGCACTATGTAGAGAGCCAGCTTCCTATGCCAAGCTACCAAGGGGGTGAGCAGGGGTTATCTTGGGTGTGTAACTCCCTTACCCTGACTAGTATAAGGGTCTCTACTTGGACAGGGTGCAAGCCACTGCCAACTAGAGACCCCCATTTCTAACAGTCACTTATTGTTTAATGCAGTTAAAATTAGTAATAAAAACATGGATTCATCTATACTATTATAGAATTTATAAATAAATTGTATTCAATATAATTATAATATTATAAAAATGTGTAGAATTAAGGGCCTGGTTTAGAGTTTAGTCGACAGGTCACATTTGCTAAATCAGCCAAATCATCGGTCTACCCCCTCATTTAGAGATGGGTCGACCTTGAGTTTTCTATCAGTGGAGCCTCCATTGGCTTCATCAGTGGAATGCTTAACCTGACGGCCCAAGGCAGTAGAGGTCGTCATAAGAAGGACATCACACCATCCACCCTATTTATGGCTTATATTTTGACCTTGTCAATCCATTACCATAATTTTCAGATGTGTTAAATACACTCAACAATGTATTTTTGCTTCTCTGCAGCTCTGCAGCTGGTAGTGAATCAATTTATCCCTACAGCATGCAACTTTTTTTTAAAGCATATTTCTTCTCTGCGGGCTTTGTGAATCACAAGACTGCACACTCTATCACTTCATCAAAATCAGATCAAATGGTATTAACATTTAGTTCTAGAGGCTGAATAATATTATCCTAGGATTCAAGAATTAGTGTTAACACATTTATACTTTTCAATTTCATATCTATATGGTTGCACTAAACTAAATATCACCTGATTGAGCCCCATATGTACTTGCAGTTAGGTTCAGTTAGAAGCTCAACCAGGGGACAATTTGGTAATGCTTGTTCTGTGTCTGAAAAATACATCACAATCATTAAGGTATTTAGAATGATGTATGATGAGTGTTTTAAATCTATTGGGCTACTCTTTGTGGTGCTCTTCAAAGATGATGTGGTTGGCTATCTGATAGGTAAGACTATTGTCTCAATGCACTCATTGAAAAGAGAAAAGATCAAAACTTCCATCATAGTTTTTTCTTTAGTTCAGGCTACTCCTTGAATTTCATCAGCATCAGTATATGGTAAATTTAAATCAACGAGAAAAATCACAAAATTTATCACTGGAAATACAGCTCAGAGTGGATGACCCCAACTTACATGGTTTTCTTTCAAATTTTTAGCATAGTTTGTCTCCTGAATCTTGATTTCTTGAACCATTGATCCAGTAAGGTTATCTTTCATCAGTAGAGAGCAATAAGCCATTTTTGGCTGTGCTGGAAATTCTGCCCAAAGTTATCTCAGATCTCTGTACTACTTACAGGGTGCAGGTGAATCAACACAAGCTCATCAACTCAGCAGCTCCAGGGAGTCTTTTCAAACAGAAGGAAGGTGGGCAGCGTTTTCAGTACCCCCAAAACGACATGTCACTCCCTACGGATGAAGGAATTAATCCAGAAACACATTTAGAGACACACAGCCCAGGCTGCACCAACAAGGGTGAGAAATTAAGGGCTACTGCTGAAGTAAGTGTTATCATGCACTGCATTTACCAGGATGCATGGGGGGAAATGTAGTGCTGTAAAGTGCTTTTGCTTGAAAAGGCTCCCTTGAGCTACTGAGCTGAAAAGCTTGTGTTGATGCAAATGTGCCCAATGAGTAGTAAGAGACCTGAGAACACTTTGGGTGGCATTTCCAGCACCCGCAAAATGACTTGTTGCTCTCTAATGATGAAAGAATCAATCCAGAAACACATGTCTAGAGTTATAAAGCACAGGCTGCACCAACAAGGGTGACAAATGAAAGACTGTTTTAACTGATGAATCCAAGAAGCTCTTTTCACCACGATAAATATCTCAAACTAGATACCAAGTTCTGCAGTCTATGTCAGTAGCCAGTGTGTTGCCTTATTTTTAAGATTGCTTTGATCCTCTTTTTGTTTTTTTTGTCAATGGGGCATGTTTACTAGGCCCATAACAAAGGGAGTAGCTTGCGGTGGCAAATGAATGTCTGATGATTATATGTGTTGTTGGCTTGGCATAGGGACAAAACCACCTACATGTGTGGTTTTGACTATTTATAAGTGTGCTTTCTTCTTTCCTGCATGATTTAATAAAAGATTCTCAGATACATTCAGCTTGATTTTACATGCTATTTGATTAATCTGGACCATTTGCTCTAAGGACTTTTGAGGGGCTAATGTATTAAAATCCGTCATTGTCCCCTGGAAAATCTTGTCTGGGCAACTGTCTGCTCACATTTCTTAATGCTTGAATCAAATAGACAATAATCTTTCCTCAAGTCAGTCAAAATATGGTTCAAGCCATTTTTTATCTTGCTGGTAAAATTGACCATAACTGCATCAAAAGAAGAGTTTAGTAGCATAAGCTCATTGCCATCACTCCCAGTCCCTTGGGAAATGATGGTGCCCTGTTAAATTATACCCCTTGGATTGGGGATAAGGGACCAAATGTTTGATGACTCCTCCAGCTCTCTATGTGCAACCACTTCAATGTTGATCTTTATACCCTTTTGAGTGGTGGTCCTAGATTCTTTGCCATTATCAGGGTTCTATATTATTGTCAGATGGTTATGTTCAGTCATAAGGCCTTTTGCGGTATTTATCTAATAGTCAGTTTCAGCAATTTCTTTATTGGGTGCCTACTGAACAGGGAAGAAAACTCTTAATTGACATGGATGGTGGGTGTTCCTTACCCAGATGGTTTTGCATGAGCAAGAAGGTAGCCTTACTTTTTCCCATGATATACTGTTGTGAAACTAACAGAGTAGTCCTGACCTCCTCCAGCTTCTGACAGGACTTGACTCGGGTGTGTCCACACAATGGGATTGAAGCCTTATGTAGTGATCAGTGTGAAGAGATAGAGCCTACTTCGGCCTTTCCCCTTGTGGCATGGCATGATTGGGCTGTGTAGCGGTACCCTAGAAAATACACAAGTGAGACCTCCCAGCATCAGGACTAATGGATGTCTTATGTTTTGCCGGCATGATTGGTGGGGTTTCCTTCCTCCTTTCTTTGACCCCCTTCCCCCTCCTGACCTGGTGGTGAACAGGCTAAATACTCCTGCCCCAGCAACCAGAAAGCACACAAATGAGGCGTGCTGAACAGCATGGTTGATGGGAGCCTTATGTAATGCCTAGTGTAATGGGAGGGCCTCCTTCCTCCTTACCCTTCCTCACCTAGTGGTGTATTGACTTTGTAGTATTGCCCTGGTAACCAAAAACTCAGAGGTTATGCATCCTACTGAGCTGGAATAATGAGCACCTTATGTAGCGCTTGGTATGGTGAAAGAGGCCTGCTTCATGTTTCCCCCAACCTGGTGGTGTGCGGGCTTTGAAATTCTGTCCCAGCAACCAGAAAACACACAAGTGAGGTGTTCTGTATAACGTGAATGATGGGCAACTTATGTAGAGCCTGACATGATAGGCGAGGACTCCTTCCTTTCTCTACCTGAGCTCCTGGTCTGTGGGCTGTGTATTCCTGTCCAGGCACCCAGAAAGCACACAAGTGAGGTGTCATGCACAGCAGGGTTGATGGGCATCTTATGTAGCACCTGGCTTGATGAAAGTGCATCTCTTCCCAAAGACAATAAATTACATCAAAGCAAATGCAACTTTATTTATAGTAGAGTACCCAAACCTGAAAAGCACAGCTATGCTGAATAATGATTACCACATGCAGACCATCCACTAACACTACAACAATCAAATAGTGATTCTGGCTCAGAGGTAAATGTGCCAAATTAGCATTATAAATATCCATATCATTGCTTAGGAAATGCAGGTACAGTAGATGTGTAGGAACCGTGCATACCTCCACAACACTGGATTTCCAAGATATATTGGCCCCAGTATTTTCTCCCTCTACTCTTGAAATTTTTCTTGTGCATTACTAATTCTCTCATGTGAGGTTGTACAAAACCAGGCCACTGCTTTGAATGCTTCACCGCTTTATGTTGACAGGTTAGTTTATGGGAGTCAGTCTTATACAATATGTACGCTTGAGATAATGGACAAACTTCCCTTATGGTCACTCCAACTCAGTTCCGGAGGAGCTCTCTCTTCCCACTGGGTTTGAAGCCATGTTGACTAGGAATACAAACTGGAGACTGGCCCAGTTGTGATATACATCTGCTTTTGACAGGGTTGGCATTCATTGAAGCTCGGGAAAGGGCTTGTCATAGTCCTTTAAATGGAGACACTGCTCAAGTAAGAAACATAAACCCACTCCCACCGGCAAGTTCTTTGTCCACAGTCTGGGAGCAATCCATATAAAAAGGCATGCAGTTGACTGCTGAGAATGGTGGAATAACATGGCAAGATGTGAAGAGTAGCAATTCTCTAATCCTTACTCTCCAACCATGTGGTGAGATGTTGCTGTGCGTATAGATTTGTTTGGCTGGTGAAGCCAGAGGAAATAGTGCAGACGATGATGATGAGAACATCACATTATTTCTGCCATATCATTGACAAAGCCTGCATACATCAGCATGCATCAGACAATGTATGTCAACACACAATCATGACACATTTATCATTACAAGTGACACAGATGGACGAGCAGATCCCAAGGCAGAGCACCAATCAAGTTCCATTGATTGCAGACAAAGAGTCTGATTGTACCCTGCATGCATGTACAGGAACATACACAAGGAATGTCAGGGAAGAACCTCAAATCAGTCAGCTCACACAATGCATAACCTCCATCAACCAAATGATGGATCCATAACAATGGCTGCACTTAGCATCCAGAGTCACCTGTAACAGGAAGACAGAGTGGGCCAAGTTGAGCTGCAACACCATACACTTGTAGATATGTTGCAGCTGCTCACTGTAGGGTAAAATGTGGATCCCAAGGAGAAGGATGCCCTTAAAACTAAGGCCAATGGTGACATGGATCTCAGAGTTTAGGATACTGATGGGTGAAAGGGTCAGACAGTTGCAAGGGTCACAATGGTGGCAGTACCCAACTCACCACAACACCAACTCTACGAACACATATACCCCTAATACTTCCAGATTTCATGCAGTGGATTCCAACCAACAGGTCATTCTGCTAAATTAATGTGAGTTAGCGCAGCCACTGTGATCTGCTGTTCAGATGGAGCATCAAATAAATCAAATGCTAGAAGATCGGGAGGAGGAAAGAGAGAAAACTAGTGACTAGGACAAGCAGCACCTAAACTATCTCACATGCAATTCATTCTCCATGAGACAGCTGCGCACTGCTTATGTAGGAAATTGGAGTGTTAGTCGAGGGGGTGAGAGCTCACCTCAAATAATATTCACAATCCTTGTTAGCAAAAAACCACTAATGTCACAAAATAAACCTTTGCTTATCCTTTTGGTAGCTTGACACAAGGAAGTGAAGCTTAACTTAGAGGCAATGTGAAAAGTATTTATGTAATACTCAAAAAGTAATAACATGAAAACACAACTCAAGAAAATTCTCTAAACATTTAGAAACATAGACAATATTTTAATAAATAAAATTACACCAAAAGGACAGAAATCCAAAGGGTAGAACTAGAGATATGATTTCTTTAAAGCTTGAATAAAAAAATAGCACCAAAAAGCACAAAGCGCCAATCGTAGTTATCTTCTTGTGCTAGATCAAAATTTAAGGATGGTCATGATGGAGCATGGTTTGGATACAGGGACCAGGTTTATCCTGGTGGAAAGTTTACCTTCTGACATAAAAACTTTTTATCAAGAAAATATGGTAATTCTCAAGTCGTTGGAGGAGCAAGCAGCAAGCTGGATCTGAAACTGGGATTGATAAAGTCGAGAAAGCTCCATGCAGATGAAGTCTGAAGTCTGTTCCAAGGAAGGCCTCAACTTCGATCAGATGCTGTTCTGCATCGGTCCCGGTGTAGCTCTCTACATTTGGACTTAGAGGCTTTTTTTAAAGTAATTTCTCCCTTAGAAGGGCAAAGCAGAAAGCTGAGGCCAACTGGCGAGTGAATGTTGATGGCTGTGGCTTCAACTGAGGTTCCGGTCTCCAATGGTTCTCCAGGCAGAAAGATGGCAAAAAGTATCAAAGTCCCAATTCTTGCAGTTTGGGGACAGGAGGAGTGCACTCTAACAACAGTCAAGGTTCAAGGACCTGGGGGGCACCACTCGGGTTAGGATTCACTCCAATAGAGGCTAACAGCAGGGTCCATGGCAGGTCAAGCTGGAACTTGTCAGCTGAGCAGTTGCAAGTTGTAAGGCCTGGAAGCTTGTTGTGTTCTTGTTGCTTAATCAGGTCAATCAACTTACACTTAGAGTCACTTCAGGGCCTTGATGGGGCCTGGGTTCAATGCAAGCATGTGCAGTCTTCCTTCAGGGTTCAAAGGTCCAGGAGTGTTCTGAGAAGTGTATTAGGCATGCCACATTTATACCCAGTGCCAGGCTATAGGTGGGGGAAACTCCTAACTGCTCCCTAACCAATGTTAAGCCTTCCCAGGGGTGACCCTACCCACTTTTGCAGTACCTCCTGTGTGTTTTACTTTAAACTATCCACCAGTACCTTCCTTTCCCTAAATTCAACATGGTAGAACATTCTTTCCCCTGGTCAGAGCTCCCTGTGCCCACCCAGGAAGTTGGCTATGCAAATGGGCAAATCAACCCTTGTTGGCACTCCAAACCAGTTCTGGAGCAGCTCCCTCCTGATCTACATCTGCTTATGACAGGGTTGGCATTCTTTGGAACTCAGGAAAGAGCTTAGCACAGCCCCCAGGAGATCCTGTTCAAGGAACAAAAGTGCACCCACCCCCACCCGCAAGCCCTTTGTCCACTGTCTGGGAGCAATCCACATCTCACCACGGGAGAGCCAGGACACTGGATACTGGCACAAAAGGCCCTTTTGGCATAGGGAGGAAAATGACAACTTTCTAAAAGTGTCATTACCAAAATAGTAATATACAATCTGACCTGACAGTTAAGTTGAATTTTAAATTACTATGAGTCCTTTAATTGCAAGTCCCATCACTCCTGCAAGGCCCCTCTATCTCAAGGGATGTTGACTTGCCAAACTGGGTGGTCCCGGGCCAGACATCTGCTGAAGCTTGCAAAATTTAATGTACAAATGCTATGTCTCCATGCTGCAGTTGTTGACACTGTGATGTCCCATTATCAATTTGACCCTAGGTATATATTTTACTGAGAAATCTTAATAAAAATGTTTTTTTTTTTAAATGAGTCCTTTCATTATTTTTCTTGATGCTCCCAAGCAGAAGTTAAGCATTATAAATTGTTATAATGTAACCTAGTTTTTTCTTGTGGGAGCTCCAGCCTTGTGAAAAAGGTCTTTGGAGATTTTTCACTGCCAGGACCTGTAAAACATGAAATATACATGCCCTACTTTTTAAATATCATGCAACATGCCCTATGGGAATTTAGGGCCTACATTAAAGGTGACTTATAATTATTAAAAAGCAAGGTTTAGGCCTGTGAAAAGGTTTTTTGCCAGGTCGAAATGGCAATTTAAAATTGCACACCCTGACAGCAATGGCAGGCCTGGAGCTCTGTTTTACAGTGCAGTGTAGTAGAGTGTGTGTCAGAAAACTGTGGGTTGTTAGAAGAGAGTGGTGAAACCCTACTCAAGCAATAGCCACAATCCTTATCAGAGTGAAACCCAATAAGTCCCTAAATTAACCAGTGCTTACACTCTGGTACTTACATACTAGAAGTCAGGCTTAACTTAGAGGCAATGTGCAAAGTATTTATGAAGCACTTAAGCTGTAGTAAAGTGAAAACACAACACAAGAAAAGTCTCACACCAATTTAGAAAAATAGAGGAAATTGTAATAAATGATTTGACACCAAAATTACAGAAATCTCATCAGTTCAACCGGAGTCATGCATTTTTAAGCTTTAAAGTGTAAAATAGTGCTTAAAATAAAGCGCTAACCGCGGACAACTTGCTCACACTCTTGTTGTCCTGATGATGATCTCTAGCGAATGAGATCGAAACGCCGTCGACTTCTTTCTACAACCAAAACTCCTTCATTTCTTTAAATTAATTGGAGTTTTGATTATTGTTGTCAATGTGATGTATTTTAAAATGTCACCAACCCCTCACTTCACGCACCTGCACTTATCTGTGTGAGCACCTGAACTACACCCTGCAAACAAGTGATACTCAATTTATGCCATTAATAAATGTGAGATCATTTCAACCTTGTGTCCATTCATATATTGCGCAGCAAGGACTTGTTTATTATTATTTTTGCTGTTTCTTTCCTTTTCTTTTCGTCTGACCAATGCGTATTCAAATAATGCTAGCCTAGGCTACTCGAGGACCTAAGTGGCCTCTACAGTACCGTTGTGCATCTCTACTATATAGATTACCCCTGGTCTGACTATTGGGGTCCCCTTGTTTTTTACTAAATACTCTATGTGCAGTGGCTGCACTGCAAGGGTTACCACCCAGAGTGGTTTTTTCATGTATATTAATTTGTGCACACAGAGTGGTTTTTTCATGTATATTACTTTGTGCACTACACGATTTCTGTCTCCTCTCTACTTTTGATTTGTCTACACGCAGCCAAATTGGCCTACATCGCCGCAATTTTCATTCCCGCATTATGTCCATACCAGTTGTCCCAACCTACACAGATGACTATATTGCCAAAATCATAAGCGGACCCTCTCTATTCCAAACACCGCTAACTTCAGCTACAACCACTAATGTTGCAACTGACAAACTAACTACTCTAGAACACCTAAAAAAGAAGCACGTACGCACGGAGCTGCATGCTCTAATGCTCACAGAGTACCTAAAAGCGGATATAATACCACTAGGCCTCCAGGTCCGCAATATCCCAGCAATCTTCTTAGAGAACCCCAAATTCAAAAACGGCTTTGCACATATTGGCACAACGTGCTCACGCCACTGGATGGTCTTAGGAATAGACACAACACTGGAACACAGCAAACAGGAATTGGAAGAAATCTTACAACTGGAGAAAGCAATCCTAGAATTAGACAGCATAACTGATGCCAAAGCTGTCCTTGAAAAACTAGACAGAACTGTTTCTGATTTCCACAAATTTGAACATCACAAAAAAGCTACGAAAGTGACAAAGGATATAAAAAACTATAAAAAGAGAAAACATATCCATATCTTTTGGACGACTATTTCACAAACACCCAAAACGCACAAAGACAACCAGCGGGCACCTGGGGATGATTCAAAAATAGACAACCAGTGACTTTTTCCGATTCTTCTGCTGACTCCGACTCATCTGACCCGGGTGCAGGCCCTAGCACCTCCTCAAACACTTCTCTTTTTTTAGGCAGAGGTCAGCCCTTTCAAACAGAGAGAGGCAGGGGGAAACAGAGATACAACTTCCCCCCGGGCGAACGCCAAACGAGGCGCAAATTTTATCAATGGGGTTACCAGTACTAAATACCATGCCCTTGGATAACCCTACCTCCACCATAGAGCAGATACCCATTTTCAACCTGTCTGACCATCAGTTGGCCTCTACCGAGATCTCTCTACTTAGTAGAGGACTTTCATATGTGCTGACAGAAAAGCCCGATTGGTTCACCATCCAGACTGAAATTTTCCAATTTTTTAGGACAATAAGATTAAAATCCTTTTTTCGGAATAGGGAGACTATACCCAATACTGATTACGTCCCAAGTCTACTTTCAACCCTCCCACCGGGTCTCTACCCCCAGAGGTAGTCACTTTTGAAAATCTTGTCCTCAAGGACTGGGATAAACTACGTAAGGAACACAACTTCATTCCTTACAACATTAGCCTGGCTGAAAAGAAGAGTTTGTCCAAACTCAAGAACATGGAACAAATAATCATAAAACCGTGTGACAAAGGAGGTGGTATTGTCATCCAAAACAAAACCACCTATGACAACGAGATCCTACGCCAACTAAACAATACCACACACTATGAACTTCTGTCACATAACCCCCTTCCGGAAATCAAGAACCTTATCCAAACCATCACCAAAGAAGCAGTAGATCTGGGATTCATCAGTCAAAATGAATTCACTTTTCTCAATAACAAAAACCCACGCACCCCTGTACTGTACACACTACCTAAAATTCATAAGGACCTAGAAAATCCCCCAGGTAGACCCATTCTTTCAGGATGTGGCTCAATCCTAGAGCCTTTAGGTAGATACATAGACTGGTTCATTCGTTATCTGGTACAAGACACCATAGCCTACGTGAAAGACACCACACACTTTATCAATCTGGTTGAACAAGAGCTATTTGACCCCACATGCGAGCTCTTAGTTACTCTCGATATAGAATCACTTTACACGAACATCCCTCAGGACAAAGGCATTGCAGTTATCAGAAACCATCTGAACAACCGTCCCAGCCCACACAAAGTACCCACTGAATTTATCATCTCACTTCTGGAACTAGCCCTTACCAAAAACTACTTCCTGTTTAATGACAAATACTACAAACAATGCAAAGGGACTTCCATGGGTGCAGTCTTCGCCCCAAACTTTGCCATTCTTTTTGTTGACCACATAGAGAAATCATTTATCCTCAACCAAGTCAACCCCTACAGACAAAAGATCAGGAGCTGGCATCGTTATATTGACGATATATTCATGATATGGCAAGGCAACCCGACTGAATTACAAAACTTCTGCACGTGGATCAATAACTGCCAACCTGACCTTAAATTCACCTATGACTTTAGTAGTAATCAGATACACTACCTGGACGTAACAGTCAAACCAGATGAGGGGGGTCTCTACACCACACTTTATAGAAAACCCACTGAACGCAATACGCTGCTCCATTACAAGAGTGCCCACCCACGAGCACTTAGAGATGGCCTCCCATATGGCTAATTTCTAAGGATACATAGAAATTGTAAACGCAAGGAAGACTTTTTTATGGAAGCAGAAGCCCTATGTAACAAGCTTAGGAGTAGAGGCTACCCCAAACGCCTGATAAAACGCTCGATGAAACGGGCATGGTACTCACATAGAGACACCCTACTTGAGCCCAAGTCTAAAAAAACCATGTCACGTATTGCTTGCGTCACTACATTCTGTCCCGCAAGCAACAAGATAACAAAAATGATAAAAAAACACTGGCCCATCATAACTTCTATCAATATCACCAATGAGGCACCCTTGTTCTCGTTCAAACGTGGACGCAACATCAAAGACCACTTGGTACGCGCACAAAAACCCTTGCGCATCTCCAACACCATACAATCATGCTTAGGTCTCCCACCAGTGGTGGGTTACTTTAAATGTGGTAATTGCGCGGCATGCCCACTCACAAAAAACACCAAGGTCTTTGAGCATGGCACTTTATCGCACAAATTGAATTTCTTCTCAAACTGTAATTCCGAGAATGTGATTTACTGCATCCAATGCCCTTGTGATTTAATCTATGTGGGACAAACGACTCAAAAAATAAAAACACGAATCAGCCAACATAAGAGCAGAATACGCTGTAGAGTCACCACAGCTCCAATTGTGGAACACTTCATTGAGAAAGGACATTCTGAAATGGACCTCCGATGGCAAGTGATTGACATAGTACGTCCCAACAGCAGAGGCGGGGACCAACAAGCCATTCTCAACAAATTGGAATGCAAATGGATGTTTATATGCAGATCTATTGAAAACGGACTAAACACCCTCGAAGAGTGGAATATGATTCTGTAATCTCTTAGTATCCTTCTATTCCTTCACTGAAATTGTATATATGTAAATAATTCTGTATATTGTTTTTTATCCCACTCACTTTGCTTTTCGCTACCCTGATGCACCATTCTTGTGCTCTTGCCAAACAGCTATGTTCTGTTATTAGACTCATGTCTTGTGCTTATGCTAAACAGCCATGTTCTGTTATTAGATCGCTCATTTGATTCCATAAGCACACACCAGTGCTCAGTGTGTGCTTACTGAAATTGTATATATGTAAATAATTCTGTATATTGTTTTTTATCCCACTCACTTTGCTTTTCGTTACCCTTATGCACCATTCTTGTGCTTCTGCCAAACTGTTCTGTTATTAGACTCATGTCTTGTGCTTATGCTGAACAGCCATGTTCTGTTACTAGATCGTTCAATTGATTCCATAAGCACACACCAGTATACCATTATGAGGTTTCAATATACACCTACTGTTTCTATATGCCCGAACCAGTATTCAAATTACCCCTGTGAGGCTTTCCCCTCTTCAAGATGGCCACCGGTAGTGCCGCGCGTCTCACACATATGCGCGTCCCTTACCGCGTTTTAGCCTTTCAGCATATCAGATGCTATTGTTGCACCTCCACACCAGGAAGTGTTCAGACTCACCCCACATCTCTGACTGCCGAGGACGTGTCCTGACTTATGCTACGCGCCTCCGCTTTAAGTAAATACTTCGGACCCCAAGTAAGTTGCCCCAAGCAGCACCGCTATCTCTTAGCAGCCCTGTATAACCTACCCGCTAACCCCCTCCCCTTTTCCTCAGGTTAACCGGTACTCGTGAAGCCCCAGGTTGAGAAATTACTCCGTCTCCTACCACGCGCCTCCGAACCGATCGGGCGTGTCTCAAGTAAGTTTGCCCTCATGCGCCGTAACTCCCCTGGCTTTATATCATCTCCGTTTAGATCGGCTAACCCTCTTCTCTTTCCTCAGCCACACCGATCCATCGGTTGCCCCAGTGAGGAAGATTTCCACCTCCTCCCACTATTTACCGACCTCACCAGACGTGCCTTCAGTAAGTGCCACGCCATTGCGCTGCAGCCTCCCCCCTCACCCCTTCACCCAGCTCTATTGACATTCACGGCCTGCATGCCATCTGATTTCTAGGCACGAAAGCCCCCCACTGACCAGGTGGAGATTCTCCATTCATTTGCTCTCGCACTGGTAGCATTGACATTCTCTCCCTCCACTCGCTTTCCCACGCGCTGTTACCATTACCAGTCCTTTTTGCATCGCTGTTTTCACTACGGTTGCCCTCTCATTCAGCTGCATGTTGTCTTTCCCGCCTTAATTTCGGATTCACTTTCCTTTTCTATTCACTGTAACTCTAATATATCTGATTGCTCAGTGAGCCCATCTGCTTGGCTATCCTTCATGATAAGCATAGGAATTTTGTACATTAGTGTACATTAAAAATATTTATAAGTTTGTTATGTACTATTGGCACATCATGTTCCTCACACGCTTGGTTCAAGGAATCCTATCCCTTGACCTCCCTCACATTAATTGGGTGTTATTAGGTAGGACCTATGGTTGATTCTGTGTTCTTTCCCCTGTAGATTCAACTTGCTCACACTCTTGTTGTCCTGATGATGATCTCTAGCGAATGAGATCGAAACGCCGTCGACTTCTTTCTACAACCAAAACTCCTTCATTTCTTTGAATTATTTGGAGTTTTGATTATTGTTGTCAATGTGATGTATTTTAAAATGTCACCAACCCCTCACTTCACGCACCTGCACTTATCTGTGTGAGCACCTGAACTACACCCTGCAAACAAGTGATACTCCATTTATGCAATTAATAAATGTGAGATCATTTCAACCTTGTGTCCATTCATATATTGCGCAGCAAGGACTTATTTATTATTATTTTTGCTGTTTCTTTCCTTTTCTTTTCGTCTGACCAATGCGTATTCAAATAATGCTAGCCTAGGCTATTCGAGGACCTAAGTGGCCTCTACAGTACCGTTGTGCATCTCTACTATATAGATTACCCCTTGTCTGACTATTGGGGTCCCCTTGTTTTTTACTAAATAACCGCGGACATCTAGGCACACGAGACCGGGCCAAAGTCAAAAGTAATTGCCTTGCAAGATGAAGCGCGGGTTGAATACATAAAGTGGATTAGACACGGTCTCTGCTTACCTTCAGACTTAAAAGAAATTTTGGAAGAAAATATCTAAGAAGGCAAAGTTCAGTGGAGCAAGGCAGCTGCTGGTGTCCAAAGATAAGACTTCATTGTCAGGAAGCCGCTGGCTGATGTCTGGGTGAAGATTCCTTTGTTCGGACTTAGTTCCTTTTTTGAAAGTGAAAAATTTTCAGTGGTACAAAGGTGTAGGCTGTAGCTGATGAGGGCTCCATGAAGACTGATAACCCTTCTGCGAGGACACGCTGAACAGAATTTGCTGCTGCAGAGATGAACGTAGCAAGAGCTCCAGCAAAGTCACTCCTTTTGGCGATGCACAATAGATGGATTGACGAGCAGGTAGGTCCCTGTCTCCTCTCTATTCTCAGAGCACATTTTGAGCAAACACTTTCTAAATCCCAAGTTTTGGATTTAGGCTATCTGGCCACCTTTAGCACCACAACCAAGGGACCAGGACTGGTAGGATACCGCTTGGGGGTTCAGGACTCACTCAGGCCGGTGTGGGTTCAAGATGGTGGAAGCCTTTTATGTACCTGTGGCTCTGAACAGCAGGCCAGCAAACTAGACCTTGTAGTCACTCTGGTAATCCTAGGTTCAGGTGAATATGCAGGGCTCAAACAGCGGGGCTGGCCTCAGGGGTTTCAAGGCAAGCTCCAGGCAGCAAAGCAGTCCTTCCAGGTACAGCATTAAAAAGTGCACAGCAGGTCACAGCAGCAGACAGTCCTCTGGAAGTCCTTCCACAGGTCCAGAAGTGAACTGAAGAGTGGGTCTGAGGGCCCTACTTTTATTTGTTGTACCTCCTTTGATGTTGGGAGATGTTTCTAGAGCTTTCTCTTTGAAGTACTTGGAAGTTCTTGACCTCCCTTCCCAGGCTCCAAGCTGGATGCAGTGACAATGTGGAGGTGACAAGCCCTTTGTTTGAAGGGAGAGCATTGCCTTTTCAGTTACAAGTGGGGCTGTGCCTAGCTCCGTGCCAATCCTGCCAGCAGATGGACCGTTCAGACATACCTATTCCCTCTATTGTGTGACTGTCTGGGAGGAATTCACAATGTCTAGCTGTCGGTTACACCCAGTCATATGACCTAAGACAGGCTACAGGCACCAAAAAGCTAAGGGCAGGAAAATGCCCACTTTCTAAAAGTGGCTTTTTCAAAACTGGGATTTAAAATCCGACATTGCAATAAAGAGGACGTTTCATTAAAACTTCTGATATACAAAACATAAAATGCTTACATGGACCCAATCAAACGTGAGCACCTATTAAATGTAATAAGGCAACCCAATGATATCTTATGACACAGGCAGGCCTCACAGTAGTGAAAAACTAATTTAAGAGTTTTTCACTACCAAGACATGTAAAACTTAAAAGTACATGTCCAGCCTTTTAATTACATTGCACCCTGCCATATGTGCTATCTAGGATCTACCCTAAGGGTACCATAAATGCAATGAAAGGGGAGTTTAAGGCTTGGAAAGGGTGTTATATTGCCAAGTTGAATTGTCAGTTTAAAACTGCATTCAGGCTGCAAGGCAGACCTGGGACGGGTTTTAAGGGGCTACTTACGTTATTGGCACAATATGTGCTGCAGGCCCACTAGCAGCATTTGATTGACAGGCTCTGGGTATATGCTGTAACACTCTACATAGGATTTACAAGTAAAATAAGTATGCCAATCAGGTGTAAACCAATTTAACCATGTTTAGCAGGAAGAGCACAAGCACTTTAGTACTGGTTAGCAGTGATAATGTGCACTGAGTCTTAATGCCAACAAAATATGTATTCAGCAAAAAGTGAACAGTAAAGGGCAAAATGTTTGGTAGTGACTCTGCAGAGAGGGCCTTGTCTAACATTTAGCAAATAAACAATACCCTTTTGGTGGCCTGATGATTTCCAATAGAGGGCTCGGTGTCTGTTCATCTACGCTGGGGACTTGGAAACAGTTCCTCAAGAGGATGAGTCCTGTAAGTGCAGAGCTCAGTGGTTGGGGACTATGGCAACAAAGGATGCCAGCTCACCCTTGATATGCCTTAGATGGTGCAGGGGTAAGAAGGCCTGCATCTTGTAATTCACTAGTCATAGTCCTGATTTTGCAGTAGTAAGGAAGGGTGCCCACAGAACCATGGGATAGCCACAATGCCTATCAAAGTGGCCAGAAGTATGTTGGAGATGAATCCACTCAAGCATTCAATGACAATATCTCCTTCATATGGAGAATTATTCAGATGTCGATGCACAGAACAGCATAACCACTAACCTGCTGTAGTTCACTGCATTCCTGCAGGACTGATGTGGGTCCCAGCTCTACCACCCTACCTCCTGTGGTCTCCGAAGAATATTTCCATGAAGGATGCAAAAAATAGACTAATAGCAGGGGAGAAGATAAAGGAATTCCGTTATTTGTTACTGGTGCTGTCATCTTGACGAAAAGAGATGATATCAGTAGTTGTTTACCTCGTTAGCCCAGAGGGAATAATATGAACTCTCTAGCCTGCAAACCATGGTGTTAGATGTGTCTCCTAGTTCCCTTGTGATTATTTCCCCTCTGGATGGTCAAACAACCTCCAGTATTTAGGTATCAGTGATGTTTTCCAATCGCCTCATGCTACAAGACTGGATTACCAGTGACAGGCTTCGAAACTTAAGAACGGAACTCAAAGAACTCATATGATCCACATTCGTGACAGCACTACAGCTGAGTAAGTTAACAAGAGAGAATATACCAGATGAAACAGAAAGAAAAGCCACTAAATTAACAGTCAGTCAGGTGTATGTTTATCCATGCAGGAACTGCAATCAGAAGGTTGAACACTCTTTATGGGTTGAATTGTCCCATATTGTGAATGAATGAATGAATGAATGAATGAATATACTTTATTCGATTTCAGTTCATAATAAAATCATAAAAGCCACATTAAAACCATTTATAAAAATATATCCATACACAATACAAATGTATCTATACTCTGTTCAATATTATCTAAACGACTGCATTTAATAGGACTCCTATCTGTTATTTGCACTAAATTCCTAACATGTCCTTAGCGTTTTGACTCATAAATACACATGTTAAATTTATAAAATAGAGGCCATTACCTAATAAAATTCTTTCTTTTTTTCATTATACTTTTCAGAAGGCAACTCATGATCATCACACAATAAACATTTTCCAATAATTGCAAGTATAAAAATGCTGGGCGGCATTGCCTCCAGCCTCCTAGTCTTAACAAAGGCATAATCCATCTAGCTCTTTCCTTTGCATATATTTTACAGAAGAGAATCACATGGATAGTTGATTGCTTTGAGGTATTATCACACGGACAATGACACAATTTCCTTGACCAATCATTAACCGAAGGGAAACTGACCAAGCGATGGAAACAGTCAAACCTAAACCGTGTCAGAAGATATCTGTCATACCCTCCAATACACCAGACCAAATAGGGCTGGATACGATAGGTTGTCAGAGTCAGATAATGCTGGGTCACCGTGCATTTATTCATCTCCTGTGCGGCTCTTAGGGACTCTAAATGTGTCATGCAAAGAGATTTAAAATCTTTCCTAGATATAGAATTCATGGTTTCTGGTACCTTATAAAAATCATAACAGTTGATATCCAATAAAAATTTCCTAATATAATTCAGCCATTTAATTCTACAGGCATAATCCAGTTTCATTACATCCTTAATAATATCTCTATTCAATCCAGTATAGGTAGATGTCCAAACTCGATACCATAATAATAAAGGTTGCAATCTAATCATATCCGTAATATATGGGATCCCTAATTCACTATGACAATTAAAAACTGGGGAGCTCTGTGGGACCGCTAAAATAAATCTTAAAAAGTATTTTCGACTAATTGGATTAGGGAAACATCATAAAAACCCCAGATTCCTGCCCCATACGTTGCAACACTCATACACTTAGCCTGATAAATTTTGAGGAGAATCTCCGGGGGTCTTTTACCCATTTTGTTTGCAAAGCTAACCACTGCCGCTACAGACCTCTTAAAAAGGAGACTCCTACTCTTAATTGCAGCTCCCCAGGAGCCAGTACGCTCGAACAGAACACCCAAATAAGAGAACGTACTGGTTGAATCTATCCTATCTTTCCCAACTAACAGAGTTCTACCTTTGCTTCTCCCCTCCCACATGTCATAACAAATGTTTTTTTACATTAAGTTTTAATCCTCGGTTATCCATAAAACTGATATACGAGGCAAGTGCTCTCTGGAGGCCCAGCTGCGTTCTGGCCATAAGGACCGCATCATCCGCGTAGAGAAGAGAGACTATCGGCTTACTGCTAACCCGAGGTGGATCTCTCGCCCCTGCCACCAATTCCTCTTCTAGAGCGTTCGTATACAAAGAGAAGAGGAACGGGGCAAGGATGCAGCCTTGTCTCACACCCTTCTCCACGCGGAAAGACGCCGTACATTCACCCCTTAACCCATATCTCACCTTTGCACTAGCCCCCGAATATAATTGTATTAAGAATTGTACAATAATTGGGTCAACTTTTAAATCTGTCAGAATTTCCCACAATCTAGCGTGATTGACACAATCAAATGCGGCCGTGAGGTCTACGAAGGCCACGTAAAGCTTACCTTCCTTTGCTTGCGTGTATTTCCCCATTATGAGGCTCAAATTTAAAACCTGCTCATTAGTCCCCAACCCCTGTCTAAAACCGTATTGGACCGCACTCAAAATATTATTATCCTCTGCCCACAATTGTAATCTATTTAAGACAATCCTGCCAGCTACCTTCACCAAAGCATCTAAAAGCGATATTGGTCGGTAGCAGGCAGGGTTGTTCCGATCCCCTTTTTAAAAATCGGTATAATCACTGATTCCGACCAAGACCTAATAAAACCCCTTGCACAACAAGCTTCTAACACCCGAGTTAACAAAGGGGACCATAACTTTGGGATCGATTTAAATAGATCCATCGGGACCCCATCAGGACCTGGTGCCTTACATCCTTTACTGGCATTAATGGCCTCTAGCACCTCTTCATGCATGATGTGCATCTCTATAGGCCGAATACCATCCGATTCTTCCCCATGCTCAGGGCCAGGGTCCAAAGAGTTTCCTACCTTCTCCTTACAACTATATACATTAGAAAAGAAGTCTATCCAAGATTTTTCATCGATAGCAACCTCAATCCTAGCTCCATCGTTATTAGAAAAGAACGGGGCATTAACTGCCTGCCAGAATGTGCTGCTATCCTTTCTTAATGAAGCTTCAAGGAGAGTATCCCACGCTAAATCTTTAAGTTCTTTCTTCCTTACTTTTCTGGCAAGATTATAAGCCCTTCTGCTTTCTCTAATCTCCTCCCGATCTCTCACCGGTCTATGGAGAGCATTTTTTATAAGTCCTGGTACAGTTGGAATCAAACCAGCCATTTTCCTTAATAGTAGGACCCTTACTCTGTGCTGTGAGCAAATTTTGGACCACATTACTAATATTGGCAAATGCACTCAAGGTATCATCAAAAGCAGTATCATCTTGTAAGCATACTAAGATGTTATCGTATGCTTTGGTGATGATCTGCTTAATGAGCATCTCTGGTTCCTTAGTACCCCAACGCACAGAATATCCGTTCTGGCGACCTACGGCTATATTTTGGACCCACGCCAAACTGTTTTTATTAGAATAAAAACCCCATTTAGGGGAGTAATAGTAAGACTTAAGGGCAAATGATCACTTAGCACATTATGATGTGTTTTAAATTTATCAATCCAGGTGGCGTAACGGTTGGGAACGATGATAAAATCAATTATAGATTCACAGCCTCTACCAATAAAAGTGTGATCAAAATCCACCGAAGGGGAACATAACAGGTTCGCAAAACCCAGCTCATGTGTGGCCATTAGATCATTAAACTTCTCACCCCTGTCAGTATGAACAAAATGAGTTATCGGATCATTCTCTTCATTTACTACCCCACATTGCCCGGATCCGGCTTGAGTGCATATATTTACGTTAAAATCACCTCCCCAAATCGTGATCACATCGATGCCTATTAAAGCCCCTAACTTATCCATTTCCTCACTAAAGGACTTTAAAATGTCACCTAGTTGATCTTTCTCCATGTTGTTGTAAAAGTTAACTATAGACACGGCTATATTACAGTTCAAGTAAATAATAACAAATTGATAGAATGCTGTGCTTTTACCATTTTCAATTCTTAAGACCCCCAGTAAATTTGAGATATAAACACATATCCCACCTTTATGTCTCCCATGGGTTGACCGTATTGCTGGCATATGGTACGTCTTGTACCCATCAATATTAACTTCATCCAACAGCCAAGTCTCCTGAAGACATAGGATATCAAAGCTGCGGATGAAGTCTATCCAGATGGAATTATTCAACTTAGAATGCAAACCTGCGATGTTCCAGAAAAGCACTACGATATCCTTGGGTGCTCTATCAGTTCGATTGATGTTGGCCAAGCTTTTCAAGGTCTGCCCCATGGTCTCCGTCCTCCCCAGACCGCTCACTACACCTTCATCACTATTATCAACAGACAGGGATTCATCCATTCCCAACCCTCCAATCAATATCTCACTCTGATCAATGATGGATTCCATAAAATGAGGTGTTACACTTCTCTCCTGTATAATTTGAGATGTTAAACTTTCCTCATCAATGTATTGATCAGAAGTGTCAGAGAGTCAATCATTCTCATCTAGCGATTGAAGGGGCCCAAATCTATTTGACACCTCTAAATTATAGGTTGAATGAACAGTGGGGTGGGTAAAAGAATGCGGATTTAAGTACCCATTAGATGTACTAGGCTGATAAAAATAGCCCAGAGGGAGGACTTGTATACCTGACGCCATATTATTAGTTTTATTGCTTCTAAAAAGAATTTCTCGAACCAATAAGGGATTCCCCAAAGAAAGAACAACACAGTCCCCTGGAAAAACTTTCCTACTTGTACCCACCCAAGCAACACGTCTTACCATCTTAAAGGCATGAAACATCTCTCTAGTTAAGCCCACTCTTTGCCCCAAACAATGAATAACACAATTCCTCAAGGCTATCCATGATTCGTTACTTTCATCAGAATGAGGGGGCACATTAGTCAAAACGACTGTATAAGGAATGGCGGCAGGGGGCAAATTTAAATTTAAATTCTGCAATCTAGACGGATACTCATACTTATTTACACTATGTGGCCTTGGGTTCGGGCAAAGATCATTCACCGAAAGTCCACCTTGCTGTTCTAATGGTCTTCCTTTTACTGCCTCATATAGAGCCACCTCCTTTGGCAACAGTTTACTTCTAGGAATTTCAGTAGGACTATTGGGTCCCGAAACACCAAACTTCCTGGCCCTCTCCACATGCTGGCTGGCAGGACTAATTAAGGTAACTGATGAGGACTGGTTAGATGGCTTTAAAACACTACCCTCTCTGTCCTCATTTATCTTGGTAATATTTACTTCCCTTACATAATTCATATGTTGGTTCTTAATAATATTTTCCAACCCCACTTCTATTTTACTTAATCTTGCCTCTAAAGTACCAATCGATAGTCTGATATACTTAGTGAGGTCGGTTATCAAACTTACTATCCCGTTACTTTCAATAGAAGAGGGGGCGTTACTCTTGCTTTTATTACGTGTAACTGAGTCTTTATCTTTACCTTTACCTTTACCTTTGTGATTTAACGGGGTACCTTTCCCCTGCTGTTTATCGTCTTTAACCTTATGTATTGGGGGTACAGGGGAGGCCTGGTGGATAATTGGCAGTAGATTTCCAGGTAGTACCTTCGCAATGGAGTTACAAGATCTTTTAGATGGAGGAAGTAGCTCTGGATCAGGATCGCTAAGTGATAACTCATCTCTGTTAGGCTGGATACAACCATTTCGGGGCTCCTCAACCACATTAATTATGGTAACCGCGTCCGTACTCTCATTGTGATGTAGGTCAGTTGTAATACTACTTGTTAAGGCACCCTGTGCGTCCTTAGATAGAGACTCCTCAACGGTGGATATCTGCTTTTCAAGAGCCCCAACCGCCCCCGTCAGGTATTTCAACAGGGTCATATTAGCATCTTTTGGTTTGTTTGTTGATAGCACAGTTTGCCCAGGGTTCATTGTACGTAGCTTCCTTTTACCCATATCTAAAAATTCTCTGCAACTAGAAAACTGCTAAGTACGCCAGTCCTTATACCCCTATAATAATGGAAGTGTATCTCTCTAACCTATTTGCGTTCCCCCTACTTCTCAGCGTCAATTCTGTAGCAAGATCAAGTGAATTCTTTATATAAACCCTCTTTCTTATAATACAATAATATAAGGCAAATGTCTAAATACAATTATTTTAAATGTCACTAATCTTACTCTTTTTAAAAGTATAGCCCAGCCCAGTCTCTTTCAATCTCCTTCAATCTCTGACGCTATGGAATGGCGGGATGGAAGTGCCCCCCCTCACCAACGAAGCAGAGGAGCAGAGGAGGCAATACAAAGACCCCTATAACACCCTAGAGCTCATAGTCCCACCAAGATGGCTGACAGCACCAAAAAGTCACGGACGAACGTTCCAGCAACTATAATTAAGAGGGGACACTCTGGGCTTATGCTCCCGCCAGAAAGTGCAGGCTCAAGTCAAGATAAAGTAAAGAAAATGCCCCTTCAGTTCCAACACGTACAATAACTCAGGTTATGACTTACGTATCCCTACTCCGTGGGATCAGTGGAGGATTTTTCTTCCGGGCATTTTTAGTGTAGCAGATGACAATAATGTGGCCCAGCCCGGCCTCTATCGGTCTATGACGGGCTAAGACGGGCCCGTCTTGGCCCGGTCTTCGCCCGGGCCGAGCCCGCGCGCGTCCCGCATCGCGGGACCGCCGCCGCCAATTTAAAGCCCCTCCGGGGGCCGGATCTAAAGTGCAAAGTGCGTTTAGTGCAATTGAGCCCAGGGACACAGGCAAAAGTCCTTCAGAGCAGTCTCCCGCGTCGCGGGACCGCCGCCGCCAATTTAAAGTCCCTCCGGGGGCCGGATCTAAAGTGCAACGTGCGTTTAGTGCAATTGAGCCCAGGGACACAGGCAAAAGTCCTTCAGAGCAGTATCCCGCGTCGCGAGACCGCCGCCGCCAATTTAAAGCCCCTCCGGGGGCCGGATCTAAAGTGCAAAGTGCGTTTAGTGCAATTGAGCCCAGGGACACAGGCAAAAGTCCTTCAGAGCAGTCTCATATTGTGAATGTCTTTTGGATTCGATTGTCCCAATCCTTCTGTTTACTCCGTTGAGAACAATGTATTTGGTGATGCACTAACAACAAACTCTCTTATTGTTATAGCCCTTTAAGACAAGGCTACTGTTTCTGTTGCACAGTCTTTCAATGCCTATGGCAACTTCTTGTAAAGTGTGTGATATTCTGTGTGCAGATTTCTTCTGACCAGTTAAAGAGTCCAAAGACCATCCGGTTGGCTATGCTCCATTGCCAATGAACAGTGGGGACGTTGGAATCCACAGGAAGATATTCTGAGAACAAACACTGGAGAGCACTGGAGAGCAGTGGGAAGCAGGGAAACACTCTTCAGGGAGAACAGGACCATGATGCCAGTGTAGCCAGGAGATGTAGGCAAATCAATTGTTTCAGCTTGGCTGTGGCTGAAATAGAAGGCCATACCCAACATAGCTGCTGGTCATCAATGTTTGGAAAATCCCAAAGGGAGGACTTGCATGTTCTGCAGAATTGGGGGTCTTGCAACTCTTGTGGTGGATCTGCAAGTCCCACAAGAAGCCCAATCAGTTTTCAGTTTTGGCCCATGAGGAGACAAGAGTGTACTATTGCCCCAGGGAGGTGTCTGCGGGCTCTGGCAGTGGCAAGTGCCTGCTCTGGGGTGTAAATGGAAAGAATGGTGTGTGGGCCGACAACGGATCCTGACATCAGGTTAGAACAATTATTCCAGTTGTTCCGGAATCCAAGTGGTCTCCTTTAGGTACACAGTGCATCCCCAGGCCAGGGGCCAGAGCAGAGGTTTCCGCATAAAACCGCGGATAACTAGAGAGACAGATGAGGCTTTCACAGGGGCTTGGAGAGGGCCAGAAATGGAGCAAGAAATGGAGCAAGCTCACCTTCACCTTTATGGAGCAGGCAACAGGATTTCCACCAAAGCCAGTCGACGTAATACTGTAGGCAGTGGCAGCCGCCATAAACAAAGGGTGGTGGGGCGGGTGGAAGGAGCACGGGGGCATTAATAATAATAACAAAAAATAAAAAAAGAACTTACCTTAAAGTGACAGCAGCCTCCCGTGTTGCGTCGCCTCGTTCCTCCTGTGCTCTTCCTGGTCCCAGCAGCCGGTGACAGACTCCCTGTGCAATCCCCGTGCTGCTCTCATGCTATGAGAGTAGCACGGGGATTGGCCTGAGTGGGCTGAAAAGATGCTCCGCTCAGGCCAGGGAGTCTGTGGGGTTTCTCCAGCCAGCTGCTCAGTACAGGCTGCTGGAGAAACCTAAGTGTGCATGTGTGTTTAGCCGGCCTGAGACTGCCGACCAAATACATATGCTCACTTAGGGAGTGCACTTGACACTCCTCCTCCAAGGCCCTGTCCTGCCCCTCCCTGCACAAGCTGGCTTAGAGCCGGCAAATGAAAAATAAAACTATGCTAGAACATTGTTTTATTTTTCATTTGCTGGCTCTGAGCCAGGCAGTGGGGCGATGCTCCTCCGACATTGCGGAAGAGCCGCCACTGACTGTAGGTCTTGCTTCCTAGTGAGATTGTTTGGTGAATTCATTTTTCCTGGGAGGACATAGTCTGTTGGCTGTCTCATACAGGTCCTCTCAGGTAGCAGGGCTACACACTTCACTAAGAATTGGTCAATTATTCTGGTACTGTTGTCCAGTACCCCAAGAGGCAGGTATTTTTCCACTCTAAATAGGTCAGTAAGGACCAATGACTCCACAGACTCATCCAAGCATATTCCTAGTCTGGGTAGGAATGAAGAAACCTGCTGAAATTCATTTGCAGGATCTTCCATTATTCTGTCCTAAGTGCCGATGTACAACTACTCCTTAGATGTCGAACAATGAACTCAGTACCAGTTGGAGAGTCCAGTACTTATCTTCTTTTACTGTTATGTCTCACAAATAAGATGTTCTGGAGGGGCATGTCCTAAGTGTGATCAGCCCATGTTTGGGTCATGTACCAGTGCTAGCTCCCTTCTAGTATGGTCTGAAGAGGCTCCATTTAAATATGTATTGGTATCAGAAAAGAGGCTATATCCTAAAGAAACGCAGACTTGAGCAGAAATTGAGAGGGGATGGTGTCACCTTACCAGGGGAACTGCAGCTTCTTTAAGGGCTGGTCAGTTACCTCCCGACACCCAAAGACTAATGACTTAGGGGTGGGGAACCAAGTGATTGTTTTTCTGCAGGGCCCAGATCCAAGATGGGCCTTTGTTTGCCTTGCACAAAGAAGACACTATCTTGAGGAACATATGCATAGAGTGCAATGTATTCCAACATTCACCTGCCAGGCACTGGCATCAAATCACACAAGTGCCCCTATCCATGTGTGTGCATATATTGGCCAACCCCATGTATGTTTCAGACATGAGGTGAGCAACAAACTCCAGTTATGGGTGAGACAACTAATGCCACATGGAAGAACTGGTAGGCTATCCTTCTATCGTGGTGCAGGTAAAGAGGCCTGATCCCACGGCTAACAATTAAGGTGCTATCACAGGCAGTTTCTCATAGCCTTTGTATTGTAATTGCATTTATATAGCGCTTACTACCCCTGATGAGGCGTCGAAGTGCTTTTTCGGCGAGTAGCACGCTACTCTGGAACCCATAAAGGATTAGTGTTGAATTAGTATAGTGAAATATGAAAGTGATTTAAGTGGTGGATAGGTTAGTCAATTATTTGGATTCAGAAGGATATCGGAAGGATAGAAGAGGGAAAAAAGGTTTGTATTTATATAGCGCTTGTTACCCCTGATGGGGTGTTGAAGCGCTTTTTTTTTTGGCGTGTAGCACGCTACTCCGGAAACTCATAAAGGATTAGTGGTGAATTAGTATAGTGAAATATGAAAGTAATTTGAGTGGTGGATGTGTTATTCAGTTATTTGGATAGAGAAGGGTAGCAGCGGGATAGAAGAGGGAAAAGAGGTTTGCATTTATATAGCGCTTGGTACCCCTGATGGGGTTTTGAAGCGCTTTTTTGGCGAGTAGCACGCTGCTCTGGAACCCATAAGGATTAGTGTTGAATTAGTATAGTGAAATATGAAAGTAATTTGAGTGGTGGATATGTTAGTCAGTTATTTGGATTGAGAAGGGTTGGGGAGGGATAGAAAAGGGAAAAAGGTTTGCATTTATATAGTGCTTGCTACCTCTGATGAGGTGTTGATGTGCTTTTTTGGCGAGTAGCACGCTACTCTGGAACCCATAAAGGATTAGTGGTGAATTAGTATAGTGAAATATGAAATTTGAGAAGTGAACATGTTAGTCTGTTATTTTGATTGAAAAGGATAGTGGAGGGATAGAAGAGTGAAGGATTTAGACTTTTTTTTTTTGGGAGGTCATAGCAGTAGAAAGAGGGTTTGGGATCAGTCAACAGGGATGTGGAGGGAAAGAGTCAGAGGGAAGAGTTTAGAAAGGCTTGTTTTGGGGGATTGGTATAGTAAAAGAGGTGTCAGATGATGCAAGGAGGGGTAGAGTATGGGAGAGTCTGGAAAGGGTTATTTTGGGGATCATAGTAGTGGTATGGGGTTTGGGATAAATGAGAGAGTGGATGTAGAGGATATATTGATAGAGGTATAGGGTGAGAAATAGGGTAGTGCATTGGAAAGAGTAGTAGAAAGAGGTTTCAGATGAGTCAGAAAGTTGGGGTAGAAGATATATTGAGAGAAGTATAGGGTGAGAAATAGGATAGTGCATTGGATATGCTGAAATGGAAGAAAGTGATAAATATATAGATCCATAAGTATATGGAAAGTATATAGATGCATAAAGGAGGTAGGTATAAGTAGATTAAAGATATTGATAGAGGTATAGGATGAGAAATAGGGTAGTGCATTGGATATGCTTTTTTAGGAGAAAAGTAATAAATATATAGATCCAAGTAAATGGAAGGGGGGGCGTGGTCTGACAGCGCACTAAGATGGCCGCCTAACCTGTGAGCTCCGCCGGGAGGGGGGCTTCAGACGGAGACAGTGACCTTTTCTGCATGGCTCCAAACAATAATTGACCGTCTCAGGTGTTGTAGTAAGCCTAGGAATCAGATGGGCTGAATTCTTACAACACCTGCAACGCGGTTCGTGGATGCCGAGAAATGCATGCTGAGTGAAACGTCAGGCCTGAGGGTATGTCTGCAGCCCCGGCTCTGGCGCACTAGACGTTCCCACTCCCAGTGTTCCATTCTGCTTAATTGAACCCCCGGTCTCTGTGTGACGCAGACAGGCCTGTACGCCGGGTAATCTTCATGGACAAAGACGGCACTATTTTTGAAAAACGGCTTTGTTGAGTCTACTTCTTTCAGCAGTGTTGGCGGCTATGAAGCGGGTGAGTGTTATGACCGCTATATAAATTAACACTTTGACCCTCCAGCAGTAAGTCCAAAATACTGCTTGTGAAGGAACGCTGTATATTTACAGTCTTGGCCACAAGAGACTTAAAATAGCATATTCTCTTCACCATTGTGCTTTCTGAATGGCATTAAGTAATTCTCGTCTCCGCACAGGCAGGCTAGATCTTTTGGTGAAGTGAATAAATTACAGCTTCACTCTTTAATGCGATACCAAAGGGGATGATGGACGGAGCGTTAGAGCAAATCAAACACTCACCCCCAGTCAACTGATCTGGGTTTAATCCATCATCATTCTTTAGCTCACTCCACAACCCCAGTTCAGACATGGCCATATGCAAATCAGTCTGACCCTGTGCCTCATGGGAACAGTCCAGCCCGAACTGCCAAGCCATGTCTTCCCTGGACCGGAAACAAGCATCCTGGGACCGGTTTCGGGTTCAAAACCCTCATCAGCCAGGCTATCTTGAATCCAGTGGCAAAGTGAGCAAGGGACCCACGCCTGGGCATACCCTGCCAACTTAGTGCGAACAAAGCAATACCAAAGGGGATGATGGACGGAGCGTTAGAGCAAATCAAACACTCACCCCCAGTCAACTGATCTGGGTTTAATCCATCATCATTCTTTAGCTCACTCCACCACCCCAGTTCAGACATGGCCATATGCAAATCAGTCTGACCCTGTGCCTCATGGGAACAGTCCAGCCCGAACTGCCAAGCCATGTCTTCCTGGACCGGAAACAAGCATCCTGAGACCGGTTTCGGGTTCAAAACCCTCATCAGCCAGGCTATCTTGAATCCAGTGCCAAAGTGAGCAAGGGACCCACGTCTGGGCATACCCTGCCAACTTAGGGCGAACAAAGCGATACCAAAGGGGATGATGGTTGCAGCGCTCATAGCTCCGGTCTAATTGAGTGAATATTGAGTGTTCTTTCTTGGGTGACCTATACGAATGCGACGCAACTCTGAATTCTTACTTTCAAATTTCACTCAATCACTTTATTGAAGTGCTCAGGAAAATTCCGGACTCACACGCATAACTATTGTTTAAGTGGCCACACTAATCCAGAAAGCATTAAAGTCGCTTACAAGCCTCCTATACGTCAATTGTCATAGATATCTATTGTCACTTCTTTAATATTTTTAGGATTATAACCCGGAAACCTGTCACTCGTATTGAAAGAAAAACATTAAAATAGAAACTGAATTATTGACATATTCAGCAACAAATTTGTTGTGGCATATACAATTTGTACCTTCCTCCAGTAGGCAGCAGGGTGGTAAT
Organism: Calotriton arnoldi; assembly: GCA_963921515.1. Taxonomy (NCBI): domain Eukaryota; kingdom Metazoa; phylum Chordata; class Amphibia; order Caudata; family Salamandridae; genus Calotriton; species Calotriton arnoldi. The sequence continues at coordinate 1,067,274 of CAWUFW010002217.1, forward strand.
TTCGAATATTTTAAAGCAAGACACACTCACAACTAAAACTAATCAGCTCTTTAACTGGATAATTGCACAGATTCTGTCATCGAGTTATGTCCCTGCATTAATTCATTGATTCAGAGCGCTACCCTGATAAAAGTAAGCCGAATGTCTACTACCAAACACGGAAACAAACCTTCTAAGCAGCCCCTTTTTGCGGATGTACTCAAACAATCCCGTAACATGTCTACAAAAAAAACCACTTCTGCAACAGAGGATTCACCACAGATTAACTTAACAACGCAAGGGGAAACCATGGATCGCATTTTACAAGAAATCTCTGCTGTCAGTCTACGACTTGAAGGAATGGACTCAAATATATCTTCCTTAGCGGCTGAAGCTAAATCAATACGAGTAGGCATTGCATGGTTTCATGCAAAGGCAGATGGTCTTGATCATAGGTTGACAGCTGTGGAGGAATGTCTAGAATTGGTGCAAAACAGAGATCAAGAGCTACTATTCCTATGCAGCAAACTGATTGACTTGGAAGACCGTAATAGGAAGGATAATGTTCATTTTTTCGGCTTTCCAGAAAAAATTGAAGGCCCAAATGCTAGAGCATTTCTCCGAAATATTCTTCCAAGATTATTGGACATCGCTTTTGATCCTCCACTGGAGATACAACGTGCACATCGCATTGGACCCCTGCATAAAGCATCTTCATCCCAACCACGACCACTTATTGCTTGTTTTCTAAGACATGAACAGACAAGACAACTACTAGTTTCTGCACGAACCCATGGTCCATTCACATATGATGGTCACGAAATTCGTATGGCAGCCGACTTCTCCAAAGAGACTAACAACCACCGCAAGGCATTCCTTTCATTGAGACCTCAACTACGCCAATTAGACATCAAATATAGTCTCTTCGACCCTGCTCGCTTCCGCATCACCAAAGATGGGATCTCTAGGGGTTTTTATGATCCTGAAGACCTTTGTCTATTCATAGATTTTTTGAAGCCGCAAGATATGGAGACTCAGCATTCTACCCCAGATCTCACACAACCCAGCTCTTCTCTACAAGCTATGGGCACTGCACGTCAGAATATTAATAGCCCTCGACAGCGTGGCAGAGATCTCAAGAGGACTATTCGAAGTCATGAAGATAAAGCTTCGGCTCTTTAAACTGTATCTACCTTCACCCAGGAGCAGCATAGGGATAAGTCCCGCTCCCCCCTAAAATCTACTTCGAATTCAGACTGCGGATGAAATAGATCCCACTTACAATTTTGATTGCAGTCATAGCTATGATCACATTTATTTTCTTTTAGGTAACTGGAAAATTTAATGAACTAAAGAAGTACGAAGATGTCCAACCATCAGATAGCTGAGTATTATACATATTGAACTATTCTTACTATATTAATTGTATTAACCTTGATAAATATGTTAACTGCCTCGTTTATTTTATTTCAACAGTAACACGCATGATAAGTGACTTCTGTATTAATTAATATTAAGATCATTATCATTATTATAGATTTATATGAAGTAATCAATTGTTATTACTGATACTCTAATTTCATTTGATTCTGATTGTATTACCTATATATATATATAATCCTTTTAATTCAATAGTTCACTAATATGTTTTGATTTTCGAAATTTTGATGTTACAACATAACGCTTCCTTTTTGTTCATACCAGTGATGGCTCAGATATACACATTGTTTTGCCCTTTTGGACTTGTTTCTCTTAAATTACTGTCCCGTCCTCCTGATGGAGCCCCTCCTCGCAGTGGTGCTCCAGTGTGCTTGGACCCGTGGTTAAAAGTTTGAGATCCCCTGTGCCATTTAATATTTGGCATCTCTCTCCTTCCCTTTCTCATTGCGTAATATTTTCTTTTCTGACACAAATCAGCTCTATTCTAAGCAAAAAAAGGGGGTGACGGACCTCAAGAATAGCACCTCACCATTACACTGCTGTCCAGTTAGAGTCGTTGTTTGTGCACAAATCTCCAGCACCTTTCACCATTTGGTGCCGCTGGCCACAGATTCAATCAACAAATTTCAACAAAAGGAGGTGCACCAAACAAAGTACATTTCAGTCCATTTATGTTTTCCTTATGTTCATCCTTTATTTAAAAATCCACAAATGATCATAAAATCAGCCAACGCGTTTCGTTATTATAAGGCACAAGCCTATTAGAACTTCTTCAGGGCTCAAAAAGCAGAATATAAACACTCTCAAAAGTCGAGTTGATAGTCTTGTATTCAGCGGCTAACTGCAAATATCAATTTCAAGATGTAGCAGAAATTCAAAGGACAGAGTCCTCCCACCTCATGGCAAAGGCGAAAGACTAAAACATTGTGGGCAATTGAAGTTGAGCATATACTCCTGGTAGTCACGGGACACTCCAAATAGCAGAGTGGTCCGCCGTAATACGCGGTCTCCAACTTCCCGGTTGTCCTGTGTAAACTTGCTGTTTACACAGGAAAACCGGGAAGTTGGAGACCACGTATTACGGCGGACCACTCTGCTATTTGGAGTTTCCCGTGACTACCAGGAGTATATGCATTTCTTTTGAGAGTGTTTATATTCTGCTTTTTGAGCCCTGAAGAAGTTCTAATAGGCTTGTGCCTTATAAGAACGAAACCCGTTGGCTGCTTTTATGATCACTTGTGGATTTTGAAATAAAGGATGAAAATAAAGAAAACATAAACGGACTGAAATGTACTTTGTTTGGTGCACCTCCTTTTGTTGAAACAAATCAGCTCTATACATCTTTTATCTTTCTCAGTTAGCACTTACTATTACTTTCTTCGGTTAATTCATTGATCATATTACTACTGTTGTGGACCAGGGTTTCCTTTACCATCTATTCATTTTTTCTCCCTTTCTCTCTTCTCTCCTTTCTCCTTTCTCCTTCTTTATATTTTTCTCTCTCTTCTCCCTCTTATACTTTTATCACAGATCTAACAAATTCTACAAAATTTTTTGACATATTTTGATACAATCTGACATTCATAGTGAACACTTATTGTTGATTGTTTTCCTTTTCCGTCTGACATGGTTATTTAACATGCCCTTTGTGTAATAACATGGAATGTGCATGGATTAACGCATTACATTAAAAGGAAAAAAATACTTTCTTATTTACAATCAAAACAGGTGGACATAGCTCTCCTTCAAGAAACGGACCTTGTCACTTAAGAGTCTGAAAAACTGCGTAGGGAGTGGGTGGAAAAGGTGATTCACAGCAGCATACCTGAAGGAGAGGATCCAGAAGCGAAGCCACCTCGTAAATGTGGAGTAGCGATCCCTATTCGTAAATCTCCCTGTAACAGTGTTAAAAACATGGACAGATCTGGATGGACGATACGTTTTGACCAAATTACGAATTGGTAAATCTCATATTTGCATCGGCTCAATTTACGCTCCGACTGGAGCGAAAAGGTCATTATTTCTCCAGTTGAACCGTCTTCTAATGGAGATAGGCACTTCACAATTCCTTATTGCCGGAGATTGGAACCTAGTACAAGACCCAGTTTTGGATAAAACAGGCCCTTTGGATAAGGCTAACGCAGCAGATAGAGCTCTGATGAATGATATAATAGCAGATAATGGTTTGATAGATCATTGGCGTCTTTCTCATCCGACATATGTAGAATATACCTTTATCTCACCTACCCATGGTACACTTTCTCGTCTTGATTACTTTTTGGTTTCTCAAAATGTGGTGCAGTTGACACAAGAGTCCCATATTTTAGAAGCAGCACTTTCTGATCATTCCCCTGTTCTACTTTCACTAGAAATTGGGTTAGCCAGACCAGGACACAAGCCCTGGCGTAAAAATATCCAACGATATAGAACCCCTAAGGGTAAAGTTCTATTAAAATCTCATCTTCAAGACTACATATCTCTTAATCAAGGATCTGTTGGCTCGGGCAGAATCTTATGGGCTGCTGCAGAAGCTACGATACGTGGCCAGCTCGTGCGAGATGCTGCGCAAGCTAATAGACAAAATGCTACCTGTCAGAAGAACTAGAACAAAATATTGCGTCCTATACTCGCTTATACACAGCCAACCCTATAATTTCGAATCGTAAGCTATTGGAACAGGCCCGCATGGCCTTAAATAATCTTTTTACATCTAAGGCAGAATATGCCCTACAAAGAATGAAAGGAAGGCATTATGAACAGGGAGAAAAAGCAGGGAGGTTATTGGCAGCATAACTGCGACAAAGAGAAGCAGCCATGGCCATTCCGGCTATCAAATCAGCCGGAAGTACCACATTAACTAGGCCTTAGGACATTGTTAATAAATTTGCTTTGTTTTATAAGTCTCTCTACACGGCTGAGATTCAAGTTGAAGGTGATAAATTAGATGCCTTTCTTACAAAGGCAAATCTACCCTGTTTATCGGACGAAGGCAGAAAATTACTAGAGGGGGAAATACTAAGGAAGAGATCCTAAATGCATTAACCAACTTACCTTATCATAAGGCTCCGGGTGAAGATGGCTTCCCCTCAGAGTTTTATCGATGGGTGGGAATGGAGGTGATTAACTCACTTCATACTGTGTTTCAGGAAGCAGAACATGAGGCCTCTTTAGGTCTCTTATCCAATAAAGCTATAATTGCTGTATTACCCAAACCTGGAAGAGACCCCTTACTTTGTAGCAGTTATCATCCCATATCATTATTAAATTGTGATATCAAAATTTTGGCCAGCATCCTAGCTTCTCGTTTACGTAAAGTCTTACCTTCTTTGATCCATCATACACAGGTCGGATTTGTTCCAGGACGCTCCTCCAGGAATCATCTTCGCACTTTAGCTCACACGTTATGGTCTGCCAAACACCTTCAAAATGACGTGATAGCTTTGTCACTTGATGCAGAAAAGGCGTTCGACCGTATCGAGTGGGAATATCTTTTTAAAGTGCTGCAAAAATTCGGATTGGGTGAACAATTTATAGTGTCATGTAGCTCCTATAGTACCCCTGCAGGACCTGCGTGTTTGGATAACATATACTGTGGGCTTGGTGGCAGACTGACTCCGTGCACCCCCACCATATATGTTAGCCTGGTTTGAATTAGCTAGCTCGCAGTGCCACTAGTGTCTCCTCTTATCGGGGAGAGATTAGTTTCTGGCAACCTTAGACCATGACAACCCAAATTCCTCAGAACCGTGGAAACAATGTACTACCTTTCGCTCAGTCACTCGTGCTTACTTATTCGGTTTGTCTCAGAGAGTTACACAGAATAAACAGTTGGGCCTTTCAATAAGTATTTATTGAACAGTTGTTATTCTAGTGTAAAAAATATGTGCTGCGGTAATCAGCAGACAATAGCAGAGATATATTATCAGCAGTACGATAAAAGCAAAGGGATAGAACAGTTCTACCATATTGCGATAATCATGAGTACATACATGAATATAAATTATGCAAGGTGTGCGTACTTCTACGGTGCCTAACTAGATGTACCTGAGTGTATCTAGCATATGTGTGTAGGTCTTAGAAGCTAAAAGCCAAGAATCCTCCTAGAATTTATTCGAACCCCCATACCTGAATAGAGAGAGTGTGGGACCCCGTCCTGGTCTCGAGTTGGACACCCCGTCCTGGTTGTGTCAGACCACTGTCAGCTTGAGTGACTGCATGCAGGAGTCTCAGCGTCTCTGGTCAGTGTGTCAGCATGGAAGTCTCGGTTCCCTCTATCTTACCGGGGCAAGATGTGGTGTATTTATACCCTAAAGAGTCTCGGTCCTCAGTATGGTTTGTATTGGACATGAGGAAGACGTCAGGGGTGAACTTTGTACATACATATTATGCCGGTGGTGTATTCTTAGAAAGCCATACATAATTAATGAGTACAGTGTGGGCCTGTGTTTGGAAGAACCCTGCTGCATTCAAAACCACAGGATAGATAACGTTCAGCCCTCAGAGCTCGTTGTGTACTAGCTGGGACCAATGTAGGTGAAAGATCATGCCTATATAAGGAATCACACTATAATAGGACATGTACAGTTGTGACCATAATTGGGCATATGCGGCCATGACCATAATTGGACAAGTACGAATATGACCATATTAGGGTAAATATGAATACGTCCATTTTAGGGCATGTACGAACGGGTCTACATTAGGGCATCTATGCGGGATATAACACCCACTCCTCTTCCGAACTGGATAATAAATTAACATACTTAAAATCTGGACAGTTTAAAAACATTTTTAAAAGCAAGTAAAAACATGGTTCTAAAAAATCGTTAAAAGATATTGGTGCTTAAAAAAAAAATGTTTAAATTCAGCTTTTTCTAGTTGCCACTTAAAAGTCAATATCGTCTCTCTATAGAAGTTGTACTACCATAAGCAGGAGAAGGCCATGCTTTTCTCAAGCGAAAGTGTCAATGTAAGAAAATTTTCCAAAATTAGATTGTTTATTTTGAAACGAGTGAAGAAGCCGAATTCTTTCCCAGGACATGATGAGCCAATTCAAGATTACGCGTCCTGGCTGGGAAGCTCAATATTATCGGTGTCAGCTGCTGTAGATGACAAATCCAACGCCTCACAGAGAACGTCAATCGCACATAGATGGAATGTAGTACTGCCAACAGTCGGTGCTGCGGTAGCTTGTGCGGCAGTTGTAACCTGGGTGCCTGTGGAGGAGTCACCTAACCCAGCAGGAGCGAACGGCACCTGTGGATTCTCCAGGAATGCATTCATCAGAATCGGAAGCCGTTGAGGACAACGCAGAGCGTGGGCCTTTATGGGGTCCAGCATTGCATCCGTGTCCGGAGGCGCATCTGATGGAAATGTTAGACAAAGATCCAACGTGCATTCTTCTCCGCAGAACAGGCATCGAAGCACAGGTAAGATGCAGTCTATCCAGACTGGTCTAAATGATAGAAACCAAGAGGCATTGAGTTCTCGCAGGCAAGAAATGCCCAGAAGTTGTACCATGCGTTCACGGTATTTCCACTCCAGGAGCGTGTTCACCATTCCCTCGGGAAGTGGGCCGTCCATTGCGTAGCAACAATATTACAATCAGGATTCCTGCGATTAGGAACAGGATGAGTGGAAATCCTCCAAATACGCTTCCCAATAAAGAGTGTATAAAATTTGGGATTACTCCGAGGGCTGTCTGAAAGGTGCTTAACAGTCCTGACCCTATGGTCTTAAATAGGTGTACAATTCCTCTCGTATCAGACATATTGAATATAGGTCCCACCATTTCTGCGAAATGAATGGGGCAGTTTGTACGTATGAGTGCTGTATCTCAGTCGAGGTCCTTGCAACTTGAAGTTCATAGGTTTCTCGATCGGAGGTTAAGGGCACGGGTTGCTGTAAAAGCATGGCTTTAAATCTGCTCAGAGTATCAAACTGTATAAAAGAAACATTCAGCGAAGGCCATAACGGCGCCTCCCTGACTGTGTTCAGTGGCGGAAACAATACTTGCATACAGCAAGTAACACTGGAGTTAACAGTTACTAGATATGCGGCGCCCGGAAGCATCCCACAACAACCTTGATCATTTAGCATTAATTAACTCCCATTCGAGAGCAGCTGGAAAACCGGCGTGATCATGGCCGCTGGGGTCCCTGACATGTGACAAGATAAGTTCGCCACTGAACCACTGCAGGCTCCGTGCAGAGAAATATCCTGACACATGAGAGAACCGCTTAAAGAGTTCTTGCAGTTTGTACCACTCACATACACTTCTCAATCCCCATTCCGGCATCGGTATCTATATGGTAACTTCCAAGTTTCCTTGATGTATCCCTTACCCATTTTCTCATATTTGCCTGCCTGCCTCTGCTCTAGGCAATATTGAAACTGAAACGTAGTGACCGGCAGAGTGATTTGGCCATGAATTAGCCATTCTGTTGATGGTGATTCGGCTACAGTGAAAGGTAGCCTTTCCAGTTTCTCAATATGCAACATTGTATATTTGGCTCCCCTTTGTGCCATTTCTGTCTGTTTATGAGTTAGATTGTATTCTGAAAACAGAGACGTGGTGTTTATAAAACACCATGGCACATAGCCTGCACGCAAAGATTGCAGCGTCCAGCTTAACATCATAATAGAACATATTGAGATTGCCCGTGTTGTAACAAGGCCAGATCTTGTTCTAATATGTCGATTGCCGAGGACACAATGTTGCCTAAGGAGTAAATTCTGGAGGTCAAAGTAGTTAACCCATTATCCACCACTGTCAATGCTTTTTCTAAGTTAATACGGTCTATCTCTCGTATTCTTTCTGCGGCCTCTTGTTGGGATATTTTCCAGTTTTCATTATAGTAGGCATAAAGGCCTGCATATATGAAACGTTTCTGACGTTGTTTCCTGGGACCTAGTAGAAAATCTCTAAGATCCATGTCAGGTGTGAGTACGGTCAAGTGGTGCTTTACTTCTGTCAGTGTTGAGGTCTCTAGCCAATCAAGGCACAACTTCCCAACACTATACGATGTCACTACCCCTGGGAGTTGTCTTTGTACATAGAGTGGATCTGGCCTATGGATACTAAACCCTTTGGTTATATTCATAAATCTGTGTTGACATTTGTTTGTGTCAATGGGCCAAACCAGCCATTCTATCCAATCAGGATCTGATCTGTTGTACTGGAGAATGTCATCTAATCCTACCCCTTGTGTAGTTGAATTCTGCCCCCCACCCATCTGTGATGGTGTTGGAAACCCCGGTGTGTTCATTTCCTTGCCTTTGGCTAATTCAAGACAGGATGTCTGTTGCACAGTTTCATTCAGAAATACAATCTGCTGCGGAATGATGCATGCTCTAAAAAGTGCTTCTATTCCCTGGACTTGCCAGTCCCTTGAACCCCAGATCGATTTTGAATCTATTGTGTCTTGTTTGGTGTTTGTTAACATAATTTTCTGAGCTGAAATTTTCGCCACTTTATAATAAAGTGACTTCGGGTCGGATGTGTTAAACCCTGAGAAGTATGTGAATTTCTGTGCAAATGCTTGTGAACTACCTTTCGGTGGTGTTGGGCAGTGTTCCCACTGGTGGTACTCAAATACATTTCTAGGTGTTATAGATTTGTGTAAGAAATGATGACCATATTGCTGGTAACAGTACAATGTATCATAGTCTGAAGTACCTTCTAACATTTCATTGTTCGGAAATGAAGCAGTATTTTCTAAATCAGACATCATAGCATTTACAGTTTCAGTGTCCCAATCATCAGAAAATGTACTGGAGGTAATGATATCACTTAAAGAAATGTTAAATACATGTTTTAGCTTTAAAAGTTCAGCCGGACCGAATACATCATAATCAATCTTGTCCCATACTATACCGTCTGGTATAGGAACTGCTGTGATGTTCACTGAAGACAAGTCTCTTGGTTCACGATGTGAAGACTGGTGTGGTTTTAAAATCAAATTGACTCTTTGGGCTGTAGAGCTTGGTTGGAGGTATCGTCCATTAATAAGCATACTAAAAGTTATTATTAAACCTAGCCAGAAAATGAAAAATAAAATCCCAGTGATATACCATAGTTCAATCCAAGGTGACACCAGGTAAGTCTTTTTAAAAAAGTTCAAAAAGTCAGTGAGTTTCTGTTGGAGTGATTTTTTGGCTGGTGTCGTTTCCGGCTCGCTTGGATCCAGTGAAAATGTACCAAAGTTCGTGAAATAGCCAGAAGCAGTTCGATCAATTGTTGGAATTGCATCGGGATTTGTTAAAATCGGTGTGTTCTCTTGTCGAGGCACATTGACGTAGATGTCTGTATTAGGTCTGATTGCAACTTGGTTGTTAAGTTCATTTTCATTTTGAAGATGAATTTCTTGTTGAAGTGGAACGAGTTCCATAGCATTGTTGATTAGTCCTTCATTCCGTACAGGTGGCTCTTCAAACGTGATGAGTCTTTCTGTTTGGACTTCTTGGATTGTAGCGAGAGGAGGGCGTCTGCTACTGTGGAGTCCACGAGGCCTACTGTTTAATATCGGCCACATAGTGTGGTTTGATTAAGTCAATTGAGACAAATCTTTTCTCCTTTTTTCCGGCAAGAGGCGGCAGAAGTACAGTTCTTGTGTCGTGGATTGCAAGGACCGGTACAGGCTTTCTGTGGGATGGCCCAAATTCTTTCTTGTTAGCAATCTTCTCTCTGACCAGATCCCCGATCTTTGGGATCCAGATAGGTCTTGCCCTTACTGCCTTGACTTCCTCAGTGGCGGCCTGTTTCTGGAGCACGTTACTTTGTTGTGTCCTGGATTCATTTAGATCCTGTAAAACAGCCAAACGATCATGGATATCAAATGGTTTTTCATCCGCCACTGTGCCTTCACAATCAAGATCAGGTACCCACATTCTCGTCCCAAATAGGACCTCGTAAGGAGTGACACCTCCTAGAGAGTTTCTTGGCTGGTTATTGAGCGCGCGCTGTACCCCATAAAGGTGATCGACCCATCTACTGCCCTTGCCTAATACCCTAGCTGTTAAAGATTGCTTTAAGTCTCGGTTTTTCCTCTCCACAACAGAATTTCCCTCGGGATGGTACAGAGAGGAGTACCGCAATGCTACGCCCATTCCTTCCATGGCCTCTTTGTATGCCCGAGAGCTAAACGCCGGACCACGATCAGAATGTAACGTGCCAACAGCATATATGCCGATAAAGACTCGCAAATCTTTTATAACAGTTCGAGCGTCAGCCGAGCGCTGAGGCCAAACCTTGAGGAAACTTGAGCTGGACGCGCACGAACGGACAACCTAATGCTGTCTAACAATGGTATCTGTACTGGACGTGTTGTGGTGGACCCATTCATCTGCTTGCAGATGTCGCAGTTCAAGACGTAGGGGCCGATTCCGATTCGGGCCGGAAATCTCTCCGACCGAGCCACACCCGGAGAGATTTCCGACCGAATCGGACCCGTGCAGCCCGACCGAACGAGTACGATGCGCACGTATGCCATCGGACTCGAGTCGGTCGGACTCCCATTGAAGTCAATGGGAGCCTGTCGTACAACGCGTACGCGGGCTCCCATTGACTCAATGGGTGCGAGGCGGACAAGGGCGCCCCTACAGCGTGTACGCGGCGAAGCGACTCGCGCCATACACGCACAGGTAGGAGGGACCCATGGGTCCCCCCTGTGTGCGACTCGCGCGGCTACACGTACAGGGGGGTCCGACACGGACCCCCGAAGTACGGCTCCGACTGCTCTTTGGAACCGGAGTGCGCGGCTCGGTCGGACTGCTCACGGCGTGCATCGTACTTACCCGGCCGGGGAACGTCTCCATTGCGCGGTGCGAGTCGTGTCCGAGCGAGTCGGTCGGTGCGGTTAGACCCGGGAACGAGTCGGTCGGAGGGTCGGGACGCCCGGACGAGTCGGTCGGCGATTTCGTATCGTACTCGCTCGCCCGGACGCGCGTACGAATCGGTCGGGAAATAGGGCTCCGAATCGGATCCGGTTAAGCCGAATCCGATTCGGAGCCCTACCGGCCGAGATCGGAATCGGCCCCATAGTCTTTAGTCTGTTTTGTTAACCCTGGCCACCAGTAGCGCTGTTTCAATAAAGAAATAGTCGCTGTAACGCCTGTATGCGCAGAACCCAAACCCTCGTGTGCCGCTAAAATCAAGCCTAGCCTACGATCCATATTTGGTATTACTCTATTCCCCACTCCAGGAATCTGAGCATATGGAATGTTTTGTGCATCTAACTTGTAGGAGTACTTGAGTGGAAATTGTTTAGGTACTCCTGTGCTGCCTTTGCGTGAAGCATTGACAGCTACCATAATCTCGCCGTCTACCCTCGTCTTTGAACGATTAACTGCAGCTACGGTGGCTGTGCGAACAGCCCCCTTTGCGGCTTCATCAGCCAATGAATTCCCTTCAACTTGAAAACCATCACGCTGATGACTCAGTGTATGTATCACGTGAGCCCTTGGTAGTTCGTTTCTCAACTCCACTACCTGTTCCCATAGCATTTTATGCTTAATTGTGCCACCTTTTGCATCTTTCAACCCGTTTTGTTCCCAATGATGTAGATATTCATTGAACGACTGTACACAGTAAAAGGAATCACACACAATAAGTGTGGTGAATTCGTGATCCGTATTTATAAGTGCCAGTATAAGTGCTTTGAGTACTGCCAACTGAGCCGTGCAGTCTCCTAGAGATTGCGTTTTAGTGCAACTCGGATGGAACTTTCCATCGTGCATGCGACCTTTAACAATCGCACACGCCGCGCTGTAAGCTTGCTTACTCCCTATGGCCGGTTGAGCAGAACCGTCAGTGTAAATAATGTATTCATACTGATCTAGAGGCAAAATTTCATTTGGTAGAGGATATTCTTGTTCGTATTGCAGGAATGCCTGTGTTTTTAAACTTGGGTCAAATCTGTATTCAACATCTGTTGCAGTAAGAGAATTAGCCGACTGTATCCATCTTGGATGTAAGGCTTCAGCATTTGGAATGCTAGCTTTTGTAACAGCTTCTAAAGCTGGTACTGGGGTCACGACAATTATGCGTTTTCCCAGAGCCAGAGCTCTTTCTCTTGCTACAGCGGTCTGAACTGCTGTCAGGATTTTTTCCTGTTGAAGTGAAACGCATTTCTGCGTTTGTATACAGGTGTGATTTTTATGCGATTGGTACTGTTTCACCTTCATTAAAAGTTAAATATGTGTAACAGCATTGACCCGCTATGACTCGGATCACTAAGTTCTGTGCGTTTACGCGTGTCTGTAAATGTTTAGAAGCTATCATGTCTTCCTGTAGGGAACGCAGGATATTTGTGTGTTCCTGTGTCCATTGTCTGACTGAAAAATCAGGTTTTATTAAGTCGTAGAAAGGTTTTACTCTTTCTGCGCAATCCAAAATGTATGTTCGACCAAAATTTAGGAATCCCAGAATTCATTGTAAATTCTTTAATGAATTTGGAGGTTGGAGCAGCGCACACTTTTCTAAAAAGTTAGCTGCTAGGCTTTTTCCTTCACTTGACAGCTCGTTTCCTAAAAATAGGACACTGAGGTGGGCAATTTTTGATTTTTTGAAATTAAACTTATAGCCCTCGGAGGCGAATCCCATAATAATGGTGCTCACCCTGGTCAAGTGCATCTTTAAGTCATCGTCCGTCAGATAAATATCATCCACATAGGACAATGCTTCTTCATCCAAATTTTGGAGTAACTCTGTTACCCTTGCTGAAAACAACCCCGGGCTATTCTTGTACCCTTGGGGGAGTCGGCAAAATTGCCGTTGGGACCCTAACGCACTGAATGCGGTGAGATACCTGCTTTCAGGCACTATATTTTGGCAGAAAAATCCATTTGAGATATCAGGTGTTGTTTTGTACTTTTGTCGCACAATGTTATTCATTAATGCAGCACTGTGTGCATTTTGCACTGCAAATGTTTTTGTGCAAGTGTTTAAATGTCTGTAATCTAAAACTAGACGATATGTGTTGTCAGGTTTCATTACGGGAAACAAAGGATTGTTCATAGGTGAAGTGCAATTTTCTATCACCCCCTGGTATTCTAGTTGGTCTAGAATTTCCCTGACTTGTTTTTTAGCTTCCTGCTTTATAGGGTTTTGCCTCTGAGCATTTGGGGAAACTTTTAATGGGATCACGTGGTGGGTTGACTCCTCATCCCAACCAGCATGATTTTTATACAATGCTGGAGCTAGGGCAACCGCCCACTCCTGCGCATATGCATGATTCAGGTGAATGGGAACGAAAAAGGCTGGAAAAATTACAGTTTCTCCCCTAGGGCACTCCATGATGAATGCTGGCGGCCAGTCTTGTTCTGCTAATAGAATGTCATAACCAGATGACAGATTTTTCCAAAAGAGACCTTTAACTTTTCTGGGTTTTCCCCCTCCATCCGGAGTGTTATCTCATGTAACTTATGTGGGACACTTACCCGAGTATCAGGGGTTTCCACCGTGATATACTCACTCAACTCCGCTGTCACCAGAAATTCCTTCAGGTTCTAGCGAGCTGTCGTTACTTCTGCCGCGCTGTCTAGCATCGTCAGAGCCCATTCCCCGTTCAGAAGCTGTGTCCTCAGAATTCTGGGCATGTCTGATCTTGAGACCTGCTACCTTCTTCTTTTTGAACTGAGGTTTTGATTTTTGTTTATCCTCTTTTTTAGGTGCGTAGTCTGCAGCGTGTTGCGTGTCTCTGGGCTTTGTACGCTCCTTTGACAGTCCTTCCCTCTCGGAGTTTCGTGATGAACCCTGAAAGGAACGAGAGGAACGAGTATCAGTATCCTGATACCTGTCAGGTTTTTTAATGTTATCCCTATTCCTGAGGTTATACCTCTTTTCAGAGGTCTCCTGTTGAGGAGACCTACCTCTGGACTGAGATCTGGTGTCTTTAGACTTTTGTTGTTTATTATTTTCCCACTTCTTTTTAGAAGAAGTAGGTGTCTGCTTTGTAGTGTCCTTTTCAGGACTGCCCACCAGTTGTGGTTTTAATGCTTTCCCACCCAAACTGTCTCTGCCTAGTTCTGCATATGCAGTTTCAATTATTTTGGGTAGTTCGTGTTGTTGGTCGTCTGGACCGAACTCCCTCAGGCGTTGGCGGATCGCCACAGAAGCTGCTTCCCCCTTAATGTTAGCTAGTATTATGGCTGAGACCTGTTCAAAGGTTGTTTAGCAACTTCATCCCTAAGTTAAGGGCAGGCTCTGCTCCGTACTCATTCTGTATCTGTTTTAATACTTCAGGTACTACTGCTATTGACGGGATACCATGTGTTCTGGTATATATGGCAGCAAAGACTGAACCCCAAGAGGTGCAGTCCTCTACTTGTGGTGTGAGACCCATGGGCAAGCAGATTGTTAGAATTCTGTGTTTATCACTGGTTGTAGTATTCGGGAATACTGCTTCAAGCTGAGTTATTTTCTGAGCTATCCAGAATGGGATTTGTTCGCGTTTTGCTGGCATTTTGCCCATTATCGCGTGTAATGTTTGTGGAGTTATTTTATTAACTGTACCTTGGACTGGAGTGTCTTGTGCTGCAGCTGGTGCAGGTTGAACTGTTAAAGTCCTCACCACAAATTGTGTGAGGTTTCTGTAGATTTTAATTAAATCTCTGTGTTGTACGAGTAAGTCTGGCTGTGTCATTGTGTTAATGTTAGGATGCGGTGTATATGCCGCTAATATGGGCCATGTGGCTCCTGCTCCTCCGAGGCGGCCTAATCTTGCTCTGTCTTGTACGTGGAATAGGGCGCCTATAAACCATGAATTATGCTCCTGGTAAGTGAGCGGGACCTCTAACTCCTCAAAGGGAGTATAGTCTGTTGGTGTTTCACCTTCTTTTTTTATAAATTTATTTTTTATTTTCAATAACTAACAATGTGTTTCACCTTCTTGGTAGTAGTGAAATACATTTGTAATTGCATTCGCTGCTGGGAATGTAACCCATGAATAGAACACCTCTGTTTTATTGGATTTGTGTGCCTCAATCACGAAAATTACTGTACCACCCCTGGCTCTTAAGCCATGTTCTAGAAGTTTTATGGTGACTGCCCTTCTGAAGTTTGGTGCAATTTGTATTGCATCTTCAGGGTCTTCTTCTAAACCAAAGAGGTTTGTTGTAACTCTCCCTGTTGTGTTTGTTTCTTCCACCATTTCTAATTGGAAGAAGGGAGAAGAAGGGAGATTAAAGAGTTCTTAAAATAAGGTGTAAGTGCACAATTGTAGGAACTAAATATCCTTCAAGCTTGAGTAACCAACAGCCAATAAATAGTATTCTCGTACTACTCAGCTGCGGTGGATTTCGTGCCCACCCACTCCAGACGTCTCTGGGGTTTTGTGAGTAGGTTCTCTGAGATTAGCACGACTGAACTACTCAGATTCTACTGTTAAATACGTACCCAACCAACGTTGGCGGCGCCATGTCGTGTAGCTCCTATAGTACCCCTGCAGGACCTGCACGTTTGGATAACATATACTGTGGGCTTGGTGGCAGACTGACTCCGTGCACCCCCACCATATATGTTAGCCTGGTTTGCATTAGCTAGCTCGCAGTGCCACTAGTGTCTCCTCTTATCGGGGAGAGATTAGTTTCTGGCAACCTTAGACCAAGACAACCCAAATTCCTCAGAACCGTGGAAACAATGTACTACCTTTCGCTCAGTCACTCGTGCTTACTTATTCGGTTTGTTCGAACCCCCATACCTGAATAGAGAGAGTGTGGGACCCCGTCCTGGTCTCGAGTTGGACACCCCGTCCGGGTTGTGTCAGACCACTGTCAGCTTGAGCGACTGCATGCAGGAGTCTCAGCGTCTCTGGTCAGTGTGTCAGCATGGAAGTCTCGGTTCCCCCTATCTTACCGGGGCAAGATGTGGTGTATTTATACCCTAAAGAGTCTCGGTCCTCAGTATGGTTTGTATTGGACATGAGGAAGACGTCAGGGGTGAACTTTGTACATACATATTATGCCAGTGGTGTATTCTTAGAAAGCCATACATAATTAATGAGTACAGTGTGGGCCTGTGTTTGGAAGAACCCTGCTGCATTCAAAACCACAGGATAGATAACGTTCAGCCCTCAGAGCTTGTTGTGTACTAGCTGGGACCAATGTAGGTGAAAGATCATGCCTATATAAGGAATCATACTATAATAGACATGTACAGTTGTGACCATAATTGGGCATATGCGGCCATGACCATAATTGGGCAAGTACGAATATGACCATATTAGGGTAAATATGAATACGTCCATTTTAGGGCATGTACGAACGGGTCTACATTAGGGCATCTATGCGGGATATAACAATAGCTAAAATACGTCTGCTATACGATAATCCTACTGCACAGGTAAATTGCGGGGGCTTTATATCTGAATCATTTCCAAAACGTAGAGGCACCCGTCAAGGTTGCCCCCTTTCTCCTCTCCTTTTCCTTCTGGCTATGGAACCTCTGGCAGTCACAATACGCCAAGCTACTAATGTTACGGGTATTTCCCTTCCAACTGGAGAATCGAAACTCTATTTGTACGCGGACGACATTTTACTTACACTTACTGACTTGTCCAATTCCTTACCGTCCATACTTCAAATCATAGATGATTTTGCCTCCTTTTCTGGTTACAAAATTAATTGGGACAAGAGTGAAGCATTACCCATCTCAGACGGGACCACAAAAGCGGCCATACATGGGTTCCCTTTTCATTGGCAACCCTCACGCCTAAAATATTTAGGTATTTTAGTGAACAAAGGTTTAGAAGGAATGGTTATGGATAACCTAAATCCCCTCATTACACAAATGCAACGCGACTTTGAAAAATGGAAAGTATTAGGGCTCTCTATGTGGGGTAGAGTTCAAGCCATATAGATGGTTACTCTTCCACGTTTTCTATACGTTCTTGTTATGCTTCCTGTTCAGATTCCTCTGACAACACTTCGCTCAATAGATTCTAAGATAAAAACCTTTATTTGGAACTCAGCTAGACCTCGATTGGCAATACTGAAACTAAAGGCTCATCGTTCTTATGTAGGAATGAGTCTACCCTCAGTGGAACATTATGCCCTTGCATTACAGTTATACCAAATAACCTATTTGATGTCACAAGCTTCTGACGTACCGCAATGGGTGCATATAGAAAGACATCTTTTATCAGCAAAAACAGGCCTGTCTGCTTTGTATGGGACAGGGACTAGTCACAATGACTCCACTAATCTGATTTTATCAGCTATGCGTGGGTCCTGGCAACGAGCACACCGATTGCTGGGTTCACATCCACGTATTCATAGAAAAGCCCCATTATGGGACAATGCGAGCATTCGCATTAATAGACAAACAATATCTTGGCCCCTCTGGAAGACAGCAGGTATTCATACTTTAGATCAACTCCTCATTAATGGTGATCTCAAGACGTTTGCACAATTACAAGAGAAATTTGATTTACCTACCTTACAATTCGGGAAATATTCACAGCTTCGACAATGTTTAATAAGGAGCCTAGGATCGCAACCTTGGCTGTTACAAAATTCACCAGTAGTAACGTATCTTAACACCTGGGGAAAACACAAAGGGGTCACGTCTGGTTTATATGAAGTGCTCACATCTCACCTTTTTTCACAACCTCTATCGCAGGAATTATGTACCAGATGGCAGACCAAAGTATCAATCTCATATACGGATGATGAGTGGATAGAGATTCTAAATGATTTAAACAAGGGCACACATGAAGCTAGATTAAAATGTTGTCTTTTCAAAATCCTCCATGACTGGCATTGGTCACCAACAAAGCTACATAGAGCTGGCTTGCTTCCTCGTGCTAACTGCTGGAGATGTGATAAAACTGCTTGTGACATAACTCATATCATTTGCGATTGTATCTTGTTACAACCTTTTTGGGCTTATGTGGGTAAAACTTTACATAATACTATGCCATTGAAGCTCCCACTCACTTCTGCCACTATTCTTTTACAAGATACGTGTCAATCACAAACTCTTTCTAAACCTCAACGTCGACTTCTTCACACAGCTTTAGCCACAGCAAAAATCTGTAGATTGCGGCAGTGGAAATCACCAAATCCACCGTCTCAAGAAATGTGGATGGTAGCCATGATCCATACAGCTTCTTATGAACATGTTATTTATAACCTTCAGTATCAAATTGACTTGTTTCTTCAAGTTTGGTCACCCTTTTTAGATTCAGGAAATGATGATAATAATTAACTTCTGTAATGTCTATTCCAAGTTAATTAAATGATAATTTTGACCAATAATGTATGCCTCCTAATATATTTATCTTCTTCCTCGCTTTTGGAGAATATTTTTCCACGTTTTTCATTTTAGCACCTGTACATGTATGCACATATTTGGAGGTATGTATATGTATGTGTATATAGCTGTGGGTATGCATGTACATAAATCCACCTTTACCTTTCTTTAATTATATATGTTTTGATTGACAATGTTTTAAATCATCCATTCTGCCCCTTTTATATGTATTGTTATTTATTTCTATATTTTTGTGTTATTTTCCCCCTCTATTAATCTCTCTTGTTACTCTTTCCTCCCTCCCTGGTTCCGCAACATTATAACAACAAGGTTGTAATATTCAGCATTACTACCTTATACTTTATACTTCATACAAAGATTGGGGAATAATCTTATAACAAAAGACCTCTCATACTTTTCTTTTCTTCTATATGAGATCTATCTATCTCTCTCCCCTCTTCTCTTTCCCCTCCTCCCTTTTTCTTTTTTTCTCTTTTTCTCTTCTTTCTCTTCTTCCTCTTTCCTTTTCCTTCTCCCTTAGTTCTTATCTCTTGGAGAATGGTAAGTATTCACCCAGAATTATCAGCTGCTATATTTGTTCCATAAACAACATTAAAGTATGCATAATTCTAACTTACTGTGAAATATTTCTATACATAAAACGCATTTAGCCTTTATATTTCTTTCTTATTCATACTTGGCCTATAGTGTTTTTTCATATTTCATATTTAATATTTCAATGTTTTAAAATGACTTATTAGAAATCATTTCCTTTAAGTATGTTTTCACTTAAGTGTATGTTCCTAATTACAAATTGCCGTTTTTTAAATTTTTTATTGTAGATCTATACTGATAATATAATGCTATTGTTATATATATATATATTTATCAGCTCTTTAATCTTCTTATTTCACTTCCTTTTTTCCCTTCCCCCTTCTCTTCCTTTCCCTTCTGGGCTCATTATCTATTTGCTTATTTATATATTTATATATTCTTGTTACTCATTAAGAGACTTATGTCACATCTGCTTCATATTAGCTTATTTATTTATTTACTGTAAAATTTGACTGAAGTCATTGTCTTCATAATGAAATTTTATGTAAAAGTTTTAATAAAGAATTACAACACAAGTACATGGAAGGTATATAGATGCATAAAGGAAGTAAAAAGATGCATTAGATAAACTCTGATTTTCAAGTGTTATTGTACTTTGAGAATTTATTTGTATTCATTTTTTAACAACATAATTATTCTACATGTTTATACAAAGCAATACACAACGATAGGTACATATCTATAGTAAAATAAATGTTTATATACAGAGGGATATGCTGTAAATTTCTGTTTGCGTATGGTGCTTATATGGGGAAGAACCAATTCTTGAGTAGTTTTCTGAAGATAAGGTGGTTGTCCGTGGATCTTATGTTGGGGGGTAAAGAGTTCCATAGTTTGGCTGCTTGAACAGAGAAGGATGTGCCACCCATGGTTTGTTTCTTGTATCTTGGGATTTTGAGGTGAGGTGCCACTTTAGAGCGGAGGTTCCTTTGTTGAATGTGTTTGGTGATTTTATTCCTGATGAAGAGCGGTCCCATTCCATGTATCGCTTTGTGGGTGATACAAAGCAGCTTGAATGTGGATCTTCTGGCAACCGGTAACCAATGCAGGGCTTTCAAGGCAGGTGAGATGTGGTCTCGCGGTTTGATATGCAAGAGTAGTCTGGCAGCCGAGTTCTGAATCCGTTGTAATATTTTCATGGTTGTTAAAGGTGATCCATGTTAGAGGCTACTGGTGTAATCAAGTTTGGACAGAACAAGGGAGATGGTAGCTTAAAACTTGTGTAGAAATCCCAAATGGGGGAAAATTAATCGCAGCGTTTTTATAGTGACAAAGCTTGATCTTGCTAGCTTGTCCACTTGGGCATTCATCGATAGCTTGGAGTCCATGGTCATTCCGAGGTTTCTTACTTCCTTCGATACTTTAGGCGGTGATCGCATTTCATCAGGCCAGGCGGCAAGCGGGTCATAATGCTTCCAATCGCCACACGTAAGTATTTCCGTTTTGGAAGCATTCAATTTGAGATGTCTCCAAGTCATCCACTGATCCACGGCTCTGAGACAACTGAAAATTGGAGCGTTTCCAATGTCTTTGGGGTATTCCAGTTAAAGGAGTATGTGCATAGTTATAGCACGTGAGGTGAAATTGATTGATCAGTACCAGTAATGACTTCATGTAGATGTTGAAAAGCATGGGCGAGATGATAGAGCCTTGAGGGACCCCTGCTTTTGTGGGGTATGGTTTGGACGAGAAAGGTGGGGTATGGATGACATTAGTTCTGTTTCAAAGGTAGAACGCGATCCAGTCTAGAGCAGTCCCCTCTATGCCAGCTTCATAGAGTCTTTGTTTCAGAGTGTCATGGTCAACCATGTCAAAGGCAGCCGAGAGGTCCAAGAGGAGTAGCGCAGCAACCCTGTTGCGGTCTACTGTGTTCTTCAGGTCATCCCAGATGGCAAGGAGGGCAGATTCTGTGCCTCTTCCCGGACGGAATTCTGTTTGGAAGTCTGAAAGTATGGCATTCTCTTCAATTAATTGTGACATCTGGGCGAACGCTGCTCTTTCTATCAGCTTGCCCAGAAAAGGTCCATTTGTAATGGGTCTGTAGTTGTCAGGGTTCAGCGGGTCCAAGTTTGTTTTCTTCAGTAAAGGGCGTATGTATGACTTTTTTAGTTCTTCTGGAAATATTCTGGTAGTTAAGGAATTGTTGATGATTCTTCTTACTGGAGTGGCAGCAGAGGTTGTTAAAAGAATTGTCTTGAAAGTTTGCGGTGGACACAGGTCAGAAGGGCTGCCAGCAGGCCTGCTTGCTTTCACCAGGTCCATAAATTCACTGTGTGAGATGTGTTGGAAAGAACGAAGAGGCTGGGTTAGAGTAGTCTTGGATTGTTGTGTTGTAAAAGGGTTAGTGCTGGTGCTTTGTCTCTGTTTTCTGTTTGCCTTGTTAAACACTCTCACAAAAAAAGGGTGCACTTGAGGTGACCTCTAAACAACAGAGCCCAGCATTTATGTCTCACAACTATAAAGCTAGAGTTTCTGAAATGGTATGCAGGATTACTGCATTCACAGAGGGGACTCTTTCACAGGGCTGTTGAGAAACTTACTGGGGCAGGGGGGTTCCGCTTCCCAAAGCCATGCAGGGGACTTTCATTCAACATATGACATGTGTTAAAACATTTACTACCAACAGATGTCCCTCCTTTCACAGGAGCACATCCAGCTGTAAGAAATTGTATGGCTTGCATGATCATCAAGTGGAACTTTGGAGATAGGGCACTTGGTAACCATAAAACCCCTGCCGGGGAAGTCTGGAAACACGATCTGCATTTGTAAAAAGTAAAGTTTCTTGACTCCCCCAACATTTTGGGCCAAGGGGAAACTTGGCCTTGCCCACCAATAATTCAAAAAGGAACTAAAGGGCGTATTCACATAACAAGAAGAGTACACAGTGACACATCTAAGCTGAAATAGAAGCCACACCTGAAAAAGGAGTCTCAATCTGGCAGCTCATGCATATAAAATCTAAATGGAGAAATCATGACACCTCCTTTAATCAAAACCTTATGTGTTTGCCACTGCACCAAAAACCTTTATTGCTTGTAACATAGTGGTGATGCCCATTTCATTCCTTGTCATGAATGGCATCGATTAAATGCTTGGATATCACACAGGTGTAAGGTGGTATGACCCTGCAAGAAATTGGAAACATACAGTCAGATGTATAGGATAAAATGTATACTGTCAGGCACAATGATGTGAAAGCAGAATAGATACTAGGATTATTGTGTGTCTTCCTCTTGTGCATCCAAACTTAAAAAACTGGAGATGTTAAATAGTGGTGCCTTGTGTGGCAGCCAAACATTACAAATTGAGAAACTGAGGAAATAATGATAGCCCAAAGTATGCAGAAAGGCAGAAAGAATTGATGAGAATGGCATCTTTACAGAAAAATATATCCTGACTCCAAAACCATAAGTCAGCATTTAGCTTAGTAAAGGGGCTGATGTTGAGTGTTTCAACAAGAAAGGAATCAACAACAGATGTAAACTAGGAGGTGAAAGAAGGCCGAACATGGTGATACAAGACCTATTTTGGGGTCGTCTGAAATCATAACGACCTGCCTATTGAGAACTTGGTGTCATTTGACTCTACACAGCAGTTCTGTTATCGTCTCCTTATATAACTCTACCTATTCATCTCATCATTTTCACTCACTTTTCCTCACCTGTCATTTTTCCATGTTGTCTCTCTTTTGAAACTACATAACACTCTCACAATAGATGCAACCATGGGAATCCACTGTGATCCATGAGGGCGAATAAGACTTATCACAAATGTTTTTGCTATTTTCAAAGAATATTTAAAATCATTAATAACTTTATCATGGCGTTTATAGATATCACTAAATAATCACTGAGAAACGTGAGAAGAAAACTATCCCGTCGGGGAGGAATCCCTAGACAGTTTCTCCCATGCCACCCTATGCGAAGCTGACAAAGAAGGTTCCTAGATTTCACCTCTGTTTGGTGCTTTTCTATTTAAATTTTCCACTAAAATCCTAAAGCGTTGTTGACATCTTCACCAAAAAGTAAAGTTAATATTCTGAATATTGTAAAATTTGTTGTACAGTCAGGAGGAATTTCTTCCCGTTAAAGCTAGGGACCTTATTCTGAGTGTCCCCTGTAATCCTAATAGGGCCGCTACTATGAGTTAAGCTTCCAGCCTCATCAGTATAAGAGTATGCGCAATTTCATCTAGAGATTTGGGCTTCTGAAGTCTCTGGGTGACATACTGGAGAAAAATTGTGGCAATCATCGTGGGAGCACCAGCTCCTGTTTGGTGTTCCCACAAAAATATGTAATGGGGAGTATTTTCACCCAACCTGACTTAGTCATTATCTCAGTATTGGTAACTCCGATGAGGATGGGGGAAGTAGGGTAATAATATAGGGCAAAAATACATCTAACCTGGAATTTTCACCCCATGTGTGTTGATAGAAATATTGTAAGTGAGTGTGAAAACCAAGGAATGAGAACTGTTAAATCACTTTAAGGACTACCACGTGGACAAAGTCCTGTGACATGACTCAAAACACAAACAAAATGAATTATTTCACCTAACTTGGTTGATTTGACCTTTAGTCATAAGAATCTGAACTAACATAAAGAACTAGTTATGCTGTACAGTTAACTTTATTCTAAATTCCTTCTTGACTAATGAAATGTGCTCACATTGGCCTTGTAAAATAAAATGAAATAAAAAAAATGTTGGAAAAGAAAACCTTAGTTGTGTAAAACTTGGTCTCGCAATGTAAAATCTTCCTGTAGTGTGGTAACCATTCAGGCAGAATAAACAATGCTGGTTGAGGAGAAAGAAAGAAATAATTGGTCATTTAAACTGCTTTTCTTTTTATTCATGCTTCAAAAATAGCATCATACAGATTTAGCGTGTTTGTTTTTTTAAATCGGATGAATTTACTAAATGTGATACTGAGGAGAGAAAGCAATGAATATGCATAGAAATCCCAGAATCCATTAGCAATTTGAAAGACAAGATTCGCTACGTCCCTAAATCACATGTAACAATAATATTTGAAGAATTAATGGGGAACATGACACTTAGAAAAGTTGACCTTAATGTGCAAAACTCCAGGTGCCAGAGTTTTAGAGACATAACCAATAATAGTCATTCTTTTACATATTTGATGGGGGCTGATTATGCAATGCGCGACTCTAAATGGCGTGCAGCACATTGTAGCATGGTTCCATCCCATTGGCTGCAGTAGGGTGCAGGCAGATGGATGACAGTGACAAGGAGAGAAGTGCTTCTGCTTAGCCGTGCGTTAAGATGCCATCCAGAAGCTCTGTGCACCGCAGACACTTCATTAGGATGCCAGGATAATGGTAAACTACCACTCAGAGTGACACCCCATTTCCTGCTTACTGAGCTCTCCCACCCCAGCAGATGTCAACAATCTCACAGCGCTACAGAGTAGGCCTAACTTTCCAACCACTTAAGCTGCGTTGTTTCCCCTCTCCTTAACGGTGCCACACAGTCCATTACATGCTCCGTGCACTTGGGAACCCGACCTCGACAGGGAGGCTTGTGCTCATTACAGCAGCAGGCTGTACCTGCTCCGGTGCCGCGTGCCTAAGCACCTACATGTCGATGCCGCGGAACCTCGCGCTCGCGCACCTGGTGCTCCCGACACAACTATTTCCTGCATACGTCAGCGTGGCCGCTCAGCGACAAGATGGATGCAGTGCATTGGCTGCAGGTTACGGTTTTAATGCATATCAGGCTGTGTCACAAGAAAGCAAGCTAGGGTCCAATTCCTGGCTCCATGTTATAGAATCAGGATGCAGTACTGTGATTGCAGAGTGTGGGTGTTGCCATAGGCGAGGTCATAGAAGTCACAGACAGTCCTACTTTCAAACGTACCAGCAGATAGTGAGGACAGAGCTGCTGGTATCACGTCAAACAAGGTTTAGTTCTCAATCAGCAGTTTTACAAGTCAAGGTCTGGAGTTTGAACCGGAAGTTATTCTATCATTGGCGTTTTGCACATTTCTTGAGCAAAGCAAAAGTCGTAGAGGGGCATTATTTTTTTTTAAACATACATATGTCTACATGCACAGAACGATGGATGCAATTAGGCAGCATGCATATTTTTAACAGCATGTTTTAACTTCATGTCACTTCTCTTTAATGAGCTGGCATTAAATGCTATCTTTGAACTGCATTATTAAAATGCAAACTATCTATTGCTCATCGGTCTGTCTCTCTGTCTACATATATTTATGTCTGCCTATGTGTCTGCCTGTGTCTGTCTGCCTATCAACCACTCGCATGACAACCACCAGTATCTGTATATCGCTCAGTATTGTTCACAATGCTATCTATCCATCTATCTATCTATCTATCTATCTATCTATCTATCTATCTATTACCTGGGCATGTGCCTCTGGAAACAAAAGCTGTTTGTAAAGATGTACAGGTAATGCATACTTTAAATATTACATTTTAACAACGATTCTGGAAAATAATAATCGCCATAATCTCGCGTTTCTGGGTTGTTATTATCCAAAGAAAAGAGGCAGGCTGGATTCCAGACTGTATCATTGTAATCACATAAGCCAGCCACACAACCTCTTAATATGCAAAAGTTCCTGAGATAATAAAACAGCAAATAAACATGGTTTTGTTCTACTTCAGGTAATGACATTATCGGGCAAACAGAATCTACTTTGGGGGAGAATTCGACGTGAAGGTTGTTTATTACAGCATCTGAATAAGACAAGACCTGGCCTTTTGACTTTGAACCACTACCAAATTTCAGGCTGTGAGGAAATTGTTCTACATTTCCTGACAAATTGAGTTAAGCAGACATTAAGTGGGCTTTAAGAAAACAAATGGCCATCTTTATCACAGGTGGACACTGATGGCTTAATGGGGCCTGGGCTGATTGTATCACTTCTAATGGCTTGACGGGAAGCATTAGGGGTTTTTGCATAAAGAACTGGCATGGCGAACCCTGCTAACACAGACCTGTCAAGCGCTCTGTATCCCTTTGTGCACGGAAGCAGATGTTTGTATGTATACCATGAACTGGCATTAGAGCAAGCGACAGATGCCTGTACGGATGCCAGGTTGGAGCATTTTTTACAGCAGGAGCATGTTCCGAGGAAGTGCAACCGTGCCCTCTATCCTAGGTAATTCCCAGCGGGG
Source organism: Calotriton arnoldi (assembly GCA_963921515.1). Lineage (NCBI taxonomy): Eukaryota > Metazoa > Chordata > Amphibia > Caudata > Salamandridae > Calotriton > Calotriton arnoldi. Next base: position 1,093,722 of record CAWUFW010002217.1, read on the forward strand.
CTTAATAAATCCCAGCTATGTTTCCATTATCCGGCTTTCCCAGCACTGGCTGCTCGCGCGATTTCTCGAATACTCGCAAACCAGCGAAGGAGCAAACAAATCGATGCAGACAGATTTGCATTATCTGACCATTTGAAAATTTACACAGCCTTTTCTTCTGCTCAATCTCTTTCTTTTATGGTATTTAATAAAACGTGTGCCTATTTTTAGAAGCGTCATAGCACTTTACAGCAAACCTGTTTTTATTCTGAACGTTAGAAACCGTTTTATTTTGGTGGTATTTCAAGTTGTTAGGGGTATTGAGAGGCTCACTTAAGCACGTGTCAGCAATATTTGAAAGTGGTAAAGATGGCAGCGGTATTTGAAATTGTTGTGTTAAATTGTATGGGGCAGATTTACAAGCTCCTTGTGTCATTTTGCGCCGCTGTTGCGTCACTTTTTGTGACGCAGCGGCAGCGTAAATGCGGCCCATTTACAACATGACGCATCTAGGGAGATGCGTCACGTTGTAAGCCCTGCGTCACATTATACCTACGTCAGGTATAATGTATGCAGGGTGGGCGTTCCAACGCAAAAAAGCCTCGTAGAAGTGACGCAGTGAAATCTACAAGATTTCACTGCGCCACTTCTAGGACACCACTGCGTCAAATTCTTACGCCTGCTTGGCGTAAGGAGTGACGCAGCACAATGAGGATAGGCCTCCCCATGCATTGCTGGAGTTGCGTTGTGCTTGCGACACGACTCCAGCAATGCTTGACTTTTGCGTCAACAGATGCGTCAGAATTTCTGACGCATCTGTCAATCCTTGTGCCATGGTGCGCCGTATTGTAAATACGGTGCATCAATAGTGGCGCAAGGGTTTCTCAGGGTGGCGCAGGGAAAGTGATGCATCTTTACAGATGCGTCACTTTCTTGTAAATTTGCCCCTATGTATTTAAACCTTCCTTCAGCAAACAAAAACACACCACATGGTGCAATGAGGTGCCAACCTTGGGGCAAATTTACAAGAAAGTGACCCATCTGTAAAGATGCGTCACTTTCCCTGCGCCACCCTGAGAAACCCTTGCGCCACTATTGATGCGCCGTATTTACAATACGGCACACCATGGCGCAGGATTGACAGATGCGTCAGAAATTCTGACGCATCTGTTGACGCAAAGTCAAGCATTGCTAGAGTCGTGTCGCAAGCACGACGCAACTCCAGCAATGCTTGGGAGGCCTATCCTCATTGTGCTGCGTCACTCTTACGCCCAAGCAGGCGTAAGAATTTGACGCAGTAGCGTCCTAGAGTGGCGCAGTGAAATCTTGTAGATTTCACTGCGTCACTTCTACGAGGCTTTTGCGTTGGAACGCCCACCCTGCATACATTATACCTGACGCAGGTATAATGTGACGCAGGGCTTGAGAACGTGACGCATCTCCCTAGATGCGTCATGTTGTAAATGGGCCGCATTTTCTACGCTGCCGCTGCGTCACAAAAAGTGACGCAACAGCGGCGCAAAAATGACGCAAGGGGCTTGTAAATCTGCCCCCTTAGGCACAGAGAAATATACTACTGACAAATGTAAATAACGCCAACCAGGAGCTAAGCTATCAGTAGTGCAGCAGGTTCAGTGGCACCGGACCTCAAGGAGTTTATGAATCAACTGCATCCCATTTACGCTGTCTTTTATTGCCCAACCAAAGAAAAGGGGGGCATTTTCTTTGCTAGCATTAGGGCCCACAAAGCCCTTGCCATACCACTGCCGCCAACATACTTTACCACAAAAAATCTTGCATACCACCAACACAAATCTGTTTACATTATTTCGCTAGCAGACGTGACACATTTAAATATCGCTGACACAAAACGGTTTATATGATGTGGCTCATGATGCAATGAGGTATGGGGGAACGAGCTACATAAACCCACCTATTTTCAATTTCAGCCAAATGGTAATGAATGAATTTACCCAGAACACACATTTTGTAGTGCAGTGGCAACGCTGGGATTAGAAATAACACTCCCCGCCCCGTTTGCCGGATCAGGAATTTAGTTACTTTTCCACAGCTCTTCCCTCAGCCTGTACTCATAAATGCCTCAAATGTAAGCTCACTTCCCGCCCATCTGCAAGGCTCCCTGACGAAATCACAAAATGACGGATTCTGAAGGAGGCTTTGCCTCAAACATTCAAACCCTAGGCCGCCGTTGTCCGTGGACAATGGGTAGAGGCAGGTACCTTGCACTCCATTAAACAAACACTGTGCCCTCTCACTTTTCTTTGACATTTTATTTGGCTGTGACAAATGAGCAGCAGTTGGATTATAACATAATTTGTCTTGTCTTTATTACCAGCACAAAGGACACCATTCATTAATTATTCTGCCGTTGCAGCTTAACACTAGCTGGAAAGGTCCCTCTCCGGACAGATGGCGGGGATGGTGTTATTTATATCAATCAGCCAAAATCCTCAGCAAGGATTACTCTTCCTGAGTCTACCGTGATTTATTTCTTTTTACTTCACCCGCCCTGGACATTTTTGGCTTCCCGAGATTTCTCTATTAGGGCGAGATTCGATGGGAATCTTAAACAGAAGCAGTTTTTTAAAAGTGTTTATTTGCAAAACCTTCAGCAGGCTGCCTCGGTTCTGCGGGCTTTGGTTGATAGAAAAAATAGGTCCCGTCCCTGTTATGTGGGAGTTTCATTCTGGCTTGCATCGCTGCTAGTGAAAGTATCTGGGGACTGGGAGGGGCAAGTTCAGAGCGAGTTTGCCCGTCATTTTTTGTCACATTGCCTCAGGGGACCCACCGGAGTTACAAAATGATGCAAGCTTTAGCAAATCTCTATGATTTCACAAGATGGCCGCCTCCTAATGGGATGCCTAATGAGGGCCCAGTGATTAAGTGTGTGTGTGTTGGGGGGGCAGGGGGGAGGGGTGAGGTTATCCCCATTAGGCAACGGATTGTATCTAGAAGATATGGGCATTCCCACCTTTTGCCCTCATAAACTGATACAGAAAAATACTAGTGGCAGTAGTTTGAAAAGGAAAATTCCTCGGTTGTTTTTGTTCATGCTAAAAAACACATTAGTGCCACACTTTTTTTAACTTGTGCAGGAAATTCCCTGCCTTTGTGGCTGAAAGGCTATCTATTTGGTTTACCAAATGCATTTTATGATCCAACCATAACATGCAGTGTGTGGATCTAAATTAATTTTGCTTTTGACTCTGAATTTGGTTTTCATGATAGGTATCAACTGGGAAAACTGGAAATAAGAGTCATGAGAGTGTCTATGGATTCAATAAACACACTTCAAGGCTGCAATACAGGTTACTGACTACAGTGGTTGCTGCTGATGTCGCGCTGTAACCTGAGTCACGTGTTTGAATGCTGGTGTGAATGAGTCTGTCCATCAGCCTTATAAAAAAGATACAGGGAGTACCATTGGGTTGATATTTAAAGCACTAGGCAATGTCAAATTCCTCTGGCAGCAAATTCCGTATAAAACACAAGCAATTATTTTGTTCAATAGTATTTGATGTATTTCTTCAGTGCCACTCATGTGCCAAAACATTCCTCTGCTGGAAAGACCACTAGTGGAATGTTAGAGACTATTCACTACCAACATCCTTCTCTTCTGCTATGACCTTCCAGTGGGAAAAATCACACCAATTATGATTTGTTTATGCAAGGTGGATCCGGTCCATTGGTGGCTTTACTATGGCCATCCTTTTATTTGTATGTGCCATTGGCAATCTGCCAGATCATAATGAATTTGAGTCTTGACCAATCAGGACGTGGAGCATCTCCTTAAAATGTTACCTGTGGCTCACCGCTTGATTTTAACGACATCGAAAGAAGTAGCATTACATACACAATAACTTCTAACCACATCTCTGGAAGTGACACCACACAATATTTGTATTCTTTTGCTGTACCATTGTAGTTTTAGTCAGACAATCTTTAGTTAACTCTTGAGATTGCTAGATGCTACTGAACAATAACAGCTAAAATTCTCCAGTAGACAGTGTAAAATGGCGCACAGGTACCATTAAGGGATTAAAAGTCAGCTTGGATAACTTTAAGGAAATGCAAAACAGTTCAGTTCTAAGAAGCAGCAAAATATGAGTATCAATGACTAAGCACAGATTGTCAAAAAATATTCCACTGTCACCAGGGCTTAATTTATTAAAATTAAACAGCTAACTAAATAAATAAATAAATAAGAGCAATAGCTGTGGTCTCACTATAGACAGCTTCAGCTGTCTTTCACCGATAGCCTTGTGTACAATACTAATTACAATGGGCTTTGGGTCAACCCCTTGCTCATGGCTGGATTGTTTTCTTATTTCTTGCAGTTCCCTGCTCTTTATTGTATGCCTTTCTATCCTACTCTCGTGTTTACTCCTCTCCTTGAGAATAACTTCTTTACCTCTGATTTTGACTGGATAAGTCATATCCTTCCTCTGCTGACATCTTAGAACTATTTTTCTTTTTTCCCATGTTCATTCATCTTCAGTACTAAGTGGGAGTAAATATCCTGCCCTTTCCTCTGTTCCAGAGTGTGCTCACGCTCTTGCCCCCAATTGCCGAACATTCCCACCCCATCTCTACACTACCACCCTTCCACCCACTACTCCTCCTTGGCATGTGAGGCGCTGTGTGGCAGGCTTGGTAATGTGCTGGATGTTGTCTTGGAGCTCAAACCTTCCCCTTTTGTCTCTCTCCTCGGACATTCCTTGTTAGTAATCCTCCACAGCACACCTGATGAGGCCCTAAATGTGGTCCTGCAGCACATTCCTATCCCTCTTGATACCCCATTTGTCCGTGTTCTCTCCTTCCCCCGCTGCCCTTGTCCCGCTCCATGATGGTCGACCACTATTTGCTTTGCTAATGCCAAATGCTTCCAAAAGGAGCTGGCATTGGCACAGATAATATAAGTGACCAGCCATGATAAAATTACACGAAATATTGTTTTTTATATTTAAAAGCACATAAGAAATTGTATTCTACACTTAAAGATATCTGCTACATTGTATGATGCAACATGACGACATAACCCAGCAGTCAGAGATTTGAAAACACTGCTTTCATACTTTCAAGATGGTCGCTGTGTTGTGCTGTCAAGTTGCGTCTTATAATGTGGTGGCCATCTTGAATGTATAACAACGTTTTCAGTATTTTCTAAATGTTCTCCACATTGCACCATCATGTTACACCGTATGGCATGGCGATCATCTTGAAACTATGGAAAACAATGTTTCCATACTTTTAGGAGAGCTGTTTGTGGCTACTGACTTTGCCAACGTCAGAGCATTTTAATAGTATTGGGCACTGCCAAGGTCAATAGCAGTGACGGCAAAGCATTGGGGAAGCAAGACTGATTAGTTTTTACCAATGCTTGTTTTCCTTAAAAGCCCAACCCCATTTTTCCAAATGCTAGATTATTCAGATACCAATGCTGCCTAGTTTTATGTCTTACCTCAAGCATTTTCCTTCCAGCGCCCTACACTTCCTGTTATTTTATCTTACTTTTTCAAGTTCTTTTTCATCCTTGCTTTCTGTCTTTGTCTTTGGCAGTCTCTTCCCATCTCTCTCTTGCTCCTTCTATCCTCCTTTTTGGACGTTCTCTGTCTTGCTCTTCATAAAAGTCCGATGATAAAATATAAGCCCTGATACCAACCACGCGCAACCACAGACACAAATTAAGTACTGGCTTTAACCAGGGGTGCTTTTGAAGCTGTCTAGATCACAAAGCCAAGGCCATTTTAGAAGCAGAATTCTCTCCTTTCACTTAGGTTGAAACAAATACCTTATTTTTGCAAGTGAAGGTCTTTCTAGCCACACTGTAAACATTCTGCTATATAATTCAATGTCCTTTCTGGTCAGTGGGGTTTCCTGTGACAGTGCTATACAGGTGGTCAATTCAAACAAATTTAATGCCAAAGAGAAACAAAGCTGTTACTTCTCATGAGTGCTTGAAACTTTCCAGTATGCTAAATAAACACGTTTTGCTGTTTCCAAAGAGGATGCTCATTTTATTGGCTTTAAAGGGATGAAAGGGAGGGTCAGCCCTCCCAGATTTCAAGTAAGTGACATTCAAGGTGAATATGATGCACCGCAGAAGGCGTTCAGGCCCACTGTGTTGTCTCATTGCCTTCAATAACTTGAAAATTGCTATTACACAAGTGTTGCTCTTGTGTGGTTTATGCTGATGAGCCCTGAAATGTAAAGTGTCAGAGACCCCTCCCTTCAAACATCAGGCTGCTGTCATTAGCAGGAGGGAGAATCAAACCGCATGCATGGCCGAGCACACTGGGATTAAGAATGCAAAGTTTTATCAAAGTTTGACACTTCTGCTATATGAAAGAAAGAAATTAGAATGAAAAGTTGAATTCTGTCTGCGAATATTATAGATATAACCTTGCCATCCAGATCAGTTGGCAAACATGAAAAGTCCCATCATAACACAGACAAGCAACATGCAAATACCCTTGCAGGTTGTGATTGAGATTTTAAATGCTTTTGCTTTTAGTTAATGAAAAACAAAGTCTTGGAGGATCTAAGTTGTAATTTATTAAACATGAAAGGCTCCTTGATGAAATATAGAAATGAGATATATTTTGCATTTCAAAGATTTAAGCTGACAACTTACTCGCATGCAAATAAGGGCAAGATTTGTAAAAATATTTGAAAAGAAATTATTCCTGAATGTACTTATTACAATAATGTGGGATGCAGATAAGGGAAGCACGCAGCACTAAAACGCATTAATTTCTCCACAAAGTCTTAAAATGAGTTTCTTTCTGCCATTGTGTATTAATGTTCTTCCTCTGGAATGCAGCATATTAAAGAAGTGCTGAGAATTAGTAATACATTTGTTAATTACAAATTTCCGCTGCGGAACTCTTCTGTTTTCCCAATATGTTTCTCTTCTCAAAAACAGAATTGCTAATGTCTTTTAATCATTTATGTACAAACATTTGAAGATAAAAGATTCTGAGGTTCATCAGTTTCAAAGCTGTTTATGTGCTGGCAAAACAGGACATGTTACACAACATATATCTTATCATTTTGCCTATCAAATCCCATTTGCTTAATGCAAATCTCACCGGCCTAAGTGCACTTCCACCTCCATTTAAATGAATAATAGGAGCGACTCTATTAAAACCGGTTTAGAGTTGCCATGGGTGACATATCAGTAAGGTTACAATGAGAAAAAACGGGTCACAGAATCAGTCTTTCTGGTAGTTTTTTAAATCATAATGACGCAGACGTATGTGTCAGCGCAGCTCCGTGCAGCCACACGTCAGCGTGAAGACGGTGTCAGGTCTCCAAAACCTCCATCGCGGAGCCCGCTCCAAACCAAACACGTTTAAAATTATAGTGGCATCGGTAACTCTGGCAATGTATTCAGTCGCAGCGAAAATTAGAGAGTGCGGCTTCGGTGCAGCAGCAGAGGCGGCTGACAGATTGTGGAGCTGTAAAAATAACAGAGACCTCAGAATGGCGGGAGGGGGGCGCGCTCCATTGTGCGCAGACCTCCATTTTGTTTAACCAGCAAGGTAATCACGCTGACGAAGTCAGCCAGACGCTCTACCAAACTATTATATTCACTGTGGTATCACTGGCTCCAGAGAACCTGAGGTATGGCCTCGCGCAGGCTGTCATTTGTTAGGAATTTGGCATCTACCTTTCACAAAGGGGGGTACCAGTGCCAAATTAGAATGTTTTCTTAGCTTTTTAATCCTGACCATTATGATGGGAGCTATCATGCTAGAGGGAATGTTTTGTACTTGCCACTTACATTATATTTATTTTAAAAGTCAAATGATACGGTTCAATAGTCAAAATGCTTTCCCTTGTGTCTTCCTTGTCCACCCTTTGTTTAACATTTTTGTCACCCACTTGTGGTACGTTTACAATGCAATTTTTACTTATAACAGCAACAAGAGCAGAAAACGTCTCTCTGTGATCTGTGTGCAAGTCTTGGTGTTATTTTCAGGAAAGCATGGAGCAGTCGAATATTTTAAAAGAGAGCAACGTTTACCAAGTCATTAGTTTTATGCAAACCAGGGACAGAGATGAAAGAAAAGAGAAATTATCAATTATTTATGGCTTTTTTTTTAAATGTATCACAGCTACTGTGTAGAAATGACAATTAGCCAAACTTACCTTCTGTAATTAATAATGCATGAATTTTGCTCTTTGGGAAACTAATCAGCAGTTCTGCAAACGTGCCTGATGCTCCCGAAGACACCTATCACAGGGGTCACATGAAAGCAACAATGATTTCCCATTCCAGGCCCACTCCCAAGACTTGCAGCTATACATGACATTCTGGACATGCCTGCTTCTTGTTATTAAAATGGCAGACGCTCGGATGCTTGGCAGGGTGCGCACGCGGCGCTAGCAGCATCAACATAACCCACATTATGCCGACGTGAAAGCATCGCTAATCAGCTGCTGCTAAATTGTCCATATTACCTTTTTTTCTAAATACCAAGCAATTGTGCTGCATTTCCAGTGAGATTTGAACATGAATTGAATGCCTGTTGCTTCTTTCATATTGGGCCAATCCACGTGCGCCTGAACATGGGGTCTTTTGTGTGCACTCTGTTAAATATATGATCAGTGAATTCTATGTACCAGACACATTTTCAAGGCACTCAATTTATGTGAAAGAGTCCCATCACACCCGAACTTCGTAAAAGTGAAATCTATTATAGAATTGGTATTTTGCACATGGTTAATTTTACATTCTTGGTGGACATTGCACCGGAAACCCGAGGAAAAACATTTGTGGAGACGGACCAGTGGAAACGTGGGTTTTTGTGCCAGCTGATCAGTGCAAATGCTGATTCGAAACTAGCTCCAATATTGGCATATACCAGTGAAAAATTTCGCGTCAGGGTTGCAATTTACTCGATCTGCCTGAAGGTGCTACACACACGAGTACATAAGAATGTAAACCACACGGGACTTTTGTATTTCCACACCACCGAAAGAGTTAAGACAGCGAGGTTTTATTTTGTTTGTTTGTTTAGAGCTTGCATTTTGCTTTAATTTTATGGGCAGTCTAGAAATTACACATTCTAATGCCATGCCAAAATGGTTTAATACTCCCTCAGTGGCAAATTTTCCTTAAATACCAGCGTTTTATTTTTTTTAACATTTACTCTCAGACCAGAAACACTTGCAGCCGATTGCCCGTGGCCTTCTGTGAGAATGTTAGTTAGCAGTGCTCATAAAACCTCGGTTCATCAATGTGAACATAATTTGCTATGAAGAGAAAGCTCACAAAAGGGTGAATTTGTCAGATAGACAGGTGGCCTGAAATCTCTCCCTGATACTGAATGATATGAATAATAGATTCTGGTAAATGGATGCCAAGACTTGAGCTGTAAACACAGCTGCCTCCGTTCCCTTCCAGAATAACAGCTTCGAGAACGAAAGCACAGGAACCATAGTTCCACCTGAGGACTTAGCCTGGATAAACATGCACACACAGGCACAGACACACAAGCACACTCACATTCAGGAGCAGAAAACAGAGGTACAAATCGCTGCATGGCCCATACCCTCTTTTATGTTTCCTGTCAGGGCTGATGTGTGTGAGAACCACTGTCCTGTGAAAGAAGAAAGGACGAAGTAAAAGACAAGTAAATAAGAATATATTCTATTTCAACACATTTAAAAAAGTAACATTCTAGCATAAATTGACCTTTAAAGGTTATAAGGATTTTGCAATGCGCCTTGAACACCTGGCATTATGTTCTAAATTGCTTTGTATTGTATACTATTTAAATGCTATGTATTTTAGAATACAATAGAGGGATAGAGTTTAAATTCCAAATTCTGTGACAGTTGTTTTATTCACTTGCATGCTTAATTTGTGCTTGTGGGCTGGTGGTTGCACGTGGTGGGCACCAGTACTCATATTTTGGGGTTCAAAACGTATTTTTCATCATCATATTTTGACCAAGAGCAACATAAAGAAACGCAGAAAAAGGAGGAAGGAGTAGGGAAAGAAATATTGGAAAACTGTGACAAAGGGAAAAGAAAATACGAAAAAAGAACATGCAAGAGTAAGTTATTTATATGTATGCATATGTATGTATGCAAATGTCTATATCTATCTATCTATCTATCTATCTATCTACCTATCTCTCTCTCTCTCTCTCTCTATATATATATATATATATATATATATATATATATATATATATATATATATATAAACAGCATATATAAACAGGATCTCACATATTTTCTGATTGTAAGAACTATAATGTGCTTCCTTGGATTAGTTGTGACGAGGAAGGATAAAACATTTAAGAAGAGATTTGTGTTTGAAGTTGATTTGCAACACTACTCTACGCCCCCTTACACATCACGTAATGCTTTAAAAATATATAACTTGCAACAAGTAAGCAGATTGTTAACGACAGGGTTTGATTAAGAATGTTCATACTTTGAGCAAGCAAAATACATATTTCAAGTATATAGCCAATCAGACGAATGTGTCATGTGAGATTTTTTTTAAATAATACACAGCATAAAAAGGCTGCTACTGTCCCTCCCACTAATTAAAGATTAGGAGGTCCATTGACAAAAAATGTTCGGTGGGAACAGAAAGATGTTAGGCATAAATTGTTGTTGGCATACCTGACCTATTTCCAAATGACACTCCGTGTTGAGATGGGAATGTCCACTGCCTGGCATATGGGCTTGTTCCCCTGCTCTGAGTGCCCAACGACATGTGAATGTAGTATTCTGATTTTATTTTGACTTTGGCATAATGTTAATATAGTGTGTGTGCAGAGGGGTAGGCCTGCCATAACAATGCAAGGTCCAGGACATTGCATTGCTGTGACTTGGAGGGATGCACCAAAATGCCTTCATAGTGGACAGTGTACTACTGTGCCTGTCTTGGGTTTAGCACATAAAGCATTGGTGGTAGTGTACCATGTTTTATGATATATATTGTAAACAGACCTTTTCATCTGTATGAATAAGAGTTTGGCTTGCTGACTCCTCTTGATTAAAGTTACTATATTACATGTAGGTTACTGAAATGGGTGGTAGATTCTGGGCTTTAGTGCTACAGTGGTCAGTGCCCAATGTTGATAGTGGCACGTGCCTCATAAATGGCTACACCCAGAAGCCATTACGAAGTACAAGTTTAGCTAGTAGATAGAGGACTGTGCCTTCTTGATTTGTTGGACATGAGTGGAATAATTTCCAGAATTCAATGATCGTTTCCAAAACCGATGTGTTTATTGTGAATTTTCACACATAAAGCAAAGAACAGCCGACACGTGTTTCGCCCGTGTGGCCCGACGGCCGTGGGCTTTCTCAAGGCAGAAATTTGTTGCTGGTAATCCAGTCCCGTGGCAGTCATATGAGGCAGTCTCTGGGACCGCAGAGACTGCCTCATATGACTGCCACGGGACTGGATTACCAGCAACGAATTTCTACTATATTACATGTAACCCAGAGCCTTATGCTGACATCATATGTGTATGTCGAATGTGTGTTCATGTACATTGAACCTGTGACAAATTTATGGTAATAGGGCTGCATGTATGTGAGTCTGTGCACTGACACCAGTATCATTCATTTTGCATGCCCTTTGTTTAGCATGTCATACAATGAAGGATGAGGACAGCTTCCCCAGAGAGTGTAAAACGTGTATTGCCTGCATTCCTGTTGTTGGAGGACGGGGTTCTAGACAGTGAAGTGAGGAGGATTGAGACAAGGCTAGCTTTAGAAATTCCATGAAGACTTTGTTAGGCAGAGGCTGTTGATTAGTTCTTCCTGAGTTCTGCCATTTGGTAGCTGGTAGAGATGAAGGGTGGGACTGCAGTTTCTGATTTTCAAAGCGGTGACGTTTCTAGGTCAGACCTACCCTTTTGTCTGTCTCTGATTACTGTTTTAAAAACACTGATTACAGCCAGGTGCAGAGATATCACACATCAATGCCCCCATGTGATAAATGCTCCTGTGTGGAGACACCACGCTTTAAACCTGCTTTTAGAAGCATCACTTTACACAAAGACTGTGTCTGGAGAGCAGTCTGAGCAGGACACTAGAAAAAAGATAATCGCAAACTGGTTCTGAAGTTTGAGGGAGTGGATCCACATTCCCACTCTTGAAAGTGTGTATAACATTGGGATTTAAACCACACCACTTTATCACAGTCCAAAGTTCCGTTTGGCCAAGAAAGGGACTGCTCCGCAGCGTGCTTGAGGCAATGCTGTGCAACCAGGGATGGTATTTGGCTGACAACTGGTCTTGCGAAGGTGAGGGTACATCACCTGATATCTGCAATCTCTGCTGGAGGAGCTGAGGCCCTACATAGTGCCTAGAAGTCTGACTGTCTGCTGGAAAGGAAGGAGTGTTACTGGCCTTGCAGTCGGAGACACTCTCAAAGATGAGAAGTCCATTGTGTTTCCAGTGTGTTGCACCAGAGAAAGCGGACACTATCAGAGAGCAGAGCCGGGAGCCACCCATATCATAACAATGGTTCTATAGCCTCTCTGTATGGTTCCTACCTGAGAACCTCCTAAAAGTCTTTATCAACCAGATGTGGTCATATCCATTGTCCATTGTAGCCATGTCTCCATGTGTTTGCAACTGTACCTCACCACTGTAAGCCTGGTTAGTTTGGGAGTCCACAATTGCCCCTTGCAGCAGTAAGCAGATCAACCTAGGAGGCCAAAACTGCACCTCACCGCTGTAATCCTGATTAGCCTGGGAGCCACTACTGCAGCTTTTTGTACTTAGCATGATCAGCCTGTCGACCATACGGGCACATAGCCGCTGGGAATTCGATCAGCCTAAGAGGTCACCTTTGCTGGGGCCAGGCCATGACTCCCAAACCTAATTGCATCCACTAAAAACCAAATTTATCAGGGAGCATCTACCGCAGGCGGTTGCTGTACGTATCCTGCTGACCAATGTGTGTGAAACATTGCACATGTTTTGCCAGGTTTTTTCCTCAAGTGGAGCACACGGACTGAGAAGCATTTAAACGATGATGAGGCTATGGACTTGACACTTTCTACCCAAAGTACAATGTTAAACAAATGGTAAGATAGAGTTACTGAGCTGTGCTTCTAAGCCCAAGGGGGTAACTGTGGTAATCTGCACCTGTGCCTAAGTTGTGCTTCTGCCACTAGATGCTGGGGACTACAGCATTTAGATGTCACCCAGGTATGGAGAGGACATTAGAGTAGCAGGGTATAAAAGCCCTTGAAAGAATCAACCAGGGTTTCAACCCTGTATTCTTGAGCATAACTGGATTGTGTAGTATTATATTCTGCTGTAAAATTAAAGTACTTGCTTTTACTAAGCAACAAGCACAGGGCTGGCCATCAAAGCTATTGTGCCAGTTGGCTGATTGTTGAATTCTGAGCTCCTCCTCCACATTACCTCCCTGAGAATCCTTGGACTGCTCGCTCTTGCTACCCTGACAGTAAAAGTGCAAAACAGGTTGTACTTGTCTCAGTTTACAGAGCCTTATTAGGTTAGACACCAGGACAACAGTGGCAAATGGCCTCAAGCCTCATGATTGGGGCCCAGTAGCCCTTGGTTGCCATGTGTCTCCTGGAATGGGGTATGGCATTAAGTCAGCTCAGCTTTGAGCTGGAGGTATATATTCACTTTGTCCTGAGCCTACCCACGTGTGCTAACATGCTAATTCCATTAGTTTGTGCATGTTCTGCAGACATTGCAGCAGGGATCCCATAGCTACCTACAGTGCATGTACTAAAACTCTCGATGTTAGTACATTCACTGCAGAAAGAGAAATTTCTTTTGATACAAGTGCACACCACCTCTTTTTTGCAAAACAGAGCTGTTTTTATTGTGTTTCTTTTTACTGCATTTGACCAGAATCTGAATGATCTGTGTCCCATCTAATAATAAGATAGATAAAACTCACAGCAGAATACTTAGACAGATATATTGTATAGCAGTCAAGGCAGCAAAAGTGTTTACAATTCCAGCTCTGTCAGTTATGCTGAAGAAAATGTAAAATTTTCAGTATTTTTCCCGAACTGGCTTAGAACATTATTTAGAAATAGGCAGATGGGATACTCCATCTAAAAGTGATGGCTATCCCGTATGCTATATTACAATTGCCTTAGGTTATAATGCACTTGTAATATGGCAGATGGGATATCAGTCATCTTTGTGATGGAGTATACTATCCACCAAACTCTAAGTAAGACCCTTAATCTTTGTCTCAATAATTTCCCCTTGTGAAACTGCACAATACTTTGAGAATCATCTTTAATCCTTATACTCAAAAATATACCGTAACCTGAACCTTCTCTGTATTCAGAAGTTGCCAACTTTTCTACAATCCTCGCAATCAACTCTAAACCCAGTAGATAAGCAGGTAAGACCAAGATACAGCATTGATGCTTTTAAGTTGTTAGTTAATGTATACCCAGCATTTTACAGTAACCAGTTCTTCACAACACTCTTAAATTAAAGAATGTGTGAATATATCCATTTTAAAATATTTACAAGAAAACCCCTTGAATCATGTAATTATCACCTGCCTTATAAAGAACCCTCCTGCAAGTCTCTAAGTTCAAGCTAGCTGTCAACCAAACCGCTCACACACAAAGTCCAAATCAAAGATGAGACCAAAAAGCACCATATAATGAAGATGATGCAACCAGCCATGATTCCAAACCATGAGAGGGAAAGTGGATACACCTTCAAGATGGAGAAGATGGAGATGATCTTCTCATTCTCCTTGGTTTGCCTGCGCTCCGTGGCATGGCATGGAAAATATTCATATTCAAAGAATAAAAAGAGTTAATGGATATTTGAAGGAATTGCCCTATAGTCGATCCGACCATTTACTGTCAATACAGTCAACAATTAATACATCAGACAGTGTAGTTGTGTAGGATAAGAACAGCATGCATTGTAGCTCCCAGTACACCTCTCATTTCCCCCTTGCTTTGAATCATCCAGCAGTACATGCTTGCATGGATATTCACGAACAAACTATTATGGGGCAACCCTATAACCCTGGGAACCTAGGCTGATAAATCCAAAAGAAAAATTATTGTTCCCTTTGGGATAACAAATCTAAGCCGAAATCTCTTAGGCAAAATATTATAATTATAAAACAATAAATTGTCAGCCTTTCTGCCTAAAGAGAGTGTTTTATCCAGGATCATCATCAGGACAAAATTAATGGTAGCAACCAGTACGTAGGGAAAAAATCACTTTAATGAATTGGACGTAATTGTTGAATCAATTAATGGTAACATAGATCTCTCCAAAAGTCTGAGATACAGCACCGTCGATTCATTGCTGCGCAGGCCTTCAAATGTAAAAACCCACACGGCAGATGCTGAACATCAGAAGAGCTGTCTAGTGGACTGATATGATTTATTTTGATGTACACATTGTACTCTGATCTTGAATCATGCTGGGAATCTATAACTTTATCAGCCCCTAGTGACATGTGTATGTATGTTGTATACAGTAGCGGTCGGTGGTGGGAGTGCCGCCGGGCGTTGACGTGGGGCGGGGGAGGGGGAGGGGCAGGGTGGGGGGTAGTAAACTACGGATTACGGGCGATTACAGGTAAGTACACATATAAATAATGTTAGATTTGGGGGTCTCTAGTTGGCAGAGGTAGATACCTTTGTCCAAATAGTGACCCTTGAGTCTAGTCAGGGAAAGTAGGTACACTCCTAAGATAACCCCTGCTCACCCTCTTGGTAGCTTGGCACGAGCAGACAGGCTTATCTCAGAGGCAGTGTGTAAAGCATTTGTGAACACATACAGTAATCAAGTGACAACACTACAAATGGACACCACACAGTTTGTATATTTATAAAAATAAGAATATTTTATATAGAATTACCACAAGACCATAAACGACAAAAATAATCCACAATACTGTCAAAAATCAAGAGTTCTGGTTAAAAATGCTTAAATCAAGGTTCTGTGCGAGTTGGTAGCCTTCTCCGGCTACTGCGATGTAAAGAACAAACAGAGTCTATCAAATCCAGCTGACGCCGTTGATACAGGCCAACACAGCGTAGAGTGACTCGGTCACAGTACCTTTTACTTGAAGCGGCAGGCACGGGCGTGCGAGCCGGATGGCTGTACGTCCCGGTCGCGATGCAAAAATGGAAGCGTTGCAGGATGCGTTGTCCCTCGATGCGGTGCAGGCAGCGGCTCGTTGACGTCGTCGAGACGGAGTCGGTGAGACCAGGGCCGTGCGTTGCAGGGCGAGACGGTGCTTCGATGCGGTGCTGGCAGGTTGCGGTGCGGCGACGGAGCCGGATTCAGGAGCTGGCGTCGATCAGTCCGGACAGCGGTGCGAGTCGGGCGGTGCGTCGCGAAGCTTGCGAGGCGGTGCCCAACTCCGGTGCGGTCACAGGACTCGAACTCAGCAACAGTGACCGTGTCGGTCAGACCAGATGGATTCGGTGTAGCGAGGCTTTGCAAGGTGCGGTGCTCACAGGTTACGGTGCAGGCAGCGGCTCGTTGACGGAGTCGGTGAGACCAAGGCCGTGCGTTGCAAGATGCAGGCGTTGCTCGATGCGGTGCCAACAGGACACCGAGCCGGTCGGGAGAGTCGGTCACAGCTCCCTACCTCTGTAGCCACTGAAACAGAGTTTCCAGCAGCAATTCACAAAGGGGGTGAAGTCCAATGGTCCTGGGACTTCGATCAGGGGAAAGCTCTCTTCCAAGCCCTTGGAGATCCTTCACAAGTTGATGAAAGTCACAGCAAAGCAAAAGTTCCTTTCTCCTTTCTTTGGCAGTCAGGCAAACCACTGCAGGCCAATCCCCCAAGCAGCACTTCAGGCTTAGGGATAGTCTCTCCTCAGTTTCTTCTTGGTTCCGCTCCTCAGCAAAGGTTTCTTCTTGTTCCCAAAAGTGATCTAAAGTTCCTGGGTTTGGGCCCCAGTACTTATACTCCTTTTCTCTTTGTTCTCTGAAGGCAGAAAGGCCTTTGCCTAGTTTAAACCAGTTCTGTGCAGCTTTGGAGCACTCTGTGTACATGTCTCCTTCTTTTCCTTTCAGAATGTGGGGCAGGGTACTCAGACACCCGGCAGGAGGTGGAGCCAGCATTGTGGAAGGCAGGCACAGCCCTATTCAGACCCAGATGCAACTCCTCCCTCCACTCTGGATGCAGATCTCTCTATTCAGCCCTGTGCTGCCTCACCCTGTCTCCTGTAGCCGCCCCCAGCCCCAGTCACGCACAAACCAGACACACAATACACAAGCTGGCAGAGGCAGGCTGGACAGTTAGGCAAGAAAATACCTACTTTTTAAAAGTGGTATTTTCAAACACAGAATGTTAAAATCAACTTCACTAAAAGATGCATTTTATCATTCTGAGTTCAGGCATACTAAACTCGAATTTCTACCTAGTTCCCTGAGTCAGTTTAAGGATTATAAGATGTTATAATCAAACTGCCCATTCTGGCCTATGGGGAACAGGTAGCCTTGCAATAGTGAAAAACGAAAATGGCTGTAATTCACTATTAGGACATGCCACACACACCAGGCATGTCCCACCTTATCCTTACAATGCACCCTGCCCGTAGGCCTACCATAGGGGTGTCTGATATGAAGAAAAGGGAAGGTTTGGGGACTGGTAGGTGGGTGCACTTACCAAGTCGACATGGCAGTCACAGACTGCACACAGGCTCTGCAATGGCAGGCCTGAGACACACTTTACAAGCTACTTCTGTGGGTGGCACAACCAGTGCTGCAAGCCTACCAGCAGCATTTGATTTACAAGCCCTGGGCACACTCAGTGCACTGTACTAGGGTCTGACAGTAATTCAAATAAGCCAAACAGGGAGTCACTAATTCACATCACAATTTACAATAGGGAGCACTTGCACTTTGGCACTGATTAGCAGTGGCAAAGTGCCCATGAGCATCTAGTCCAGCAAAAACATATCGACAACAGTGGAGGCATTATGAAAAAATGGAAGGGAGACCCACGCCAAGGATGCCAGGTCTAACACGTGTCCCCTCCAGCTGAAATGTGGGGAGAACTATCCTACCCTTAGGGAGTTCTCATCACTAAGGCGGAAAAATCTGGACAGACCATCAGCATTGGCGTGTTCTGTACCAGGGTGGTGTTCCACCGTAAAGTCCATCCCCTGTAGGGAAGTGGACCACCTCAACAGCTTTGGATTCTCACCCCTCATCTGCATCAACCATCTGAGGGGCCTGTGGTCTGTCTGAACCCGGAAGTGAGTCCCAAACAGGTATGGTCTCAGCTTCTTCAGTGCCCAGACCACAGCAAATGCCTCACGCTCAATAGCACTTCATCTCTGTTCCCGGGGAAGTAACCTCCTACTGATGAAGGCTACAGGTTGGTCTAGGCCCTCCTCATTGATCTGTGATAGCACAGCCCCTACACCATGCTCTGAAGCGTCCGTCTGAACAATGAACTCATTGGAGAAGTTGGGTGCCTGGAGCACAGGCGCCGTGCACATGGCAGTCTTCAAGGTGTCAAAAGCTTTTTGACAGGCGTCAGTCCAAATCACTTTCCTGGGCTGCTTCTTGGAAGTCAGCTCTGTCAAGGGGGCAACAATGCTGCCATATCCCTTGACGAGTCTCCTGTAATACCCGGTGAGTCCTAGGAAGGCTCTCACCTCTGTCTGGGTCTTGGGGGCTCCCAAGCCAGAATGGTATCAATTTTCGGTTGGAGGGGCGCCACCTGGCCGCTCCCAACCTGGTGTCCCAAGTACACCACAGAACCCTGCCCAATCTGGCACTTACTTGCCTTGATTGTGAGGCCTGCCCTCCGCAGCGCCATCAACACTTCCCAGAGGTGGCGCAGATGTTCTTCCCAACTGGCACTGAACACTGCGATGTCATCCAGGTAGGCAGCACTGAAATCCTCCAGTCCAACCAACACCTGGTTGACCAACCTCTGAAAGGTGGCAGGGGCATTCTTCATCCCAAAGGGCATCACCCGGAACTGGTAGTGCCCATCTGGTGTGGAGAATGCTGACCTCTCTTTTGCCCCATCAGTCAAGTCGATCTGCCAGTACCCAGATGTTAAGTCAAACGTGCTGAGGTACCGCGCAGCCCCTAACCGATCTATGAGCTCCGCAGCTCTGGGGATGGGGTGGGCGTCAGTCCTGGTGACGGAATTGAGTCCCCTGTAGTCCACACAGAACCGGAGTTCTGGTGTGGCACCCGGCGCGGCAGCCTTTGGAACCAAGACCACTGGGCTGGCCCAAGGGCTGTTAGAGGACTCAATCACCCCTAGCGCAAACATCTTGGAGACCTCCTCCTTGATGCAGGCTCTGACCCTGTCAGTCACCCTGTAAGCCTTGTGCTTCACAGGAAGACTGTCCCCAGTGTCCACATTATGGACGCATCAATGAGTGACACTGGGAACCAGGGAGAACAGGTCAGGGAACTGTCCCAACAGCTGGCGACAGTCACCCTGCTGCTCAGGTGTGAGGGAGGTAGAGAGGTTTACTCCCTCCACTGATCCATCTTGCTCTCGGGCTGACAGGAGGTCAGGAAGAGGCTCGGTCTCCTCCTCCATCCCATCATCTGTAGCTAAGAGCATGCCCATTTGGGACCTCTCCAAGTGGGGCTTTACGCGGTTTACATGCAGGACCCTCAAGGGGTTCCTGGGAGACTGCAAGTCCACCAAGTAGGTAACTGGACTCTTGCGCTCCACCACCGTGAAAGGGCCGGTCCACCTGTCCTGGAGCGCACAAGGCTCCACCGGGGCCATGACCCACACTTTCTGACCAGGCTGAAGCTCGACCAGAGTGGCATTCTGGTTGTACCACCACTTCATCTCCTCCTGGCTGGCTTCCAGATTTGCCTCAGCAAGCTCTCGGAAACGCCTAGTCTGGTTCCTGAAGGCCAGCATGTAACTGTATACATCCTGGGGAGGTTTCCTGGGAGATTGCTCCCAGCCTTCCTTGACCAAACTCAGAGGTCCTCGCACCGGGTGTCCATAGAGGAGCTCAAAGGGGCTGACCCCTAGAGACTTCTGTGGCACCTCCCGGTATGCAAACAATAGGCATGGTAAGAGGATGTCCCATTTACGCCTCATGGGTTCTTCCAGACCCATAATCATGCCCGTTAGGGTCCGGTTGAATCTCTCAACCAGCCCATTTCCTTGAGGGTGGTAAGGAGTGGTGAACTTGTAAGTTACACCGCACTCCTGCCACAGGGACTTCATGTACTTGGACACGAAGTTGGTACCTCTGTCAGACACCACCTCTTGAGGAAATCCTACACGTGAGAAAATTCCATCAGTGCCCGTCCCACCACGGGGGCCGTCACTGTCCTCAGAGGGATGGCTTCAGGGTACTGGGTGGCATGGTCCACCAAGACCAGGATAAACCTGTTGCCCATGGCTGTCTTGGGGTCCAGTGGCCCCACAATGTCAATACCCACCCGTTCAAAGGGGGTGCTGACCACAGGGAATGGCTGGAGAGGAGCCTTGTGCTTCCTCCCACTCTTTCCACTTGCCTGGCAAGTCTGACATGTCCTGCAGTGAGCGGTGGCACTCCTGCGCATCTGGGGCCAATAGAAATGGGTGACAAGCCTTTCAAGGGTCTTGTCCTGCCCCAGATGTCCTGCTAATGGTACATCATGAGCCAACCCCAGTAGGAAGGCTCTGAAGCGCTGGGGTACCACCAGCACACGGGCTGACCCAGTCTCAGCAACCTTAGGCTCTGAATACAGGAGACCATTCTCCCAGTAAATCCAATGTGATCCAGACTGATCACCTGCTGCCTGGTCTGCGGCCTGTTGCCTCAGACCGACGAGAGAAGGGCATGTGTTCTGCTCCTCGCAGAACTCATGCCTGGAGGGTCCTCCTTCTTGCTGCAAATGGGTCAGCTCAGGTAGGTCCCCCAGTTCAGCTACCTGTTCCCCTGTAGGCTCCAGGGCATCCCCCTCAGGGTCTGCCTCCTCCAGGACCGTGGGAACATCGGGGGCCGGTTTCCCGCGCCCCCTGCCTCCTCTCTCTCCGGCAGGCACCTGGGCCTCCCTCTCAGGCTCCAGGTCCTCTTGAACACCTCTAGCTGCCATTGACCGGGTGGTCACACATGCCCAATCAGGCAAGCCCAACATTTATAAATGCGCACTCCGCTCCACCTTAGCCCAAGGTGAGCTCTCCAAATCGTTCCCTAACAAACAGTCAACAGGCATGGCTGGCCTCACAGCTACTTGAAGAGTACCCGAGACCCCCCCACTCAAAGGGAACCTGAGCCACCGTGCAGTGACTCTCTGTGTTGTCAGCGGCAACAACCGGATAGAATGCATCAGGGATAACCTGCTCTTTAGACACCAGGTGACACTTGACAGCTGTCACACTGGCTCCTGTGTCTCTCAGAGCCTCCACCCTATGGCCATTGATGGTCACCCACTGCCTGTATTTCTTAGTGTTGTCAGGCAGCTGGGTCCTAGGGACCATCTCAGAGTCTCCTAAGGAGACAAGGGAAAACACTGTGGGATCACCCCCACCTTGGGCACCCCACTCCTCCCCCAGGGCTACACTAGCCAACTGCCGCGGGACTGCACCAGTGGGTGCTGGTTTTCCATGCAAAGGGCAACGAGGATCGTTTGCCTTGTGGCCAGGGGCGCCACACTTGTAACACACCAGTGGTCCCTGGTGAACAGGGGGCCTGTCAGGGCCACTGGCTTCTTCTCAGGGGAGGCTGGGAACCTTTCCCTTGGTTCCCTTGGGGTCTACTTTGGGGGCCTTTATGGAACTCCCTCTGTTTGCCCTTGTCCCCCCCACTCTTCTGCTGGGGACCCTGCCCACCCTTGGCGGAGTCTCCCACGTGACCCTTGTGGACCCGGGTACTCACCCAGCGGTCTGCCTCCTCAGCAAGCTGCCTAGGGTTAGTCAGCTTACTATCAATCAGGTGCTGGCATAGCTCAGGAAAACAATTACTGGACAAGTGCTCCCAGGCAATCAAATCAAAGAGCGCCTGAAAATCAGTCGCTTTGCTACTCTTTACCCAACCATCCAAGGCTCTGCAAAAGAAGGTCACATATTCAACCCAGGTACTGCCTTCAATCTTCTTACAGTTCCTGAACCTCTGCCTATAAAGCTCAGGGGTTAAACCATATCTAGTCATCAATGCATCTTTCATGTGGCTGTATGAATTATAGACTTCAGAGGGCAAATCCAACAAGGTATCCCGCCCCTCAGTAAGGAACCGTCCCCACAACCCCGCTCCCCAATCCTTCTCAGGGACCCGGTGGGAAGACATGGCTACCTCATAGGCTTTGAACCACTGCCCAATGTCATCATTTTAAAAAAATTCCTTAACCACATCTTTTGGAATATACACCCTAGCTTCAACAGGCACAGGCGGTACACTGCCATCAGAGGGAGTAATCTCTAAACTTTTGGCCTTCAATTCCAACTCCCTCAAACTCCTCTCATGCTCAAACTGCATTCTCTTCTCTTCCATTACTAATCTCCTACCCTCCATCTGCACATTCAGTTTAAGTTTCGCCATCTCCATCTCATGCATCCTGCTCTTGGCTCTGTCTTCCAGCTCCTCTGGAGACAGACCTCTGGCAGAAACACTGCTACTTGCTGGGGAGACTACTCTCTTCCCCCCTGGACCCACTGGCCCTTCCAGCTGCTCATCTGCATTCTCATCCCCTTCCTCATTCTTAGGGGGGTTCCTAGCTTGCATCCAGGCCCTCAGCGCCTTTTGGTAATCCTCCTTTCTGGAGATGCCGGCCATAGAAACTTTGAATTTCCTGCAGAATTGCTTGAGCTGGTTAACAGTGTAGCATTTCAATTTCTCCTCTTCCCAATCACAATCGACAGATGCTACAGATGCTGGTTTATCCATGGTGATTTAAACTTGGCAGTGGCAAAAATAGAAAATCCCAGAAAAAATGCTATCAAAAAGTATGTGGTTGCGTTTTGGTCTGCACTCACTAAGTAGTGTTCACCAATTACTGTACATGAGTCACAAATGCAAGTCCAGAACCCTCACCGCTGAACACTAATGTTAAATTTGGCGGTCTCTAGTTGGCAGAGGTAGATACCTTTGTCCAAAAAGGGACCCTTGAGTCTAGTCAGGGAAAGTAGGTACACTCCTAAGATATCCCCTGCTCACCCTCTTGGTAGCTTGGCACGAGCAGACAGGCTTATCTCAGAGGTAGTGTGTAAAGCATTTGTGAACACATACAGTAATCAAGTGACAACACTACAAATGGACACCACACAGTTTGTATATTTATAAAAATAAGAATATTTTATATAGAATTACCACAAGACCATAAACGACAAAAATAATCCACAATACTGTCAAAAATCAAGAGTTCTGGTTAAAAATGCTTAAATCAAGGTTCTGTGCGAGTCGGTAGCCTTCTCCGGCTACTGGCGATGTCAAGAACAAACAGAGTCTAATCAAATCCAGCTGACCGCGTCGATACGGGCCAACACAGCGTAGACTGACTCGGTCACAGTACCTTTTACTTGAAGCGGCAGGCATGGGCGTGCGAGCCGGATGGCTGTTTGTTGTGGTTGCGTTGCAAAATGGAAGCGTTGCAGGACGCGTTGTCCCTCGATGCAGTGCAGGCAGCAGCTCGTTGATGTCGTCGAGACGGAGTCGGTGAGACCAGGGCCGTGCGTTGCAGGGCGAGACGGTGCTTCGATGCGGTGCTGGCAGGTTGCGGTGCGGCGACGGAGCCGGATTCAGGAGCTGGCGTCGATCAGTCCGGACAGCGGTGCGAGTCGGGCGGTGCGTCGCGAAGCGTGCGAGCGGTGCCCAACTCCGGTGCGGTCACAGGACTCGAACTCAGCAACAGTGACCGTGTCGGTCGGACCAGATGGATTCGGTGTAGCGAGGCGTTGCAAGGATGCGGTGTCTCACAGGTTACGGTGCAGGCAGCGGCTCGTTGACGGAGTCGGTGAGACCAAGGCCGTGCGTTGCAGGATGCAAGGCGTTGCTCGATGCGGTGCCAACAGGACACCGAGCCGGTCGGCAGAGTCGGTCACAGCTCCCTTACCTCTGTAGCCACTGAAACAGAGTTTCCAGCAGCAATTCACAAAGGCTGGTGAAGTCCAATGGTCCTGGGACTTCGATCAGGGGGCAAGCTCTCTTCCAAGCCCTTGGAGATCCTTCACAAGTTGATGAAAGTACACAGCAAAAGCAAAAGTTCCTTTCTCCTTTCTTTGGCAGTCAGGCAAACCACTGCAGGCCAATCCCACAAGCAGCACTTCAGGCTTAGGGATAGTCTCTCCTCAGTTTCTTCTTGGTTCCGCTCCTCAGCAAAGGTTTCTTCTTGTTCCCAAAAGTGATCTAAAGTTCCTGGGTTTGGGCCCCAGTACTTATACTCCTTTTCTCTTTGTTCTCTGAAGGCAGAGAGGCCTTTGCCTAGTTTAAACCAGTTCTGTGCAGCTTTGGAGCACTCTGTGTACATGTCTCCTTCTTTTCCTTTCAGAATGTGGGGCAGGGTACTCAGACGCCCGGCAGGAGGTGGAGCCAGCATTGTGGAAGGCAGGCACAGCTCTATTCAGACCCAGATGCAACTCCTCCCTCCACTCTGGATGCAGATCTCTCTATTCAGCCCTGTGCTGCCTCACCCTGTCTCCTGTAGCTGCCCCCAGCCCCAGTCACGCACAAACCAGACACACAATACACAAGCTGGCAGAGGCAGGCTGGACAGTTAGGCAAGAAAATACCTACTTTCTAAAAGTGGTATTTTCAAACACAGAATGTTAAAATTAACTTCACTAAAAGATTCATTTTATCATTCTGAGTTCAGGCATACTAAACTCGAATTTCTACCTAGTTCCCTGAGTCAGTTTAAGGATTATAAGATGTAATAATCAAACTGCCCATTCTGGCCTATGGGGAACAGGTAGCCTTGCAATAGTGAAAAACGAAAATGGCTGTAATTCACTATTAGGACATGCCACACACACCAGGCATGTCCCACCTTATCCTTTCAATGCACCCTGCCCGTAGGCCTACCATAGGGGTGTCTGATATGAAGAAAAGGGAAGGTTTGGGGACTGGTAGGTGGGTGCACTTACCAAGTCGACATGGCAGTCACAGACTGCACACAGGCTCTGCAATGGCAGGCCTGAGACACACTTTACAAGCTACTTCTGTGGGTGGCACAACCAGTGCTGCAAGCCCACCAGCAGCATTTGATTTACAAGCCCTGGGCACACTCAGTGCACTGTACTAGGGTCTGACAGTAATTCAAATAAGCCAAACAGGGAGTCACTAATTCACATCACAATTTACAATAGGGAGCACTTGCACTTTGGCACTGATTAGCAGTGGCAAAGTGCCCATGAGCATCTAGTCCAGCAAAAACATATCGACAACATATGAAAAAATGGAAGGGAGACCCACGCCAAGGATGCCAGGTCTAACAAATAAGTAAAACGAATTTCGTTTCTCGCGCTGCATCACATTTGGCGATGCAGCGCGAGAAACGAAATTCGTTTTATTTATTTATATGTGTACTTACCTGTAATCGCCCGTAATCCGTAGTTTACTACCCCCCACCCTGCCCCTCCCCCGCCCCACGTCAGCGCCCGGTGGAACTCCCACCACCGACCGCTACTGGTTGTATATATACTTTGTATACAGCACCAACGCACAACCTTTTACAAAAGTCTCTAGTCACCTTCATTGCATTGTTTTTGGAGCACCTGCAATGTAATATGATATAATGAAATGAACTTTATACAGTGAATAAAATTAACTGTATAATCACAATTTTTTGTTTTATAATTATAATACTTTGCCTAGGAGTTTTGTACTCAAAATCTCTCCCGAAGGGGACAATTGATTTTCTTTTGCTTGAATATTTAAGCAGCACCAGCTGCAATTGTAGATGTATGCTGACATCACCAAGATCCACTTCTGTCTTAAATGGTAATTAGCATGCCTGGCCTCCATCACATAATGCCTGGACCATGGCTGGTACTGGATGTAGGAGAACTAACCTTATTTCCATAGTGGCCTAAAGGAAATTACAGCATTGGGTGGCACATGCTCAAAGACCATTACTGGCCAGAAAGTATATTAAAAGTCCAAGCCAAGGGCTGCAAGTAAAGAATTTCTTACTTTGAGCTCGGCCTCTCCCCATTCATAAGCGAATTTCTCTACTGTATCCACCTAGAGCTGTCAATGCTGTTATGATTATTCATCTTATAAAAAAACACAACAGCACAGTTAAGATGAAGAGACCACTCATCATGCAATGCCTAAACTAAAGATCAGCAGCACTAACTATAATCTAACGTGAGGGAACATGAAAGTAACAGTAACAAATAAGGATAACTTTTGTCTAATGAAGCACTTTATGGCTCAATTTTACCATTTCACAACACTGTAAAAATAGGTGCTATTACTACTCAATGCAACAGTATTCAAATCTTAACCTCAGAAGGATGAAAGCATGTTTGAGATGCTTCAGGATTCAAATTTGAGGCCTACATGTTAAATATCTCAGTAGTAAATGTTCAGCTCACTTAGCAAAAACAATCTTACTGGCACACGAGATCCAATTTTAAAATGAGATCCATTGGTTTCCGGTGGACTCCAGTATAGCATTCATTTAAAATCATAAGCATCACACACGAAAACCTCAGGAACAGAGTAATATCTTACGGTGTTTATAGATGTCCCCCTGACTTCAGATTCAACAGGAATTTCCAGTAGACCTTCATGTATGCAGCCTCCAACCAATATTCAGGTAGGAAATACTCAAGGGGAAGTTATTTGGAATGCAAGGAACTATGCTTAGGAACGTACTCAGTCCAATTCCAAAGGCAAAACCAAACCACAGGTGCTTCAACAGAATCATGAGGTAAACATGAAGGGTAAGTGCAGTGGGTGGTGGTTGGTGGGTTAGGGTGATGGTTTGGCTGGTGGTCTACTTCAGAGGATGAGTAAATACTGTGATAATGTTTGTAGAAGGTTTGAATGTTTGTTTGAAAAAAAAGTATATTTTTAGAAACTTCTAGAGTAAGTCTTGTAATATGCTTAATACGGTCGTAGTGTTTCACTGGCAGGACTGCTACTCTGAAGGATCATTCCACAGGCCAGGTTGTGGATCCTCCGCACCAGTATCATATTGATACTCAGTGGCTGAGTCACACTTGCTACTGGGGGTGGGAGGCATTGACTCCTCTTGTGGCACCTCACTATTCGTACTTGACACTGAGAATATATCATGAAGCATATACTACTATCATGGTGGGGAATTATGTTCTCTGAAAGCATTCATATTTGTTTGACAAAGATATGACATGCTTTTTAAAAATTTTTTTAATGCTTTACATAAGATTTTCAGAAATAGGATATAGAAAGGAAAAAGGGGGGGAGGGAGATGCGAGATCGGAAAACATTACAGCCGTTACACATGAGATGGCTTGGCCATGCTGTACAACATTACATTTTCATGCAACAGAAATAGAAAAGGGGGGACATTCCTTAGCAATCATTCTGCAGGGCTGAATATTAGTCTGTGGGGGGAAGAAGGGACCAAGGAGCCCGGGCTATGGGTCGGTGAGTTGACTGGCTGGGTGTAAAGATGGTGTATGGCCGGACAAGTGGGGGGACAGTGTCGGAGAACCTGAGTCCAAAGTAAACAAATAAGCGCAGAGGGGTTGTCAGATGTCTTTTGGTCGAGCAGAGTGGGGTTGTAGCGTGGAATAAACCTTGCTCGTCAAGTCACAGC
Source organism: Calotriton arnoldi (assembly GCA_963921515.1). Classification (NCBI taxonomy): domain Eukaryota; kingdom Metazoa; phylum Chordata; class Amphibia; order Caudata; family Salamandridae; genus Calotriton; species Calotriton arnoldi. Next base: position 1,121,427 of record CAWUFW010002217.1, read on the forward strand.
TTGTCATGCTGCGGAGCCAGGCCTATGTTGTGGGATGCTTTCTTTTATTGGAAGAGCTAGAATGTGTTTCTTTATTTTCCTACTACATTATTCATGTTTTATAGTTATTTATGCTATACAACACATATTCCATAAAGGAGTGCATTTTTGTTACATTTCGTCAATGTACACCATTGATAATGCTTGAAACTACAACTGCATATTCTCCTGTAGATCATTGTTCTTATATAGCAATTTAAGGTAGCATTAAGAATTGGAAATAGAATGATGGAGAAAAATACTTCGAATCTCCATCTCTTACCTGAGTGAACTATGGCTGTATTAATTGCTAGCTCTTTGTCACCAACCTGAAATGAAAAATAAGCACATGGAAGTAAATTATGAGCAGCACTGCCATGGAGGAGTTTAGCCTCTAGCATCTTCGATTTAAGGGTTCTAAATCCCTTGCACATGAAGGTGATTCAATGTTCTGTATTGCAATATAAAAATAATCTTCTGTTAGTTGCATATGTCCTTTCATCTGATATTGATCAGAGAAAGTCTGTGGTTGCTAAGAATGCAAAAATAAACCTATTTCTTAAAGTTGTCCTTCTCCTGCTCTCAGGAAAAACTTCTTCCCACCGCCCTTCATTGCCTTTCTTTCTTAGGCCAGGGAGGCACCCAGGTCGTGACAATGACAGGACCTGAAATCTCTAGATGGGAAAATGTACCACACAGGTCATATTCAAAACATGCAAAACCAAAAAAACAAATGTGCGGCTAAAGTACGATATGGTTCGGAAAGGAAATGCACCGAACCCTTCCTGGTTGAAAAAGGTGTCCGGCAAGGGTGTGTGCTGGCTCCCTTACTATTTAGCCTTTTTTTAAACGATGTAGCAGGCTATTTGCTGGACAAACTCATCGATAGTCCCACTGTAGCTGGGAAGCGGGTGCCAATATTATTACATGCGGATGACGCAGTACTGATGGCTCGAACAGAAAAAGCCGCCCATAGGTTATTAAAACGCTTTGTGGGGTATTGTGATAAGAAGTAATTGACCATTAATGGTAGCAAAGAAAAGAGTATGGTTCTGAGGCCCTCTCTCAGTTTTAAGCAAAAGCCTGTGGTTGAAGGTATTCCCCTGGAAACTGTTAAGCAGTTTGATTATTATTTCGAATACGATTCTCAGAAAATGTGCGCTGGGGCAGACAAATACAGAAGGCTACATTAATCTTGAGACAATTGGCAGGTGCAGTTTCAAAGTTTAGGCATAAGGCAGCTGCTAGAAGAATTAGTGTTATTCTGCAAATATATAAACAAAGGGCAGTGGCGGCCGCACTGTATGGTGCTCAATTATGGGGGTATGCGAACGTTCACTCACTCCAAGTAGCTGAGAATAACTTTCCTAGAACTTTGTTGGTGCTCGGACCAGGCGTCCTGTTAGCAGCACTTTAAGTGGAGCTTAATTTTGTTCCACTATCAGAAATTATAGCCCTTAGGTCAATCCTTTATTAGGTTAGATTGGTAAGAAATCCTAAGGCCGCGGTTTGCTTGGAAACCCTAGAAGAAGTCACAGCCAGCGGAACTTGCTGGGGCCATACATGGTTGTCCCATGTAGAGAAAATTCTAAAGGAGCTATAAATGGTGTCCTTGTGGGAAGCCCCTGGTAGAATCAGACAGGATACTGCAGATTTGATTAAAGAACGGTATCATGAATACATGCAGATTAAAAAACGCCGGGAGTTGAAGCCAGGTTCTATCACAAGCAATGAGTTTAGTAACACCTCCGGCCTCCCCTGCTCAAAATACTTGGATGTGCTGTATCCTGAATTGAAGCGAACATAATTCATAAAATTCCGGTTGGGTATCCTGCTGACCGGGGATTTTCTAATACAAATCCATATACTCGATGGTAGATTCGACCGCTGTGGTTGTAGCTTCGGTGGTCCGGACAATCTAAATTGTTTTATTCTGTTTTGATGATGCTGCATGGCAGAGGTGGCTCCTCCCCCTTTTTAACATCATGGGGTTAGATGTGTTAAACCACCAATGGCGCTATGTTTTAAACCAGATGACATGTACGTGGTCACTTCCATAGCGTCATATTTATGGGTTAAGTGGCCTTGCCTGAGAGAGCTGCCTGCCATATTTGGTATAAGCTTCGGCAGATAGACTCTGCGGCTCTGGGTGTCTTCCGTAATGGAACACGCTGCTAGCTCTTGCATAAATTGCACAATTCTGTACCATTTCCATGCACTGCACTTTTTCTTTCTAGGTGTGTTGGCAGATTGGTTAAATCTGGAAAGAATGTAACTCCTAAATATTCTCATGCTTTTTTAATTGACAGTAATGCATACATTTTTGTTTCTCTTAGGATGTTGCCTCTGATGGTAATGTGCATTTTTATTGTTCCACTGCACTTGCACTTTATTGCATTTGATGGCTTTATATATGCTTTTTAGTTCAGTATGCCTTTGTTGGAAATGAATGCTCTTAGTATCTTACTGCACTTGCATTTTAATGTATTTGATGGATTTGTTGATTGATTGCTGTGTACATGTTTTTATCTGGTGCTGGTTGATTTGTACAGTGTTTTTATATTGTATGTTTTAAAATATTGTAAGGCTGTCAGCTAAAATAATAAATAAAATTAAATTGAAAAAATGACATTTCTGATTGTCTCTACAAATCCTAATCTTGACAGTTTTATTGCAACAAATTATGATCAAAATTATTACTATGCTAGACATCATCATCATATTCTATTATACATATATACAAAGAGAACAGGCTTCTGTTTCATGCTTACTCACACAGCACACACCTTTATTACATTCATCTACACAGGAGAAACCACTGCACCTCTACCCTACTGGACATCATGGTCCCTCCCCAACCAACCATGAGTTCAAGGGGGTCAATACCTTGCTTTGTGACCAGGAACTATTACTAACTGATTACGAGTGGACCACAGTACCTGTGGTGGAGGTGCAGTGGCGGTCGGGGACCGCCTTACAAGTGGCTGGACTGCCGTATTACAAGTACAGCGGTCTGACCATTTTGGGACTTCCGCAACCGCCAGAGAACTGCGTTCCCTGGTGGTGGTGTGGTGGTGTGGCGGTCTGGGGCACCAGTATGTTTGGTGGTGGTGCTGCGGCATCGTCAAGCATATTCTGAGTTTACCCACTGCCATCCTTTTCATGGCAGTGAGCCTGCCATGAAAAGGCTGGTGGTGGAGAAACAATGGGGGCCTACAAGCCTCCTGTTTCCCTTGTACCCTAGGATGCATGCAGGGGGGCACACGGTGTGCCCCCCTGTGTGCATGCATGCCCAGTTCCTGCATGGCATGGACGAAACAGTCCATGCCGTGCAGGAACTTGCTTTAGCATTCCCATTGGGGTACCTTTTTCAAAGGCACAGCCTGCCAGACCAGGAGAAAACTCCTAATCTGGCAGGCAGCCGGTGGTCGACTTTGGAGGTGTTGGAGTGGGGCAGTGGCATGCCGCCCCACTCCCGCACCGCCAAAGTCGTAATCATCCCCTAAGTCTGAACCTAAGAATAATAAAATTCTGATAGTATGATGCCTCATACAGCAAAAATGGCTGCATGCCCCTAGAGGGGGTAAATTGCATATATGAAGCCATAGGAGAGAATGCCAATACCCTTGCCCACCTCTCTTTCTCCCAGTAGGTGTAACACATGGCTCTTAGTGTTTTTTTGTCTAGCATCAGCAAAGATCGTTGGAGGTTTAAAAACAAATCCTGCCTACCCAGAGCCATGGAGGATTTCCTAATTTCCCTCAACGACGAAATCTCTAATCCTCAGGACAGGGTCAAACAATCCTTGATGAACAGTCTATTAATGAGAAGGGTCTCGTTACTCCAGACCCTACACCATAACATAATTAGGCAGGTTTTAAGGACATCTTCAATATGTAGTAGCCCTAGTTCCCTATGAGTAATAACGGAGGCGGTGGGCTGAGTAATAGCCAGTAAGCATTGTGTAAATGTATTTTCCGTTACCTGTAGTAGGGGTGCCACTGTATACCTCAGTTGCCAGCCCTATATGGACTAAGCAAGTCCAAATCAAGGTCTAACATTTGACAGTAGACAACCTTTGTCTGCTGTAGGGATGTTGTTATAAAAGTTAATGATAACAAGCCGATATCCTGACAAAAATGCCAGTCCAATGACCAGATAAAATGGTGTACTAGCTACATATAGGAAGGGATTGGTGTTGACCAAAGTCAAGATTTAGAGGGTATTTCAGGTAATTGAAATGTTTTGAAGCCATTAATCAGTAAAGAGGACACAGTCCATGTTTCCTGGAGGCAAAATATCACAAAGGAGCGCACAAGGTTTGACCATGTCTGATTCTCAATATTTGCTTTAATTCCTGTGACATTCCAAACCAAGGTGGACAATTTTGGAGTATTATTACTTTTGTTATCATGATCAGTTGTTAGATCATGACCCATTGACAGTGGAGGGATATGTTATGTTGTTGTTGTTGCATATGAGGCAGTTGTCAGCTTTCAGATTCCCATGAGTGCCAGCTCCAATGATGACTTGTTTGACAAAAAGTTTTGAGAGAGTGTTGTTACACCGGGCCAGATCACTTTCCAGTGGAGTTGCTGGGAGATTTGTTATTGTACATCCCCCCAGGGCATCACATACATGTAAAGAGTAGATGACTTCTCGATGTTCGCCCTCAATATGCTTACTTATCACTGATAAAGGTGTTGATAGGCACTTACAGTAATCTGAGCCGATGGTTCCTCTAAGTAAACATAATCCCTTGTTTGGATTACTGTCGCCTGGCAGCAACAGGCTGGGATAGTGGGAGGGGGTAATACTGGTTCCATCTCAATTCCTCACTTAAAGAATTTGTCTTTCAGTTGCCAGACAAGATTTGTGAAGTCTGCCAAAATCCAGGTAGTGATGGTGATATTGCCGCCTCTTGGGGCTGGATTATCCGTAAACTCTATGGATTCCAAGTGTAAGCTTTCAGTATGTCTGGTACGCACCACTGACCCCAGTAATTTCAAGATTGTGCTTCTGTTAAGGACATCGTGTTTACCCCTGGAAACATAATGCGGTATAAGCTCCAGTTTAGTAGTGGGAAAGTTGGATGTACAGGCAGACTTCTGATTAACTTTTCTGCTTCCCCCATTTTATTTGCTTGAATACCCTGGACATCAGATGATAGCTTCCTAAGAAGGAGGGACGAATTGACAGTTGGGGCTTCAGGCTTTACACCGTCTATACCTGAATGAGCAGGCACAATGGGGGTATTAGAAATTAAGGGATGGTGGGATAGCCCAGGCAAGGCTGTTAGATGAGATAACAGTTCCATTTGTAGTTCCATTTGTGATTGCAGGCCCAGAAGGTTGGTGCCTGGGTCTCGTATTTCAAGCATATTTAGGTTGACGGTTGTATAGGCGCAGTGCTCAAATAATGTATTGCTGGGGGTTTGTGTTCGGGGATATAGGTTAGACACAGTTGGGGCCGGGACTGGAACTGCATACTGATTGGCTGAGGGCAACAAAGTCCCGCCCATAGCAGTATCTACTTTGCTGTCCATCTTTGGTGCTAAGTCATGGTGGAACATTGAGTATGTTTTCATTTCACTGGAAGGCTGCATATTTACAGGCGAGATGTGTCAGGATTTCCTCCTGAGTTCTCGTTAGCAGTGGGGGCTAGCTGAGTAGTAGCTGTATGAGAAAATGAGATGCAGCTAGTCCTTCACTTGTTTCTTGCTTTCCGAAGCCTTCTTACTCTCCCTTTTCATATTAGGTAGCCTTGTATCCTCTGTTTGCTGTGCTGTGAACGCTGTTCCGTCCATGCTTAATTTAATGTTATTATCCTGTAAATTAGATAGGTTAGTTGCGGGTGTGATGGAGTTACACTCACTCCCATTTTCAGAGCCGGGCGTCATCGGTTCCACGACAATTGGGTGCTCTGATGCTAATCTTGCAGCTACGTCCCCAGAGTCCAGTCTTGTGGTATTAAATGGTGAGCCAGTCTGCATTATGTGACCCATGAGGTCACTAAGCCCAGCAGAAGCCTGACAGGATTCAGTCTTGACCTGTTGCTCAGAAGTTAGACCCATCTGCTGGTGTGGACTTGAAATCCGCTTAAGAATATTGTCCAGCGTCTGGGGTATCCCAGTCAGAGAGTTGATTGTGCTGGAACAGGAACAGGAATAGACGGCATCCAGGTACGACTGAACCCTAGTGATCAAATTACATATGCTAGCAGTTTTGCATCAATACCCATGATGTGGGTTGCTAAAGCACTTAAGATGTCCACTTGCATATCCAGTTTTTCTGAGTGATACAACAGTGATGCTGCGACTGTGTCCAGATTGTTCAGTCAGATGTTCCAAATGGTAACACTTAAGTTTTGCTGAAGGATTTATATCGTGAAAGAATACAAATATATTTCCACTACAACATTTCTGCTTCCACATTCCTCTGGTAGTACAGGGCCGTATGCTCAGTGGCTGTAACTATTTATTCACTGTATAATCCATGTACTAATGTAGACAAACAAATCATTCGTACTTTAGGTCCTCTAACAAAAATGGCACATTAAAAGTGTCATAAGTGAAAAAAGTGCACTATTGCTATGTTAAAAAGGGGCACCGAGCATGTGCCTTCGCAATAAATCACATACTGTGCATTGGCTTCACCTAATTTGCATATTTAACTTTCTCAGTAAGAAAATAGTACATGTCACAAGAAATGCAGTTTTGGCATTAAATTTAAATGTCATACATTTACTTCTTCATATATATATATAACAATCCCATGTGTGACGAAAATATATGGTATCAGGGAGGCCTCCAAGAATTTGGTGTAGGGAATTCTGTAATCACTGGCTAGTTCACAGGATAAAATTGGCATCTCACCACCACCTCTTTAGAACACTCCTGTACGTGGGAAGGAAATGTGTAGAAGAAATAAGACTCTACCTGAACTGCTCTCTAAGGGTCCTGGGGTTGGCCTCCTGCTTTGTGCTCCCAGGAACACAAAATGTAGAAGGCCTCGCAGAAGGCCCAGCTGACCACTGAAGACTGAACCCTGGCTGGATAGAGAACTTATGCCTAGAAGCCTGCCCTGATGACACGAGGGCATCAGGAGTGACCAAAGAAAGGTGTAGAAAAATGTGGGACTGAGACATTTTTACCACCTCCAGAGACCTGGAGCAAGGCACTGAAGCTTCCTGGGGAATGAGGGCGGCACACTCTTGGCTGGCAAGAATACCAGATTTGTCTCTCTCTGTCTCAGCTTTTTGCCACACTGCAAAATGGTCCTCACAGTAAAGGCACTGTGCCTTGACCCAGCTTCCAGCTTTGCCCCAATGGTATATTTTCAGAACAAAAATTGTGACTGCATCCGAAGGCAAAACCTTGGACCTGTGTTCAGTGGCGTAATAATAGCCCCCATGGTGTGGGGGGGGGGTGGCAAGCTCTAGGGGACCCTTTCAGGCATTGTGCATTGCAGGCCTGAGAGCTCCTGACTGGGTCTGGAACATGGAGGGCCCCCTCCATGCATTTTGCAGGGGGGCCCCCACAAGTTTCTTTACGGCACTGCCTGTGTTAGGTAGCATGTCTGTTCCAGCAGGAAAATGACCTTAGCCGATAAGAAATCCAGCTTTGTCCTGCTCAGCACATTTTGTGCTAAAACCAACAGCATCAGAGGGAGCTCTGCAATTACATATCTGACTTAGAGGAACCCTTGCCAGCTTCAGCTTTGAAAATTGCCCCACATGAAGGTTATGAGCTCTAAAATGTAGATTAAGTCACAAAATAAGAGCTTTGGCTGGTGTTGCCCTCGTAGATTACCTAAACTTTTCTCCATCGCGGTTAATTACGTACTAAGGGGCATATTATCAACAACCGGCGATAAATATCGCTAAGCGCACTTAGCGCTAGGATATTTATCGCCGGCTATCGATGAATTTTATCGCTGAGATAGCGTGCTATTAGCAACGCTTATCTCAGAATCGATAAAATTCCTGGCGCAAGCTGCCAAATGTCCGAATATCGCTGGAAATCCAGCGATAATCGCACGACATTTGGCACGATAGGGCTGGGCATAGCTTAACCATGATATCCACCTTCCATTGGATATCATGGCTAAGTCAAACTAAAAGCATGCGTAAGGAAAGTAGCGTTAACCAAGGTTAGCGCTACTTTTCTCATCGCTATGCTTGTTGGGGATTCCTTGATAATTGGAGAAATGTGGGTTAACGACATTTCTCCAGTTATTTTGGGACGGAACGCCCACTTTGCATCTCATTAGAGATGCAAGGGTGGGCGTTATAGAAAAGGGCGATAGGGCAAGGATTCACGCGATAGCGTGACCATGCTAATACAGCGATAAAATTATCGCCGCTTTTCGTCTGAAAACAGACACTAAAGCGGCGATAATTTCTTATCGCCGGCTTGATAATATGCCCCTGAATATCTACATTGGTTCATTTATTTTTCTATGTGCGTTTTGCTTAAATAAATTTGCGTTTCTTATCTTTGGTTTCCATTATCAGATATTGATCATTTTGTTGCCTCTATCTCATTAAAATGTTCTCTGTATTTTTAATTAGTCTGGTTTAAAATTTGGTGCTGCTTGAACATAACACATACTTCTCAGGAGAATTGGCTGCTGCTTGTGCCACAGCCACCAAGGGTTTAGCAGGAGTCATAAAGAACTGTGTTTGAGCCTAACCAGGGTATGTTTTTTACGTTGGTATGGGATACTTTCGCCCCAAATTAATAACCACTTTCCGATAGCATTTATTTATTGTGAATAAACAGATTGGGCATACGTAGATACACCTTTCACTTGTGTCCATTGGCATATTTTATCTTTCCAATCTGCAACTTTGGATAGTATAGTGAGTTTGATGTGGGAAAAGTAAAACGTTTCTATTTTGGGTCCACTGATTATCAATTAACATTTTCTGGTCTGTACTGTACATTAACTGTGAAGTTGAGATAGTTTACACTCAAGTCCGATATCTTGGAATGTAAGTTCATCATACTAATATCTACCATATATGATAAATGGAAATAACAATTTGCATTATTTCAGAATACCATAAAAAGATAGAGATAGCCATTTACTCAATGCCTTTACTTTTAAGTCAGGGACAGGAATATTGATACATCCGTATGGATTAGATAGAATCTAATGTATACTCTTCAGTAAAATTGATCAGCACAGTTCCTAATAACATTCTATTTAAGCTCTATATAAGGTATTTTTCCCATGCTATTTGGGCACATCTTGTATGCTACATCTTATGACTGTCCTCAAAAGTAGCACCTTGATCCATATATTCCCCTGAGCAGGTATTTGTTTCAGTAGGTATGGCACATGAGAAAGTGTATTGCATCTGAGTGAATACATGTCTGTGCATTCTGGATACAAAATAAATCCTGACTAACCTGTCAACACAACAATATAGAACATAGATAAATAAAAAAGCAGAAGAGAGAATGAGTCTTGCATTCTTGCTACAATCTAACCTCAGCCTCGCATAGTCTGTGAACACATGTTGTAGTGACGATTAAACTCAACATAGATCTCCACTCTACATCTTGGCTTCGCTACTATTCACATCAACTTACAGCAGCAATCAAACTGCTTGCCATGTTAATTACACCCTCCCCACTCCTACTCTAGCTTCTGGGTAAGTTCCTTTGAATCGTGGGGGTGGGGTTAAATCACATAATGAACAATTCTATAAAAGAGAAGTACATCCCTATAGATATTTATACATGTAACATAGTGTTTTACCCAATACTATTTTATTACATAAACAATATACTACTTGTATTTCTTAATGTAAAAAAGTACATGCATTCCTTTTTATTTAATATTTTCGATCTGATATATGAGTATTGGTAATTGGCCAGCATTATGGGTGATGCAAGGCCTTATCAACACTGTGAAAAGCTCAGTGGTGGCTCCTCCGCTAAGGCGGAGGAGCATCGCCCCACTACTCTCAGAGAAGGAAAAATAAAATGATAATAACCTCGTTATTATCATTTAATTTTTTGCTACGGGGCTCGGTTAGGGCGGGGCGGGACTTTGGCCTCAGGGGGAGGAGTGGTGGCACACTTTAAGTGTGGATGACGGTTCGGCCGATAGTTTGGCCGGCCGTCTTGGGCCGGCCAAACAGTCATGCACACTTTGCATGTTCCCCACCAGGCTCTACTACACAGCCTGGTGGGGAACATTCACAGGCTCCCAGTTCCCATATGAGCACCGAACCAAGGCGCTAAGAGCCATCACAGTGCTGCATTTCAGCATTGTGATTGGCCTAGGGGAGCCTGTGTGCTTCCGGGACCATAGCGGAGGAGAAGGTGACTGTGAGAAGGGACCGAAGCTGAGGAGAGATGGCATGAAAAGGTAAGTGGTTTTTTTTTTCTCCCCCACCCCGCCACCCCCGTTACTTGCCAGCGCTAAGGAAAAAAATCACTCCATGGGTACCTGCAGCATTTTCATCTTGAAATAATATGGCACTGAACCTCCACCCAATTAACTTATAATAACATACAGGGCCCAAGCAAGAGGATAATATAACATTTATATAGGAATTGCACTTGAAATCAATTCCACGTTTTGTCAGTAAGAAACTATGGCCACTTTAGTTAACATGATGCACAATAAAAGCCTTTGCATTTGTTTATTCCAGTTTTTGATTCTAGGATTTTGGATGAAGTAATTCAGTTTATGTCTTTACATTATTATATGAATCACAGATACCTATTTAAATTGACTTGGAAGTCATTATTATGTTATGCCATGTTATACTTTTTCATTTTATGTTAGACTATGCTTTGTTATGTCATATCATTTTATGTTATGCCACCTATATGGTATAATTATATTATGGTTTATAAGCCACTACTCGTCTTTCCTCAAAAGAAGCTCTTGAATCCATTTATATCTTTGACATAACAATGGCTTAGGACCTGATTTATATGTTGGCAGGGAGGGAACTTCATCGCAACGGTGATGGAGTTTCCTCCCCACCAACATAGTGGTCCGCCCAACCAATTTTGATGCAGGCGGACTTTAGGTTTCGCCATGGGATTGATGACTCCATCTCCACCATGGCCAAACTTCTCCAGTGGCCCAATGGAGCAAGGGCTGTCAGAGAATTGCCTATATGTCCATCCACCCAATAAGTACGGATGGATACATAGCCATGTTTGTCAGTCACTGCTAGGCAGACCCTAGCAGTGAGGGACAGTAAAAAAGAAACAATGCTCCCCTTCTCTTGGTAGATGACTCCCATGGCGAAGGGGGGATTATCATTTTAATTTTTAAAAAAAATCCCAAAATGGAGTTGTCTTTTTGAAAATTAAAAAAAGAAAACTGTTTGGAGAAATGCTCTGTCTTGTTGACAAAGTCTTGCACCAAACAGTGAAATGCATTGGCAGGAACCTCCTTGAAGGTGGTTCCTGTCAATGCTTTATAAATGGTCCCCAGCTTGGAGGTCATTTATAAAACTGGCGGGTGACATAGTAATTTACTCCACCCCCCTGGCAGAGAAACAGGCTGTCCACCAGGATCAAAACCAGGCCCTTAGTTTGGTGTAAATATGTAATAGAGAAAATGCTGTCAAGTAAAATGAAATATTTGGATAAAAAGAAGCCTTTAACAAAGAGATCTAGGCTAATGACATAAGACCATGCTCAGGACTATGCAGATGAACAAAAATGCCAAAAAGTGAATCATGGTTGCATCTTTGCAGGACTCTCGCTACAGTGTCCAAGCACTGCCCTGAATACAGGATTCAGTGAATAAAGAAAACTGGGGAGGTCTCAACACTGCTATACTGTCACATAGTAATTGGCAACATATAGCAGCCACAACAACACCCCATGCTATCTATAATCAATTAGACCGGTATGAAATTTTCATTATGTATTTCAAATTTGTGACCTTTGTATTCTACAAAATTCGCACAATGTGGCTGCAGAATTGTGCACACATTTGCATCATTTGTTCACCAGGAGACTGATTTGAGCAGAAAACTCTCATGTGAAGCATAGTCTCCTCAAACTAGTCATCTTGCTTGCGTTTCTCAAGGCGCATGAACGAGAGGCATGCTTTCATGTTCAACTACTGTGAAATTTTGCTTGGTGTAATTTCACATAATTTTCAGAAAATTTCGTGGAAATTAAGGAAACAAAATTTTGTACAGGGCTTCCCCTAACACCATATTCACTGCTTTGTCCCCTGATTCTGTTCACTTGAGTCTTAGTAGGCTTCAGTACTATATCTGAGTAATATATAATCTTTTTTAAATAATTATATAACCACAAAGTACAAACCTATAGATAGATTGATTTAAAGAATATTCAGTGATCCAATTATTAGTACAAGTAAATAGTAAAATAAATAAATATATTGTAGGATTCAATGTTTGGTGTAGGGACCTCCTCATTTAGACTGGCAAAGAACTATTGGTAATACAATGGTCTATTGCACTGGTACTCATAGTACGGCCCGCGGGCCGCCAGCGGCCCAGCAGGCCTTCATTGGCGGCCCACGGACCTTGCCTTGCAGTTTCCACGGCCCGCAGTAAACACAGAAGATGACCTCAGGAGCATACGTAGTGAATACGTATTAAATAGGTATTCACTACGTATGCTCCTGCGGCCTTCTTCTGTGTTTACTGCCGGCCCCTGTGACATCAGGGCACCTTCGGAAAGCTTCACAAAAGGCCCTTTAAAAGTCAGCTGTAAGCCCTTTCACAGCTGACTTTTAAAAGGGCCTTTTGGGAAGCTTCCTAGTTTGGAAAAAGACAGATAGAAGCGCAGAGACAGATAGAGGCGCAGAGACAGATAGAGGCGCAGCGACAGATAGAGGCGCAGCGACAGATAGAGGCAGAGAGACAGATAGAGTCAGAGACAGGGACAGATAGAGACAGGGACAGATAGAGACAGGGTCAGAGATAGAGACAGGGACAGAGATAGAGACAGGGACAGGGACAGACAGAGACAGGGACAAACAGGGACAGACAGGGACAGACCGGGAAGGGACAGACAGGGACAGACAGAGACAGGGACAGACAGACAGATAGAGACAGACAGGGACAAACAGGGACAGACAGATAGAGACAGAGACAGGGACAGACAGATAGAGACAGGGACAGACAGACAGAGACAGGGACAGACAGATAGAGACAGGGACAGGCAGAGACAGGGAAAGAAAGAGACAGGGACAGACAGATAGAGACAGAGACAGGGACAGACAGATAGAGACAGAGACAGGGACAGACAGATAGAGACATGGACAGACAGAGTCAGGGACAGACAGACAGATAGAGACAGACAGGGACAGACAGAGACAGGGACAGACAGGGACAGGGACAGAGAGAGACATGGACAGAGCCAGATAGAGACAGGGACAGACAGAGACAGGGACAGACAGATAGATAGAGACAGGGACAGACAGAGACAGGGACAGACAGGGACAGACAGAGACAGGGAAAAGCAGATAGAGACAGGGACAGACAGAGACCGGGACAGACAGATAGAGACAGGGACAGACAGATAGAGACAGGGACAGACAGATAGAGACAGGGACAGAGAGATAGAGACAGAGACAGGGAGGGACAGGGACAGACAGATAGAGACAGGGACAGACAGAGACAGGGACAGACAGATAGAGACAGGGACAGACAGATAGAGACAGGGACAAACAGATAGAGACAGGGACAAACAGATAGAGACAGGGACAAACAGATAGAGAGAGGGACAGACAGACCGGGACAGACAGATAGAGACAGGGACAGACAGATAGAGATAGGGACAGACAGACAGGGACAGACAGACAGGGACAGACAGAGAAAGGGACAGACAGATAGAGACATAGATAGAGACATAGACAGATAGAGGGATAGAAGATAGAGAGATAGATAGATAGATAGATGTGTGTATGCCGGGTCTGGTGGCTCAGTGGACGAATGCGTCCGCTGCAGGGGCCTGTGTTCAACCTCATGGTCACAGTTTTTTTTTTCTTGCCCTAGCCCCGCCCCCCTCCCCCACTGACCCCGCCCCCACCGGTGCGGCCCTCGGCCACAAACCACACTCTAAATTTGGCCCCCAAGAGAAAGTTTGTGAGTACCCATGGTCTATTGCATATGGGAAGGCCACGTCAGTGCAATTGAAGGCCTCTCAGAATGGGCATTTGGTGCATCTTCATTGGTATTTAATTCATATCCCAGAGTATTATATCAATTCATGTCAGGGCGATAACATGCCAAACACTAAAATACTTCAGACTCCATGTCTCCTTTTTCAGGAATAAAGCATGCAATATCTATTTTAGTTTACCTGCAGCTCTATACAGAACTTTCAAATCATTTTTTATCTCTTCCATACTTGTATAAGTAAATCTAGGGTAGAGCTGTTCAATCATTTACTGCACCACATAAGCCTTGCGTGCTTATAGAAATGGAATATCTGCTCTCTAAATTGAATTTAATTTGTTATGTCATTCTACGTCATAAATTATATTAGTCAGCATTTCATTATATTAGATTCTTTACCTGGGCATACATACATCTCGGGTTAATTAAGTCAGAATTTCAAAAAAATTCTTTGAAAAAAACATTTTTATAAAGAAAGGCTATTGGTAATTATTTAGAGTGATGGATATAAGAGAAATCAAGGTAAAGTGTAAGAGTAGAGTAAAGGAGGAAATATTGGGTATCCAATTTATTGTTTGTTTTTGTTTAAAAAATGAAATAATTAGTTGAACATTGGTATTCTTGAATTAAAAGCACCGAGATTTTGGGAAAATTAGTGCAAAATATAAAAGCCCGACTTTAATTAATCGTGATTGTGGGAATACACAGAGGTCCTCATTACAGTGTTTGTCTATACGTTTTAAATTGCAGGTGGAAAAGAAGGGAATCTCATTCTGAGATGTGTGGAAGACGTTTATCGAAGCCCCTTACCCTTTTCTTCCTACTTTCACTTTCGTGATGGAGCTACATTGCAGATAAGATCCGCTTTGTTCACTGTTTTTCAGGTTGGGTTATAGGGGCTCCAGTGTTGGTGATTAGACACATGTGGACTATGTTATTCTACCCCTCTTTTTTTACATTTGCTTCATGGTAACCAGTTGTGTACTTACATTCAAACTCGCCCACTGGTACTTGAAGTATTGTTTCGGCCCATGCAGGATTATTGTGTATTGTACACTAAATGTTGGAGACATGACTGTATGCTGAGGGCCTCTGTGTTTTCTAATGTCACTAGGGTGGATTTTTATATATATATATATTTTTTTTTGCAGATTTATGTAGCGCGAACTCGATTCGAAGGTATTGGAGCGCTTTACATGAGCACCGGTTACTTTACACAAGGACACATTAATTTCTTTTGGTAGGCACGGGGAGATTAAGTGATTTGCCCAGAATCACAGGATGTGGACGCGACCCCGAGGCTCGAACCTTGGTTTTCCAGCTCCAAAGTCGGCAATCTAGCCGTCAGACCACATCCTCTCCCCTATATATGTGATACTGGGGTCCTTATTTGCCTGGATGGATGCCTCAAACTAGGTGCACATTGCCCATTTTATAGCTTTTGGATCTCATGCATGTATTCTGGGGTCGGTGAGTGCACTTTTACAAAGCTATGACCTTTTATTTAGGCATTATACGATGGTGTCCCGCATGTCTGTGATCAAGGCCATCATGTCTGAAACCCATCTTTTGCTCGTATGAAATCAGTTAGTGCTGCACCATGTTTGTCTTGAGTGAGCGCTTTTCTGTGAAGCTAATACTTTGTTGAGAGACTCTTTCTCTCTTTCTTTCTCTCTCTCTCTCTCGCTCTCTCTTTATATATAAGCTGCCTAAGCTTTTTCAATGATTTAAACCACAAAAAAATGCACAAAAAATGCAGAAACTAATACAGAAACTAGAATTCATACATATTCAATAAAAAAAACAAAAATTAAACCTGTCTTATATTTGGGAAACCTATATTTATCCTTTCTATGCAAGCAAAACTTAAAGTGCCAAAAACATCAGAAATGCTAACGCTCAGTTATACCTTAAATATATAATTCATGCAACACCTTTCAATTACAGTACTTTTATTTACTCTTTCAATACAAACCAGGCCAAAACTACACACACATTAAATAACCTAAAGTTATAGTTATAACTTTCATTTGTAATTTACGCACCGCCTTCAATATATTATAACCCACACACCTCCATATACAGTGTAGTGAACTTGGTAGCCACACTACATTAACTATAACTCACCACTCTACCTTGCACTTTGTTGTAACAAATGATGTGATTTGCAATATCATAAGTGTTGTGATGAATGCTATAATTACAGATGGTGTTGTGTGTTTCCTACATGGACATTGTCATTTTCTCTATGTTAGCCTATCTATGTATGTTGTAGGCCACTTTTGCTTCGCACATTTTACCAAGGCACACTTTGCCAAAGCTTGTTTTTTGTGCCACTTTGTATTTTCACATATAGTCAGCACATATTTTTAAATTTAGTTCTTTTCCTGGGATTTAGTCTGCACAGCCTAGACAAGACCAAACAACACTACTCCTTGTTATTCTCTGTGGTTGGACACTAGCACCTAGACATAAGAGGGACACATAGCTGTTGCTTTTGAAAACACATGTTTTGTCAAATAACCCGGGAAGTGTCATTCTAAAGACACAGAGCGGAGACTTGCACACAGAGCAAAGGTCCTGAGACAAGAAAACAATGTCAGCAAGAAATGTAGAACAACTATCTTTGTATGCTAAGGTATGGGGTCTGCCGCAAAGCTCAGAGAACTCTAATCAGAGATCTATAATCTATGGTCTATAATCTATAATCATTTAGCTTTCGCAGTGAGGGTGGGTTTAGGCAAATCTGTCAGATAATATGACAGGGCTTTTTATTCTATATGGTCTCCTGACAATGCTAATGACATTACTGACCTGTATTTGTTTGCTAGTTGTACAGCAATTATAGCATATTAGAGCACAATAGTTTAAACAAATATTATAAACTTTCCTTGTGTCTCTTTTCTATTTATTGTGGACAAGTATGAGTGAGAGAACGAAAAGGGGTGACCTGTCACCACGATCCCTGAAAGGGTCAGGAGTGTTGTGTTCTGGGGTGCAAAATCACTTGTCTCTCTAGAAAGGTTAGGAGGGGCAAGTGAGGCACTATAAGCTAGTCAGATTCAGGCCCATAGATACTAATGGGGTATGGTGACTCAGTCCCAACATGCTGATGTTCTATGGTCCCTAGCATAGTTCTGTTCTAGAGCAGAATCCCTGCAACATGGCGCCGCCAACGTTTGGTCTGGTACTTATTTGCTGGTCTCCTGAGTACTGCTTGTGCGCGTCCACAGTACCTGTGCACCTTTTGCCGGAGATGTCCGTGGTGTTGGGGATTAATACTCCACAGTGTTTAGGAAGCACCTGAATCTGTTGGTTTTTCAAGCTTGAATATTAAAAGGTTCCAACTGAGTTTGTGTACCACTTTGAATCCATTTCTTTTTTTCTTATGGTAGAACTTGTGGCCATTCCTGTCAACGTCAGACCTGCTGATAATGCACATTTAACTCAACATGGGCTTCGTAATGCAGGTGATCCTATGATTTATGTTGTTGAAGAAGATGCAGCATACCGCTTTGAAGTTTTTTATTTTGGGTCACATTTCTAGCTATTTATGGTCAATCTAATACATTCCATACATACTCTACAGAGCCTAATGCATATAGACCTTGTACGCTTCTTGAGATTCCTCTCACCTACAGGGAACACCAAAATTGGTTCCTTGGTGCCCTCCCCTACCTAGCTACACCTGTCCATTTGGGTCCCCTTAGTGATGAAGGGGTGACCTGGCCAGCCCTATCTGGTTATGCACCCTACCCTGATATGCCTAATCAAAATTTGCTTCAAATACGAGCATTATACCATGGTCTAGTGACCTTATACAGACTCTTGAGTCAGTTTGTTTTGTTCACCTTGTTGACATGGTCAGCTCGTGTTGGCCTGCAAGGCCAAACCCATTTTCCTGCATCACCAACCATAAGTCCTGTAATTGTTAAGTCAGCTATGGGCAAAAGACCCACTAATCATGAGGACAATTACCATTTTGGCTCGCCCAAAAAATCGATCAACTTGAAGCTGTGTTTCCCCTTACTGGTCCACAGGACAAGCATGTAATTTTGACTATGTGCTTACCCAGTGGGATGGTTGCTGGTATTGGAGATTGTAACACCTGGGGGATGATTTTTGCCGCTGTCTACAATGTCTGCCATGACACTTCTTCGATGTCCATCTTATCAGATGTACTCAAACAGATACAGAATGAACACAGGGCAGGTGCTGCCGTGGATTTGGTGATGAAACTAATGGGTAATTTTCCCATAGTGTCCGAAAGGATTCTGTCTAATGTTAAAGGTGAAGCGCCACTCTGGCCAGAGGCTCACAGCAGTTGTATCAGCCGACCATGAACGTGAGTTGCCTATAATTATTGCTGGTGAGAACACATCCTTAGGACACAATCATTTGGGAACCAGACCTACTAAACCACCTCTTGGCAAGCCTGGTACAGAAAAAGAAGCCAAGCAGGCCCATGAGTTTGTTAAAAAACCATGGGCAAAATCTAAACAACCAAAGAAAGGTAAACCTTGCTGAGGTTCTCAGCCCCCGGAGCCCTCTGAAAGGCAGTTGGATTTCCGTGATCGTACTAAAATCAAGACCCCAAACAGGTGTCAAGTTCCTGATACACGTTCCCCACGTTCCTTTCAGGAATCGTCTGACCAGCAGTTTGACAGAGGTGGGCAATCTGAATGCAAACCAGAAGAGTATGTGAAATCAAAAAGGGAGACACCATGCTCGTCTGACGTGCAGATAAAGAAGGAGGACAGACCTCCTTAATATAAAGCCCCATTTCAGAAAAGAAATTTCCAGTTCAACTACTACATTTGCCACAGATGCTTAGAACCCTTCCCCTGAACAGGAGTTGAGTGGTGACTCTCCTCGACAGCGCAGCAGAAGTCAGCATATAATGCCGGAATCTCCAGGAGATTCTGGTAGCAAGGGCAATTGATATTCTTGTTACAGTTGAGACAGTGGATACCCACGTAGCCCCTCCAGATACAATGTATCATTTAGATATTTAAATAGAAGGTGACGTACAATGCACCATTAAAGCAAATGTCTGGGAAAATTTGACTTTGTCTTATGACATTCTGTTGGCGGAGGTCGATTGACCCCCACCATTTGTACGAGCATCCCCCCAAGGTGAGGATGTAATTCTGCCTGCTTTTTCTGCTCTTGTCCCTGAAGAAGTCAAACAAGCTTATGCAGCTGATTGGCCTCTTGAATTAGCCCCTGAGCTCTATTACAATAATGTCGGCTAGAGAAAGGATTCTACTTATCATGTTATACCTTTATGGTCCAGCCCACAAGTGCAGCCACAATACCCGATTAAACGAGATGCTAAGGCATCAGTTGAAGAACTACTCTCCCAATTGTAGTACCAGGGATTAATTGAACCCTGTGTCTCTCAGATGAATTTTCTCCTTTTTCCTGTTTTAAAGCAGGATCATTCATATCTTATTGTCTTAGACTATAGACATTTAAACAGTCATACATGCACATTTGCTGTGCAGAATACACATAGTACCGTACTGGTTAACAATCTAGTCCGTACAAAATACAAAACCACATTGGACATTTCCAATGTTTTTTTTCAGCCACAATCAAATTTGTGAAAGTCGAAATTGGACCGCTTTTAACAACCTTGGTTTTCTAATGCAATATGGACGCATCCCAATGGGCTATAGGAATAGCTCAGGTATATTTGCTGCATGCATTGTGTCAATTCTTCATGATATTGACCCTGACACGCTGTACTACATGGATGATATCTACTTAACGGCGACAAATTGAATCTTCACCTGGCCAGAGTAGATAGCATAATATTGGGATTTGCTGAACTTGGCTATAAGTTCAACTTCAAAAAATCTAATATAGCTTTTCTGAGTGTCTTTTTCCTAGGATAAAAACTTACGCATGAGGGAAAGAGTCTTGCCCCTCATTTTTTGGAGAAATTCGCACAATTGCAACCTCGAAACATGCTGAAAAAATTGCAGTGCCTACAAGGATTTCAAAATTTTGGCAGAACATACATACCTGATTATGCACAACGCATTAAACAACTTTATGAATTAATCTGCCCTGATTTTTCTGTTGCATGCTGGACATCTGGACACATAGAAAGGCTCAGATCTTTACAATCTGACTTGCTTTAAACACGCCACTTGCATACACGTGTCAATACCACAAACTTGGTCATTCGTAATTTGCAAGGTGCAATTGGATTTACTTACCTCACTTTTAATGAAGGTGAGACAGTGCTGATAACATATAAATCACATTTGTATTCCAATGCAGGAATGCATTTTGCTTCCATTGAAAAAATACTGACTGCAGTGCAGATGGCCATCCTTAAAGAGCGGGCACTTGCACAAAGGAAACACATTATTGTCGTTACTCCCATGCCAGCCTTAGAGGCTGTCACAAAAGCTAGCGTTCCAAACGCTAAGGCCCTCCATCCTAGATGGATATAGTAAGCAACATCCTTAACAGCTGTTGATGTAGACTTTGTCTTTGGCCCTTCTTTACAGACCCATGAATTTCTACAGTATCAGCATGTTTATCCAATGCCCTCTTCAGTTTTGCCTCTTGATCAGTATAAATATATTTTTTTCACTGACGGTTCAGATTAACCTGCTATAGGTTCTAATCAGCAATACTCAGCGGCATGCGCTATTGTTATTGGTGTAAAGTTGGACGGAGATTTCCTATCTCAAACAACTTGCACATAGTCTTTAGATGACTGCACCGTGCAGTTGTCTGAACTGAAGGCTTTGCTTCTTGCACTTGAACATATGGATCCTGAATTCCTCACACTTATAGTGTATGATTCATATTATTGTGTTCAGTCCTTTAATGATAAGCTACATTTTTGACAATAAAATGGATTCAAAGATTCCAAAGGTAACACAATCAAGCTTTGGATAAGGTGGCAGACCTCAAAGACAGGGTGCCACAGATTCATCTATTACATATGTTGAGTCATCAGCGTGTTGGAGCACATGCTGAAGGGAACTGCTTGGCTGATGAAGCTGCCAAATCTGCAGTTGCCACAGCTACAGTGGTATGATATCTTGACTGCCATTACTGCAAATAAAAACGGCACCCCTTTACCTAAGGGCTTTCCTTCTAAATTTTCATATCACTTGAATGAACAGAACGTTCCTTTTGTAACAATTCCAGGAGTTGGTGATCGTTTGATTCCCAACCAAGACCGTAGACTTGCTTTAGTGATAGTGGCCCATGAAGATGTTGCTTTGGGACATGCTGGGGTGGTGGCCACTATTTTGTTGTTACAGCAGCGTTATTTTTGGCATGGCTTATATCAACAGGTCAAGAAATATGTCCTGTGTTGTGACATTTGTTAACAAATTAAAGCTTCCACCATGGCTCGTCCACCACAGACACAACTGTTGATCTCCAACAAGCCTTTCAGCTGCATTTATTTGGATCATTGTGGTCCACTAATTTCAGACACTACGTTCAGAATATATTTTGGTTGCAGTCAATTCATGCTCTAGGTTCCTCTGTGTTTGCCCACAGTGCTCAGATGATGCTCAAACTGTTGTTAAAGACCTGCAAGTCTTTATCAGGACACATGCATGCCCTGCATGTCACTTAGTCCAGGGTCCGGCTTTCGTGACAAAAGCGTACCAAGATTCTATGGCATCCCTGGGGGTACAGGTGCATTATTTGTCTCCATATAGGCCTGAGAGCAATTCTTTTGTGGAAAGAATTATCTGTGATTTGAAGCAGTACCTAACAGATATAGTATTATGCACTGGTTGCAGTTAGATAAATCATCTATTTGGGGTTTAACAAGCTTTAAATAACCTCCCTGAGAGATCTCTGGATGGGCGGACCCCATACGAAGTGCTGTGTGGTATCAAGATGAATGTTCGGTCCAGAAATTGTGTTGGCGGCTGCAACCTTTGACGCAGATAATTGTTGTGCTGTCTTACAGGATCTACAAAAGTTCTGTGACTGAACTTTCCGGCTGTATTCCCAAATTTTTAAATCTCATTCGAGAAAAGGTGGCGAATAAAAAGGAATTTGGGCCATCATACTGAGCATCGGTGCAGGTCCTTGGAGTCTAAGGCACAAGAACAGTGATCCTGCCACTGCTTCCTGGTTCTAAAGACAAATGCTTTGCCTCTATTGAATATGTCAAATTACATCATGTGACTGATTCTAAATAATAGGCCACGGGGTACTCATGCTTCTACACAGAATGTTCCTGTGTAGCTAGTGAACACCACCAAAGCTGTTTCTCCCCGGCCGGGGGGAAGAGATTGAGTCCGAAATCCGCAACTTGGCCGAAGTGAGTGCTGTTCTTGTACCTGCATCATCTGCGGTTGATGAAGTTTATACTGATACATCTTCGTTCGATCCACCACTGTTGGATTCTTTGATTCCTGATACAGAACCAGAGCCTTCTGTTTTTCAACGAAGTTCTTCTCAGTATTTTGTGGATCAAGATGATTTTTCTTCACATGGTTCTTCTGTTTTAAACACTCCTCCAGCACAGATTTGTGTCTTCATTTCATGGTTGGAATGCACTTATCTAGTCCCGCCTTGGATTTATGTGTGAATTACATTTTCCTTGGTTTTTCTCTTCATGTGGATTGGATTTGTGACAGTTTTTTCCTATGAATTATTGGCCACTACCTCCTGGAAAGTTCTGCCACAGTACTGGTCGATGGGGTGTTGGCCCCCGTTCTTCTTTCCATAAACTGAAATGAGACTTGTCCCTCATGAACATTTCAGCCATTCCAGTAACTGATGGAATTGTTTGGGATAAAGTTCCATTCAACATATTCAGCCCCAGGGAGATCCTACAGATTCCAATTCTGTTTAAAGTCTCTATGGGGGATGAAATTGTACCTGGGTTACAATCAGATAATTAGGATGATGAAACTGTAAATTCTATGCTCTCTGAGCTGGAGTATTACACTGTTTTTGAATCAGAAGGCCTCTACCTTAAATCTTCTAATTATTATTATTATTATTATTATTATTATTATTATTATTATTAAAAAAAAGACTTATAAAGCACACAGCTACCCAGAAAGAGTTTCCCGGCACTAGAGCAGGCAGCGAGCAGAGATGCAAAAAAAGGCCGCAGATAGCACAAACAGCTAACCCAGTGACGCAGAGCTCAGTCATGACAACTGAAAGAGCAGAGTCTTCAGGTTCTTACGAAAAGTAAGTAGAGAGTGACAATTCCTGACAGCTACAGGAAGATAGTATATGCTGATATATTCTGTTATCACCATTACAGCCATCATTTCTTTCACAGGGGCAGTGTTCAAAGTACACTTTTTAATTATAAACAATGGGAATATTGTCCAACTCCCCCACAAGGGAGTTCCAAAACGTACAAAGATAAATCAATGTATTTTTCAGGGTATGACCTTTCAGATCCTAAGCCATACTATTTCAAATTGGTCCCTCCCCCACTGAAAAATATATGCCACCAAAGCCCCCCAAAAAGTCAGCAGTTTGGGTGCCCCGGGTGGGCATTGGAACATCCACCTACATTTACAGAAATGGCTGTCCCCTGCAAGGGGGGGCGGGCTGGGGCCATCGTGGCACTTAGGCTCCCACCACAGCCCCAAATACATTCGGAGCTGTGGGTGCCTGGGTGGGCTCTGGGACACCCTCTTAATAAAAAGTATGCCGCTCCCGCTGCCACTCAAAATGTGTGCCAGCTGGGGAGCGGCCTGGGGACATGGGGCCCTGGGGTTCTACCCATGGCCCCCATCTAAAAATAAACCATGTGGGTGTTCCGGGTAGGCACCATTTATCATTCACTGCTCCATGAAGGAGCACCCCATAATGCCCCGTGAGGATTATTTACATGTATTTTTGCTTGGTTGTGTTCCTCTAAGGGGCACAAGCACTACCAATCATTTTTGTAATGTTTTGGTGGGCTGCACGAAGTGAGGCAGCCCACACCCAGCAACATTAAAAAAGTACATCTCCTGGACCATTAATTCCATGACCTGAAGATAATTTACCATATTTTTATAAAGCACTTCTAGCTGGAGCTCTATGCTCTTTAGCTGGAAGTGCAGAGTCCCCTTGTAGTTATTTTTATAATTGCTAAATGTCAAAAGAAAGACTCTGAGACATTTTGGTTTTAATTTAAAGAAATATACATGTCTCTAAGTCTTTCTTTTAACATTTTTCAGACTCAGAGGCATGTTTTTCAAATAAAACTTTATTAAGCATTTTTACAACCCCAAGCTGCACATGGCTGTGGGGTTAGCTGTCTACAGAGGGTTGGACGCAGGGCATGATGATGGGGGGATGGCTTTATGTATGATAATTAAATGTTACTTTATGTTAAATAAAAACCTTATAAAAACCCCTAGAAATACACTGAAACAAGAAAGGTTAAAGTAACATTATAGCTTGTTATATAAGTGAAAATTTCAGTGACAATGTAACATTTTGAACTCTAAAAAACACTTACATTCACCATTTATATTTATCTCAAGTAACTATAACTCATACCCTAAAGTAACTATAACTAGCACCCTCACCATGCACTGTTAAACCCCACACTATTATATCACTCATGACATGTTCTATGACATCATTCATAATATCACTGCAACATGTCCAATGAAATCAATGATGCCAATGGTGTGCTTGGAGGGGGTGTGATTTATAATTACTTTAGGGTACAAGTGGTATGTTTTGGGGGTCCATAGAATCCCTGTGGAACCCCTGTGCCCACTGTGGGTGCACTGACTGTACATCACCTCTAAGTAATGCACAGACAGTGCACCTACTGACAGCTTATTTGGCTTGCACCCACATCTATAATACATAGCAGGTGCAAAGTCAAAATGTCCCCTCATTTACATGGGACCATGCACCCATGTAAATGAAGGAATGCCTCTTTGTGGTCGCATCACTGCAAAATGTTTGTCAACGCAATCATATTATAGAATGTCTTGCACAAGCAGATACAGCCCTTTCAACAATACCAAACTTCCCGGGATAGGGGGGTCGGAGGATACAGGTGCTCAGACAAAGTTCAGTGAATGTCGGCTCCCTCCCTTTGAGGGGTTATTGGTTTTAGGACCATTTTGCCAATTGTAGTTAACATTCAGGTTATTAAACGTTTTATAATTTCAACAAACATGATTATTTGCAATCCTAAAATTTTATATTTCCTTTCTGAGACACACATGCCATTTTAGAAAGAATAATTTAACGGCCCAGAGATTCTTCCAGATATAAGATGTTTTTTGATGATAGCTATCTATTTACTGGTTATCTCGAGTGAGATTTAAGATTGGAGCAAGGTGATAGAAAATGCAAATAATGCATTGAAAGAGTAATATTTAAAAATGTTAACCTGTAAAGTATCCGCAGTCAAAAGCAGATTACTCACCCTGACCTAATATCCATACATTATATCAGCACGGGAGAAGTCTCAGTCATTGCTGAATTGACAAACGTTGTGCTTTCAGTGGGTTTACAACCTTTAGTATAAACACTCCTCCAACCAAATGCATATACTAACACCGTGAAGTGCATTAAACAGAGAGCACAGCTATGCATCACTGTGAAAGATGTGATGTATGCATTATTTTGTACTTCTTCAAATAGTGCCTTGAAAGTGTTTAGGTTGCTTAATCAACCAAAATCTGTCCAGGGAACCATTCAGTAAAGTAGCCTTATTTAAAAGACGACGAAGATAGCCTTCTACGGTCTAATGATGAAAATCCTTCTCTGTTGTCATTAAAAAGGCAAAATTATATTTTAAATGAGGAATGATAGATTGAAAAAGACTAATATGTCAAAAAGCTTTATTGCTAATAATAGATTATAAAGTAGGTACTCTTTCAAGTGGCCACTCAAGTGAAAATGCTGAAACTATCTCAGAAGCACAAATCTTTTATAGAAATATGAATTTGATTAATTCTAAATTACTCTTTAATGAGTAAATTCAACAGCTATCATAAACAAAGTAGCAAATACATACTTTCGCATACCATCACCAAGGCACACATGTACAAACGTGTATATGTATCTTTATTACACACATGTAGCAGTACTGTGAGACAATTTATATCTGCGTACACCCAGCACAAGTGAGTAAATCAAATATTTAAGTCACAGACAGCTGAAATAAAAAAAAAAGCTGTTGTTGCCCAAAATACGAGAATGGCATGAGAACATTAAAAACAAACATTTTGTGTAGATTGCATCCAACAATTGTGGCCCAGAACAGCATATCTCACAGACAACGAAAATAAAATAACATAGGGACATTTTTATGAACCCAGTTGCGTCCCATTTGCCCCACGCAGCATAGTACAACACAAGTGAAAAATTAGATTTATGAAGCCACGCAAGGCCACTTTGCGTGGACCTGAGTGGCTTCATAAATCTTGACTAAAGCAACGCAGCGCAAATCGCTGCGTTGCCTTACTCTACGCTAGAGAGTCAGTCCATGGGCGCTGTGTGGTTGTTCCCACGCAGCTTCATTTTTCTTTGACGCATTCCCAGATTTTACAGAACTGGTAAACCTGGGAATGCGCCAAAAAGACACCCCTTCCCAGGAGAGGTGTAACTAGGAGAAACATATTTATTTCTCCTTATTACTTCCTCTTTGTATGTGTGCTGCATTCTGCAGAACACATAGATAGAGGAATATGACTCTCAGGTTTGTTTTTGTGCAGGAAGGTGCCCCTTCATCATCATCTAGGGCAGAAATGGCATTGGATTCGATTTAAAAAATGTGGGGGGTTTAAGGGGATATTTCACGTTTTGTTTCTGCAAAAAGTGAATAGGTGGGGTAATATTTGATGCCCTGTGAGGATGTGTGTTGTAACGTTTTTAGCATTGCTTAATTAATGATAGTGTTTTCTTCAGTGTTACCATGCCTCCTTTGTCTAGACAGTGAGTGCATTTGTCATAGGCCACCATTTGTCTTTGTTCTCCATGCCACGTGGCCTGGGGCCATTTTTTTGTAGTCGGTGTCCAAAGGCCTGCATGTGTTCTTTGTTTTCCAAGGCTTCTTTCTTGTTGTTTGGCCATGTGGCCGGTAGCCGTTTTATGTAGCCAGGCAGTGTGCTTTTGCCATAGACCTGCATGTGTTCTTTGTTGTGACCAGACCTCCTTGCTGGTTGTTGGTGTTTGACCATGTGGCTGGTAGCCATTTTGTGTAGGCAGTCAGTGTGCTTTTGTCATAGGCCTGCATGCGTTCTTTGTTGTGGCCATGCCTCTTTACTGGTTGTTGCTGTTTGACCATGTGGGCGGTGGTCATTTTATGTAGGCAGCCAGTGTGCTTTTGCCATAGACCTACATGTATTCTTTGTTGTGGCCATGCTTCCTTGCTCGGTTGTTGTTGGTTGACCATGTGGCCGTTGGCCATTTTGTGCAGCCACCCTTAATTTCCTTTTTTTTCCAGCAGTCATTTAAAACCATTTTCTAGGGAGATTGATAAGAGAAGGCTTTTCTTTTTTTTTGATGACATGTGTATGACTGCACTCTTTTGTGGGGGTTAGGCAACAGGTATCTCTAGGTCTCAGCGCTGAAGAAAGTTTTAAGGGCGTTCATTGGCATGAAACAGTAGCCTTATTCACCATGGAGTATTCCCATATTGCTGCAAGCATCTTGGAAGACTTTAACAGCAAGATGTTCGAATGGCTGTGACCCAGAGGTCTCAGAAGAGGATTTGTTGCCATGGGCAATGGCAGTAAAATAGTTAAGGCCATGACAAATGGTAAATATTTCAGGTTCCTGTGTTTGGCGCACTGCATCAACCTCATTGTGCAGGGCTTTCTCAAAAAAGATAACATAGTCAGCAACTTACTCACTACCTGCAGAGGAATTTGCACACAATTCAGCCATTCTTTTAAAGCCAGGAGGCAGTTGAGGATCATTCAGCATGAAAATAGAGAACCAGTTAAAGCCCTCATACAGGAGGTGCCACAACTTTGGAACTCGACCTATTGCATGTTGCAATGTCTATTTGAGCAGTACAAATTGATCAATGAGTATGTCATTCAAATAGGAGGGGATGCAACTGTGAAAAACATGTCCATTGTGATGGACCAATGTGGCCTAGTCAAATGCCAGATAGAGATGTTACTTACTTTTGAGGTTTTCACTCAGGAAGTCAGGAAGGAGGACAGAATGATGGTCCAAGCTAATCCGTTGTTGCATCTTCTACAGGACTAGTTACAAATGGTGGCTGAAAGCTTTGCTAGTGTGAACAAAGATGTGCATAATTTGGTTCAGAGCTTAACCTTTCACTTGGCTGATAATACAAGGCTGCAAAGAGACATTGTGTCATCCAAAGAGTACATATGTGCCACAATACTTTATCCATGGTACAAAAAAACTGCTGCCCACCTTCATTCTTTTTTCAGAAGGGGATATTTCACAATAGAAGATGTGGATTGTTCACCAATCCACAGTCCTGGAAGAAGAATAGCTGGAAATTAGAGTCCCACCCTCGGGCACAAGTTCTAGGGTGCGGCCTTCAACTTCCTGAGAGGGCAGTCCTGTTGTCTCACAGCAACCAACACCAGCAGCAATAACACCTGTGGCAACAACAACAGAAATACAGCACTCGGCCAAAACATCTGCATTGGGTTGGTTTCAATTTGCAGGTCTTAAGTCCAGTGCAAAGCTGAAAGCAAAAGGGGTCGAGCAAGAGGCAGCACCAACGACCATTCAGAGGATGTTGCTGGACTATCTGGATGACCCAATAGAGTTCTATGTGGATCAAAATCCATTGGCGTATTGTACAGTTTAAACCAGACATGTAAGCACTGGGGTCTGATATAGATATAGATCTTGGGAAACGAGTTTCTCCATCACGAAATATGACGAAATATAAATCCCATTATATCCTTTGGGATTTATATTTTGGCAGGCAGGATATCCGTCACTGTTGTGACAGAGTAACCCATCCACCAAGATCTAAACTAGGCCTCAAGTGACCAGTTAGAGTGGACGGTATATATCCAGCAGCCAGTTGAGTTTATTTCAGATCTTGCTAGCTAAATGTGAAATAGTACAAGTATTTCCCTGGTTCTATGAACAAACACCATTACTAACAATTACCCTCATCCCTACCAACTGACAAGCTGAGGTACTTGATTTTAAAAGGATTCTTTAAGTGATGAAAAATGTGATGTGAACACTGCGAAGAAGAAATAAATTCTGGAATGGAAATCACCAGTTGACAAATCAGGAATATATTGCCAAACTGCTTGAAATCAATGAGAGAGAAGAGGAATATTGTCATTTTGAAATGGAAAAGGAATAGTCTGTTAAAAGTAAAGCATTCAATTTACTTATTTACATGACCTTTGCCTCTTTTCTATGCAGGCACAGGCATACAGGTAACATCAGTTTGCAGCCATGTTACAGAATATACTTCTAATGGCTAGTCATTGGGTTATGATTTTCAAAGCATAGCAAGTTTTTTCGCTTGTCATATGTTGTGCTATGCAGCAATTTTAAGCTATCAGCAAAAATGTCAAAAAGAATAGGGTATATGCTGTTCAATATAACTTCATGGATTGAGAGAAGTTTGTTAGAACATTTTAAAAGAAAAATGTACTTGCAGCAAATAAAACTGTCCAAAATATTATCACGGGGGAAAATTGGAATGAAAAAAATATTGAAAACTTCAAAGGAAGTGGGTAGGCAAAGTGTTATTTTCAGTTCTGCATAATTCAATGGGTTGCATTGAGATCCTCGGATTCAATGATCTGGGAGCAAAAATACCAGCAGAAAAATCTGACTGTAAGGGCAGATGACACCACTGTTGATCCAAATTGTTCCTTTCTTTTTTTGACCCAATTAAATATGTTACTGAACACTGGTGGGCAATTGTATGATAGGGCTTTATACAAATGCATATAATCAACCCTCAGATCCTGTCTAGGTAATCCGATTGACATGTTACAAACAACAGGTTTTTGAGCATTGGCTGCTGCAGTGGAATCACATGACTCTTTTAGGCAATATCACTAACTGGATAAGGCACATACTTATTCACCTTGAGCCCATTGTTATTTGACTCATCAAAATGCTTCTTTACGTACAAATCTCAAATTCAAACAGTCCCCGTACCTGAGATAGGCCTAATTGTAATATGTGAGCATGTACTAGACAGTAGCAGCATAGAGGTTAGTGATTCACACATTTTGAATGACAGATAGCTATTGCATAGCTCTCTTCCTAGCGATTATGAATATGAATTTGGGAATTCCTCTAGTGACTTCCTCTTCATCAATATAGAAGCGTAAACTACTCTTATAATGATTACTGAGCAGTGTATGTTTATAGATAAGGGAAAATGACTAATATTTCTTGAGAAACAATAGGACAGCTACACTAATGATAAATTGCCACAGAATTAGTTAAGACCACTCAAAGGTTCTTTTACCTACTGATTAACTTGCTCTGCTAGTCACTGCAGGTAGCGGTTGGGCTGAGGTGCTTTATAAATTTTGCCAAGCACTATGCACACAGAGCGCATCAACTTCTTATGAAACAGAGTTATCTATAAAGGATCTTCAATCCGAGATATTCCAATATTAGTATGGAACAGCTGGGAAAGAAGTTTGCCCTTAGTAAGGTAGAGGCTTGAATATCGACACAAACAGCTATAGAACTGGGCTTGGATACATTTTATATGGACATTGCTGCTTGAAGTTTTGACAAATTCATTGGAAAGATTAATTAAATTCGAGAAAATCCTCCCTTCAGATTGTACTACTGAATATCAAGGCTACGAATCAAGATACAACAATATTGTTTACAAAATATCGAAGACCAAAATATTGAAAGGTAAGTACATATAGAGGAAGTACAGATTTACAATTCATAGGTCCAGGACTTTGAAAGAAAAAAAAAGAATATCAATCTATATTTATATATATATATATATATATCTTACCTACTGGCGGTTGCCAGTAGGTAATTATAGTTAGGACCTAGTTTCCACAGGAAAAGCATTTTTTGACTTGCCTATATCTTTGGTACCGGTTGACGAATCTTTACGAAAATTTCCTTAAGAAGTGTCATAGTAAGTCTTGTTGTGCATTGAAAGTTTCGGGGTGATCTGTTAAGCAGGGACTGAAAAAAAGGGGGCTTAGAAAAAGTGCGTTTTCCCATTTTAATTCCTATAGGATGCGTAGTTGAACCTACAGTCCGAACCGCTGGACGGAATTGCACCAAATTCGGCAGAAAGGTAGATGTTGTTACACAGATTGATCTTTTTGTTATTTGGTACAAATCCGTTCTGTAGTTTTTGAGAAATGTAAGAAGAAAAGGTTAGTGATATCTCTGGCCACAAATATTTTGCGACGATTCGCGATTGATCGTGACTGTACGCACCAACAGGAATTCTGTAATTGGCTGGACGCAACCTGAACAGAAAGTTGCAACCTCCATTTTATCAATCGATAATGGTTCCTGGGGCCGAACATTTCGGTGAAAGTTAACATAAGGAGTCAGGGTGGAGGTACTATGACCTCATGTTTGAGAAATGGGGGTGTTAGTGACACAAGTTATGTGGCCAAAATAGATTTTTTAATCATGCGCGATATTTACGACGATGCCACGACCATCAGCATGGCCCTCCTGTGTACCACTGTGGGGACGTCGCTACTATGAACGTTTTCACGAATATTGGTGAAAATAAAACATATGTATATATATATATGCACACTTGACAACAGTTTTACTTATACACTTACACACCCACAGATACACACTCCTGCACCCAGTAACACACCCATTCAGAAACTCATACATCCACTGATAGTTGCACTTCAACACTGACATACCCTCTTACAGATGTAGTCAAAGAGTCACACACCAACTTAGAGAACTATGTAGAGATTTATGCACAGATGCAATCACACACTCACAAACCCAGTGAGACAGTGATGCAGCCACTGAGAGACTAAGTGAGAATCTCATACACCCACTCCTAGATTGACTCAAACACTGATGTGCTCACTCAGACACCAGTTAAACACTGATGCACTGACTCATGAAGCCACTCAGATATTGATGCACACACTCACAGACCCACTAAGACACTGACGGATACACTCAGAGACCCACTCAGACACTGATCCACCCAATCAGAGGCCCACTCAGACACTGATGCACCAACTCACAGGTCCAGTCAGACAGTGACACACCCAGTCACAGACCCATTTACACACTCATGCCTCCACTCACAGTCTCACTCAGTCTTGCACACTCTGAGAGCACAACTCACAGAGTCATACAGTCACTTAGAGACCCAGTCAGATACTCATGCACCCACTCACATACCCTCTCAGACACTGATATACTCAGTCACAGACCCACTGAGATACTGACACACTGAGTGATAGGCCCACTAAGAGGCTTAGGCACCCACTAAGATATGTAATGAGAGACTAATGTGTCCACTCACAGACCCTGTCAGGGACTGAGACACCCACTCACAGACCGACTAAGACACTGATGCACTGAGTGATAGTCCCACTCAGAGACTAATGCACCTACTGACAGAGCAAATAAGAGAGTCATACAGATAACCACAGACCCAATCAGAGACTCATATACCCACTGGCAGATCTAGTCAGACACTCATAGATCCACTCACAGTTAACACTTAGACTGTCATCCACCCACTGAAAGACCCTCCAAGAGTCTGATACACCTACTCACAGACCCACTCAGATACTTATGCATCCCCTGACAGATCCACTCAGACATTTATGCATCCAGTGACAGACCCACTTAGAACCTCATATACTGACTCAGAAACTCAGGGACTGGTTCATACACCTAGTGACATAATCCATACAATAATTAATACACATTGTGTCATGATCCATCCTTGGTATACCTCAGCCCCAGTAGCTCACCTGTGCTGCATGAGGTGTCATGTGCTGCTCCCTGTCATGCCTTGGGGTTTCCATGCTCCTGGGCATGTACCACTATTTCCAGAAGCAGACTGTCACCCTTGTGGCACAAACAACAGGCACCCTTGTGACACTCAACATTGCCACAGTAGAAGGCACAAACAGCAAGAACATTGCCACAGTAGAAAACAGAACATACCAATAACTCATGACTTTTGCCCAACAAGGGGTTAAAGTAAGGCATGAATGAAATGCCTAGTCCACTTTTTGTGTTGCCTCTCCTCCAGCTCGTAACTGTGTCCTTTGTTTATTTTAGTGCCCTGACGTGCGGCCGCTAACGGGACCGAACAGCGGCTATAAAAGCTAGCCATGCTCTCCGCTGGATGCAGAGTATTCGGAGACTGAGTCCTGAGGTCTGCATGCCGCGAGTTGTGGTTGCAGTTTCTTCCAGGTCGGGGGAGCCCGTGAATGCCCTTTTGTTGCAGCAGTGAGCGGAGAGAGAACAGGTAGGAGACTTCTGTTCTGTTCCTTCGTTATGCCGCGGTTGATCTGTCGAGTCAGGAGCGGTGACGTAACCCTCTTTTTCTCGCAGCGTTGTAGAACCACATCGCCATTGGATATGGGCACAGCCCTCTGAACAGTGTTTGTCAGTGCCATAATACATGGTTGTGCAGTGCTAGTATAACTGGCCATTGGACATGATTCAAACCTTGTTTCATGTTAATTGGAAATTGTGAAAAGTCCTGAGTTACTTCACATATTCGTTCCATTGATATATTATATTCCCTGAGCATTGGAAGCAAAAGTAGTGTACTCTACTTGAAACATATACATGTTACATTCCCAAAGAAGGTTTCAGACAGCATATCTGGAAAACAGGAAGTGAACCTAAATGTGTAAAGAATACTATAAGTACCAGAGACAGATGTTGAAAGATTTTCCATGATACAGAAGCAATTTAACTTTTTGTTTACAGGTATTGGTCTTCCCTAATTATGAACAGAAATCTATGAATAGTATATGTCACGATTCGCTCCCTGAGCTCTCGTGCCCACCACCAGGGGACCGCATAGTGTGACTTTCCAGTGTTCTAATAAGCTTCCAGACACTCCCCTGCATGCATATCCTGACTTCTAGCCATTTGGACACTATTTGGGAATTGACATCCATTCCCAATCCATGCCAGGTTTTGTGGAAGCAAATCTGCTCATGCTGGATACTCCATTACCTAGAATTCCCTGCTCTGTGCATCGCCTCCACCCCTGCAGGCCAAGGATGGGTGGAGGAATTCAGCTCACCTGTGGCTGGCTGCTGCTAGCCTGCTCACACCTGATGCATATGATTACTGTGAGCTCTTTTAAGCCCCTGCTCCCTTCAGTCCAGCGTTGGTCATTGTAGCTGTGTACTGGTGAGACCGACCCTTGTTTCCAGTGTTTCCTGAGCTTTTGATATCCTTTTTTCCAGTGTTTCCTGAGCTTTTGATATCCTTATTTCCAGTGTTTCCTGAGCCGCAGCATTCCTTGTTCTTGAGCTGCAGAAGTTTCCCTTGTTCCTGAACTAGCACTGTCTACAGTGCTAACTTGCCTCCTGAGCCTTAGCATTCCTTGTTCCTGAGCTGCAGCATTTTCCCATGTTCCTGAACTAGCACTGCCTGCAGTGTTACCTTGACTCCTGAGATTTTGCTAAATTCTAGTTCCTGCTCCAGCACTGCCTTCAGTGCTACTTTGTTTTCTTGATTCCTGAACCAGCACTATTCTAGTATACCCTTGTAGCCTCACCTTCTGTATATCCTTTTCCAGTCCCTGCTTTTCTTCCCATTTCCTTGGTTCCAGTTCCTAGTTTACTGTCTTTCTATTCCTGCTGTCTTGCTTCTATTACCTTGTATGTTTTTTACTTGCTTTCTGCCAAGTTTGCCCTGTGATTTTCTTCCTTTCCTGTTAAGCACTCCTCCTTGCTAGCTCCTTGTCTATTGTGCTTATATTTAGTTCTACCCCCTTGCTGTTACTGCCTTGCGTGTTCCTGTTTGATCGCCAGGATCCGTGGGCACAGCTGACAACCTAAGTGGTGTTTCTTGTTCACTGTGAGTATTGTCTTTGAGTTGCACTTATAACATCACCATAGGTTTAAGCTCCACAGACCCTGCCCTTGCATGCATGTCCTGTATGTGGGCATTTGCAGTCAGTATCTCTAACATCAATTGTGGGTGAGGAACTTACTGAGCTTCAGTCTTACAGTGTGGAGCTCCTGAGTGCTTTATCCCACACTCCCTTTATTGTTAATGTTGTTTCATATATATGTCTTGCACATTCGTCCTAGGTGTAGTTATTCTGAATGCCAAATCACCTAATGAGTGCCTGTCCTTTCTGAGTCTTAGCCACCTTGTTCCTTTGTGCAGGCTTCCCCTTTGGATCTCTTTTCTCCTCTGACTTCCTGTGTGATCCTGGGCAGCGCTGTACTCCGCGTTCTGCTTACGTTTTCTACCCAGTCACCAGTCTTTGCCCAAGTCCCTGACTGTGTCCCAGACTATCCCGGACAGTCTCTGACAGTATATGTGTAGTTGTTACTAGATTGTTGAGGCTCATTGTTCGCTTATTCTGTTCCGGATCTCCCTCCCCGCAGTACCCTCCCTAATTCCTTTCCCCCTCATCTAGCCACTCTGAGCCTCTGTTTTATTAAAGCGCAGAGTCGGAGCGGTGGGAAGGTGGGTACTACTCCTGAGGAACTGTGTCTTGACAGAATACTCCACCTTCGTATTTTGTTCCTCCTGAGCAGTGCCACCAAGATGTCCATTTCTCGATGGTATTTGTACCATGTTAAGCAACATGCAAAAGAAATTATCAGCATCCAGACAGGAAACCAGGAAACCGCTCTTTTATCTTCCCGAGTGACACAGTTACAAACCCAACTGCCTTCCACAGTCCAAACTTCTGTTGCCACCTTGGGTGTGACTTCACCAGGACCTATAGTGTCTGTGACTGTACCGCATTTGGTACCCTTGGCTCCACCGGAGCTTTTTGCAGGGGATCCAATTACACTTTATGGTCAAGCCAGCATCTTTTCCTGATGCCCAGTCCTGTATTGCCTTTTTAATCTCATATCTTAGTGGTGATGCAGCAATATGGGCTGTACCACTACAGGCTGATGACCCTTTACTTTACAATTGGAGACAGTTTAAGGCTGAATTTGAAAGAGTTTTCGACCGACAAACCATTACAGGATCAGCAGACCGAGAACTGTTTGAATTGAGACAGGGCAAAAAGGATTTGGTGCATTATCTCTCCCAATTCAATCGGTTAGTGGCAGAAACAAACTAGCCTGAGGAAAAAAGAGCGGCCCTGTATTATCAGGGTTTACGATATGAGTTGAAAGATCTTATAGCACCTGTTAACCCTCAGCCAAGAAGCTGTGAGGAAATTATCGCCTTAACCTTGCGTTGTGATCATCGCCTCGCATATAGGAAAGGTGACAGACGACGATCTGAATTCAGAAATTTTTCATGATCCAAAGACAGAGCACTACTCCAGCCCAAGAGAGTAGTGAACCAATGGATATCAGAGGCTTACGGAAACCACTCTCACAGGAGGAAAAAGAGACCCGCCGTAAAAACGGCTTATGCCTATATGGCGGAAAGAAAGGACATTTTTTGAAGGAGTGTCCAGTACGTCCAAAAGGTCCCTGGCCAGGTGATGCAAATAAACAGGGAAACTAGTGAGCTCAGGGACCATACGGGAGCACTCCCTGAGAAAGTGTACCAAGACTCCTGAACAAGCCACTGCAAACACCTTGCAAATCTCTGCCCCTCATCTCATACTTAATGTACACTTTATAATTCAGTATGTACTTAACAAACAGGTAGTAGTCATGGTTGATTCCGGAGCAACAGGAAATGTTATTGATGCAGCCTTCTGCTCTATGTTACAGATTCCAACCACAGCCAAAAAGAGACCCGAGATGGTACGGGCAGTAGATGGTACGTTGCTCATGTCAGGGTTAATCACGCACTCTACCAAGGAAATCACCATGCTATGTACCGTTGACAGTACCATTCATCAGGAGGTCATCACTTTCGATGTCATAGATGCACCACAGTTTGGAGTGATTTTGGGTATGCCATGGTTAACAGAGCATATTCCCACCATGGACTGGGCAAAAAGGAGCATAGCCTTCAGTTCTGAATGGTATCATCAGGAGTGTTTAGTGTCCAAGTCGGACCAAAAAGACTACTCAGTGCAACACTTATCCTCGGGAAACACCAACGCACACTATATAGCAACAGCCGTTGAAAAGGGCATTGAATTACCAGAAGTATATAACCACTTTCGAGATGTCTTTTGTGAAACCAGTGCAGAGACTTTGCCACCCCACCACACATATGATTGTGAAATTGATTTAATTCCAGGTGCAAAAATACCATGCAGCAGAATATATGCTCTCACTGAGAAGGAAAACCAACACCTGCATAAGTAATTGGACAAGTATTTAAAAAAGGGTTTCATCCAACCTTCGAAGTCTCGGGCAGCATCTCCCCTCCTCTTCGTACCAAAAGCCAATGGCGAATTATGCACCTGTGTTGACTACTGCACACTTAATAATATCACGATTAAAAACGGATATCCCTTACCTCTCATTCCGGTGCTGCTTGTCCAGGTGCGAACAGCTACTATCTATACAAAACTAGATCTGAGGGGGGCCTACCATCTGGTGAATATCCGTGCCGGAGACCAGTGGAAGATGGCATTCAGAACACTCTATGGTCTTTTTGAATATTGTGTCATGCCATTTTGGGCTTTGTAATACCAGCGGTATTCCAATTCTTTGTGAACGATGTCTTACATGAATACTTAGACCGTTTTGTGATCGTCTACATGGACGACATCTTAATCTATTCTGCCTCCCACCACAAACATGAAAACCATGTAAAGACCGTTCTGACCACTCTTCGTCAACAAGGCTTGTTTTGTAAACTTCCCAAATGTGAGTTCCACATAACAACGGTAGAATTCTTGGGTTTCATCCTTTCGCACCAAGGTATCACCATGTCAGAACGAAAAGTACAAGCCATTTTGGACTGGCCTGAACCCAAAAATGTAAAAGACATCCAGAGATTTCTGGGGTTCGCAAACTTTTATAGGTGTTTAATCCATCATTTTTCAGCCAAAGCAACACCCCTAACGAAACTCTTATGAAAGGGCACTAGATTCCTTTGGTCAGCTGATGCTGAATCTGCATTCCAAATGTTATGTAATGTTATGTTATGTTATAGAAACTTATATAGCGTGCGCATACTCGTAGGGGTCTTGGCGCCTGTTGTTTAATGTTAAAAAGATTGTTTGTTATGGCACCAATCCTTAAGCATCCCGATGTTAACCAACCCTTTATTGTAGAGGCCGATGCTTCTGCCACAGAAATAGGTGCCATACTTTCGCAAAAGGATCCAGTTTCCAATCAATTACATCCTGTGGCATACTTGTCAAAAGAATTCTTACCTGCTGAACAGAACTATACAGTGGCAGAGAAGGAATTCTTGGCCATACGGAATGCTTTTAAAGAATGGTGCCACTACTTGCTCGGAGCGAAACATCCAATCACAGTGTATACGGATCACCGCAACTTGCAATTCTTACGGTGTGCCCAAGCATTAACACCAAGACAGCTACGTCGAATTTGTTCTTTGAGGAATTCAATTTCATTATAACTTTTAGACCTGGGAGTTCCAGTAACAAAGCAGACACTCTGTCTCGCTATGAGGAACCAGAGAAATCAACCAAGCAAGCACTTGCCCCTCCTATAGTATCCCATAGTCAAATAGTGGGAGCCACCATGTTGACTCAGTTCTTAGAAAATCTCAAGATATGCATGCCCATATACAAAATCCTACAATGGCAACAGCATGACAAAAAGCATTGTATGATAGCGGAACTTCCTTTTCAGGGCAAGCAACTCTATGTTCCAACCAAAACCTTACAGCAAAAGGTTCTCAAGTGGTGTCATGATCAACCACTTGTCGGCCACCCAGGAAATGCCAAAACCAGTGAATTGGTTAGTTGAAACTTTTGGTGGCCTAGCTGGAAAAGAGAAGTTATAATGTATATGCAGAACTGCGAATCATGTGCTCGAACCAAAGCAGATCATTAATAAAAAAGAGGAGTTTTATACCCACTTCCCACACCTACTCACATCTGAGAGGATATTTCTATTGATTTTATCACTGATCTACCTACCGACAAAGGAAAAACTGCCACATTAGTCATAGTAGATAGACTATCGAAAATGGCTAATTTTGTAGCCTGTGAGTCCCTTCCAACGGCATCAAAGGTGGTAACTATATTGTTACAGCATGTTGTGAAACTCCATGGTTTACCTCGTTCCATCACATCCAATCGAGGGTCTCACTTCACTTCCAAACTGTGGAAAGCATGGTGTAAACTAAAGCCTTAAACATTCAATCCAATCTTTCAACCAGCTTTCACCCAGAATCAGATGGACAAACAGTATGGTTTAACAAAAACTTAAAACAATATTTACGCTGTTATCTTTCCAATGTTCAAGGGTCCTGGGTAGATCTCTTATGGGAGGCTGAATTCGCCTACAGCAGCTTGTACCACACAGCAACCAAAATTTCTCCCTTCTTTGACAACTATGGGAGCCATCCACGATTCTTGCCCTTCTTACACCCACGACTTGACACACATATTTACCTCCAAACCAAAGTACAAGACATGGCAAGACGAGATATAAAATAATTTGCAGACCGAAAACGACAACCAGGACCTTTATATCAACCAGGAGACAAGTGTGGTTATCCACGAGATACCTGAGGTTTAAACAAGTATAAATTCCAACCATGTTTTATTGGCCCGTTTGAAATTCTTTGTTGCATAAACCCAGTAGCCTTTAAGTTGAAACTTCCCAAGACAATGGTGATCCATCCGGATTTTCACACATCATTACTCAGACCAGCACGTGGCAAACCACCTACATGTCCTGCTCGAATGTTCATTGGAGATCATTTGGAATATGAAGTACCAGACATTAAAGATTGTAGACTAAAACATGGCAAACTATGGTATCTGAAATCTTGGAAAGGATATAGTCCTGAGGAAGACTCCTGGGAACCCTGTGATGCAATTCATGCCCCCCGTTTGGTACAAAAGTTTCATGCCACACATCCTCATGCCCCCTCATGACGTGGGTTAATCTGCTTTTGGAGGGGTGGACTGTCATTTAAAAAATGTGGGGGGGCCTCCCCCGCTGCTCCGGACACCACCACCTACCCAGGGCTTTTATTTCATTTTATAAATAGGGGGGGCCGCGTGGCCCCCCTGCCGGGGACTGGCACATCCCTGGGGGCCGCCACCTCCCGGGGCTTTATTTTAAATAATGTGAGGGGGCTGTGCAGGCCCCTCCACAGCCCCAGGAACCACCACCTCCCTGGGGTTCAATTAACATTGGAGGGGGGCCTCGTGGCCCCAATCATGGAGCCATTGATTGCCCTGGGGACCGCCACACCCCGGGGCTGGCTCCTGCAGTGTACTGGGGTGCCCACCCCTGGGACATTGCAGTTTGCTATGGCTTGGCAGGAGTACCACATCCACTCACTCACCCACACAGCCACTCATCCACTCACTCACCCATACAGCCACTCATACAGCCACTCACTCACTAATACAGTCTCTTGGGGCCTGGCCTCTAGTCTGGGTGCCCTGGTCCCACCCAGATGTTTTGATGGGGACCACGGGGGAGCCTGAAGGCCCCCGTGGTCCCTGCCGGCTCCTCGCATCCTGCGGGAGCTGGCATTGCTTTTGGACATGTGGAGCTGCTGACATGCAGCTGCCTCTGCCCAAAGCAATTCTGCTCCGCATTCAGCAAGCGAGAGCATTTTTTCTGCCCTCGCTTGCTGACAGCAGAGCATTGTTTGCTCTGGCCAAGCCATAGCAAACGGCAATGTCCCATGGGTGGGCACACCAGGACATTGCTGGAGCCGGCCCTGGGGGTGGGGGGGGGTGGTGGTCCCCAGGGCCAAATACAGTTGCAGGAGAGGTGCCACTCGGCCCCCTCTTTCAAGAATTTAGTATTCATTTTGTGCCCTGGGGATGTGGCGGTCCTCGGGGAAGCGGGTGAGCTGAGTGGCTCACCCACAAATATGTTATTTAAGCCCCGGGGAGGAATTATATTCCATACAATGCTTATGTGCCCTGGTGAGGTGACAGTCCCCAGGGTATTGAGGGGCCGAGCGGGCCCCCTGTTTTCTAGACTATATTCCCCCAGGATGGTGGCAGTCCCAAGGGCAGCAGGGGAGCAGCACGGCTGTCCTGCATATTATTCCTGCCCCAGGGAAGTGGCATCCCCTGCAGCTGTGGGGGAGGCCATAGGGCCTCTCCACATTCTTTTTATATTAAATGATGTACGTGTCCCTGGAGCATCAGGGGTGCCAAGCAGCCCCCCCACATTTCTAGTGTTGAGTGCCATGGGGAGGTGGCAGTCCCTGGGGCTTTAGAAAAGCCTAGGAGGAGGGCCCCATGAGCCCTCCTCCTTGATTACCCTTATGCCCCTGGGGTTTGCCCCACCCGGGACATTGGTCCTAACTATATAACTTTAACTACCTTCTGGCGAATATATATATATACAGAGCGGGCGGTTTTGCCACTACCAACACGTGGGTCTGCATTTCCCCAGTCTAGAAATGCCTTGCCCAGGAGACTGGCGTCCTCTGGTGACTGGGCACCGTGGATGCCTACGCGGAAGCGGTGAGGTCTGTTTTGGCATATCCAATTTTTATTCATCGTCTCCTCCGACCTTGTATTCGTGCCTATCCCATAGTCATACTCCGTGCTGCTCGCTATCATTGACATTGACATTGAGACATTTCCCTGATTGAAATTTTGACTCTGGATTTATTGTCTTGTTGGGAATGATTTTATCGACTTCAGGCAGAATGCGTTCAAGAAACATCTGTGATTGGGTCTTTCACTCGGGTTGTGTCCATGGACTTCAAACTCGCAAGAACGCCAAAGGGCATTATGGGTCTTGTAGTCCTGTTGGGGATATTAGCGGTTACCCGGAGGCGGGCATTCATGTCCGGAATTTACACACTATGTGCTATTTTAGCCCCTGGGTCATGTTACTAGCCCAAAATCTTCCTTTTTTCCTCGTGTGTCTGTTCCTGTACGCACAAGCGTGTCAAATATATTTCTGCTTCCGAGGTAAAGATCATAGGTCAAACCTGGCAGACCATATTTTAGATCTAACAGTTACGGGACATTGTGATCTCTGTTAATAGCACTGAAGGACATATGCAGCATGATTTTATTGTATTTTTATAGTTGGTTCATTTTTTATGTGGGTAGCTTTTTCAGAGGGCATTGGCGCCATACTTGAAATACATATAATCGTACCTCGGCTTGTCATTATGACATGCTTCCAACTTAGGCGGAATACATGTTTTGTCTGTGCATGCACCAGAAGGCTTATTACATTTAATCTTTGTCAAAATCAGGCTGGCTTTGCACTATGCCGATATATGGATTTTCATTTATTGCATTATGCATTTTTCAGATAACATGTGTTTGCATGTTATACCAGCCATTCATTTGAATCGTGATATTGATGATACATAGTAATATGTCGGCAACAGTATTTTGCTCAAATAGCACAGTTTTTCTTCTATGTCTATTTCGTGCCTTAGAGGGGGGAGGGCTATAAATACTTGACAGTTTATGGCGCCAAGTAGATTGATAAAGGCTGCTGCGCAGCCGAAACGAGTTTCTCTTAAATTGCTGGGTCGAGGGAGACCTGAGAAAATAAAGAAGCCCTATTCCATCAGCCTTGTGTACGTGCCTTCTTCTTTGCTGGAGCAGGATTGTTTTATTTAATAAAATTCAGCATCTGCGGTTGACGCTGCACACGTAACACCAGTCGTTTTGTGGCTCTACCCTTTGACCGCAACTTTCTTTGGAGGAGCATGGTGGTGCTACGTGGTGGAACCCCCAGAGAGTGCGCCGGGAAGAGGATCAAGGATGACAGCATTTAGGATTCCAGGATCACGGAGCGGGCGGTTTTGCCGCTGCCAGCACGTGGGTATGCATTTCCCCAGTCTAGAAATGCCTTGCCCAGGAGACTGGCGCCCTCTGGTGACTGGGCACCATGGATGCCTACGCGGAAGCGGTGAGGTCTGTTTTGGCATATCCAATTTTTATTCATCGGTCTCCTCTGACCTCGTATTCGTGCCTATCCCATAGTCATACTCCGTGCTGCTTGCTATCATTGACATTGACATTGAGACATTTCCCTGATTGAAATTTTGACGTTGGATTTATTGTCTTGTTGGGAATGATTTTATCGACTTCAGGCAGAATGCGTTCAAGAAACATCTGTGATTGGGACTTTCACTCGGGTTGTGTCCATGGACTTCGAACTCGCAAGAACGCCAAAGGGCATTATGGGTCTTGTAGTCCTGTTGGGGATATTAGCGATTACCCAGAGGCGGGCATTCATGTCTGGAATTTACACACTATGTGCTATTTTAGCCCCTGGGTCATGTTACTAGCCCAAAATCTTCCTTTTTTCCTCGTGTGTCTGTTCCTGTACGCACAAGCGTGTCAAATATATTTCTGCTTCCGAGGTAAAGATCATAGGTCAAACCTGGCAGACCATATTTTAGATCTAACAGTTACGGGACATTGTGATCTCTGTTAATAGCACTGAAGGACATATGCAGCATGATTTTATTGTATTTTTATAGTTGGTTCATTTTTTATGTGGGTAGCTTTTTCAGAGGGCATTGGCGCCATACTTGAAATCCATATAATTGTACCTCGGCTTGTCATTATGACATGCTCCCAACTTAGGCGGAATACATGTTTTGTCTGTGCATGCACCAGAAGGCTTATTACGTTTAATCTTTGTCAAAATCAGGCTGGCTTTGCACTATGCCGATTTATGTATTTTCATTTATTGCATTATGCATTTTTCAGATAACATGTGTTTTCATGTTATACCAGCCATTCATTTGAATCGTGACATTGATGATACATAGTAATATGTCGGCAACAGTATTTTGTTCAAATAGCACCGTTTTTCTTCTATGTCTATTTCGTGCCTTAGAGGGGGAGGGCTATAAATACTTGACAGTTTATGGCGCCAAGTAGATTGATAAAGGCTGCTGCGAAGCCGAAACGCGTCTCTCTTAAATTGCGGGGTCGTGGGAGACCTGAGAAAATAAAGAAGCCCTATTCCATCCGCCTCGTGTTCGTGCCTTCTTCTTTGCTGGAGCAGGATTGTTTTATCTGATATATATATATATATATATATATATATATATATATATATTCACTGAAAAAACCATAGGTTTCAGGGACGTTATAGTTTGTTGGACATTTCTAACACTGGGCGTAGTTCGCGTAGTCGCGCTACACGAAGCTACGCGAAGACGTC
Organism: Calotriton arnoldi; assembly: GCA_963921515.1. Classification (NCBI taxonomy): domain Eukaryota; kingdom Metazoa; phylum Chordata; class Amphibia; order Caudata; family Salamandridae; genus Calotriton; species Calotriton arnoldi. The sequence goes on from CAWUFW010002217.1 coordinate 1,165,922, forward strand.
GAAGCGCTACGCGAGCTACGTGAGCTACGCGTAGCTACGCGAGCATGCGTAGTTGCTTGTCGTGCCCGTTCGCGATGCGTTTTTCTTCTTCGGGAACGCGTTGTGTGTGTTCGGGACGCTGTTTGCGTGCTCGGGGGATAGTATCTCGCGAACTTACCCATGCGGTCGCCTATGGGCGCGGCCATCTTGTTTTTCCCTTGTCCCGCCCGTTCGCGATCCCTTATTTCCTGTTCCAGGTCGCGTATAGCGTGCTCGCGATGCGCATTTCATGTTCGGGAACGCGTCGTACGTGTTCGCGACGCTTTTGCGTGCTCGGGGAGAAATATCGCGCGAACTTACCCACGCGGTCGCGAAGGGCGCGGCCATCTTGTTTTTCACTCTATGCTATGGTTCTGGGCCTGCTTTTCTATCCTCCCTCAATCTTTGCAATCCTTAGTTTTTTACACTGTTTTTCAATTTTTCTTTATTTCTTATCTATTTCTCTCTGTGCCTAAGTCTATATTTTGCATTTATTTCTACTTTTTACTGTGTTTTTTTACTTTTCTACTGTTTTATATAACTTTCTTCTTTAAGCTCCTACTTCTTCCCTAACTTTATTTTTCCTTCTAACTTTTCTCTTCCGCCTCCTCCACACACCCCAGAACCATGGCGAAGGGTAGCAGCAGCAGTAACGGCTCCAAGGGCAAGGCGCGTGCGCCCAAGAGCCGCCTGCCTTGCGGCAGACTGCGCCCTGCAGGGGTGCAAGCCCGGCAGCTTTTTAGTGAGGCGGAGGTGGCCTCCCTTGTTTTTTTTGTTCAGCGCCACCTCCCCTTGACCTTGGCAGCAGGCGGCAGGCCAGGCTCCGGGCACCCTACCCAGGAGCGTCACCGCCGGTGGGCGAAGGTGCGCCGGGCAGTGTTTCACTGCTCAGGGGTCCGGCACACCCATAACCAGCTGGCACACCGGTGGTCAGACATCCTGGACCAGGAGCAGGACCTGTTGGACCTGCTAGGTGTCGAGGTCGTGGGGCTTGGTGAGTAGCTAATATATATAGTAGTATAAGTAATAAGTATTGTGTATAATTTTTTTACGAATAACAAGAATACTGCTGCTTACATTGCAGGTAAATTACGTTTCAAAATCTTCTGTGATTGTAGGACACAGGTGCTGGGCGCTACTCTTACTTGTTTGCAACTTTGCGCTCGCTTGTCATTATTATATAAGAGTTTACTTTAGAGAACTTAAGTTAGGTAATGCTATTGCTAGAGAGACTCTAGTCCTTCCTTTGTCCTCCTGTCAAATAGTGGTGGATGGGTTGATACTAGGTTTAGTTACTATTAGTTGATAATTTTTGAGCGGTCTGCGTGACGCATCCTCTGTCACTGAGTGCTGCTTACCCCAGTCCTTAGTAGAACCTTTTGTAATTTGTTTAGTGAGTGGTAGGCTTAGCAGTGTCAGTCAGTAGCAGAACATCAGACGCAACCAACCAACAATTTGGTGTATGCACACATTTATGCATATGTCCTCCTTCTCATCTATGCATTTTTGAGGGCTAAAAAAAATGGAAATGCAGACTTAGTGAACAATTGGCCCGCCTGGAATAGGTGGGCTAGGTCAGGTGGTACTTAGGCTTAGTTAGTGTTCTGGATTTTATTTCAATCAATCAGAATGGAACACTGAATTAGTGTTCCTAAATAAGTAGACTGTCCGTGAATCCCGCAAGCCAGTAGTCGATCGGATTAGATAGGTCAATTTTATTGCAATTTTTGTTTCCTAAACCGTTTTTTGAGCGTTTTTTTAGATAATTTATTTGCTTCACAGCAATCATTAATGTTTGTGTCTTTCTTTATTATATCTTACATGATCACTGATCTGCAGCACCCAGGGGCAAGAAGATGGGGTCCGAGTCGGCGGGACAACCACCAGAGGACCGCTCCTCTATCGAGGGCCCTGCTGCTGGCCCCAGTAAGTCCTCCAGTGGTTAATATTAACAATTATATTGCCCTAACTTTTACTGCACCTTATTTTTTCCGAACTATTAATTCTGATTCCACTTCCTAATTCTATTTTTTACAAAAGCTTCTTTGATCTTGACTTGACTATCTGTTTCTAAATTCTGGTTATCCCTGCCTCTAAGTTCTAACTGCCTCTGCTATGAATGTCTGTACTACTACTATTAGTCTGTCGCTAAGCTTGCCCAGTTTGCCACTCTTTATTTTACGGTTTTGAATAAAACTCAGATTGACCAACAGCTCTAGCCACTGAGTCCAGTCCTTTCGGTTGTCCTCTTCTAGTCTTCTTAATCTTGAGGCTTTGACAATTACCACAAACAAAATGCCCAACCAGATATTTGACTATTTTTGATAGGATATAGTACATACTACTACTGATGTGGGGATTCTGCACAGCCACATACAGAACTATGCACAAGAAAATAGGATGTTGGTGATGGGAGGTTGGACCTTCCTCACACCTCAGTCAGAAGTGAACCCACAATCCCCTGAACGACTAGCTATAGTGTCTCATTAGGTCCCCAAACCCCCACCCAAAGATACCCAATGATTACACAACCCAGAACAGATAACACCCTTTCGCTCACTCACTCGTGTAAGTCCACCACCACCACCAGACCAAATACAACAGAGTCTATGGGGCCGATTCTGATCTCGGCCGGTAGGGCTCCGAATCGGATTCGGCTTTACCGGATCCGATTCGGAGCCCTGTTTCCCGACCGATTCAGTGCGTGCGTCCGGGCGAGCGAGCACGATGCGAAATCTCCGACCGACTCGTTCGCGAGACCCAACAGCACCGACCGACTGCTTCGCGAAAGCCGACCGCTCGGACCGACTCGCACGGACACGACTCGCACCGCGCAATGGAGACGTTCCCGGCCGGGTAAGTACGATGCGCGCCTCGAGCAGTCCGACCGACTCGCGCCGTCCGGCTCAAAAGAGCAGTCGGAGCCGCACTTTGGGGGTCCGTGTCGGACCCCCCTGTACGCGTAGCCGCGTGAGTCGCACACAGGGGGGACCCATAAGTCCCTCCTACCTGTGCATGTACGGCGCGATCCGCTTTGACGCGACCCGCTGTAGGGGGCGCCCTTGTTCCCCTCGCACCCATTGAGTCAATGGGAGCCCACGTACGTGTTGTACGACCGGCTCCCATTGACTTCAATGGGAGTCCAACCGAATCGAGTCCGATAGCATGCGTGCGCATCGTACTCGTTCGGTCAGACTGCTAGGGTCCGATTCGGTCGGAAATCTCTCTGGGTCCGGCTCGGTCGGAGAGATTTCCGGCCCGAATCGGAATCGGCCCCTATGTGTAAGTTCAAAAGATTTATTTTCAACTAACAAGCTCTGTATGTTGTTCTATAAAATTCAGTGTACTCCAGCCAGCTCCAACAGCAAAATGCATAAGATTAAAACAATAAACATTGTTACAAGTGCATGATAGAAGACAAAAGATCTGTGCCAATTCTGGGAGACTCCTCACCGTAGAACGTAGAATTACTGGTTACATGCATCATTCATAAGCTCTGCAAATCTCTGGTTCGTAGAAGGGAATCTTCTGCCTGTTATGAGAAAAATGGTGCGCGTTAGATAGTATAATGCAAGCATTTCTCAGTCATGCCAAAAAAGTGTAACATGTTACTTATGGCTAAGCAATACGGACTAACCGAACTCCATAACAAAGTGGCTTGTTTTTCGACCTCTTGTACGCAACGCTCAGACAGTAGCTGTATGAGCTCATGTGGGCTCAAAAGGCGTCTTACTGTTACTGCACAACAAGCTGCGAGGTAACATGCGCAAAAGACATGAAGCGAAAAATGGTTGCATGGCTCAGGCTAACTTTGCAAAGAGTAGAGTATACTATAATAATGACCCTAGGGACCATAACACTACTAGTGTCTACTGACTCTACTCTAGTACCCGATTTGGACTAGTGAATGTGATGTATATGTATGTATTTACATTTTTTTCAATCTTGCTAGTGAAAACGAATAAATAGGGGAGGTGTACAGGCATCTAAAAATGTGTCATGTTTTTATCTAGGCGTACTAGCGACCACCAGTGCCGGCGGGGCCAGCGGCGATGCGACCATTCCGGAGGGGGCAGGAGATGCGGCACCTGCAGGAGCTACAGGGGTGAGCCAACAGCAGTGGCGGGCGGTGGTAAGTTATATTCATTACTTATTGACATTGCACTAGCTGGAAGGGTGTTCACTTCACTCACTGTACTGTTGTTGAGACTTATTAGGTATGAAGTTGTAGTGAACATTATACAACGGTTGAAGAAGACACCCTTTACTTAGCATTAGCAATGCAGTAGCAATAGCATTAGCAGCGTGACTTGATTAACCAATTGCCTCTTCTATCTGACTCCAACTCAGCTGTGAAAGTTTTATGGAGGAGACTAAAAGTCAGATCAGATGACCTTGATGGATGTGTTGAACAAAAAGGGAAAGAAGGGTGGAAGGAGGAAGGACGGGCGAGATTTAATATGACTGGCAGAGAAGGATACGTTGGAAGCATGGATAGGTGGCTGATAGGAATCAGATGCATGTGTTGTTGAAGGATGGGTGGAAGGTGAAAGAAGAATGGATGTCTGCCTGGGTGGGAGACACAGTATGGGTGGATACTGTGGATAGCAAGAATCATCAGCGGTGTTTGGGTGAAACTCAAAGCCAAGGCAAGCAAGGAAGGAGTGGATGCATGGGTTGTTGTTGGTGAAACAAAGTAAGGTTTGTGGAGAGATTAAGAAGAATGATAGACATTTACTTAGAATGGATGGATGCCTGTATGTATTCATCATAGACAGCATAGGTGGAGACTGTCACGGGATGCAGAGTCTTAGTTTTAAGGGAATGTAAAAGAAACCGCGCCAGAGTAGCAAAGCTGATGTGGGGAGGGGCAGGGTGGGGGGTAGTAAACAATATATTACGTGGCCAAATACAGGTAACTTTACTGTAAACATAAAAATAAATAAAGCGAATTTCATTGTGCGCACTGCACCGCCAAATGCGATGCAGTGCGCGCAACGAAATTAGTTTTATTTATTTATATGTTTACTTACCTGTAATTGTCCGTAATCCATAGTTTACTACCCCCCACCCTGCCCCTCCCCACGTCACCGCCCGGCAGCACTCCCCGAGTCCCACCACCGACCGCTACAGACCTTATGTCGTCGTCCCATATATAAGCAATGATCATTGGATCAGATATATAATCTGCCTTTTTGTAGTAGCCAGGGCACTGTGAAAGTGAAATTGACCAATTGCCCTTCATGTAACAGAGAGAGTATGGCCAGTGCCACCCTTAATAGAAAAATACGAGCTTCCCCACCTGCAGACAGTAGTAAATAAAACTAACGTGAGTCTGCGTCTTGACTCGTATGTTTGTCTTGGGTGCAAGCATAGATGACTGAGCTGGCATGCCGGCTACAACCAGGTTATGTAATTTCGCTAAACTAGAGATAAGAAGAAGACTGGTGTACTGTGTACTGGAGTCCATAGTGCTAGTATAATGCCTGAAACTCCCACAAATGTTAGAGGCCGAGGAAGTGGGAGGATAGATAGATTATTACCACAAATGTTATGTACTGTGCTTCTTGCTAGTGCTACTGTGCCACTATGTGTTGAATTAATTTTGTGTTACTGTTTTGCTAAGAGTACTGGTTACAACAATATTCTTTTTCTTTCTTGATATAGATAGTACTCCTTCCCAAGAAAAACCATCCCGGAAGGAGTTGGCAGCCAGGGCCCGGCGCCGGAAACTGGAGGCCATCTGTGAGGAGTACCGGCGGCTGGTGGCTCAGGCGGAGGAGGAGGAAGCGGCAGCAGCTGCAGCCTCGTCCGATGCCCCGGGCCCCAGCCAGGCCCCAACTCCAGTGGTACGGCACCACGGTCTGGCAGCCGCCCTCCGCTGCAATTTTCTGTCAGCCAGCACTGCTGTCCCCCACCCTGCATGCCACTGCAGGGCATTTTGCCGCCAGATGCTCCTCCGGATGTCACGGCTAGAGGAGCAACTAGAGGAGCGTGTCAAAATACTGGTGGACAAACACCTAAAAGCCAGCCGAATATAAGAAGAACTATAGGACCCTGTTGCATTGCCCCTTTTTTATTCCTTTTGTTGGTGGGTGGGAATTGGGCGTTGGGGTTTCTGGACATTCTTTGGACTTTTTTCGTTTTGGACATTGGTTGGGGTTAGGGAGAGGGGTGGGTCAGGTGTGGGATAGTTTATTTTTGTTAGGGTAATAAATTATATTTATACTTAAACATACAATGTTAATGTTTTGTGGGGGGTTACTGTTTTATGAATTAACGTCACATGGTTTCCTTGCTGCTGCAGGGCCGCAGCCAGTGTTTGATTGAAATAATCTGCCGATGATATAACACTCACAGAGAGATGCGGTACCCCTCACTGAGTTATTTGTCCTACTAGTACTGTCAGTCTCTCCTCCTAGTCCATTATACCTCCCACCAAACTTATCTTACTTGTGATTGATGATGATTAAGTTCGGCACAGCGATGGCTGCATGGTTTCCCAAGAGAATGGAGAAGATGCCATGATTGTGGTGGTAGTAGTAGACACTGGCAGTAGCATTTGCAAAAAAAATAAAAAAGAGACAGTCACTTGCCTGAGAGCGACTGTGGGAGGAGTAGTAGAACGAAGTGAAATACAGTACAGAAGAAGACTGTCAAACAAACAATATTGCATTTGCAACTGCTAAAGTCAAATAAAACATAATGGTGGCGGGGACAGCCTAGTACAAGAAGTTACAAACTGTAGTTGTGTCGAGTGAGTCACTTAACTTAACACAATCGTAATTCGTAACCTTTACTGCTGTGTGGTAGGAGTTTGATGATGAATCCAATCAATGCCGGCAATTAATTATGATGTACTATTAGGTGACAGTCCCTTTGGGAAAAAAATTGGCTTGCACATAGACTGAGCATGGGTGGGCAAGCAGAAGAAGCTCCTCGCCCTGCCTTGAAATTGAATTAGTGTTGCTTTCACCACATCTGCCCCAGCAAGCGTGTGATCAATTGGTGTACATTTTATGTAGTCACATCACACCTCAATATAAATCACAGCCCGGGGGAAGAGGGTTAGGGTTTGATGAATGGATGGGAAGGGGGGTTTGGGGAAAGGTTTGACAAAGAAAAACAGTACGCATGGACACAACAAAAGCAAAGCGCAATCTTGGCAGACAACCATGATCTTATCCAATAAATCTATAAAGGGAGAAAAAGGAAATGCATGCATGATGATGAAGATAACTTGATGGTTAATGAGTAGTACTTACTAACTACTATTAGACAATTAGACAGTACAGGGCAGCAGTATAATCTATGCAATTTGCCTTGCCTGTAATATGCCCTCAGAGACCCCAATTCCATGTTGTACTGGGCTTACTTTTAAAGATAGCACAGAAAATTTAAAAATAGTTGTAGGGATCAATTAGCAAACAAACAACAACACAACACACAGTCGTAATGATTGAAGAGAAAAAAGGATTCAAATTAATTAAAAGACGAATGATGAATGATACTAAAGTTACTGTATTATCATGGTCAAATTGTGGAGTTGAATCTCGTCCTTCCTCTTGGTCCTATCTTCCATGGACGCTCCGCACATCAATCTTGGGTGCCACTGCCTGCCTGATGCGGATTGGTAAGGTAAGTGTGAGTTGTGTCTCCCAGTATAGCACAGGGTAAAGGCCGGCCTGTAACGTGTAGATGGAAAAACAAAAGGGGTATTGAAAAATCAATGAATAAAAAAAGCATCAATTACGGTGGAGTCCAAGAAGAGAAGAGAGAACACTTTCAGACTGAGGCGGCTTGGATATATCGTGTATATTCTGTTTACAGCATTAAGCTACAACAACAACAGGACAGAACAGGCCCACCACAGCACCAGCCCGTGACCCAACCTCCATTTACCTTAATTTTTGACAGAGCCAGACAAAAGGCATATACAGCAACCTAGCATTTTCAAAATTAAGTGACAAAATCAATGCGCCGCTGTCAGTCATATGACTACACTCAACTCCACCACTACATGGACATGTAGGTCTGCTGTGTTTACTTTCTTGTTGAATTGTTGTGTTTATGTTTACCTTTTATGCCACTTCATGAAACGCAGTTATTCCTTCAATCATCTCCGATCCAACTGACTGACTGCATGCAAAGATAGTATGGTCATCATCATGGTATGGTACGTGTTGTCCAACTCCAACTCAGTCTGTAGTGACTCCGATTAAGTCCATATTAAAAAATTGCAACAGATATTGGCCTGCACCTGCAGTAGTAGGAGTACAATTTGGTTATTAAACAACAAGAAGGGAAACATTGACTGTCACTTGAGTCACTTTCACTTTGTAGATTAACTAGTAGAGTAGAGTTCGACTTCATGCACAACATCAACACAACAAACAACAGCAATCGCTCAGAGTCAGCAAGCAACAAATGCATGCCATCATTACCTGTCTTGCTCTTCTCTTTGGCTGTCAGATCATCCGATGCCTAGTTCTGACAGGTGTGTGTTTTTTTTTAACGGGGCAGTGGCCTCAGTGGACTCCAGTCCACATTCATTTTGAGTGTTAGTCGCTGTTTCGGTTTTCGTCTTATTCATCTGTGGCACTTTGTCACAGTTTAAGTTGCTTCACATGGTCAGCACTGTGATGATGGGCCGCCGCTTGGGTAGCGCTCATTGCTGGTCAATTGAGTTTGCACAAATGTCAGCAAGTTTCTTCGAAGAGTCTTGTCTTTCTCTGCCAAGTACCTTCTGTCCTGACAGTGAGGAGCTTTGGATGCCTGCCGAGGCTGTAGCCTTTGGACAGTGATGAGTTTACTTTTGGATGCCTGCCCAAGTTCTGACAGTGAAGAGTTGTGGATGCCTGCAGAGGCGGTAGCCTTCGGACACTGATGAGTTTCGGCTCGGAAACAAAATGGAGCATAGCTATAGACACGTTTCACTTCTTATGGAGGGACTGTTAAAGGCAACATTTCTTGTACTCCAATGTCTGGCTTGATGGAAATGTACTAATTAGGGCGAGACAGGAAGATGAAGCAGGACTCTGAAGAGTGGACAGTTAAATGCACAGACGTGCAACTCCAATAGGGAAATAAAAAGAGAAGACGGTGGTGATGGATTTGTTGTGATTTGATTTGAACCAGAAAGACAGATACACAGACAAATAAAGGAAGGAAGAAAGTAACTATTTGAAAGCCTAGTTGTCAGGGAAGAGGAGCTCGTCCTCAAACTCTGGTGGTTCGGACAGAAGTAGGTCCTGTAACCCACCACTACTTACGTCATCCAAGTCGCTCTCTTCTTCCTGCTGTGATTCACGTATTTTGTAATCCGGTGGTATAAAGTGCTGATTCATTTTGATCATGGTTAACCTCTCCACGCTTTTGGCCGAGAGACTGGTCCTTTTCAAAGTTACAATGGCACCAGCAGCACTGAAAACACACTCAGAAGAGACACTTGCGACAGGGGAAGCCAGATACTTTATCACCAGCCTGCTGAGCACTGTCCATTGGCTTCTTTTCCCATACCAATACACCAATGTGTTTCGATCCATGAAGACCTCTGTTGGGTCATCCAGATAGGCCTGGACCGTCTGCTCAATGTTCAGGGGTGCTCCGATGTGCTCGGCCTGTTTTGCCTTTGCATCAGCACTGGACTTACCATACCCCTGCCGTAGAAACCAATCAGTTGCCGATTGTACTGTGGATGATCCTGTTCTTGCTGTTGTTGATGTTATTGTTGGTGTCGGTGACTGCTGGGAGGCAAACGCACTGCCCTCAGGCTCCGAAGTAGAACTTGACTCTGGGGCCTGTAATTAACAGCCGTTCCTTTTCGAAAATAGTGGCTTCCTCACCTATCAAAGTTTTGTAGTTGGCAACATCCACTTCCGAAAAAGGAATTACTGCCTTACTGTTCAGAAATACTTTGTACCGTGGATCCAAAATTGTGGCACTAATGTAATGTTGTTGTGACACAATGTTATTTTGAATCCTTGTATTTGCAGATAAGCGAGCGGCTAAGGTCTCCGCCAAATGATATGCGTCTTGTTTGTCATCCACACCTGCGTACGTTTCAGACACCTCCTTCAGCTGTTGCTCTAGCATGTGCAACAATGGGATAGCTTGGCCCATAGTACAGTCCTCCCTGCTGACTTCACGTGTGAAGATCTCAAAAGGAAGTAGCATCTCAGTCAGGCATTTAATGAGGTCCCATTGACCCATCTCAACGGTCATGCCTCTCACAGTAGGTTCCCCTAATCTTTGCATGACATAAGCATTGAGTAGTATGTACAGTTCAAACAGATGATCAAGCATGTAATAAGTTGAGTTCCAATGTGTTGGCACCTCCTGGATGAGTGCTTTGACTGGCATTTTATGCTCAGGTTGAATGACCCTCAGCTGCTTCCGGGCTTTAAAAGAATGGCTGAAATGTTTGCATATTCTTCTGCAGGTGGCCAGTAAGTTGCTGACTTTGGATTCATTTTTCAAAAAGTCTTGAACAACAATGTTAATGCAGTGTGCCAAACACGGGACCCTGAAATAGCGATCATCGCCCATGGCCTTAACTACATTACTGCCATTGTCCGTGGCAACAAAACCAATCTTAAGCCCTCTTGGGCGCAGCCACTCAAAGACCTTGGTGTTAAACTCTTCAAAATGTTTGCAGCAGTATGAGATTTCTCCATGGCAAACATGGCTACAGTTGCATGTTTGCGAGTGGCATGAAAAATCTCAGCAGCGTCAACAACACCAGCAGATATCTGTTCTCTAACCCCCGCAAAAGAGATCCAGTGTGCAGTGATGCACATGTAATCTGTGGCTTGGCAACTGGTCCACATGTCTGTTGTCAGGTGGATACTGTGAACAGCACTCTGCTTCAAGGCTTTTCCAAGCAATTCCAGCACGTCGTGATGTAGTGCTGGAACAGCAACTCTGGCAAAATAGTAGCGGCTGGGAACATGCCATTTTGGGCAGATGGTTGACACAAATTCCAGAAAACCCACCCCTTCAACAAAAGAAAAAGGGAGAAGGTCCAGTGCTAACATTTTAGCCAGCTTCGCATTGTACAAACGTGCTATTGGGTGGTTGCGTTCGTACTGCCCCTCCCCCCAAACATGCTGATAATGGTAGGCTGCATGGTTTTCCTTTCTCTTAGGCTCAACAATGCACTTTTTTTCATTGCGGTACTCCTTGGTGTCTCAGGCTGACTCTTACTCTTGTGCCACTGAGATGTTGCTGAAGATGTGGGCGACGTTAACACTGCACTGCTGGGGACAGGGAGACTTTGTGTACCACTACCAGAGAGAATGTCTCCCTGTCCTTCCTCTTCCACCGTGATCGGATCTTCTACTCCTTTATCCCCACCAACACCAATGGTTGCAGTTTTTATGCCGCGAAGGTGGTCCTCCCAGCTGATCAAGTGGTGTTTTTTCAGATGGGTCATTTGGCCTCCGGTACCATAGTTTGTACCAAGCTTACCACGACTAACAGAGGTATTACAAATGGAGCATATAGCAATGTTCTCCTCCTTTTTGCTAACCGTAAAGAAGTCCCAAACTGGGGAGCTTAACTTTTGCCTCCTGCTGGAGGTGCCACTTCCAATGCCGGATGAACTGGAGGGTGTGTGTTGAATTTGACTCTGTGCTGCTGTACCACTACCTACTTCTACTGAGGTGGTGGTTGTGCTGGATGTAGGTCGCTGCCGGGCCTTGGCTAATGCAAATATGGAAGCTGTAGGTCGTGTTGGTGTTACCTGTGGAGGTATGCGTGCTACATCCCTCGCAGCGATTTTGGATAGGGTAATAATGTTGGTCTCCATCTCCTCGGGGCCGGGAGTGATGTTCGTGATGACTGGCTCATCATCATCATCATCCTGCTGTTCTACATCGACCTCCATAAGTGTTAGGCTTTCTGGAACCTTCCTTTTCCCTAGCTTGGTCTTGGGACGTGTCTCCCTCTCAGACTCAGTTTGTGGCTTCCAAGTGGCATCTAGATCATCAGAAGGGGGGCTTGGCGAAGAACTTGATGGACTACCCCTCCTTTTCCTTGCTGGAGATTTGGAAGACAATGGATCTTCTGAATGAGTGGCTTCTTCTTCTACCTCTGCATGAGGCTCAATTTCCTGAACTGCCCCTACTTCGGGAGGAACAACAACTACTATTGCGGGCGGTGGTTGCGGCTGTTGTTGTTGTTGACCACTTATCTGCTGTGTTTCCTCCTGCGTTGATTGGGTACTACTTTGAGATAGGGATAAGTTTATCTCAGGCTCAGCATCACTGCTTTCCACCATTAGGCTGGCTACCTCTTCCACACTCATGTGCTTGGGCCTGGGTTGGTGGGTTGGGCCCACTGATGCGGAGGTGCTGCCCCCAGCTTGCCCCCCGGACACTGCTGCTGCAGGCATAATTGTTTTTTTCCCAAAAAAGGTTTTGGGCGGCACACCAGACTTAAGTGTCACTTCCTTCTTCTGTTCCTTCTTCTCAATAGCAACTTTCTTGGTACTGGAGGACCTGGTACCTGCTTTCTTTGGGCCCATCTTCTTCAGATGTCAGCAGCACTCAGTTGCAGAGATGTTTGGTCAGGTCACACGTCACGTTGTGTACAGCAGCAGGATGTCTGTCTGGCAGTGCAACGGGCAATGATGACACACCTCCTCCTCAGTCTTTGTGCACCTAAAAGCAAAAAAGCCAGAAGAACATCAGTCAAACGATAGCACAAATCAAACTAATATAATATAGAACTTAGTGTGTGGTTGCCTCAATTATTAAATTTTAGAAACTCAGTGAACAACAACAGTGTAGCCATTTATGAGACTTTGACAACAAGGCCAGGGCTTTCCTGGTGTACTGTGTAGTGTGTACACTCTGGAAGAATAAGAATAGTAAAGAACAAAAACTAAAATGTAGTGGAGCATGTTTGGCCTAAATTTGTGCATCACGTGGGATGTATGCAGCATCAGGGAGCTGCAGCTGGCAATGGGGATGGATTTGGAAGCAGTAAGACAAGAGGAACAATGGAAAGACACTCAGGCCTATGTGGCAAAAACAGCACACTACTAACTACCACCACAAAATGGCCCCCAGCAACATGGTGACTCACAGGCACAAGGCACGGCAAACAATGAACTCAAGCAGGCCTATATATGGCCAGACAAATGATGCCTGATAAAACACACACAGCTTTAATGCAAAAACTAAAATCCACATGGCTAAAAACAGTTTGGAAAGTTAGACAACCACTACAACAACACATAATTACACACGCAAAAAGGCATTTATTTAACACACCCAAAAAGTGAAATAGGCCCCCCAAAAAACCCACATTTTGCAATTCAATCCAATGCCATCCATGGCCTAAATGATGTCAAAATTCCACAGACAACACAGAAACAGTTTTTATGCACCCATGATGACTACCTCTGGGCCTACTGGCAGACTAGGCCGCAAGCTTGGAGGCCTATGGCAAAAGCACAGTGGCTGGTCCCACAAAATGGCCGCCACCACATGGCCAGGCCACCCAACAACTTCCTTCCTCTTGAAAAAAATTGTAAAACAAAAAAAAAGTGACTCCTTGCTCACCAAACTACATCTAAATGAGGAGTTTTTTGTGCAAAATGAACTAAATCATCATTTTCGAGAAGGTTTTATGCTGCTCGAGAGATATTCTTCACCAAATTGTAAATTCTGCGTGTTCGGCATCGCGATCGTCACAAAAAGTCGTTATCGCGCACGCGAAAACGTATATTGAGCGCGCGAAGAAGATAAAAAGTGTAAGTCCGCGTTGTCGCGCAGTGCGGAGTTGCCCAAAGTCCGCGAGCTGAACGCCCAGGGTTACCTACTGGCTGAAAAGGCCTATTTATTTAACACACACCCAAAAACTGAAATAACACCCCAAGGCCAAAACCCACATTTTGCAATTCAATCCAATGCCATCCATGGCCTAAATGATGTTACAATTCAACAGACAACACAGAAACAGTTTTTATGCACCCATGATGACTACCTCTGGGCCTACTGGCAGACTAGGCCGCAAGCTTGGAGGCCTATGGCAAAAGCACAGTGGCTGGTCCCACAAAATGGCCGCCACCACATGGCCAGGCCACCCACAACAACAAGCATAAGCCAAGGGGAACAAAGAAAAGACATGCAGGCCTATATGGAAAAAGCAGCACACTACTAAACTACCACCACTAAATGGCCCCAAGCCACGTGGTCACTCACAATCACAACAGGCCATGGAAAACAATGAACTCAAGCAGGCCTATAATATGACCAGACAAAGGAGGCCTGCTAAACAACACAGCTTTAATACAAAAATGCAAAAACGAAAATCCACAGGGCTAGGAAAGGTTGGAAAGTTACACAACAAGCACACACACACATCCAACAAAGGTATATATTACACCCAAAAAGTGAAATACACCCCAAAAACCACATTTACCAATTCAATCCAATGCCATCCATGCATGCCCTACATGATGTTTAAATTCAACAGACACCACAGAAACATGCACCCATGGGTACCTCTGGCTCTGGGCCTACTGGCTGAAATTCCAAAACGATGAAAATCCCAAAAAAATGTAGGTGCAAACAAGCCCCAATCAAACAAACAAGTACACCAATTCTCCAACTTACTTGTAAAATCTCAAATCCAAAAGTCCTCAAATCCAATCCAATGATATGATGCAGCAGACAGACACAAAAAGTGATCCTTCCAGCTCCAAATCCAAATGAAAGTGAACAGTACATGGACAAAGCACTGGGAGGAGCCTGCTGGACAGGAACAGGAAGTTTGAGAATCAGGGGCACTTCCTTCCTCTTGGAAAAAAGTAAAAAAGAAAAAGGACTCCTTGCACAAAAAACTACAGCCAAATCACAATCTGAGGAGTTTTTGGAGCAAAATCATCATTTTCGAGAAGGTTTTATGATGCTCGAGAGATATTCTTCGCCAGATTGTAGTTTCTTCGTGTTCGGGATCGTGATCTTACCAACACTGCCGCCGGATGTCAGATCGCGCGTCCGAATGACGTGTTCGCGTTCGCACACTCTCGCGGGATCGTGCGGCCGTATTCCAAATCTCGTGGCGCCCGCGAACGAATAGGAAGTCGCGTCGGCGAACGCAGAATCACGGTAGGTCGTTACCGCGCGCGCGAGAACGTATATTGAGCGCGCAAAGAAGAAAAACAGCTACGCTACGCCGCAAATTGCGTAGTGCTCGGTAACTTCGCGTTCTACGCGAATCGCGAAGTTACCGAAACTACGCAAACTCCGCGAGCGTAGCGTAGTTCACCGCCCAGGGTTAGACATTTCACTCATACAAAACCATAGAAATTCCACCGTTATAGTTAGTTCAGCTAACTATAACTCGCGCCCCCGCAATGCACTGCTGATGACGTCACATATTACATCATTCATGACATGGTCAGTGACATCACTGATTACATCTCAAATGACATCACTGATGACATCATCCACGTGAAAATCTGATGCACCTCCTCACACCTGAATATAACCTTTGATACACCCACTCTAAAATACAGACTACCAATTTCGAAAAAATAGACACATCAATACCAGTTACTAAATACGCACTGACTGGTACACACACATCCACTCATTCACCCATACAGTCACTCATACATGTAGTCACACATCAATACAACACTATCATATGCACTCATACACCTATAAAGACACTCACACACTGCCACATATCCAGAGTTACTCACACAGCTAGTCAGTCATGCAAAGAATCAATCATACTTCCATTTACTAACCTATACAGTTATACAGACACCAGCTCACTTATTCATACAGATACTAACACATAATTACTCTGTTATAGAATCACTGATACAAATACACACTCATCCATGCAGCCACTCTCACAATTACTGACTCTCCCATATAGTTATTTATATACACCATCACTCATATATACTGCCTTTTACATATGTAGTTAATTGCACATGTACCACTGAAACATCCATTCACTCACCAACACACCCATACACACACTCACCCACCCATACAGCTGTTTCCACATGCACTCTTGAAGCCATACGCCCAGTGAATCAACCACTCACACATCTATGCACAGAGTCACACACCTCACTCCCACCCACACACACATACACACTCAGGCAGCCATACAAATACTCAGGCAAGCAATCAATAAGTCATATAGACACTCATGCAGCTACCAACCAACCCATGCAGCAGCTTACACAACAACAGACAGACTGATACAGACTTTCACACAGTTTAGTCACTAACCTATGCATTCAGTAAGACACATTTAATCACTCACTTATGCAGTCAGTCACGTACCTGACTCTGACTCATTGTCAGTGAAATTGCTCTCCCACCCTCGCAGCTCCACCATTAAGTGAGGCCTGCCCCTGCCCCTGCACTCTTGAGTGTTGGTGATCGAGGCCCTCCTCCACCCGCAGGTTTCCCTGCGCCTCATCCCTGGTGGTCCAGTGGACCTCTGTCTCCTTCCTCTCACTCTGCTTTTTCACTCGTTTTTCTACCCTTTTATCTTTCACCTTTCTGCACTTTTCTGCATCTCTGCTCTTTTGTGCCTTATTTCTGCTCATTTTCCCTTTCTCTCGCTCTGCTCTTTCACTCGTTTTCACTCGTTTTTCTACCCTCTTTTATCTTTCACCTTTCTGCACTTTTCTGCATCTCTGCTCTTTTGTGTCTTATTTCTGCTTATTTTCCTTTTTTCTTTATCCTTTATTTCCTCCCTTTACCTTTCCCCGCCGCTGCTGCCCCCGTGGCCCCTTCCCCCCAGCGCGACCGGCCCAATCCAGCTCCCCTCCCCGCTCCCGCCTCCCAGCTGTCCAGCCCTTCCCGAACCCTACTTAATGGCGGCCACTGCGGGGACAGGCGAGCAAGACCACTGACTCATTGTCAGTGAAATTGCTCTCCCACCCTCGCAGCTCCACCATTAAGTGAGGCCGGCCCCTGCACTCTTAAGTGTTGGTGATCGTGGCCCTCCTCCACCCACAGGTTTTCCTGCGCCTCATCCCTGGTGGTCCAGTGGACCTCTCTCTCCTTCCTCTCACTCTGCTTTTTCACTCTTTTTACTACCCTTTTTATCTTTCACCTTTCTGCACTTTTCTGCATCTCTGCTCTTTTGTGCCTTATTTCTGCTCATTTTCCCTTTCTCTCGCTCTGCTCTTTCACTCGTTTTCACTCGTTTTTCTACCCTCTTTTATCTTTCACCTTTCTGCACTTTTCTGCATCTCTGCTCTCTTGTGCCTTATTTCTGCTTATTTTCCCTTTTTTCTTTATCCCTAATTTCCTCCCTTTACCTTTCCCCGCCGCTGCTGCCCCGCGGCCCCTCCCCCCAGCGCGACCGGCCCAATCCAGCTCCCCTCCCCGCTCCCGCCTCCCAGCTGTCCAGCCCTCCTCGACCCCTACTTAATGGCGGCCACTGCGGGGACAGGCGAGCAAGACCACTGACTCATTGTCAGTGAAATTGCTCTCCCACCCTCGCAGCTCCACCATTAAGTGAGGCCTGCCCCTGCCCCTGCACTCTTGAGTGTTGGTGATCGAGGCCCTCCTCCACCCACAGGTTTCCCTGCGCCTCATCCCTGGTGGTCCAGTGGACCTCTGTTTCCTTCCTCTCACTCTGCTTTTTCACTCGTTTTTCTACCCTTTTTATCTTTCACCTTTCTGCACTTTTCTGCATCTCTGCTCTTTTGTGCCTTATTTCTGCTCATTTTCCCTTTCTCTCGCTCTGCTCTTTCACTTGTTTTCACTCGTTTTTCTACCCTCTTTTATCTTTCACCTTTCTGCACTTTTCTGCATCTCTGCTCTTTTGTGCCTTATTTCTGCTTATTTTCCCTTTTTTCTTTATCCCTTATTTCCTCCCTTTACCTTTCCCCGCCACTGCTGCCCCCACGGCCCCTCCCCCCCAACGCGACCGGCCCAATCCAGCTCCCCTCCCCGCTCCCGCCTCCCAGCTGTCCAGCCCTCTCCGACTCCTACTTAATGGCGGCCACTGCGGGGACAGGCGAGCAAGACCACTGACTCATTGTCAGTGAAATTGCTCTCCCACCCTCGCAGCTCCACCATTAAGTGAGGCCGGCCCCTGCACTCTTAAGTGTTGGTGATCGTGGCCCTCCTCCACCCACAGGTTTTCCTGCGCCTCATCCCTGGTGGTCCAGTGGACCTCTCTCTCCTTCCTCTCACTCTGCTTTTTCACTCGTTTTTCTACCCTTTTATCTTTCACCTTTCTGCACTTTTCTGCATCTCTGCTCTTTTGTGCCTTATTTCTGCTCATTTTCCCTTTCTCTCGCTCTGCTCTTTCACTCGTTTTCACTCGTTTTTCTACCCTCTTTTATCTTTCACCTTTCTGCACTTTTCTGCATCTCTGCTCTCTTTGTGCCTTATTTCTGCTTATTTTCCCTTTTTTCTTTATCCCTAATTTCCTCCCTTTACCTTTCCCCGCCGCTGCTGCCCCCGCGGCCCTCCCCCCAGCGCGACCGGCCCAATCCAGCTCCCCTCCCCGCTCCCGCCTCCCAGCTGTCCAGCCCTCCTCGACCCCTACTTAATGGCGGCCACTGCGGGGACAGGCGAGCAAGACCACTGACTCATTGTCAGTGAAATTGCTCTCCCACCCTCGCAGCTCCACCATTAAGTGAGGCCTGCCCCTGCCCCTGCACTCTTGAGTGTTGGTGATCGAGGCCCTCCTCCACCCGCAGGTTTCCCTGCGCCTCATCCCTGGTGGTCCAGTGGACCTCTGTCTCCTTCCTCTCACTCTGCTCTTTCACTCGTTTTCACTCGTTTTTCTACCCTTTTTATCTTTCACCTTTCTGCACTTTTCTGCATCTCTGCTCTTTTGTGCCTTATTTCTGCTCATTTTCCCTTTCTCTCGCTCTGCTCTTTCACTCGTTTTCACTCGTTTTTCTACCCTTTTTATCTTTCACCTTTCTGCACTTTTCTGCATCTCTGCTCTTTTGTGCCTTATTTCTGCTTATTTTCCCTTTTTTCTTTATCCCTTATTTCCTCCCTTTACCTTTCCCCGCCACTGCTGCCCCCACGGCCCCTCCCCCCCAGCGCGACCGGCCCAATCCAGCTCCCCTCCCCGCTCCCGCCTCCCAGCTGTCCAGCCCTCCCCGACCCCTACTTAATGGCGGCCACTGCGGGGACAGGCGAGCAAGACCACTGACTCATTGTCAGTGAAATTGCTCTCCCACCCTCGCAGCTCCACCATTAAGTGAGGCCTGCCCCTGCACTCTTGAGTGTTGGTGATCGAGGCCCTCCTCCACCCGCAGGTTTCCCTGCGCCTCATCCCTGGTGGTCCAGTGGACCTCTGTCTCCTTCCTCTCACTCTGCTCTTTCACTCGTTTTCACTCGTTTTTCTACCCTTTTTATCTTTCACCTTTCTGCACTTTTCTGCATCTCTGCTCTTTTGTGCCTTATTTCTGCTCATTTTCCCTTTCTCTCGCTCTGCTCTTTCACTCGTTTTCACTCGTTTTTCTACCCTCTTTTATCTTTCACCTTTCTGCACTTTTCTGCATCTCTGCTCTTTTGTGCCTTATTTCTGCTTATTTTCCCTTTTTTCTTTATCCCTTATTTCCTCCCTTTACCTTTCCCCGCCGCTGCTGCCCCCGCGGCCCCTCCCCCCAGCGCGACCGGCCCAATCCAGCTCCCCTCCCCGCTCCCGCCTCCCAGCTGTCCAGCCCTCCCCGACCCCTACTTAATGGCGGCCACTGCAGCGGGCGCGCCGCTGGTGCACCGAAGGTGCGTCAAAGGCAAGCCCGTCTGCGCCCGTTTGCGACCCGTCCGCGACCAGCGCCAGGAACCCTAGACCTCCGCCCCGCCAACGCTACGACCCAGCAGCACTCCACGCACTCAACCCAGGCCGCAACAACAACTGCAAGCTAGCATCACCAGCCGACACCCACGGACCCTTCAGCTGTCACCGCTGCCGGCACACCTGCAGCACCGCCAAGAACACGGATCCAGCACAACCCGCCCACAAGAACACAACCGAACCGAAGACCCTGCAATGCATCCTCCTCAACGTCCGATCCCTCCACAAACACGCCACAGAAATCTGGGACCTCCTCGACAGCACCACCCCGGACGTAGCGTTCTTCACCGAAACCTGGACCAACACCACCTCGGGACCGGACATCGCCATCGCCATCCCCCAAGGATACAAGATCTCCAGGAAGGACCGCCCCACCCGCCCAGGAGGAGGAATCGCCATCGTCCACAAATCCAGCCTCCGCCTGAGCACACTCCCCGACGAGCCCACAGAACTGATGGAACACCTTCACTTCAAGATACTGGCCAGCCCCACCGCCACCCTCCGAGGAACCCTCATCTACCGACCCCCTGGACCCCGCGGACCCTTCGCCAACTCCATCACGGACATTATCTCCCCGCAGGCCATCGCATCCACCAACTACACCCTGCTGGGAGACCTCAACTTCCACCTCGACAACCAACTGGACCCCAACACCACATCCCTCCTGGACAACCTCCACAACATTGGACTCCGCCAGATCGTGACCGAGCCCACGCACTCAGCAGGACACACCCTCGACCCCTCTTCACTACAGGAAACTCCATCACCTTCAGCCACACCACCGAACTCCCATGGACCGACCATCGTTGCGTCCACTTCACCTTCAGAACACCCACCATCCACAGACACCAGCACCTGCTTCCACGAAGAAACTGGACCAAAATCACCGACGACCAGCTCACCTCCTCACTCAACAACTCCACCCCAACCATCGCGGAAAACGACGACCCCAACACCGCAGCCCGAACCCTGCATAGATGGATCTCGGACAGCACCAACACCATAGCCCCCCTCAAGAAAAACAACAATACCCGCGCCAAGAAAGCCAGATGGTTTACCACCGAACTTCGAGAGTCCAGACGCACATGCCGCCGCCTCGAAAAGGCCTGGAGGAACACCAAATCCACAGAAGCCCACAACAACTTCAGAGCCGCCACCAACGCCCACCATCAACTCATCAGAGAAACGAGGAAAAAGCGATTGAAGACAGAATCTCCACCCACGCGCACAACAGCAAGGAACTCTTCAGCATCATCAAGGAGTTCGCCCAACCCACCAGCGAGTCTACCGACATCCCTCCCTCACAAGACCTCTGCGACAAACTCAGCACCTTTTTCCACCACAAAATCAAGAGCATCTACGACAACTTCGACGAAGACAACCAACACACTGAACCCTCACCAACCACCCCCGACACCCGGAAACCAGCGATTGACGACTGGACAGCCCTCACCACCGAAGACACACTGAAGACAATGAAGTCAATCCACTCAGGGGCCCCCACGGACCCCTGCCCCCACCACATCTTCAACAGAGCCGCCGACACCATCGCACCCATGCTCCGCCACACCATCAACCGCTCCCTGGCGACCGCCTCGTTCCCCGACGACTGGAAACACGCCGAGGTCAACCCCCTCCTAAAGAAACCCTCAGCGGACCCCACTGACCTCAAAAACTACAGACCCATCTCCCTGCTCCCGTTCCCAGCGAAAGTCATCGAGAAAGCCATCAACAGCCAACTCGCCACATTCATTGAAGAACACAACATCCTCGACTCCTCCCAATCCGGCTTCAGAAAAAACTACAGTACGGAAACCGCCCTCCTCGCCGCAACAGACGACATCCGCACCCTACTGGACAAAGGAGAAACAGTAGCCCTCATCCTCCTCGACCTATCAGCGGCGTTCGACACAGTCTCCCACCGCACCCTAATACGCAGACTCTACGACGCAGGAATCCAGGACAAGGCCCTCGACTGGATCCGCTCCTTCCTCTCCGGCAGGACGCAGCGGGTCAGACTCCCCCATTTCCTCTCGGACCCCACACCTACCACCTGCGGAGTCCCCCAGGGCTCCTCTCTCAGCCCGACGCTCTTCAACGTCTACATGGCTCCACTTGCCCCCATCGTCAGAACCTACGGACTCAACATCGTGTCATACGCAGACGACACCCAGCTCATCCTCTCCCTATCCAACGAGCCCAACACCGCCAGACGCAACGTTCGAGAAGGCATGGAAGCCGTCGCCAAATGGATGAAAAACAGCTGCCTACAACTAAACACCAACAAAACAGAAGTACTCATCATGGGCCCAAACCCCGATGCCTGGAGCGACACCTGGTGGCCCCCTGCCCTCGGAAACCCGCCAACCCCCACAGACCACGCACGCAACCTGGGAATCATCCTGGACTCCGAGCTCAAAATGGACCGCCAGATCAACTCTGTCTCGTCTTCCTGCTTCCACACTCTCCGCCTCCTTCGTAAGACCTTCAAATGGATCCCCCTCGAACACCGAAAGACCGTCACTCACGCCCTGGTCACCAGCAGACTCGACTACGGCAACGCACTCTACGCCGGAATAAACAAAAACCTCACCCGCAAGCTACAGAACATCCAGAACGCCGCCGCAAGACTGGTCCTCAACCTGCCAAAACACTGCCACATCTCCCAGCACCTGCGCACACTCCACTGGCTCCCCGTCGAGGCGAGAATCACCTTCAAGATGCTCACCCACGCACACAAGGCCCTCCACGGCACCGGACCAGCATACCTGAACAGCCGACTCAAACTCCACGCACCCCAAAGGACCCTACGATCAGCCCAGCTCTCCTACGCCATGGTCCCCCGCACCAGAAAGACCAGATCGAGAGGCCGCTCCTTCTCCTTCCTCGCGGCCAAAGCATGGAACGCCCTTCCGCTCCACCTCAGACAGACAACATCGCTCCCCATCTTCGCAAGAAACCTCAAAACCTGGCTCTTCGACAGACCCCTCCTTGATGGAATGGAACCTGCACCTCCCCCCACCCCTAGCGCCTTGAGACCCTTATGGGTGAGTAGTCACGCTTTAACAAACCCCTGATTGATTGATTGATTGATTGTACCTAGTAAATCCTCCATACAGACACTTATACAACCACTCATTCTTCAATACAGCTTGGCATTTATATAAAACAAATTTAAATTTTACAGAAACACACAGTCACTGGATGATGTCATCAGTGATGTCATTAGTGATGTCATTTGAGATGTCATCAGTGATGTCATCAGTGATGTCACTGACCATGTCATGAATGATGTAATATGTGACATCATCAGCAGTGCATTGTGGGGCGCGAGTTATAGTTAGCTGAACTAACTATAACAGTGGAATTTCTATGGTTTTGTATGAGTGAAATGTCCAACTAACTAAAACGTCCCTGAAACCTATGGTTTTTTCAGTGAATTTCAAAGGTTTTTTAAATGCTAATTTCTAACTATAACATCTGTAAAACCTATGGTTTTTTCAGTGAATATATATATATATATATATATTATAATATAATATAATGTAATATATATAATATATATGTATATTAATACAATATATATTATAATATTAATATAATATATATAATATAATGTGTATATATATATATATATATATATATAATGTGTATATATTACCTACTGGCGGTCGCCAGTAGGTAGTTATAGTTAGAACCTAGTTTCCATAGGAAAAGCATTTTTTGATTTGCTAATAACTTTGGCGTCGTTTGACGAATCTTCCTGAAATTCTCCAAAACAAAAGTCTATCCAGGTCAGCTCCTATCCTGAAAGTTTGGGGGTGATTCGTCAAGCGGGGGCTGACAGAAAAGGGGGGTCCCAAAACTTGTTTACTCCATGTTAATTTCCATAGGAAATTTTACGACGAGCTACAGCCCGAACTGCTGAACGGAATTACCCCAAATTTGGCAAAAAGGTAGAGCTTGGTTCACAAAGCGACCTTTTTTTCAAATGGTGTAAATCCGTTCAGTAGTTTATGAGGAATTCAAAAATAAGAGTCAAAAATCAATTTCCCATAGGAAACTTTGTGCAAGGCTACAGCTAAAACTACTGAACGGAATTACTCCAAATTCGGCAGAAAGGTAGGGCTTGGGTCAGAAAGCGACCTTTTAAAAATGGTGTAAATCCGTTCAGTAGTTGCTGAGAAATTAGAAAAATAAAAGTTTTGATATTCAGGCGGAGCCTAACTCGCGTGTGCGAGCTTCACTGTGATTGGCTGCTAGTAGTCCAAACCAGGAAGTGTTGGCAGCCATCTTGTGGCTCGGTAGAAGCGAGTCACCCAAAACGGAGAAACAAAGGTATAAAACAAGAGAAGGGGGCAGGGTAGAAAAACCCTGACCCCTAGGCCTGCTCAGGGGTCCCAGAAAGACCCCCAGGGCCCAAAAATAATTTAAAAAAAAAAAAAATCGGCAAAAATTTGCGCTGGGGTTGTGGGTTCTCGCGTTCCATTTTAATGAGGCCCTTGGGTGGGCTAGGTTCCGGGGGCATTTCTTAAAAAATAATAGCAGGGGCTCGCAGGGGTTGCGGGGGTGCGCTGGGGTCCGGGCAGCCCCGGGGCTTCACTCATGTTGGGAGGGGGTTGCTCGCCCCCTTCTGGAGCCTTCTATGTGCTTGTAACTTTGGCGTCGTTTGACGAATCTTTATGAAATTATCCAAAAGTTTCTCTTTTTGATTAGCTCTTATATTGAAAGTTTGGGGGTGAATGGTGTAGGAGGGGCTGAGAAAAAGAGGGTCCTAAAACGTGTTTTCTCCATGCAATTTCCATACGAAACTTTACAGAACACTACAGGTGAAACTGCTGAACGGAATTATGCCAAATTTGGCAGGGAGAAAGGTGATGGTCCAGAAAGCACGCTTTGTTTAAATGGTGTAAATCCGTTCAGTAGTTTTTGAGAAATATCAAATTTTACAGATATCGATATTTGAGAATTCTGACATGTGATTGGCTGAGGGGTTACAAGCACCAGCTTGCGGCTTATTGGCTGTGAATGGTTGAAACCAGGAAGTGTTGGCAGCCATTTTGTGATTTACTCCATCAGCTCGCATCTCTCTGTGTAGAAGCCATCGGGTTCGTAGTTATACCTCTGCGAGGCAACACTGGCATCTGTGTCTGTGTGAGATATGCCTTTCACGCTGCCTCTCTTCATATCACCAGGTTGCGGCTATGCCTTTAGAAGCCCGTCCATCGGCTTGGAGCTCTGTGAGTCAGTCTGTTAGTACGATCCCCTACACTACCCAAAGACTACCCAAACACCACTGCACTGTCGTAAACTCTAAAACACTACCCCCAGCATGATCCCCTACACTACCCAAACACCACTGCACTGCCCTAAACCCTAAATCAACCCCCAGCATGACCCCTACACAAACACCACTGCACTGCCCTAAACCCTAAAATACTACCCCCAGCACAACCCCTACACTACCCAAACACCACTGCATTGTCGTAAACCCTAAAACACTACCCCTAGCAGGACCCCCTATACTACGCAAACACCACTGCAGTACCCTAAATCCTAAAACACTATCCCCAGCACGACCCCCTACACTACCTAAACACCACTAGACTACCCTAAACCCTAAAACACTACTCCCAACATGACCCCCTACACTACACAAACACCACTGCACTACCCTAAACCCTAAAACACTACTCCCAGCATGACCCCTTACACTACCCAAACACCACTGCATTTTCGTAAACTCTAAAACACTACCTCCAGCACGATTCTTACACTACCCAAACACCACTGCACTACCTTAAACCCTAAACGCTACCCCCAGCATGAACCCCCAAACAGTACACAAACACCACTGCACTACTCTAAATCCTAAAACAGTACTCGCTGCATGACTTCCCACACTACACAAACACCACTGTGCTACCCTAAATCCTAAAACACTACTCTCAGCATGACCCCCTACACTACACAAACACCACTGCCCTGCCGTAAACCCTAAAACACTACTTCCAGCATGACCCCCTACACTACACAAACACTACTGCACTACCCTAAACCCCAAAACAGTACTCCCAGCATGACCCCTTACACTACCCAAACATTACTGCATTCTCGTAAACTCTAAAACAGTACCTCCAGCACGATTCTTACACTACCCAAACACCACTGCACTACCTTAAACCCTAAAACGCTACCTCCAGCATGAACCCCTACAGTACACAAACACCTCTGTACTACCCTAAAGCATTGTGTCCTTCTTGGGTGTCGGAAAAACTATA
Organism: Calotriton arnoldi; assembly: GCA_963921515.1. Lineage (NCBI taxonomy): Eukaryota > Metazoa > Chordata > Amphibia > Caudata > Salamandridae > Calotriton > Calotriton arnoldi. The sequence goes on from CAWUFW010002217.1 coordinate 1,192,039, forward strand.
GGTTAAATGAACATTATAATTAGAAGTTAGCATTAAAAAAACATTGAAATTCACTGAAAAACTATAGGTTTCAGGGACGTTATAGAAAGAAATTAGTATTTAAAAACCTTTGAAATTCACTGAAAAACCATAGGTTTCAGGCACGTTATAGTTAGAAATTGGCATTTTAAAAACCTTTGAAATTCACTGAAAAAACCATAGGTTTCAGGCACGTTATAGTTAGAAATTAGCATTTAAAAACCTTAGAAATTCACTGAAAAACCATAGGTTTCAGGGACGTTATAGTTAGTTGGACATTTCAATCATACAAAACCATAGAAATTCCACCGTTATAGTTAGTTCAGCTAACTATAACTCGCGCCCGCAATGCACTGCTGATGACGTCACATATTACATCATTCATGACATGGTCAGTGACATCACTGATGACATCACTGATGACATCTCAAATGACATCACTGATGACATCACTGATGACATCATCCATGTGACAATCTGATGCACCTCCTCACACACTAATATAACCTTTGATACACTCACTGTAAAATACAGACTACCATTTTCGATACCATTGACACACTAATACCAGTTACTACATACCCACTCAGTGATTCCTAGGTCTACACACACATCTACCCATTCACCCATACAATCACTCATACATGCAGTCACTGATAAATAGAACACTATCAAATGCACTCATACACTATATAGACATTGACACACCAGCACTCATCCTAGTCAGTTATGTACTCATCCTAGTCACTCATGCAAAGAATCAATCACAGTTCCATTTACTCACCTACACAGTTATACACACACCACCTCATTTATTCATACATATAGTAACTCATACTTAGTCTCTTATATAATCACTAATACAAGTATACACTCATACATACAGCCACTCTCACAATCACTGACTCTCACGTATAGTCATTTCTATACACCAACTCTCACATACACTGCCTTTTATATATCTACTTTGCTGGACATGTGCACTGAGACATCGATTCACTCACCAAGATGCCCATACACACACTTACCCACCCATACAACTGTTTCCACATGCACTCTTAAACTCATACACCCTGTCAATCAACCACTCACACATCTTTGCACAGAGTCACACACACACCCCCCACCCAACCACACACACACTCAGTCTCCTATACAAATACGCAGGCAACTAATCAATAAACCATATAGTCATTCATGTAGCTACTGACCAACCGATGCAGCAGCTTACACAACAACAGACAGAGTGATACAGACATTCACACACTTTAGACACTAACCCATGTATTCAGTAAGATACATTTAATCATTCACTTAAACAGTCAGTCACACAGCTACTAAATCCTCCATCCAGACACTTATACATCCATTCATGCTTCAATACAGCTTGGTATATATATAATACATATTTAAATTTTAAAGAAAACCACATTCACTGGATGATGTCATCAGTGATGTCATCAGTGATGTCATTTGAGATGTCATCAGTGATGTCACTGACCATGTCATGAATGATGTAATATGTGACGTCATCAGCAGTGCATTGCGGGGCGCGAGTTATAGTTAGCTGAACTAACTATAACGGTGGAATTTCTATGGTTTTGTATGAGTGAAATGTCCAACTAACTATAACGTCCCTGAAACCTATGGTTTTTTCAGTGAATTTCTAAGGTTTTTAAATGCTAATTTCTAACTATAACGTGCCTGAAACCTATGGTTTTTTCAGTGAATATATATATATATATATATCACAAAAAGACCACTTAAGTTGCAAGTAATCAGAGGACACAGCGGGAGCTTCAGGAAGTCCACTTTTATTAACAGCTAATGGCATGATGCGTTTTGGCAAGGTGTGCCTTCATCAGATGCCGCTGGTGCCGGAAACTGCCCCAACCCCCCTTTGAATATGCTGCAGCAATCCCATTGGTGGGATTTGAGCTGGTCCAAGTTCGTTGTTTTGGGTTTGGCTGTAGTCCTGAATGGCACAACTACAACTCCCAGCATGCACCATTGCTGGGAAAGTATCCCCGACATGACCCAATTAAGCCCATATTGAGCGATGATGTTTCTGGCAAAGGGAGGCTGCATGTAGATGGTAAGTCCCGCTTGTGTAGTTGTTTTTGGAACTTCCTTGGACCCCTAGACGCCCTGCCGCAATAGCACGAGTCAGCCAGGCCGTGTGACGCCGATTCAATGATCGCGCCTCCCCGTGTAGTCACGGACTGCACTTGGCAGCAGCCCATTGCTTAAACTTGCTTTCGTGGCGGGCCGAGGAGTTCCAATCCCTTGGAAGACAGTAAGAAGCTTGTTGCCAGCAATGCCCCGGCCACTTGTAGAGCGGGTCCTCTCTTGTGCTACTGGCCAGCGCGAACAATATCACAAAAAAGACCACTTAAGTTGCAAGTAATCAGAGGACACAGCGGGGAGCTTCAGGAAGTCCACTTTTATTAACAGCTAATGGCATGACGCGTTTCAGCAAGGTGTGCCTTCATCAGATGCCGCTGGTGCCGGGAAACTGCCCCAACCCTCCTTTGAATATGCTGCAACAATCCCATTTCCAGTCAGCACAACATGCCACTGACGAAAGGATGTAATTCCTGAAACGCATTTGGCTTGGATATTTGATCGGATGCCTGTTTTCCTGAAGCTGCTTGTTTGCAAGGTGCCATCAATAAAGTCACGAACTACTTACCTGCTGGTGGCCTCTTTCCTTTAGGGCTACTTTTTTGTTGGATATATATATATATATATATATATATATATGTATAAATATATATATATATATATATATATATATATATATATATATTCACTGAAAAAACGATAGGTTTCAGGGACATTATAGTTAGAAATTAGCATTTAAAAACCTTTGAAATTCACTGAAAAAACCATAGGTTTCAGGGACGTTATAGTTAGGTGGACATTTCACTCGTACAAAACCATAGAAATTCCACCGTTATAGTTAGTTCAGTTAACTATAACTCGCGCCCCGCAATGCACTGCTCATGACGTCACATATTACATCATTCATGGCATGGTCAGTGACATCACTGATCACATCACTGATGACATCTCAAATGACATCACTGATGACATCATCCAGTGACTGTGTGTTTCTGTAAAGTTTAAATATGTTTTATGTATATGGCAAGGTGTATTGAAGAATGAGTTGGTGTATAAGTGTCTGGATGGAGGATTTAGGAGGTATGTAACTGTATAAGTGACTGATTAAACGTGTCTTACTGAATGCATGGGTTAGTGACTAAACTGTGTGAATGTCTGTATCAGTCTGTCTGTTGTTGTGTAAGCTGCTACATGGGTTGGTCAGTAGCTACATTAGTGTCTATATGGGTTATTTATTGTTTGCTTGAGTATTTGTATGGGGGACTGAGTGTGTGTGTGGGTGGGTTGGAGGTGTGTGACTCTGTGCATAGATGTGTGAGTAGGTGATTCACTGGGTGTATGGGTTCAAAAGTGCATCTGTTAAGGGCTGTATGGGTGGGTAAGTGTGTGTATGGGTGTGTTGGTGAGTAACTACATATGTAAAAAGAAGTATATGTGAGTGATGGTGTATATAAATAACTATATGTGAGACTGAGTGATTGTGAGAGTGGCATGTATGGATGAGTCTGGACTTGTTTCAGTGATTACATAAGAGAGTAACTATGCGTTAGTGTCTGTATGAATTAGTGAGGTGGTGTGTGTATAACTGTTTAGGTGAGTAAATGGGAGTGTGATTGATTCTTTGCATGACTGACTAGGTGTGTGAGTAACTCTATGGATGAGTGGCGGTGTGTGAGTGTCTGAATAGGTGTATGAGTGCATATGATAGTGTTGTATTGATAAGTGACTGCATGTATAAGTGATTGTATAGGTGAATGAGTGGATGTGTGTGCAGACCTTGGAATCAGTGAGTGAGTATGTAGTAACTGGTATTGGTGTGTGGATGGTTTCGAAAATGGTAGTGTGTATTTTACAGTGGGTGTATTAAAGGTTATATTAGGGTGTGATGAGGTGCATCAGATTATCACGTGGATGATGTCATCAGTGATGTCATTTGAGATGTCATCAGTGATGTGATCAGTGATGTCACTGACCATGCCATGAATGATGTAATATGTGACGTCATGAGCAGTGCATTGCGGGGGCGCGAGTTATAGTTAACTGAACTAACTATAACGGTGGAATTTCTATGGTTTTGTACGAGTGAAATGTCCACCTAACTATAACGTCCCTGAAACCTATGGTTTTTTCAGTGAATTTCAAAGGTTTTTTAAATGCTAATTTCTAACTATAACATCTGTAAAACCTATGTTTTTTTCAGTGAATATATATATATATTATAATATAATATAATGTAATATATATAATATATATGTATATTAATACAATATATATTATAATATTAATATAATATATATAATATAATGTGTATATATATATATATATATATATAATGTGTATATATTACCTACTGGCGGTCGCCAGTAGGTAGTTATAGTAGAACCTAGTTTCCATAGGAAAAGCATTTTTTGATTTGCTAATAACTTTGGCGTCGTTTGATGAATCTTCCTGAAATTCTCCAAAACAAAAGTCTGTCCAGGTCAGCTCCTATCCTGAAAGTCTGGGGGTGATTCGTCAAGCGGGGGCTGACAGAAAAGGGGTGTCCCAAAACTCGTTTTCTCCATGTTAATTTCCATAGGAAATTTTACGACGAGCTACAGCCCGAACTGCTGAATGGAATTACCCCAAATTTGGCAAAAAGGTAGAGCTTGGTTCACAAAGCGACCTTTTTTTTAAATGGTGTAAATCCGTTCAGTAGTTTTTGAGGAATTCAAAAAATAAGAGTCAAAAAATCAATTTCCCGTAGGAAACTTTGTGCAAGGCTACAGCCAAAACTACTGAACGGAACTACTCCAAATTCGGCAGAAAGGTAGTGGTTGGGTCAGAAAGCGACCTTTTTAAAAATGGTGTAAATCCGTTCAGTAGTTGCTGAGAAATTAGAAAAATAAAAGTTTTGATATCTGGGCGGAGCCTAAGTCGCGTGTGCGAGCTTCACTGTGATTGGCTGCTAGTAGTCCAAACCAGGAAGTGTTGGCAGCCATCTTGTGGCTCGGTAGAAGCGAGTCACCCGAAAACGGAGAAACAAAGGTATAAAACAAGAGAAGGGGCAGGGTAGAAAAACCCTGACCCCTAGCCCTGCTCAGGGGTCCCAGAAGGACCCCAGGGCCCAAAAAATCATTTAAAAAAAAAAAAAATCGGCAAAAATTTGCGCTGGGGTTGTGGGTTCTCGCGTTCCATTTTAATGAGGCCCTTGGGTGGGCTAGGTTCCGGGGGCATTTCTTAAAAATAATAGCAGGGGCTCGCAGGGGTTGCGGGGGTGCGCTGGGGTCCGCGCAGCCCCGGGCTTCACTCATGTTGGGAGGGGGTTGCTCGGCCCCCTTCTGGAGCCTTCTATGTGCTTGTAACTTTGGCGTCGTTTGACGAATCTTTATGAAATTATCCAAAAGTTTCTCTTTTTTGATTAGCTCTTATATTGAAAGTTTGGGGGTGAATGGTGTAGGAGGGGCTGAGAAAAAGAGGGTCCTAAAACGTGTTTTCTCCATGCAATTTCCATATGAAACTTTACAGAACACTACAGGTGAAACTGCTGAACGGAATTACGCCAAATTTGGCAGGGAGAAAGGTGATGGTCAGGAAAGCACGCTTTGTTTAAATGGTGTAAATCCGTTCAGTAGTTTTTGAGAAATATCAAATTTTACAGATATCGATATTTGAGAATTCTGACATGTGATTGGCTGAGGGGTTACAAGCACCAGCTTGCGGCTTATTGGCTGTGAATGGTTGAAACCAGGAAGTGTTGGCAGCCATTTTGTGATTTACTCCGTCAGCTTGCATCTCTCCGTGTAGAAGCCATCGGGTTCGTAGTTTTACCTCTGCGAGGCAACACTGGCATCTGTGTCTGTGTGAGATATGCCTTTCACGCTGCCTCTCTTCATATCACCAGGTCGCGGCTATGCCTTTAGAAGCCCGTCCGTCGGCTCGGAGCTCTGTGAGTCAGTCTGTTGGTACGATCCCCTACAATACCCAAAGACTACCAAAACACCACTGCACTGTCGTAAACTCTAAAACACTACCCCCAGCATGATCCCCTACACTACCCAAACACCACTGCACTGCCCTAAACCCTAAATCTACCCCCAGCATGACCCCCTACCCAAACACCACTGCACTGCCCTAAACCCTAAAATACTACCCCCAGCACAACCCCCTACACTACCCAAACACCACTGCATTGTCGTAAACCCTAAAACACTACCCCTAGGAGGACCCCCTATACTACGCAAACACCACTGCAGTACCCTTAATCCTAAAACACTATCCACAGCACGACCCCCTACACTACCCAAACACCACTAGACTACCCTAAACCCTAAAACACTACTCCCAACATGACCCCCTACACTACACAAACACCACTGCACTACCCTAAACCCTAAAACACTACTCCCAGCATGACCCCTTACACTACCCAAACACCACTGCGATTTCGTAAACTCTAAAACACTACCTCCAGCACAATTCTTACACTACCCAAACACCACTGCACTACCTTAAACCCTAAAACGCTACCCCCAGCATGAACCCCCAAACAGTACACAAACACCACTGCACTACTCTAAATCCTAAAACAGTACTCGCTGCATGACTTCCCACACTACACAAACACCACTGTGCTACCCTAAATCCTAAAACTCTACTCTCAGCATGACCCCCTACACTACACAAACACCACTGCCCTGCCGTAAACCCTAAAACACTACTTCCAGCATGACCCCCTACACTACACAAACACCACTGCACTACCCTAAACCCCAAAACAGTACTCCCAGCATGACCCCTTACACTACCCAAACATTACTGCATTCTCGTAAACTCTAAAACAGTACCTCCAGCACGATTCTTACACTACCCAAAAACCACTGCACTACCTTAAACCCTAAAACGCTACCTCCAGCATGAACCCCCTACAGTACACAAACACCTCTGTACTACCCTAAAGCATTGTGTCCTTCTTGGGTGTCGGAAAAACTATAGGTTAAATGAACATTATAATTAGAAGTTAGCATTAAAAAAAACATTGAAATTCACTGAAAAAACCATAGGTTTCAGGGACGTTAGAGATAGAAATTAGTATTTAAAAAACCTTTGAAATTCACTGAAAAAACCATAGGTTTCAGGCACGTTATAGTTAGAAATTGGCATTTTAAAAAACCTTTGAAATTCACTGAAAAAACCATAGGTTTCAGGCACGTTATAGTTAGAAATTAGCATTTAAAAAACCTTAGAAATTCACTGAAAAAACCATAGGTTTCAGGGACGTTATAGTTAGTTGGACATTTCACTCATACAAAACCATAGAAATTCCACCGTTATAGTTAGTTCAGCTAACTATAACTCGCGCCCCCGCAATGCACTGCTGATGACGTCACATATTACATCATTCATGACATGGTCAGTGACATCACTGATGACATCACTGATGACATCTCAAATGACATCACTGATGACATCACTGATGACATCACTGATGACATCATCCTTGTGACAATCTGATGCACCTCCTCACACACTAATATAACCTTTGATACACTCACTGTAAAATACAGACTACCATTTTCGATACCATTGACACACTAATACCAGTTACTACATACCCACTCAGTGATTCCTAGGTCTACACACACATCTACCCATTCACCCATACAATCACTCATACATGCAGTCACTGATAAATAGAACACTATCAAATGCACTCATACACTATATAGACATTGACACACCAGCACTCATCCTAGTCAGTTATGTACTCATCCTAGTCACTCATGCAAAGAATCAATCACAGTTCCATTTACTCACCTACACAGTTATACACACACCACC